>CM061051.1:1969972-2610149 GCA_030762985.1 Adelphocoris suturalis | reverse complement strand
TGCACAAATAAACTCCTATCTTTCCTACGTTAAAATTCTCTCATGAGGCAATGCTGCACCCCATCAGTGCAGTTTCACGTCAATATTTGCTCATAAGGCCATGCTGCACAAATAAACTCTCAATGTGATTTGCTGTTTCGTTCCCTCTCCCGACCCAAGGCCGAAAAATTGTAGCAATAGTGCAATAATTTTCCAAACCCCTTGGACTTCATTTCAACACGATGCAACAGTTGCCGAGAGGGCTCGTGGGCCTGAAATATTGTACAACTCCCGTCAATTAATTGCCTGCAATCTTCGGCAACTTTTTCGAGGAGAGAATAGTTGTCCAACTTTTTTGAAATAGTTGTGCAATACTTTTTTCTGCAATTATTGCCGGAAAAAAATCGCTTGTGTAAAAGGGCCTTAAGGCGAAGGACCAAAGGCTGTTGTTTAATACCTGTCCAAAAGCCTTCTTCGAAATATTTATCAGGTGCTTTTCGAATCCTTCCTACAATATTCGATAGTTATTTGGGGTGAAACATAAAAAAATTTTAAAATTTTTTAAAAATAGCACCTTAAACTCAAATAATTGAAAAAATTCTTTATTCGGCAAAACTAGCTCTTCAAATCGAGGTAGAAAATACTGAGGTCGTTTGTCCTCTTTCTTTTATTAGTTTTTACATAGGTAGATACGTAAATTATTACTACTATTACTTGGCGCCAAGTCGCACTCATCGTTTTAAAACAAAAGCAAACTCTCAACAAAAATCTCAAACAAAAATGAATCTCAACAGAACATTTAACTAAATAAATCACAAAGAAAAAAAAAATTCGCCATGGCCAATTTTTGGTTTTCTGGTACTTCAAAGTATCGTTTTTCACCATGGGTTTTCGTCGGCATCGCAGCCGAACTTTTGTCTAGTTCCTGACCGCTGTGTTGTTTAATACCTGTCCAAAAGCCTTCTTCGAAATATTTATCAGGCGCTTTTCGAATCCATCCTACAATATTCGATAGTTATTTGGGGTGGAACACATAAATACTTACTCGACAAACTTTTTAAAATTCAAAAAATGACACTCAGGGCGGAATCCATAGTCGCTCCTCAACGCTGAGGCCGGCCTCAAGGTGGGTTGTTGAGGAGAATTTCACCCCATCGGTATTCATAGTCGCAAATGTAAGGCCGGCCTCCACATTTGAGCTGAGGCCGGCCTTGAGGTGGGTTCATGTCTCCTTAACCTATTCAGAGTCGTTACATTCCGAGGCTGGCCTCCAAGCCTCCTCGAAAACCCCTATTCATAGACGATTTTTGAAGGTGAGATAAGAAATTTCTCGACTCCAGAGGGGTTCAAACCCACCTCCAGCCAAGGAAGGTTGAAACCTCCCTCGAAATGTTATTTTGTGCTGTTTCTTGTACATACGTAATTAGTTTGTTTGAGTTATTATTTGTTTGAGATTTATTAGTTTTTTAATTAGTTCACGATGGAGAGTTTGTTTATTTTTGAGTGGGACGATTTGGACGACCGACTCGATGATGAAAATATTGAACTTGTCACGGTTCCCAGAAGTCAACAATTTACTTACGATAGAGAAATTCCCGGTGCAATTAAATTGATGAGTGGATTTCGTCCCAACACTTCTTTTTCTGTACTACACTTACTGCATCACTTTTCTTTGTTGAGAACAACGTCTTTGTTGAGAAGTACTAGTGACTTATAATAATTCTTCTCCTCGTAACTCGTACTTTATTTTTTTTTTTTTTTTTTTTTTTTTATGTTTGTTTTAAAATAATAAATGAGAACACAAAATGACAATACAAATGTTTATTTATTTACATATATACATACATCGTTCCGTACATATATTATTAATTATCAGAGTTTGTAATGCTAAGTAGAGGCGGATGATGTGAAAAGTATGACGTGTAAGCTAAGGTTTGTATATTTGACACGTTACGGGTAAAGACTCCATCGACGCATGTCATATTTCGCATTTGCAGCATGGTACGCGAACGACAATTTCGTACATCACTAAGTAGATTGTCACACGTTTATCAAATTCCATGTCGGCAAGAGAAAGAGGCGGTTCAACATACGTATGATTGACCTCACAAATTTCTGTTTTCTTTGTTGTTGTCGCACTCGTTCTCAGTTTTTTGTCCAAACGATATTCACGCGTCCGCTCCTTGCCCGACTTGGGAAGTTGCACTATGTTGTCAGTCGTATGATCGGTGTCCAGCGTGTGTTGTGATGTGGTAAGTGTGTCATCGGATTTGTCGTACTCGTAAGCAGTTTTTTGCACAAACGATATTCATGTATCAGCTCCTTGGCCGATTTGCGAAGTTTCCGTTTCGTCGATGGTCCATTGTATGATTGTTGATGTTCCATGTAATGTTTCGTCGTAACTGGTGATGCCTTATACACAGCTTCTTATATACACACTCACGAGTGCACTTCATAAAAATTTTGTTAAACATGAACATAGTCCAAGCTTCATCTCCAAGACTCGTACATCTCCAAGAGATAATTCGTTTATCGGTTGTTTGGTCTTAAAATTATGTCTTTACTTATATAAAGCTTGCAATCGTGTTCACAATATAAATTATTGAGATTGATCACCTGTGTGTAAACAATTATTTAAACAATCCCGCTCATACCGCAGCTTGTCGGCCACGAACTCCGCAGTGGTTAACGTAATATGGTTAGGTAAATCGAGAGCTCTCCAACGAGTGGTGAACGATTTTTGTACGATAATAACTGGCGAAGTTAAAGTTCCGTAGCAGCGAATCGGTTGTACGTGAAAATCATTAGAAATTGTTCATAACGCTTTCTTCGTCACACCGTAACGTCCCACTTTTTGAGTTATGTGCCATAGTAAAGACATAAAATGTGAATAATAATAAAAATGAAAAAGTAGATACGACAAACAGCAAAGGCGAAAACATGAAATGGTAAACGTATATGTCAACTGTCAACTTTTCGATAAAATAATACAACTCACAAATGTTGACTCATTTTTCTGGCCTCACCAAGGTTGCGTCGAACAATTACCATGGAATTCCAAGCATGGAATCACCAAGTTAGTTGGAAGAACCTCATTTTGCTCGCTCTAGACTCCAACTCTCCTCAAAGCCACCTTGAGAAAAATTCTCCTCAAGCCAGATGTGACCTTGGCCTGAGTCAAGAAATTTCCTATCTCAAGATGCGACTATGGATTCCGCCCTTAAAGTGCTTTTCAAGAAACCAAAACGCTATCCAACAGAAGAGCTGTTCAAGGAATTGAATTTGGACACGGTTCATCAAATATATATTAAAAATATAATAAAATTCATTAAAAAAGAAAAAAGTACACTCTTTGTGGACGTTAGGACACGAAACAACGAGCCCTATAGACTTAAGCTACCCAAAGTGAAGAAACACTTATGCTCAGATGACAACAAGATATAGAGGCATGCAAATCGTAAACAAAAAATTCAAGAAAATAGTTGAAATCCAAAAAATAAATAATGATGAACTGTTGCGTAAAGAAATTCATAAATTAATACACGACAGCAGCAATAATCATCTTCTTAAGGGCCGATTACACGAGCAACAAAAGTTGCGCAACTCCAAAAAAATTGCACTAGAAAAGTTGTACGCAACACAAAGCAATAAAATTGCCTCGTGTTGCGTCAAGATGTTGCAAGGAATTAATTGCACTGTGTTGCACCAATAAAATTGAGCAATAGAAATTGCTCAATTGTTTCGTTTACACGGGCGACAACAGTTTGCGCCATGGACGGTGAAGAGGTGGTCGTCGCTGCTGCTGTGGCCGTCGTCGCTGCTGCTGCCAACCAAAGGAAAAAGAGGGGAATTTGGCAGCGCCAGTTTCTGAGCCAGAGAGAATGTGGGTTGGCACTCACCTCTGAAATTCTTTCACGTCAATATTTGCTCATAAGGTCATGCTGCACAAATAAACTCCTATCTTTGCTACGTCAAAATTCTCTCATGGGGCAATGCTGCACCCCACCAGTGCAGTTTCACGTCAATATTTGCCCATAAGGCCATGCTGCACACATAAACTCCTTTCTTTCCTATGTTAAAATTCTCTCATGAGGCACTGCTGCACCCCATCAGTGCAGTTTCACGTCAGTATTCGCTCATAAGGCCATGCTGCACCCCATCAGTGCAGTTTCACGTCAATATTTGCTCATAAGGCCATGCTGCACAAATAAACTCCTATCTTTCCTACGTTAAAATTCTCTCATGAGGCAATGCTGCACCCCATCAGTGCAGTTTCACGTCAATATTTGCTCATAAGGCCATGCTGCACAAATAAACTCCTATCTTTCCTACGTTAAAATTCTCTCATGAGGCAATGCTGCACCCCATCAGTGCAGTTTCACGTCAATATTTGCTCATAAGGCCATGCTGCACAAATAAACTCCTATCTTTCCTACGTTAAAATTCTCTCATGAGGCAATGCTGCACCCCATCAGTGCAGTTTCACGTCAATATTTGCTCATAAGGCCATGCTGCACAAATAAACTCTCAATGTGATTGGCTGTTTCGTTCCCTCTCCCGACCCAAGGCCGAAAAATTGCCGCAATAGTGCAATAATTTTCCAAACCCCTTGGACTTCATTTCAACACGATGCAACAGTTGCCGAGAGGGCTCGTTGGCCTGAAATGTTGTACAACTCCCGTCAATTAATTGCCTGCAATCTTCGGCAAATTTTTCGAGGAGAGAATAGTTGTCCAACTTTTTTGAAAGAGTTGTGCAATACTTTTTTCTGCAATTATTGCCGGAAAAAATCGCTCGTGTAAAAGGGCCTTAAGGCGAAGGACCAAAGACTGTTGTTTAATACCTGTCCAAAAGCCTTCTTCGAAATATTTATCAGGCGCTTTTCGAATCCATCCTACAATATTCGATAGTTATTTGGGGTGGAACATATAAATACTTACTCGACAAACCTTTTAAAATTCAAAAAATGACACTCAAAGTGCTTTTCAAGAAACCAAAACGCTATCCAACAGAAGAGCTGTTCAAGGAATTGAATTTGGACACGGTTCATCAAATATATATTAAAAAAGTCCAGTCATGCAGCATGACCCCATGA
Source organism: Adelphocoris suturalis (assembly GCA_030762985.1). NCBI lineage: Eukaryota > Metazoa > Arthropoda > Insecta > Hemiptera > Miridae > Adelphocoris > Adelphocoris suturalis. Next base: position 2,605,075 of record CM061051.1, on the reverse strand, counting down.
GCGAATTTTTGAAGAAACCTTCGACATTTCAGTCGCTATTGATCGTGTTGAGAAATTTTAGTTTATGATTTTGATAGACAAACATGGAATCAAATTATTAACACATGCACAGAGTAAACTCATCAGTTGTGATTACTTTTTTTTTTTTTTTTTTTTAAAGCACCTACTACCTACGTTTTAAACAGCATGGTTCTAGGATTGGTTATACAGGGATACTTCCATAAGAGTAGTTCAATCTGAATTTGGACAATGTTTCATGCAAATATTACCGATTTTTACAACTAGCGAACGGCATTATTTCGATTTTTGACTGATTTTTCAACTTTGAAATTTTTGAAAACTTGATACATATTCTTATAGGAAATTTTACGCTGATTCCGAATATACCACATGTTAGCAGGCACGTAGCCAGAGGGGGGGTCCATGGGGTCCGGACCCTCCCCGAAATTTTTGATGAATTAAAAAATTATTCATGGTTAGGGTAGTTAGGGTCTATTATTTCACTAGCACGAACTAACAACAGAGAATATTCGTCTGATGTGAAATTCTTCAGATATTATTTTTAAAATACTCATAGGTTCTGTTAATAGCTCCAACATGTAGAGGTAAGATTTCGGTACACGGACATGGGTCATGTATACGACCTTAAAGACATATCAACGCCCATACTGAACATATCAACTATACCTGAACGACCCGTGTAAGCCTTGCCGTGTAGCAACTCTTCATACCTTTCAGCACTCCAAATTTTTATTATGGTGTTCAGAAGCCTTCTGACATCTTCCCCTGAAGAGATTCCTTTCTCTCTCTGGAGGGCAGTACTACATAGGAAGAAAATTCTTTCGAATCTCGTATTCCCTCGGCTAGCTCTTTCACTTCTTCAGCAAGGAGTGACACGCCGACCGCTCCCTGAGGTAACTCGTACTGCTTTCCTTGCAGACGCATGGCTCTCTGCTACAGCATGTCCCATCTTAATGTGGTCCAGCCTCCTGGAGAATTTAACATCCCGTCCCCGAAGCCTCTTATGAAATAGTTCTGAATAGGATCAGCATTTGGTATTGATATTATACTTTGAGTACCACGGCTGGTATTCAGGTTCGCAATATTTGGATGTCTGGAGCGTATATGTAGAGTGAGTTCTCTTCTTGTAAATCCTCTAGAACAATGGGGACATTGGGTCGCATTGTCTCTTTGACTATTCACCAAGGTATCATCCATGTTACTGAGCTACATAATTACGTTGCTCCAACGATATCACAACAATAACAATAATTAAGTTAACATTTTTGGAATGAGTGAATGAGACAGAATTTGGCACTCAACTTCGAAGTAGGAATTTGAAGAAGTATGACTGGTAGTGTGAACCTGTCTGGTACGTTTTCCATCAATTTTCGCTATTTAAAAAAAAACCGCGATCTGACGCTTCGAAAATCGATTTTCTTGCGGAGTGGAAATTCACACAGCACATCACCATCCGTTCCGGGATTAGAAAATTCATAAATTTACTTCATGGGATCTTGCAGTCTATGGGAAATTTATCTATCCTATGTGCGTCACGGGGTTCTGTATTCCGCCCCACACTCCTCACAATACCCTACGGGGAGAATGTTCCTAGATGTCTTCCTAACTTTTACGTTACGGGATCCTGCAGTACCTTAGAAATTAAGATTAGAAAAATACCTTAGAAATAAGATGGGTAACGAACGCCTTTCTGCTTTCTCATTTGACCATGGTGTCAATTCATTATCCACTGTCGTTCGCGGCTGATAACGTGCTGGATTGGATGTCTTTAAAAGCAAACAGAAAAATCTTATTATAAACATTTTATGATCAACTAAATACCTAAAAATTGAACTTTTATTGTTGTATAAAGATCAAGATTTACCATGATTGTAAAAAATTGTTTTAACTGTCACCTAAAATCCTTATTATGTACCTGCCTATTAAATATTTTTGCCTTATTAAAGATAGTACTTCATCATGTTTGTAAAACATTTCTTCTCTTGTGACTTAAAATTCGTACTTTAAAATTTATTGAAATGGGAAGAGAGGCGGTGGGCGGGGGGGGGGGGGGATCTGGACCCTCCCCAAGGCAAAATCCTGGCTACGTGCCTGCATGTTAGTATGCTGAAAAAAATATTTCGCACAACAAATTGCCAAAAAACAGGCTATTTTGACATTTTTGACTACATTTTTGAAAATTTCAACCGAAGATGTAATCCGATCATGCTGGCCAACGAACTTGAACTTTCGTTTTGTGTCCTTAACATTTTAAAATTTGTTTGAAGTTTCAAGCACAATTCTACGGACAGTTATCGTCTGGAATGACACATACATACATACATACATACATACATAAAAAAAGTCCAGTCATGCAGCATGACCCCATGAGCGAATTTTTGAAGAATATTACCGATTTTTACAACCAGCGAACGGCATTATTTCGATTTTTTACTGATTTTTCAACTTTGAAATTTTTGAAAACTTGACACATATTCTTATAGGAAATTTTACGCTGATTCCGAATATACCACATGTTAGTATGCTGAAAAAATTATTTCGCACAACAAATCGCAAAAAACAGGCTATTTTGAAATTTTTGACTACATTTTTGAAAATTTCAACCCGAAGATGTAATCCGATCATGCTGGCCAACGAACTTGAACTTTCGTTTTGTACCCTTAACATTTTAAAATTTGTTTGAAGTTTCTAGCACAATTCTACGGACAGTTATCGTCTGGAATGACACATACATACATACATACATATATACATACATATATACATATATACATACATACATACATAAAAAATGCGTTCAACTTCAGAATATGATTCAGAATAGCCTGAAACGGATTTGTGCATAAATTTTTTTCAAAAATTCACATTCTACAAATTTTGAGGCGAGAGCAATAGCTTAATTTTCTTCAAAAATTCGCTAATATGATAAAATTCATTAAAAAAGAAAAAAGTACACTCTTTGAGGACGTTGAGACACGAAACAACGAGCCCTATAGACTTAAGCTACCCATAGTGAAGAACACTTATGCTCAGATAACAACAAGATATAGAGGCATGCAAATCGTAAACGAAAAATTCAAGAAAATAGTTGAAATCCTAAAAATAAATAATGATGAATTGTTGAGTAAAGAAATTCATAAATTAATACACGACAGCAGCAATAATCATCTTACCTTTTAACAAATTAGAAAAAATTAGTTTGTTTCAATCAAATAAGCCATACAAGTGGGTATACCTAAAACACTCACTGTTTCTTTTGTGAAATAGTTTCCGGTTCACAACAGCTCCGTGCTGGGCCACAGTTTTAACTATCCGGCACGGTCATCACATTAATTATTGGAAATATAAAGTATTTTGTAAAAATATTTTTCTAAGAGTAGTACCTATTATTTTATTTGATGATCTCATATACCTATACAAATATTATACACTTTTTTTATCTTTGTACGGAAAATGATGACAAATAACAATTTATTATTATTATTTATTATTGTATTATTTGTCCATATTCTCGTGACGTCACGCCTGGCGTAGGTTAGCGTTTCAGGCAAAGTCTGCCATGACCATGAAATAAAAAGACACATTGATTATAATCAAGAACCCTTACCCCAAGTATGATTTTTATTTAAGGCATTTTTGTTATTTATGTCCCAGGATTTACATAGAATTACCCCCTAACATAAAACTTATAGACAAATTTAGCCAATTTAAAAAAAGTGTTTATGAGTTTCTTTTGCAACAGTACCTACTTGACTGATTCCTATATTAATCTTCCATTACTAAAGTTTTTTCATTGATTCCTCTTGTTTCACTTAGTAAATTCTTTGTTCCTTTTTTTTCGCTATTTCCTCTACGACTTTTGATTTTTCTTTTGGTTTATTGATCACTAGTGTAAATTTTATGTATTACTAGTTTTGCATGCAACTCCTGATCTCCGGACAATTTCCTAAAATTATGGTGATCAGAAATTGCCAAAATGTTTTTTTTTTTTTTTTTTTTTTTGTAAATGATGTAAAATGTTTTAAGTATCTAATACTTTATATATTGTATATTTCATATCTGTTAATAAATGGCTTTTATTAAAAAAAAAATTATGTGTAGCATTCGCACCTTTAATTAAACCTTTCGCAAATTGAATTAAACTTTCCGCGAATTGAATTAGACTTTCCGCAAGATGAATTGAACTTTTCGCAAATTGAATTAAACTTTTTGCAAATTGATTTAAACTTTTCGCAAATTGAATTAAACTTTTCCTAATTGATTGATTCATGATCCATCCGTCAGGCTTATATGGCCAATGGGGTTGTCATGGTGAGACGGATATAAGCACACAATTTTTTTCAATCGGGGTCACAGGCCACCCGACCTTCTTGGAGGAAGGGTTACCTTTCAATTTAATTTCTTTTTTTTTTACATTTCTTCTCCATAAATCAGTAAATTTCATGAATCCGCACAACACAAAATTGAGCTTCATCATCTCTGACAAGTCAGAGCTATAACCGCAGCAGAAAATCCTTCATATTTCGACTCAAGTTTCAACATCACACAAGACAACCCAAGAAGTTAATCTCGGGACTGGCGACAATTCCTATGGAAATTAAAGAAATTAAAGATCCCCCTCGGACACTGATGCACTTGACCGTGCAGCAGAGGCGGATGAGCGATAGAGGATACTAGACAGAAACGGAGAGGCCTGAAGATGACATTTTGATGTGGAAAGCTCGCCAATAAAGAAACTCAGAGAAGAAATTTTTTCTGCTTATATCCGTCTCACCCTGACAACCCCACTAAACTTTTCGCAAATTGAATTAAACTTTCTGCAAATCGAATTAAACCTACATTCGTGAAAAGATCAATAACATTAAGAAACCCTTACGGTTGAGACGCGGCTTAAATTTAAAAGAAAAAAGTAAAACATCAAGAAAGGAACACTGATCCCTCCCTGTTGCTGGGTACCAAAGTTATCCTCATAGGACGGCTCAGCAATTGTGTATAGCATTTTCACGTCAAATTGGAGTTTTCCTATTTCAAAATGGAGGTTTTACACATCGATTTGGAGGTTTTACACATCAATTTGGAGGTTTTACATTTCAAATTGGAGGTTGACGGAAATGGTTCGTTTCACATTAGTTTTAAACGCCGCAACGCTAGCCCGCATAGAAGGCGGAAACACCCGGTGATTCTGAAAATACCTACTCCGTGCAACACAACATGACGATAGACATGATAGACTTGACAGCCGCTGCTGCAGGGAGAGAGTTACGTTGAAAAATTTGTTCATTCTTTTCCGTTCATTATGTTCATTCTTACTTGTTGAATGTTACGTTTCACTCGCTAATTTGTTGTTATTAAACCAGAATTAAATCATGTATTTCCGTCAACCTCCAATTTGAAATGGAAAACCTCCAATTTGAAATGTAAAACCTCCAAATTGATGTGTAAAACCTCCAAATTGATGTGTAAAACCTCCAATTTGAAATGGAAAACCTCCAATTTGACGTGAAAATGCTATAGACGGAATTCCCGTCTATGAATTCCTCCCTAAAACAACTAAGTATACAAATAATGTAAACAAAACACGATTAATGGAATCACAGGCACGCAACTGAGCAGTGTTGCCAAAACCATCTCTGGAGCGAGTCTGCACAGTCAGCGCCATCTATATGCCGCAGCATTTTTTAACTTCGATTTTTTTAAACCGGCAGGGCCGGCTGAAGGCAAAAATTGCAAGTGTGCAAGACTCACATTTTATGGCCCTACCAGGGGGTATGGAATTACCCCCACGTAAAAAGGGGGGGGTTCGGGAAATTTATTGAAATTTAAGGTCTAAAAATACAGTTTTTGTGCACTTTTGCGCCTTTTAAAATATTAAACTCATGTCTCCCAATTTGATTTATTATTTACTAGCTGCTTCGCTCATCTCCACGTCCAGCCGGGGGGGGGGGGCAAGCCCCCCGGAACCTCCCGTTGAGGCGTATTACAATTGAAACATCTAGAGGATGTTGCTCCCTTCGCGCGCTCTTTGTGGAATGTATAGATGCGATGGTCTTTACTGTTGAGTGGGACATGTGTGTAATAATTTGCTGCGTTTTCTATGTGGGACCATGAAAAGTTTATTAGGTTTAATAAAGCATTTATCTGCGTAGGAGGGCAATCCAATAAAGATCATGTGGAACCACGAAAAGTTGGCTGCATATGTGAGGAAGTTATACTGCCCACCCAACTTGGGAGACCTTTTTTTCTGTTGGAAATGACTATCGAACGCGGCACCTAATGTAGGACCACGAAAAGTATAGTTTTAAGAACATTTCAGTACTAACAGAACAGTCAGATGTTGAATGTGTGTACGTGTTTGTTGTTCAGTTCTATTTTTCTAAAGGTAGGCCATTATCTCTTGTGCGTAGAAGGGCAAACGGGAGACCTTCCCGTGATCAAGAGGTTCGAAGGCAAAGATCAGATAACTGCGTCGCGACGGAACATGAAAGGCAACCAACGTTTTCGTCGACACTTTCATTCACTACAATCGGAAAAAAGAATTGCATATCGCGCAATTCGCATGAGATCAAATTGGACCATCAATTATGCGTCCAGGTGGGTGGGGGTGACGTTGAGCAATTTTTGTGACGTGAAATCACAGAGGAATTGTGAAACTCAATTGCTTCGCCGAATATATAATGTAATGTATGTAATTATTTACGTCTAACGAGAGACGTCTAATTTTGTTCATTTTTAACAGTATCAACTGTATTATTTATTATTGATTCGACATGTGTCGACCCTCACCTGATCTGGGAGTATCACCATTCGATTCAGAGTGAAAAAGTACATAACATTTGATGTTAGACTCACTTTTACACTAACAGTCACTTTTACTGGAACATCAACGTCGACCCCCCCCCCCCCCCCCCCGGAAAACCCCCTAAAACAGAGTTTTCCGCAATAAAACCTCATTTTCTCGGTCAAGTAACGCATTAACATTTTTTTTTATTATACCGTAGGAAAGCTCAGATTCTGGCGCAATTTTTAGAGTTACCAGCAAAAATTTTCGCGCCTAATTACTGGGACCTACGAGTGTTGTAAAAAACCAATGATTTTCGAAAATTGTCCTATTTCAATTTATGGCTCGTTTAATCCTGGCATTTGGGAAACAGGCATTAGGGAGATAGAAAATTTGATGTTCTTTACAACGGTCTCCTCAGATTTTAATTTGCTTGATATGGAAGGGAGTTGCAGCCGATTTTGTGATGTAAGGTTGAAAACACGAAAAAAATCTTAAATCGTTAATAACTCGGAAACGAAGCCTCTAAACAATTTTTTCATGGTGACATTTTTGGTAGCCCTTAACCTGTAGAATCGATTCCTGAAGTTTCGGGAACATAAGAGGAGGGACTTATCAAAAGTGAACATCTCCACTTTCAGAGAAATTTCCAGAAGAGTCAAAAAACATGTACTGTTTGCTGCGTAAACTTGTAAAATGAAATCAACATACCAATGTATCTCATCCTCATCCTTTACTCAAGTCCCTTAACCACGTCGTTATATCATTGAACCTAACCTAAGTTACAGGGGAATGTATTTTAGAGATGTTCAGTTTTGATGAGGACACTGGGAGATGTTAAGTTTTGATATAACCAGGAAAACTTGGGAATTTGAAAATTAGTGAGGACAAATTTAAAATGAAACGGAAGTAATATTTATTATGTAAAAATACCTTAGGAACATTATAGGTATACTCTTTGAACAAATTTTAAGACATTTTGAGATATTGGTATCATCTAGAGATGGGTTGGCATGGGGTCCTCGTCCATACATTCACAATCTTCCCATTCGAGATCCTCATTGGGGGCATCTTCATGTCCTTCACACGGCCCTACAAACCACTTCAAATTTTGGTTTTCGCGCCAATTTGCTCCGAAATGTTGTTCTAGCAGTTGGAGAACGTCTTTCTTCTTCTCCCTCGTGAGAGGGTTTCGTTTAGGTAGCTCTACGAGACGCGGAAGATCTTCCTCCTTTCTCCTTTTTTTTTTTTTTTTTTTTTTTTTGAGGATGCTTCGAAATTCTTCTGTTGTGGAATCAAACCTGTAGTTAAGATGGCAACGAACTTTCGTGCAGATGTTCCCTGAACGAGACAAAAATTTCTTGATCACAACCCTCTTTGCGTCCCTGATGCCTCCGATTTTCTGATAAAAATCCGTAAGATCCTTCAGTTCATAGACTAGGTACCCAATCGTCAGTTAGAGAATGGACAGTCCCAAATTCTTTGTAGATCTCATTATATTGTTGTGAGTTCTCAATGACCGATATTTTTTTTAGTCGTTTCCCAACTCTACCGAAGGCTCTGTCTGCTGAGAGAAAACTATGCCCGCGTACTGGAAACGTTAATTGGATCGCTTGAACATGTTCAGGAGCGTCAGTTTTCAACCAGTAGCTCAAGACGTGAATCGTGTGAGCGTTTTTATTTTGCCCACCACATCCGTCACAGAATAGTTGAACTGAGGTAATGTTTGATGAGAATGGGATGTTTCTCAGGTAACAGAGAACCGCTGACCCGATCTCATTCGAGCCCCTCTTTTATTCCACTTCATTCCACGTAAAAAACGTTGGTTCTTTGGAAGAATATGAAACGCAACAAAAAGCGTAATATGAAATTTGTCGGCGATAAAATGCCTCGCCAATCGGCGTTTTAGGCAGAGGTTGCACCTGCTGCAGATCGAATATAAAATATACTGCATTCTCATTGGCTTTGGCCTCTTCCATCAGCTTGTAAAACTGTTTAGCACGAGTCTTGTGCAATCGTTAATCCCCAATGAGCTTGGATTTTGTTCCACATTCACAGAGGAAATCTCGTTCCTCAACCTGGTGCAAGTAGCGCATACATCACATGCTGGAGAGGTTGTGTAGAACGGCATCGAAGAGTAACGGTGTCGAAAACAGGTGAAATACAAACATTTATGATGATGAACAGCGGCGTCGAAAGAGAGCGGCGTATAAAATAAGGAATTATATATGGTAACGCTCAAGTAGAAAATTTGCCCCTGTTTTAGACGCCGTTCCTCTTCGATGCCGTTCTATGTCGCATAACCGTGTCGAAAGTTTTAGGTATGAAAACTCCACGCGTGTAGCGCCGTCGAAAGACAGCGGGATCGAAAAGTTGGAAAAGAATAAGAGGTGGACAGAGGCCTGCTTTGGTAATGTAACCCGCAATACACCTTCGATTTGCTGCTATGTATAACTGAATGATGTAAGGTGAATGATGAAGTGTGCCAAATTTCATTACGGAAGCTGTTCTTCGGCTCCAGTATTCCCTATTTTATACACGGTTATTCTTCGATGCGGTTGTACACTACATTGAGATATGTATGAAGGCGCTACAGGGTTGTTTAGTAATGAATTAACCAACCATTGTAATCGACCAAGAAAAACTTTTTTTAATCCCTCCCTTCAAGATTTGTCGGTTCCCACTTAAGAATAGGTGGATTCCATAAATCTAATAAATTGAAAACCGTCCAAATCTTTTTTTCCGAAACTACTAGACCAAAAATCTTACAATGGCTGGGGATGTGTCTGCAACATCGGCATCATTTTCGATAAACCTTGAGCGGTGAAATTTAAGGAGTGAAAAGTAAAAAGTTCCAGTCTGATCACAGCACGATCGTATGAGCGAATTTTTGTAAATTAATGTACCTACCTACTCTATTATGTTAGATTGTTTTGAAAATTAAGGACTTTGAGGGAAAAGAAATTGTTAACTACCTACCAATTTTATGGCAAAACTCATGCTAAATAATTTTCTGCGATTCAAAAAGAAATTTTGGATTTCTAACTTTTCTGCAGTTTTAATCGATTATTTAGCACATTTTAATGAAATGTAAGTACATTTTTCAGTATAATTTTGTAAATAAATTGTTTAATGTTCTATGTTATATTTAATAAACTTTATTTGAGTAATATCCTGCTAAAAAATATAAATTTAACAATTTTAGTCGTTTTTTGCTATTTTTAGTTATTTTTTCAGAATTCTTTTTGAAATTTGACCAATTTAAAGTGCTAAAAAATGCTGGCCAACGAACTCGTCCTCTTGTTTGGAAAGCTTGATTTTTTCGAGCAAGAACGGAATTTTCATCTTAATTCTAAGAAGAGTTATCGCCGGGAAGGACATGCATTTATATATATATATATATATATATATATATATATATATATATATATATATTATTTTGAGGAGTTACAGAAGGTTGGAAAAAGATAGGAAACACTTAAATAAACTTACAAATTTGAGAGAATATTTCGCTGTGTCAGCGTCGTCAGCTCTAGTCAGCTCTAGAGCTGACGACGCTGACACAGCGAAATATTCTCTCAAATTTGTAAGTTTATTTAAGTGTTTCCTATCTTTTTCCAACCTTCTGTAACTCCTCAAAATAATATTACACGCGAGTGTTTTCATTTTTCATCAAAACTATATATATATATATATATATATATATATATATATATATATATAGTATGTATATGTGTGTATATGTGTGTATATGTGTGTGTGTGTGAAAAAGTGTTAAACTTGGATTCGATTCAGAATGTCTCAAAACGGATTTCATTGAAGAAAATTTTCGAAAATTTTGATTTGATTGTTTTCGGAGTCATTGCAATAGCTTTATTATTTACGAAAATTCGCTAAAACAACCAGTGCGAAACTTCACACTTCTTCCCCAACTTCTTTAAATGAAGCATTCTTGTCCGACTATTTATTAACTATACCTACGAGTATAGATACTCAATTCACGAGTTGTCTCTTTTAGTAAATAAATTTGAAATCCAGTAGGTAGGTACATACTTTATCTTCTTGCTGAACGTAGGGAAATAGCGTTACGAACGGCAGGAAACGACAAAAAATGACCCAAATAGCATGTCAGTTGGGAAATTTGAAGTTAGTAGGCGAAAAGTTCGAAAAATAGCGAAAACCCAGGTTTTTTCACCCATTAGATGTGAAGCTAAAAAGTTCCAGTCATGCATCTGGTTTTTTGCAGTTTTTATAGATTTTTTAGCAAAGAAATTTAAGTAGGTACATTTTTCAGCATAATTGTGCACACAGATTTTTGAATGTACTATTTCATAGTTAATAAACTATATTTGAGCAATATTCTGCTAAAAAATGTAAATTTAACAATTTGTATCCCTTTGTAGTCATTTAGTCATTTTTTTTAGCATTTTTTGAAATTTGATCAATTTAATGTGCTCAAAAAGTGCTGGCCAAAGAATACATCCCTACGTTTGGAAAGCTTGATTTTTAGGCGCAAGAACGGAATTTTTATCTCAGTCCTAAGGAGAATTATCGTCTGGAATGAAACATAAATATATAATATACTCTGGGATCGTTTCAGTACCTATGCTTCAAAACGGATTTCAACGAAGAAATTTTTAAAAAATTTTCCGAGCCATTGCAGTAGTTCAGTGTCTACTTATGGTATATGAACAAAATCCCAGCGATTTTTTTATGTTGATCAGGGTGGTCGTTCCGCTCATCACTTTACAGACAGACTGACAAACACTCATGTGCTTTCAGGATTCGGGCCCCATAGAAATGGGAGTTCTGGAAAAATGTTTCAGGCCGATTGCATAACATCCCTTTTTGACCCTTACGGGATGGTGGGGAAGTAAAAATGGTGCAGTGAAGCATGGCCAGGTGTTAGGTAACTATTTTATCTAATCAATGTTTTATTGCTTACCTACTTACTTCATTGGTTACTGTCATGCATACCAAGACCATATGAGCCTTGTTTTTTACTTCATATTAAGTATATCAATTTTTTTCAAACTTTGAGCTCAGAAATCCTAAACTATTGAATTATGTTGAACTATTTGATTGTGGGAGGTGTGGGGGTGATCTGTCCATCCGCCACTTCCTGGAGGACTGCCCAGACCTTATGGACCTCCGAGTCTAGCGTCGGCCCCCTCAGTGGGTTGACGTTTTATCTGGACCAGACAAGGTCCAGTCCCTGTTGTCGTACCTGAGAGCCGCTGAGCTCTACTACAAACTGTGATATCTGATGTATTTTTGTACAATCTAGTCATAGTTTTATTCATTTTGCTAATTATATATAGTGACATATATATTTAGTTATTAGCCTATTCTTGATCTAATCTTAGTTGTATTATTCGGTTTTTGAGGTTTTTTTATCCCCTTTGGCTAAACAGTGGCCATCACTGTTCCCCTCCGATTTGCCAGTAGAGTCCATCATGTCACTCGGTTTGATGTCGGAGGGCAACATGATGGCCCCCTTTGGAATGTGCTACTTGCAGTGTCCCTTTGGATTATGTTGAACCATACCCGTGCCGCCATAAGGGCAGTCCTGTATCTGAGGTATTTCCCTTCCTCGTCCTTATTATGGGAAAAGAGTTGAAATAATCTCAATTAATAGGAATTTGTATAAATACGAAACCTCTATTATGGTTCATTTTATGGGATCTATGCACTACTTTTAGTGGTTCGCTTCATAATGTAGCTTAGGACATAACTGCTATAAGTAATAATTTGGTTTTCAGCCTTTTAGCGAATTTTCAAATAAAAAATGAGCAATTTAAATGGCTTGACCATTTTAAAAGTGGGTTTGAAGGGTCAGGGTACAATTAATTCCGTTTCGTACATCAAAGAACACAATAACGAATTTTAACGTCGTAGATATATATAAATTAATGTGTGAAAACAAATTTCACAGATATAAAGAACAAAGAAAAAATTTAGATATTTCGCTGATTAAACTTGATCACAGAAAAAATACGACTGGGCATTGTTTGCATGACGATACTTGTTAACAGTCTTGTTGCCTCGTTGCTTGCATTCATGGAGATGTTAACATTATGATCTTCATCCTGATGCTTTCATTCAGTCTTTGAGACCGGGTGCGCGATTTACACCCAAGATGGTCCTGTGGGCTCGTTCTGAATGTTGCAGAAGTCTATCATTACTTTTCTGCATGATTAATTGTTTAATTAGGTATGTATTTAATTATTATGATTAAGTTTATCATTTTATGATCGACCTAGAACAAAGAATTTTACCCTAAGTTCATTAGTTTCTAACTTTATTCAGTTGGTTGCTGCGTTTTACGAACCAGTGATCTATTTGCACAACGCAGAAGGACTGTCAATTAGAGAAACAATAAATCTATGTGTAATGATTTGCAGCTTTTTGGTATTCGCACCGATAAAATTAACTGATAAATCATTCAACTGTCACAAAAAAAACTACCAACGATATCAATAGGTTGGAACAGCTTCTGAAGAGCATCACGCACTCACATAATATATCACTCATTTATCGCACACGTGTATTACATTTTCTTCCTCAAATTCGTCGAAGGAAATTCCAGGTTTTTGTCTCATCAACAGGTTTAATTTCCATTTAATGACAACACAAGTATATCTATATTCAATAAATTTTTTCAAGTCATAGGTATGCAACAGTAACGTAAAACCATGTTGTGTGCATAGCTTAGAGCTTATCTAGCGGTTAGAACGATTTTCAACATCTCAATCGATGTTAAATGAATTTCAACATCCCAATCGATGATGCAATGCATTAAAACTTGAAATTTCCCGTTTCTTCCTCTGTTTTATTAGGGCAGGATTTCCATGGCCTAGAAGCTAGAAAAAAAAATTACATCCTTTTTAGGTTTACTTGGTATCCCCCCCCCCCCCTCTGAATAAAATCCTGGGCTCGCCCCTGCAACCTTATGTATGGCGTCTTGTGGCGTACTTAAATTATAAGCAAAACTAGCTGCTGATTGTTTCTAAATTCCAAGGGAAATAAAATAATTCAGAAATGAAAAATCACACATTAAATAAATATATTTTGAATCTTTACATAAATAGCATTGATATTGCTAACAAGTTACCTATGTATTGTAATACATTACTAGGTAGGTAATTTGTGAATTTTTCGAGATCTCGATTTTTGAATATGTTGGCCCTTAATTAGTACCCTTTAGGGTTGATCAAAACTGATGCCGATGTTACTGGCACATCCCCGGCCGATGTATGATTATTGAGCCATATTTCATAAACTTTGGTCCAGTAGTTTTGGAGAAAAGCTCTGGACAACGGGGCGCGCAGACGGATTTTTTTTTTTTTTTTTTTTGTGGATTCTACGCATCTTAGAACATAAACCGAAAAATGTTAAGGGGGGAGGGAGGGGGTTAAAGTGTTTCTTGGTCGATTACAAAGGTTCATTTATTGAAAATAATAAACCAAAAGTCTGTCATGTTGGGTGTGGCACAGCTTCCTCGTATCCGTAACCTGAATGTATAGATCATAGAGAAAAAAATTATGGTGCAACATCAGTGTGAATATAGAAGATAATTTGATGTTACTCAAGAAATAGCAGACCATTCACAGCCTACACCACACACTCCCTGAAAATGTAAATGAAATCTGATGAAAACCGTGGAATATACTTGTTAGAAGTATTTCAAATTCGCGCATGCGCAGCAGCTACTAATGATACAATCATGTTAAAATTGATATAGAATAAAATCGTGTTCATTACGGTTTCAACATTACAAGGATCTGAGGGCACACGACAGACACGCAACAGAACTTGTTTAGAATGGTCTAAAACGTAAAATGTGCTTGTAAATTCTAATTTTGGAGACAACAAATTTTTCATCCGCCGAAAGTGAAATCACAATGCTTCCTCTACCTATAGGTAGACTCAAAAGCAACAATTAAAAAAATATATTTATATTAACATCTTCAAAACCTAGCTAAATACTTCATTCTGCAAAAATTAACTCAGAATCAACAGAATTTACAATCAAGTTACAAAAGCTTTTTACCGCTACCATTATTGGTCACTGTGATAACCACAATTTGTAGTAATTTTCATTGTATGTTTTTCAAGGAAACATCTCCCTTGCTCATTCTAAAATAAGATGATCACACACATACATCGTTTAAAATAGTATTTAAATAACCAATGATATCAGGAAATGGGTTTTTGATAGAATAACACTTTGTTTAAAGAATATAGAAACATATTTAATGGGAGCTTGTAACTAGGGAGAGTGTTTAAAACGAACTGAAGCTTGCTGGGAAGCCTCGGGAAGCCACTGGGCTAAGGTATGTGGGGAGGAGAAGGGAGGGGAGGGGGCTTAAGACAATGGAGTCCCATCGATTGATTACCAGGGGAAGATTTGTTCCCATTCGGGAAATAATTAAGGAACCTATTGGCGAGGACGTCCACTTACATTTACCGTAGAGAAAAATCTTTATCAAGGATAGCCCGAAAAAGGCGGTCAAATCACAAAGGGGGTTGATCAACCCACCCAGGTATTCCGACAGTCCAGCAGAAGACATCCAAGAAAAGATGAAAAAACTCTACGCCTAAACGCAATGATTCTGCAAGTAGAATCAGATTAGGATAAAAAAAAAGAAAAAAAAAAAAAAAAAAAATGCAAAGCAAAGCAAGCTCAAAAGACACATTATCCCAGTTTGACGATGGAGGTCATCGTATGAGGGTGGAGGAAATGTTTTAATCCCATGCCAGAAGTACAATTAAAATACAACGGTTGAATAATATCCACAATTATAAAATAAAGAACAACCTTAAAGGGAGGTATGAGATATGTACAGATGTAATGTATAAGAACTGTAAAACGAATCAGTGAGAGTCTGATAAAAATTGTCAACGATAAATGAAAAATAGAAAATTAAGACTACGAAAGAATTGAGAAATTATAAAAAATATTGGAAAATTGAAATGTAAACGCAGAAAAATATTACAAGTAAGTCATAAAATTAAACTAGTGGTATTAAGTGAAAAAATGGAATAAAGAGTATTAAAATTCAAAGAACTTCTACAACAAAAATGTGTACAGAGCTCAATACATCAAGTTCAATGGAGATTATAAATAATAATTGCATGGTAAAGAACTATAAACTGACAAAATATTAGTATTGATACAATATTCAACAATTAGACAATTCAATAAATAAACTACTATACAGGTTGGGTGTGACATTAATTTGGGAATTGGTTTGAGATGTTGGGACCCTTTGGAAGAGGATCGGTTCTTCACTTCCACCGGGGCCATGGCGAAGACTTGCCCGAGGGACAAGGAAGCCCAATGGTTCAGGATAAAGGAAAGGAATCCACCCAACCCCTCACTATATACATTTATATGACTTATGTTAGTTTATAGGTAACGGACACAGTCATCTCAGGAGCAGGTGTAGTCCACTTGTCCACCAATTATACCGGTATTCCTTTACTTTGAAAAAATGTTAGAACGTAGACAAGAGCTGGGGAAAAAATAAACAATAATGAAGAAACATATATGTTTCAGTTAATGTAAAATCGCCAGTGCATATAATAGCCCAGTCAAATTAGACCAAAAAGAGAGAAATAGGAGAAAAAATTCATAGTAAAGAAATTTCTTCACCACGCTCTTCCTTCACACGTAGTAAATCATATCTCAAAAGTCCCCTAGTATGGGGGGCTCGACGAGGGGGGGGGGGGGTGTTTTTCTCCTTTCTTTCGACTTTTTTCGGTTTTTTGCCTATAACTCGAAAAGTAAGCGTTCTAGCGACTTGTTTACTATTACCAGAATTAAAGTGCATGAAATTTCCTACAATTTTCACTCCTGACTTCATTCTCTACGATTAGGCGTTCCGCCGCTAGAGCGCGTTGAAAAGTAGGTATCATTTCAAAAAATCAGCAAAAAGGCCTTTATGCTCTTTTTACGCAGAAATCATTCGTATGTAGCTTCTGGGTGACTTAGAATACATCATGACTTGTTTTCCGAACATCAGTGATGCTTGGACAGTGGCTTGAGCAGGTTTCGTGTACGTCTTTTTTTCTGTTCTTCGCTTACATCCTGGAAACTGTGATAACCATAACATATTTTCAGCACCCTTACCAACTCACTGTGAATTATCAGTGAATATATCTATACTATTTTATAAAACACAGTGGCTCTAAAAAAGAATAGAAAAAAAGGAACTAAAGAAAATGAGCTGTGTTTCACCAAAAAATGTTTAATGTGCAGGTAAGGTATAACCCATGTTAAAGTAATATTCACAATAGGAGTGGGAGGGGGAAGGGGTCATCAATCTTCACAGGTGTCTGCTCTTCATCCATTGAGAATCACCATCCACAGTCAAACTGAAAATTCAAAATCGGATTACAGTGAGGTGCATATAATCTTATATTGATAGATAGATGAAGTACATGCGGATGATTAGACTGAAACTTACAGGGCGATGACATATATGTTGAGTGGGTAGTCTTATGGTTCCATATCTGTTTCATCATCTTCTGTAGATGAACCGTCATCAGCAAGTGGTGGGTTGTTTGTGCAGGAACCTGAACAGTTGGAACAGAGTGTTGAGCAGTGGACGCCAGCTCTGCGGCATCCACATCAAGCACTACCGCAGCTTTTGGTGCAGCTACAAAATATATTCTGCAGAATTTCAGATGTTGCTGGTGGATCCAAAGTTGGGATTGGTTTGAGGAAGCCATCGTCTCCCCTACTCCAGCCCCGATTCTGCAGGATCTATTTTGCAGCTGCACCAAAAGCTGCGGTAGTGGTCGATGTGGATGCCGCAGAGCTGGCATCAACTGCTAAACACTCTGCTCCAACTGTTCAGGTTCCTGCACAAACAACCCACCACTAGCTGACGATGGTTCATCTACAGAAGATGATGAAACAGACATGGAACCATAAGACTACCCACTGAACACATGTCATCGCCCTGTAAGTTTCATCCTAATCATCTGCATGAACTTCATCTATCTATCAATATAAGATTATATGCACCTCACTGTAATCCTATTTTGAATTTTCAGTTTGACTGTGGATGGTGATTCTCAATGGATGAAGAGCAGATACCAGTGAAGATTGATGACCCCTTCCCCCTTCCACTCCTTTCGTGAATATTACTTCAACATGGGTTATACTGTACCTGCACATTAAACATTTTTTGGTGAAACACAGCTCATTTTCTTTAGCTCCTTTTTTTTTCTTTTCTTTTTTAGAGCCACTGTGTTTTATATACATATGTATTCACTGATGATTCACAGTGAGTTGGTAAGGGTGCTGAAAATATTTTATGGTTATCACAGCTTCCAGGATGTAAGCGAAGAACAGAAAAAAAGACACATGAAACCTGCTCAAACCACTTTCCGAGCATCACTGATGTTCGGTAAACAAGTCATGATGTATTCTAAGTCACCCAGAAGCTACATACGAATGATTTCTGCGTAAAAAGAGCATAAAGGCCTTTTTGCTGAGTTTTTGAAATTATACCTACTTTTCAACGCGCTCTAGCGGCGGAACGCCTAATCGTACAGAATGAAGTCAGGAGTGAAAATTGTAGGAAATTTTATACACTTTAATTCTGGTAATAGTAAACAAGTCGCTAGAACGCTTACTTTTCGAGTTATAGGCAAGAAACCGAAAAAAAAGGAGAACCCCCCCCCCCCTCGTCAAGCTCACCCCCCATACTAGGGGACTTTTGAGATATGATTCAAGACGTGTGAAGGAAGAGCTTAGTGAAGAAATTTCTTTACTATGAATTTTTTCTCCTGTTTCCTCTAATTTGACTGGGCTATAAATAAATGATAAACTATAATCATTTCTTACATATAACGGACAACAAGATTCTATGTCCAAAACAGCTCCACAATGGAGAATCTTTGCCTGCAAACACCACACCAAGGGTGGCTGCTTGCCAAAACTGCTTCGGCACAACGCAAGCAAGAGCTAGAAATCAAAGTAAAACAAATGGAAATAATTAAAACCGTTGAATGTATGTAAATGAATTGTAAATCTGTAACTTATTTCATAAAGGTTGAAAGTGTTCGGAATTCACTGTATTTCCATAGTACAGGAAACATTTTTGTCTGCATTTAATCACAATACTTTTTTAAACTACTTGTCGGAGAAGATTTCCTTCAATCATCATAAACATTTTCATATGAAAATCATCAATTTATTGCAATAGTGCTGTTTGAGCAGCAACTACGAAAATGCTGTGCACAGTTACCTAATACAGTTCATAGTATATAAACTAATAATTAGAACATTTTTTTCACACAAACTAATATATATATACAGGGTGTCTCAACTTAAGTAGGCATTACTTCAGGGATCAATTCTACAAGTAATTTGCAACAAAAGTGTCTCTTAAAGTGTTATTTTTTAGAGGCTTCGTTTTCGAGTTATTGACGATCTAAGATTTTTTTCGTGTTTTCGACCTTATCTCCTTAAAATGGCTGTGACCCCATCATTCTTTGAGTATTCTCAAACCTGAGGATACCGTTGGAAAGAACGTTAAATTTCCTATCTTTTTGATGCCAAATCATAATTATTCAAGAGAGTTGTGATACCGAAAAAAGAGGTCAAAGTACAAACTTTGTAAAATTCTAAAAATTTGGGTTTTTTCAATCTGATTCCTCCCTCCATAAAAAAATGAACAGTCGTTTGCAAGTACAGTAAAAACTTCAAAATCTTATCAGCTTTCTAACGGTATAGCCAAAAAATTGATAAAAGTAACAACAAGGAGAAAAAAACGGCTTTTGAATGCGAAAAAACGTGTTATTTTTAACGAAAATCGATGGATTTCAGGAAAAAAACGATCTCACACAGCTTTATGATTTAAATGTCGAATTCTACGTAATTTTTCACGCTGAATCGAATGGTGACACTTGCAGACCTCTACGACTAACGAATAAGGGCGAAAGTGCCCTTTGACCCTCGAAACTCTGAGAAGGGCCCTTTAAAAACCGGCCTTAGAGCCATTGTTACAAAATTCCCACTCATTTGATGGGTCAATTATGAATAATCATTTTCATAAGAATTAATAATAATAATTTAATATTGATGCTTTTTAAAAACAAAATTACACTCCTCTCATCTCCCACAATTCAGCAGATCCATTTCAAAATACGATCATCACCTCACTTCCATGCAGGATGGTTCACGTTGCGCTCTCAGTTTATCACACTTGGGCTCAGCCAAAGGGCAAATGATACATGTGTGTTCAGCCTCTCATCATTTAACCAGTTCACAGTTAGTGTTTGAGTAAGTGAAAGGTGAAGTTAATAATTTGCTGAACGTCATGAGTTTTTCCAACGCAGAATATGCAGATATCCATTTTGTTTACGGGTTTTGCAACGGGAATTCCTCTGCGGCTGTTGCTGAATATGCCGCACGGTACCCAGGCCATCGTATCCCGAATCGCAAAGTTTTCATCAACACACACCGCCGGCTCGTCGAAACGGGAAGTTTTCAAAAAACCTCGAGAGGTCCTGTGCTGGGCGGAAACGAAGGAATCCTTGCCATGTTTGATCGTGATGCAACACTGAGCACCCGTCGTGCAGCGGCTGAACTAAGGACATCTAAAGATACTGTACAACGTGCTCTAAGGGGCGATGGAAGGCATCCCTTCCATCTCCAAAGAGTGCAGCATTTAATGGAAAATGATAATCCTATGAGGGTGCAGTATTGCAACTGGCTTTTAGAACGCACAAGAAGAAACCGAGGGTTCTCTCAGTCCATACTATGGACGGATGAGGCAACTTTTACCCGGAATGGAGTAGTGAATCTACGGAATTCGCATCAGTGGGCCCACGATAATCCCCACGCAACGATCGTCTCCCACTACCAACAACAATTTAAGGTTGGTATTTTCATCACCATCTAATCAAAATTTTAAATTCCATTTATTATTAGGTTTGACGAAACGTTACTTTTTTCTGAATTCCGATTACAGGTGAACGTATGGTTGGGCACAATTGGGAACCGCCTCCTTGAACCAATATTCGTGGCGGACCGTTTCAATTCCGGGACGTTCCTTCATCTACTGGAGAATGATCTCCCCGAGTTGATGGAAGACGTCCCGCTCAATGTTAGAATGAACACTTGGTTCCAAATGGATGGATGTCCGGCCCACTCTGAGTTGTTAGGACATGGATGGACGAGCACTATCCACAAAGGTGGATCGGAAGGTACGGTCCTGTGGGATGGCCGGCCAGGAGTCCAGACTTGACCCCAATGGATTTTTACGTTTGGGGAACGCTGAAGTCCAAAGTTTATTCGAACCCTGTACGTTCGAGAGAAGAGCTCGTCACCAGGATTACTGAATCTTGCGGCCAGATGAGAGCTCATGGTCAAGAAATCCTCCGAGCCAATACGTCGACTGTGAGGCGGGCAAGACTATGCATCCACATGGGTGGGGGTCACTTTGAGCAATTGCTGTGACTTGAAATCACAGAGAAATTCTGAAACTCAATTGCTTCAAGTACGCCGAATTATTTATTAAATGAGTAAATTATTAATTTATTTCTAATGAGAGGAGTGTAATTTTGTTTTTAAAAATCATCAATATTAAATTATTATTATTAGTTCTTATGAAAATGATTATTCATAATTTGACCCATCACTTTCGCCCTTATTTGTTAGTCGTAGAGGTCTGCAAGTGTCACCATTCGATTCAGCGTGAAAAATTACGTAGAATTCGACATTTAAATCATAAAGTTGTGGGAGATCGTTTTTTCCTGAAATCCATCGATTTTCGTTAAAAATACCACGTTTTTTCGCATTCAAAAGCCGTTTTTTCTCCTTGTTGTTACTTTTATCAATTTTTTGGCTATACCGTTAGAAAGCTGATAAGATTTTGAAGTTTTTACTGTACTTGCAAACGACTGTTCATTTTTTTTATGGAGGGAGGAATCAGATTGAAAAAACCCAAATTTTTAGAATTTTACAAAGTTTGTACTTTGACCTCTTTTTTCGGTATCTCAACTCTCTTGAATAATTATGATTTTGCACCAAAAAGATAGGAAATTTAACGTTCTTTCCAACGGTATCCTCAGGTTGTAGAATACTCAAAGAATGATGGGGTCACAGCCATTTTTAGGAAATAAGGTCGAAAACACGAAAAAAATCTTAGCTCGTCAATAACTCGAAAACGAAGCCTCTAAAAAATAACAATTTAAGAGACACTTTTTGTTGCAAATTACTTGTAGAATTGATCCCTGAAGTAATGCCTACTTAAGTTGAGACACCCTGTATATATATATATATATATATATATATATATATATATATATATATATATATATATATATATATATATATATATATATATATATACATATACAGGGTGATTCCCTCGCAGATGCAAAAAAAATTTGGGTGAAATGACATCAAAAATGGAGTAAAATGCTGCCAACTGCATATTTTTATCTCAATCCGTTCTCGAGATATGATTTTTTAGAGGTTTTTTCAGGAAAACCGTGTTCTTTTCCTTTTAAACTCAGATTTCTCCACTTTACTTCATTCAATTTTAACTTTTGACCACATTTTCGGAATCGGCATTAAATTTACTATAACAATAGTGTACTTGGGTTCTTACAAAGTACTATCCAAAGGCCCTCACATCAGCTCAAACATTGACGATTTTGAAAAAAGAATATTTCTGAAAATCTTTAAAACTTTACTACTCTTCCAAAACGAATCCTGAAAACTGGCAAATCTCATGAAAACTGCTTCGTTTAATACTGTTTCCAACGGTATAATCAAGTTTACTTTTATTTTGTTATTTAGTGGAGAAAATTATGTTTTAATGTTGAAAAATGTGGGTTTTTCAATGAAATTGTAGGTTTTCTCGAAAGATGACCCTCCATGAACCTACGAGTATGGGGTCGGTTTCTATGCATTTTTTCACGCTGTATCGAATGGTAACATTTTTAGATCTCTCCAACTCGTTATAACCGAGTTTTACACTTAAAATCGCAAATGTTAAATTTGTTTGTTACGATTAAATGTATGTGTGTTATAGGGTTAAACTTGTTAATCAAAGTGTAAAACTCGATTATAACGTAGTTGAGAGATCTGCAAGAGTTTCCATTCGATCCAGCGAGAAAAAATACATTGAAACCGACCCCATACTCGTTGGTTCATGGAGGGTCATCTTTCGAAAAAACCAACAATTTCATTGAAAAACCCACATTTTTTAACATTAAAAATTATTTTCTCCCCTAAATAACAAAATAAAAGTAAAATTGATAATACCGTTGGAAAGCATATTAGATGAAGCAGTTTTCATGAGATTTGCCAGTTTCCAGGATTCTTTTTAAAAGAGTAGTAAAGTTTTAAAGATTTTCAGAAATATTATTTTTTCACAATCGTCAATGTTTGAGCTGGTGAGAGGGTCTTTGGATGGTACTTTTTAAGAACCCAAGTACACTATTCTTATAGGAAATTTAATGCTGATACCGAAAATGAGGTTTAAAGTTAAAATTAAATGAGGCAAAGTGGAGAAATCCGAGTTTAAAATGAAAAAACACGGTATTCCTGAAAAAAACCTTTAAAAAATCATATCTCAAGTACGGATTGAGATAAAAATATGCGGTTCGCGGCATTTTACTCCATTTTTGGTGTAGTTTCACTCAAAATTTGTTTTGCATCTGCGAGGGAATCACCCTGTATATATATATTTCGGGAAATGTTAAAATCCAGGATTGTATTACGGAAGCCCCACACGTGTTTATTAGTAGTCATTTTCATGAAAATTAAGATGGAACGAATGGTACAGCTACTAAGTTGACCTTGGTTAAGAAAGTAAACTTCTTACACTGTTTCCCTGAACTTTCAATTTATTTTTGAATTTGAAGTTGCTTTCAACATTCGCGAAAATGGATTTAGTAGGTACATGTGGAAAATTATCCTAGTTCATACAGAAAATTTTTCGTAGGAAATTTCATTATCGAATCACCAACTAGGTGACAGAAACTGAATGTGTTTAATACAGAAAAACTAGCCCGTTTAATTAATAAATAGATAGTAAGTAACAAAGGATTTTACCACTTCTCTAATCTTATTTCGCCTGCTAATTACACTAAATGTCGGCATGGCATGTTCAGGACATTCCTTGGATTCAGGAGACATATATCGCACCTCAATCGTCTGTTCATTACTTCTAAATCCATCCTGTAACATACATAAATTGTTACTCACAAGCATGATACACTTAATGATCCATATAACACAAATGCAATCAATTGCTGAAATGTAGGAAGAGAGAAAAGGTATTGCATTATTGAGCGATTTGGAATCATTTGGATGACAATAGGTTTGGTTGAACGGTCACTTCAGGTACATAATTATTTTATTTCACAAAGTCAAGGGAGATAGCACCGATACTTTTTGGAGTGAATATTAGACGTGCTACGTTTAATCTGCAATGCGTTGGACAGTACAGACAAAAAGTTGAGGGAAACGTAGCATCTGGACCACCCTGCACAGCCTGACACACACACACGCAGGCACGCACACACACACACACACACACACACACACACACACACACACACACACACACACACACACACACACACACACACACACACACACCCTCTCCTACAAAATGTCATCAAAATCGGATGAAAACTGTGGGTGCTTGATACAAGGATTTCATAATCGTGCATGTTTACACGATTATGAAACGTGTATGTTTACGTGTGTTCTGAACTTACTCTTCAGATGAAGGATTCTCCACATTCAGATTTGAACTGGGAGCAGCTGATCTCTCCAAACTTGGGACTGGCCTGTACAAAAAAAGAAAAAATACCACACACCTTGAAAATTTTGTGCTATTTTATACTACTTACATGTTTCTACATTCGCGTGAATGTGAAAGCAAGCGGATAAAGCGAGCATGATCACATGCTTACCTTTTTACGTTCATTTTTCGGCAAGTTTCTCTGAGAACACGAAAATGATAACTCCTACACAGACTGTAACGTGACTCCTACGTAACGGAGAACAGACCAGCTGGTACTCACCTGGTACACAGCTGATGTCCTATCTGCCTAGAGGAACTCGTCGTTGGGTGTCCAACCGGCTTCCGCTTGAGGCGCTCGAGCACATGTAGCACAGTGCCTAATGTGATTGTTCACACTCTGATGAGGTCCACCACGGTCTAAGAAGTAGTTAGCTTAACCCTTTGAGAACTCCACACGAAATGGTCGTCCAAACTAACCCTGCCTGTAGGACTCCAGAAGATATATTCATTCGCAAGCGGCTGTTCCCTCAGGACTCCAAACGAATTTTTTGTTCGACATTAATTTTCAAATAAGGGAAGGCGAAACTCACTCTTCTCTCACTGATAGCGCTTCCTACCGGCAACCTCACTATCTACTTGATTCTAACAACATCCGCTAGAGGTGTTATCATCAGTTGAAGTGTATTTTCATTTGATAACCTGAGCTGTTACGGTGTGAACCCTTTTGGGAGGCACGGTGTGCCAAGTTTTGATCATTTGGTAGGTATATATGGGGCTTGATAATAATTGTAGACCAATGATCTGCGTAGAAGGGCTATCTATCTAATTCAGAAACAATATACCTTTGTGTAATAATTTGCAGCGTTTTTGAAATTAGTTCAATTTAATGGGCTCAAAAATTCTGGCCAACAAACTCATCCTTTTGTTTGGAAAGCTTCATATTTTTGCCTAAGAACAGAATAGCTTCATTTTCTACAAACATTTGCTAAAAGAATATCGCATAGTACACACATAGCTAAAAATAATCACAATCATATGTTGAAAATTTTAAACCGATAACTAAGTTAAAAAATGATATATTAATATCGAAGTAATAATACAAAGGAAAATAAACAGAGGGAGGGCTGGACCCACGAACTGAAAATTAATTAAGTATCTACCCACCTAGATAAAATTGATTATAAACTCGATTTCGTGGTTACAGTAAAACGCCATTGGTGGGTAAAACTCCATTGGTTTTATAACGCCATCACTTGTTTTTCATCTTGTATACTCAACGTTCAAAAGTGCCACTCCGTTGGTCGAGCGCCACAAGCAGAAGCTAAAATCGACACCCAACGTATAGTCCCAGAGGAAGTCGGTTACGTGGTTGGTTACTAGTGGAAAGAGTTGTTACAAAGAAAGGCTATGTTGCCTTCCCGTGATCATGAAATTGATGATTCCATGACTGGTAAAGTTTACACTTCCCATGTCAGAAACTGGAGCATACGCAGTAGCTATTATTGATACAATCATGTTTACATTGATAGGATATGATCAATTCGTTACTTCCCCAATATCTTCAATTTTTCTATTGAGCAAAAAGGACGACGACGAGGGCGTGAGAAAATTATGCTAGGTAGAATTTACGTTTTCACATGCGCAGAGTTAAGCCTAGTACGCACTGGGATTCTTTGTTCGGACTCTTTGTCGCGGAGCTGCGTCTCGGACTCATTTTCTTGCATCCGGGAAGCTCAGCGACATTGAGTCTTGCATCTCGTGTGTT
Organism: Adelphocoris suturalis; assembly: GCA_030762985.1. Classification (NCBI taxonomy): domain Eukaryota; kingdom Metazoa; phylum Arthropoda; class Insecta; order Hemiptera; family Miridae; genus Adelphocoris; species Adelphocoris suturalis. The sequence goes on along the minus strand of CM061051.1, from coordinate 2,578,725 downwards.
GCGTTTTAGTATTTTTTGAGTCCCATGCGGAATGGGATTCTTTACACAATGTCGCGCAACATTGAGTCAGTGCGTACCTGAATATCGAACAAAGTGGGCCTCTCACCAGTGTATCATCGTTGTTATCGCTTTGTAGTTATCGTTGTCATACTTATAGCTAAAAACGGGTAAAAATTGTTAATTTTTTTAAGCAGAATTTTAGTCAAAAGAACTTTATTAACAATAAACTAGGAAAACTAGAAATTTGTGCTGAAAAAAGCAGGTACTTAAATTTCATTAATATTTGTCAAAAATTGATAAAAATAGCTAAAAATCAAATACTTATAGCTTCATTTTTTCGAAAAATTCGCTGAAACATTTTTTGAATTGCCGAAAATTATTTAGAACAAGTTTATTTGCCACAAAATCGGTAGTGAACATTTCTTCCTAGTTAAAATCCTAAATTTTCAAACAATTTAACAAAATATAATAAGATAATTTACGAAAATCCGCTCATACGATCATGTTGCATGACTGGAACTTTTTACTAACTTATTAAGTCGTCTTATAAAATCGATTTTACATCAAATAGCTGGATTATCCAATCAACGCTGTTTCCAACGGTGGTCATATTTTTGATTTTACAGTGATCTCAAGTGGAGTTATGGTCGTTTGAAGGTAGAAAAAATATCTTAAAAATGAAATTACTCAGAAAAACAAAGCATTGAAATAAATCTCTAACAAGTACTTTCGATCAGAAATGAGCTCTAGAATTGATCCATGAAGCACCATTACACCCTTCTTAGTGGTTGGCGCAGATGGGCTAGTAATAATTTTTTGCTTTCTTCTTCTAGTCTTCTAAACAGTTTGCTTCGTTCAGGTCACACTCTCATCTCTACTCTAGACACTCTCGGAACCTCTTCCCCCCTTGTCTATGATGTCCTGCAGGCTGCAGCAGCTTTGTGGCTCCTCCACAAAAGATGATAATGGCCTCACGATATGGAAAAAACCGTTGAAAAAAACCGAGTGTTAATGAAGGATCCACGCATCCACCAACGCGCTGGTTTTTTTTTTTTTTTTTTTTTTTTTTTTTTTTAGTAGCATTTTTTTTACTCCGTAGAGCTATGTAAAGTGCTACCTCGTTCGACACGGCTCAGGTTCAAACTAGATGCGTACACGATTTGCAGAGCGACAATGTCGTGGGGCAAAGAATCCGAGACATGAATCCGAGCGTCTACAACAAAGAGTCCGAACAATGAATCCCAGTGCGTACTAGGCTTTAAGTATAGACTGAGGAAATATGAAACTGATAGTGGACTGTCTACACCATAGCCCGCACATTCCCTAAACACACACGACACAGAACCAAAGTTGTTCAGAATTGTCTAAAACTATGCTCTAAAATTTCTATTTTGGAGATCAACAATTTTTGTTACCCACCTAGAGGTAGATTTGGAAGCAAACAAATACGTATTCATCCAGATTCTGAGGATACATTCATAACTAGAGTTTCCAAGTACTCCACAATTCTTCTAAGTCAGTAAACATACCCCGGTTGAAGCGTTGAAATTTCTGGAGGGGAAAAATTGCTGTTGGCGGTAGGGGAACTCCGTGCAACTCCCCTCCTTGATGCTCTTCAATTGGAGAGACCTCCTCGAGCTCTTCTGCCTCTGCCAGAGAAAACGCCGCGTGTCCCTCTGCCTCTGCCACGGATTATGTCGAGGGCCTCTCTTCCTCTCCTAACTCTCCTTCTCCCTCTTGAGGTGTCTGGTCTTGCTGGGATCTCATCATTTCCAGAGTTATCTAAACAAAAGCTGCTATGTTACAAACACCCTAAGAAGTCTTAGTGTCATTCAACAATTCGAGGATAGGTATTACTACTTTTTAGCGAATTTTCAAAGAAAAAACGAGCTATTTAGATTAATTTTTAGTTTTACAGGTGGGTTTGAAGGCAGTACGGCTGTAATAGACCCTTCTCTACGATAATGGGTTGAAGATTAAAAAAAGATTTAAGGTACTGACTGCAGTGATCGAAACTGAAGCCTTCAAACTCGGTTTTGCGAGATTGATTCATTGTGGAACAACAGCATGAACTCACTAACAACTTTCTTCATTTATTCATTTAGAAATACGCCAGTCTAGAATAGAGCTGTACAACCCCTTCTGACTTTGGTTAAACAATTTTATTGCTACTGTGGTGAATTTACTGTGGTGAAATAATGGGGCCTGAGCAGCCATATTTATTCTACTCGTGGTGGGTGTCCCGGGGGCGAAGCGTCTTTTCCCCTCTCAGTTTCAATGTCGTTTGTTATGAGGCAGTCCGACGTCTTTTGTAATATATTATTTGGTGGTAAATTCACCACAGCTACTTTTCCTCGGTTCTGGCGTAAAAATAGTTACTTACTCTAACACCCTGAAAATTCAAACTGCAGCAGACATCCTAACAAGCATTCCAATAGTTAAGTACAAGGCCAATATTGCTTAATCAGCCGAAAGGCTGAAATCGAGAATTCCATCAGCGAAGTCATGAACAGATTTTGTGCGAAATAGCTTGAAGGCTTGGATTTCAAGTTTTAGGAATGAATAATCTCACGAAAAATATGAAAAATGATATGTTGCTACTGTGTAAAATAATGAATATTAAGACTAATGCTTCATTATTAAAATATTATGCCTAATTATTACTACCTACTTATTCCCCACTATTTATCAGCATGAGTTTTCTTACAGGTACTTCAGTTTCGTATAAACAAGGTTCTAATTTAGGTTTCAGCGTGTCTGTGAACCAGCAAGATTTTACACTATTCACAAGTTTAACTAACTGCTTAACTGCAAAACAAAAACAATGCTTTGGTATTGTTTCAACCACGGTATACATGGATACATCATGGAGCAATGCATCCCTTACCTAGAGCCATACTTTTTAGCTTTCACATACCACAGGTTTTCCCTCACTTTTCCAGTTGGGGGCCACCCTGTGCTGTCATCCCCCCGACTTCTTTTTGGAAAAGCCCTTCCTAATGTTTGCTGTGAAAAAGCTTGTTTAGACTTAACCATGATTACACCTCTCCCACTTCCCCTTATTTCACCACTAGGCATTTCTCCACAGCTAAATCAGCTGGGTGAAAATAACAATTATCACTTAACTAAGGTTTGTTCAGGATACAGCAAGCGCGATCATCATCCTTACCATTTCCACTTTCAACATGCTCCCGTACATTACAATTTATTGTTTTGTAATTTCATTTAGTTCTGTGACCAGGACTCAATGTATTTATTACAAAAGAAACTGAAACTAACATTTACCACTTCCTCACCATATGTGCCTTTACATACCACTTAATATCTTTGTGACTTATAGTACTATATATTTAAACAGTAGTTATTTATAATCTTTTACTGTTGCCCCTTCATGAGAAATGCTTTCACTACGCCACTGGAACATTAGATTCATTCTGGTGCTAAAGTATCAACATTGTCTAGCACAATGTGCGTAGGTACATTTCCTTGCAATTCCATTTTTGGAATGTTGAATGTAAGCCATGTGATTCTCAAAACTGCTTAGGTACCTCCTCACAATATGGTTAAAGAATTACAGAAATGAAATCAAAACATACCATCTGAACTGTCGTCGGAATCCAAAGAATCATTGCCAGGGTTTTGGTTGGATTCAGGAGGGGGTGCCAGAAATTCTTCTTCGACATTGTCCTCCATCCTCAGTCCTGAGGCATGAGTTGTCCTCATGATATTCGCGATGTACTCTATGTACTCAAATGAGCTGATACGTCCTTCAATCAGTTTTTTCTGAGCTCGTTTTATGTTTTGATTGAGGAGTAGGTATTTGCGTGGAGGATTTCTCGCAATTGCAAAACTGTTTTGAGCGGAATGAAGTTTGCGATGATAAACGTCCTCCACTGTTCTTAATCGATCTGAAAATGGGGTGACGTACATCAATATCGAGGATTTGATTTTACAGAAACAGCTAAATGGTATTACTTCTCATACAAAACATAATTACACATGAGTGTATTGTGCATTCTACATAACATTGTCAATGTACGAGGAATGCATGGTAGTAGGGGTAATCACCCAGTCATTATACTCGCTGCATCTCGTCACAATTGCTGGAAGAGAATGGAGGGGAAAAAACATGGCATCCTAATCAGCTTTTATCAGCCCAAAAACAAAAATCCAGCATTTTTATCTTACGCTCAGGAGGGCGTGGTCGTAGATTCGAAGTTAAATGTTCACTTTCTCACGTGGGCTAGACAATAAAAGGATGCGGGACATGATGAAAGTATGTGCAAACGTGAAATCCTTCCATCACACATTTTTCTACCAGTTCTTTTAGTTAGCCTTACATTATTGCCATAGATTGTGAAAAATGTAGGAGTTATGTACAAACTTACCTAAAAATGACCATAGGGATCCATGATGCTGGATCATTTGTCCAAGCATGTGGTTAAATGACTCATGGTCATTGTTTGTTCTTCTGACTTGGCCCCAAACACTCAGATGTCTTGCTTGTACTCCTGAAAATATGAAATAGTATTACCTATGTGAATGGAATGAATCTTTGTAGTTCATTACATTACACCTGGCACACAGTGTGACGTCACAAGCGCGAACTTTGAAAAATCATAGAAACAAAACTAATCAACGTAGGAGAGTACAGATGGTCTCAAATTTCTTTGATTGGAATCTACTTTATTTTAAACTTATATAATGAATACGTGGGTAACGCTCATTACTCAACAAATTATGAAAAATTAGCTCAACATTTCCGATGGGACCATTGCACTAGCCAACTATTTTCTATTGCCTGTTGTTTCTATTTCATTCCATGTACTCCATTAACTTCAAAATTGACAACGCATGACAACTTGACAGCAGTATGTGTTACTGCTCACCTCTAATCCATTGACGTTCCATGTATTGAAAGAAAGACTCCATTTCTGTGAATACATTATGGCGCATAGCGTAAGATATAATTTCGCTTAGGGCCTCTTCAATTCTTTCAGGTGGTAGACATGGTAAGGCCATACACAGCCTTACTGATTTGGCTATGGGTCCATCGGGGTTATCTGTTTGAAATGGTCTTAAACCTAGTCCCACAGATCTGCGAACCATGCTCTGAAATAACAATCAGAAAAAGTCACAGAACACGTGTTACAAGATATTGGTATCACCTTACGTTATGGAGTTTCTCCAGAAAACTCTTTAACTGGTGTACAGGGAGAGAGAACATCGAATAGGACGCGTTGGGTGGCCCACAGGTGAACTAGCGAATAGGTTAGTCCTCTGTGTTCTGAATGGGTAGAACACGAATTTAATACATAAACCGGGACTATTTCATCATTACTTATGACAACACCGTTCTTATACATGTGATTGGTTGCTCCAATGCGCCTTCCAAAAAAGAAAAAAGAATATCATTTCATAAATTCACATTTCTAGAAAAGAAATGCTTGGTAATTTGAAAGAAAATAGAAGTGGGTAAATACTGTCAATCGCGTCAAGTAAGTGGGATTCAAGGCTCATGACTACATTATTATACGAGATTACAGTTATTATTAACCAAACGAGTAGGTAATGTCACGGACTCACAACAAATGCATAAATAACTGTACACAAAAATATGCCGATGTTGAAGACAGGTACCTTCCTAGCTATTAATGAAGATAAATAACTTCTCTTCTCTACAATTTTCACACTATTATTTATTATTATTATTATTCTCTATACCCCTCATAACATACTAGAGAATCGCTACTATCTGGTTTCTGGCAGAAAAACTGAGCATTCCCCCCACCCGAATGCTACGGTGATCAAGTTCAGTTCACTAACCTTCTTTAATTAAACTTCATTCATGATAACATCTACTTATACGAGGTAGTAGGTAAACTATCAATACCATCGATGCTACAAACTCAACAACACCACTAAGATTATGATTACAAGTTAACTACTTGATTGCTTCATTATACCTGAGTAGAATGGAATAAGCAGCCAACAATATTTGCGGAGGGAAATTGATTGTGTACAGCATTCTGTAGACCATGCTCAAAATCTGTTATGATGGTCGATGGCGCCATCAAAGGGAACAACCGTTTGATAGTACAGAAAATTGTATTGTACGCAGAATACGATTTGTTCTCCATCAAAACAGCAACAGCTGGGAATGCCTGCAACGTTAAATTTCTATAGACCTCCAATATACTACCTTCTTTTAGGTGATATAATCTCAAATATTCCGACAACTACATCACATTTAGTATGTACAGTGAAAGATCAACCAGTCATGCAGCATGATAAATGAGCGAATTTTCTTAAATGAAATTGTAAAAAAAAAATTATATTGCTAAAAAAAACTAGAACTAAATAAAATGTAGCGAATCAAGAAACATTTTGGAATTTCAGATGTTTTTGCAGTTTTTATAGATTTTCAAGCAAATATTAATGGAATTTAAGTACGTTTTCTGCATAATTTTGAGCAACAATTTTTTAATGTCCTATTTAATCAATGATAATCTTGTTTTTAGTTTTTAGGCATTTCTAATGATTTTCTAAGCACATTTTTTATAATGTTACAAATTTAATGTGCTCAAAAACTGCTAGCTAACGAACTCATCCTTTAATTTGGAAAGCTTGATAGTTGTGGCCCAAGAACGGGATTTCTACCTCATTCCCAAGGAGAGTTATCGTCTAGAATGACACCAAATTATATATATACATATATATATATATATATATATACATATATATAGGTTTGATGAAAGATGAAAACACTCGCGTGTAATATTATTTTGAGGTATTACAGAAGGTTGGAAAAGATAGGAAACACTTAAATAAACTTACAAAATTGAGAGAATATTTCGCTGTGTCAGCGTCGTCAGCTCTAGTCTATATATATATATATATATATATATATATATATATATATATATATATATATATATATATATATATATATGAAAAAGTGTTAAACTCTAGGATTCGTCTCAGAATTCCTCAAAACGGATTTCAATGAAGAAATTTTTCAAAAATTTTGATTTTAAAATTTTCTGACCCATTGCAATAGCTTCATTTTCTACGAAAATTTGCTGAAATGAAGAAAAGGGACAGATGAACAATATAGTTTATGATCGAGAAATCCAAAGTGCAGCACAAATGAATAAATAAAAAACCGAAGTTCATATAAGTTTCATCCTCAGAATATGAAGAGAAACAATGGTTTGGTACGACAAGCTACACATTGAAAATAAATTAATATTGTTAAAAAAGGACTTCGATTTATTCCAGAAAGTTTGAAACACCAACTATTTGGGTGTAACCAAAATGAATTACTACTAACGCTTCATACGTTTAACATTCCATAAACAATAATTTCTACTCACATGGTCGTAACGGAAGCACATTATGAAGAATAATTGCCTCATTGGAGGGCTTGCGGGTCTGGTTTTGAAGGTCCCATCCATGGACCACACAGTCGATTCTAATAACAACTGCTCCATGTTTTCTGATATGAAAATGAGGTTCATGGCTCCATCTGAAATATTACGTTGGTGAACTTATCTTTAGAGGTATTCATGAAGATACCCCTAAAAGGTCAATATAATCAAAAGCTTGAGCCAACTGATTAAATGATGGTGCGTTAAAGAACCACACAAACGCTTTGGCAAAGTATTACGAGACATTACAATGAAGTAAAAAAGTTCCAGTCATGCAGCATGATCGTATGAGCGAATTTTCCTAAACGGTCGTATTACAATTATGTTAAATTCTGTGAAATTTGAGCACTTTGGGGACAAATAAAAATTTTATTATACATTTTATAGAAAATTAACTCTTTGTCAGTAATATTCCAATGAACAAACGATTTTGTGGATTTTTACAATTTTTTCAAGTACTCCTATCGATTTTTAGCTTATTTTAATGAAATTCAAGTACATTTTTCAGTACAATTTTGTGCTTAAATTTTTAAATGTCCTAGTTCATGTTTGATTAATTTTTTTCGAGTAGCATTCTGCTAAAAAATAGAAATTTGTTAATTTTTAGCGGTTTTTTGCCTTTTTTAGTGATTTTTTAAGTACATTTTTTGAAATTTGGCCTATTTAATGTGCTCAAAAAGTGTTGTCCAACGAACTCATCCTTTCTTTTGAAATGCTTGATTTTTTGGCGAAAGAACGAAGTTTTTATCTCAATTCTATCGAGAGTTATCGTCTGGAATGACACATACACATATATATATATATATACATATAAAAAAGCGTTAAAATCCAGGAATCATTTCAGAATGCCTCAAAACAGATTTCGATGAAGAAAATTTGTGAAAATTTTTATTTTAAAATTTTTGGAGCCATTGCAATAGCTTCATTTTCTAAGAAAATTCGCTAATGAGTCGAGTCTAGAGTGATGTTCATCAAGCGAAGCTCTACAAATCGCTAAAAAAGTATTATTCACACAAAAATATTCCCATACTAACTTCACGCAGATTCGATTTATTAAAAGAATATAGAATTCGAACAAAACACAATCTTGGAAGAAAAAGAGATGTGAGCACCCAATGAGACCACAACGCTCCTAAGTGCCCCAATCTAAATTCTTCATCTGATAGGTAAAATTCTACATGCCAAGTTCCTTAACAAAAACCATTAGGGTCCATGAAGGTAACAACAACGCATTTTAATGGACACTGAAGAATGAATAAATGAAAGAATAAATGAAGAAATTACCTTCATCTCGAACTCCCATCCGGTAGAACTGTGAGCCACTCATGGTTGAACCAAAGCGGCTTCTCACATCCGGTTCATTGAAATAGTTAAAGAGGTCGGTCATAGTTTGAGGGAGAGGAGGTTGAACAAACCCCGGGCGGCCATCATACTGGATTTAATGGTCGAATAAGGAAGGGTTCGTGAAACCTCTACTGGATACCTGCAATTCAGTAAAGCAGCAGTAACCACAGTGATCGCACCACACATCGCAGCCGCATGCAGCAGGCAGTAGGTGTTTGACAGTGGTCACCATACAAGACGGCTCCCTGCAAACCTAATCAAATTATGGCGGTGGCATATCTCACCAACTCCTTGAAAACGAAGTAGGCAGCATCTTTAGTGTGGAGAAACCATTTTTCGTCAAAAATGAGCTAATGAAGAGAGTAACCCCCCACCAATACGTCCAATCAGCCCAATTCGTGGAGCCGTTAAAATATAATAAGAACTTAATGACTACGAAAACCCCCAGCAATAGATTCTTTGAAGATTTTTCGCCAGAAATGAGCTACTTAAGGAAAGTTACCCCCACTCCTACATGGAATATGTTGTGGACCGAGTCATGTAAATATAATAAGAACTTAATTACTACAAATACTCCCAACAGTAGGTACATTGACGATTTTTCGCCAGAAATGAGCTACTTAAGGAAACTTAAACCCACCCCAACGTGCAATATATTGTGGACCGAACCATCAAAACATAGCAAGAACTTAATGACTACGAATACCCCCAGCAATAGGTACTTTGACGATTTATCGTCAAATATGAGCTAGTGAAGAAAGTAACACCCCACCAATACTTCCAATCAGCCCAATTTGTGGAGCCATGAATATATAATAAGAACTTAATAACTAGGAATAGCCCCAACAATAGGTACATTGACGATTTTTCGTCAGAAATGAGCTACTTAACCTATTAAGTAACTACTTACCCCCACCATACTTGCAATATATTGTGGACCGAGCCATGAATATATAATAAGAACTTAACTACGAATAGCCCCAGCAATAGATTCTTTGACGATTTTTCGCCGAAAATGAGCTACTTAAGGAAAGTTACCACCACCAATACCTCCAATCAGCCCAATTCGTGGAGCCGTTAAAATATAATAGGAACTTAATAACTACAAAAACCCCCAGCAATAGATTCTTTGAATATTTTTCGCCAGAAATGAGCTACTTAAGGAAAGTTACCCCCACTCCTACATGGAATATGTTGTGGACCGAGCCATGTAAATATAATAAGAACTTAATAACTACAAATACTCCCAACAGTAGGTACATTGACGATTTTTCGCCAGAAATGAGCTACTTAAGGAAACTTAAACCCACCCCAACATGCAATAGATTTTGGACCGAACCATGAATATATAATAAGAACTTAATAACTACAAATACCCCCAGCAATAGATTCTTTGACGATTTTTCGCCAAAAATGAGCTACTTAAGGGAAGTTACCACCACCAATACGTCCAATCAGCCCAATTCGTGGAGCCGTTAAAATATAATAAGAACTTGATAACTACGACAACCCCCAGCAATAGATTCTTTGACGATTTTTCGCCAGAAATGAGCTACTTAAGGAAAGTTACCCCCACTCCTACATGGAATATGTTGTGGACCGAGCCATGTAAATATAATAAGAACTTAATGACAACAAATACTCCCAACAGTAGGTACATTGACGATTTTTCGCCAGAAATGAGCTACTTAAGGAAACTTAAACCCACCCCAACGTGCAATATATTGTGGACCGAACCATCAAAACATAGCAAGAACTTAATGACTACGAATACCCCCAGCAATAGGTACTTTGACGATTTATCGTCAAATATGAGCTAGTGAAGAAAGTAACACCCCACCAATACTTCCAATCAGCCCAATTTGTGGAGCCATGAATATATAATAAGAACTTAATAACTAGGAATAGCCCCAACAATAGGTACATTGACGATTTTTCGTCAGAAATGAGCTACTTAACCTATTAAGTAACTACTTACCCCCACCATACTTGCAATATATTGTGGACCGAGCCATGAATATATAATAAGAACTTAACTACGAATAGCCCCAGCAATAGATTCTTTGACGATTTTTCGCCGAAAATGAGCTACTTAAGGAAAGTTACCACCACCAATACCTCCAATCAGCCCAATTCGTGGAGCCGTTAAAATATAATAGGAACTTAATAACTACAAAAACCCCCAGCAATAGATTCTTTGAATATTTTTCGCCAGCAATGAGCTACTTAAGGAAAGTTACCCCCACTCCTACATGGAATATGTTGTGGACCGAGTCATGTAAATATAATAAGAACTTAATTACTACAAACACTCCCAACAGTAGGTACATTGACGATTTTTCGCCAGAAATGAGCTACTTAAGGAAACTTAAACCCACCCCAACATGCAATAGATTTTGGACCGAACCATGAATATATAATAAGAACTTAATAACTACAAATACCCCCAGCAATAGATTCTTTGACGATTTTTCGCCAAAAATGAGCTACTTAAGGGAAGTTACCACCACCAATACGTCCAATCAGCCCAATTCGTGGAGCCGTTAAAATATAATAAGAACTTGATAACTACGACAACCCCCAGCAATAGATTCTTTGACGATTTTTCGCCAGAAATGAGCTACTTAAGGAAAGTTACCCCCACTCCTACATGGAATATGTTGTGGACCGAGCCATGTAAATATAATAAGAACTTAATGACAACAAATACTCCCAACAGTAGGTACATTGACGATTTTTCGCCAGAAATGAGCTACTTAAGGAAACTTAAACCCACCCCAACGTGCAATATATTGTGGACCGAACCATGAATATATAATAAGAACTTAATAACTACGAATAGCCCCAGCAATAGGTACTTTGAAGGTTTTTCGTCAAAAATGAGCTAATGAAGAAAGTAACACACCACCAATACTTCCAATCAGCCCAATTCTTCGAGCCGTTATAATATAATAAGAACTTAATGACTACAAAAACCCCCAACAATAGCTTCTTTGACGACTTTTCGCCAAAAAAGAGCTACTTAAGGAAAGTTACCACCACCAATACGTATTATCGGTTGCGGACCGAGCCATGAAAATATAATAAGAACTTAATGATTACAAATACCGCCAACAATAGGTACATTGACGATTTTTCGTCAAAAATGAGCTAATGTAGAAAGTAACCCCCCACTAATCCGTCCAATCAGCCCAATTCGTGGAGCCCTGGAAATATAATAAGAACTTAATGACTACGAAAGCCCCCAGCAATAGCTTCTTAGCTACTAGCTAGTGAGATCGTTACAGTCTCACTAGAGTGAGATCGTAAGTAACAATCTCACTCTTCCTATGAATACCAATCTGGAGTGTTTCATTTACTCGAGCCGTTCCTTCACTCCTGTGAGCACAAGTCAGTTCGCAACTTGAGCAACGTTTATGTATCCAGCCCTGAGTTCTTCCTTGTAGGTTACCCCAACCATGCCATCCGATCCGGTGCGGATCATTCATGGAGCTGTCCTATGGCCCTCCTTCCCCATCTCGCTAAGCTACTGGAGAAGTGTAGTAAATCAAGACATTTAAACCATCTTACATCTAACAAGCTTCTACCCGCAAATCAATATGGCTTCCAAAAGAAACTCTTGACTGAACATGCTGTGACTAAATTCCTTTCTTATCCACAGGATGCGTTGGATGAGGGGAAAAAAATCGAATGTTTGTTTCCTAGATATCCCAAAAGAGTTAGATACAGTTAACCATGTAAAACATATTGAGAACTTGAAAATCTAGGAGTAGGAGAAATGGTCCTAAAACTGCTGGGTAGTTTGCACGGTGCACTACAAGAAACCTGAACCAAAGATGTTCTGAGTCCAGTAAAACCGGGGTGCCACAAGGAACAGTCCTTGGACCCTGGCTTTTATCATTCACCTATGAGAAATGTGTAATTTACAACTAGAAGGCCATTTCATAGCTTTTGCTGACGACTCAGTGATAGTTGTATCTGGAAAAACATGGTCCGATACTTTTGGGAAAGCTGAGCGCTGCCTGAATGTAAAGTAAGTAAAAACCTTCTCTTTCTCTACCACAAAAAACTATATATATTTATGCTCCAGCTATAATAAATCTGCCCAGCCAGAACCAACGAATCATATTGTCATCCATAAATCGGTCTGCGACTGTAAGTTGTCCAAAACGTGCTATACTGTGGAGAGAACTAGCTCTATTAAATATCTATTTTTGTAGAAAAGAACATGAAATGGAATCTACAAATAGAAAAAATAGCCCAGAAGCTAAGAACGCTTTGTAACTATTTTGCTAGATTGAAACCTATTTTCAGCAAAAAAAAACATCCCACGTAGTGAAGAAAGTAACACCCCACCAATACTTCCAATCAGCCCAATTTGTGGAGCCATGAATATATAATAAGAACTTAATAACTAGGAATAGCCCCAACAATAGGTACATTGACGATTTTTCGTCAGAAATGAGCTACTTAACCTATTAAGTAACTACTTACCCCCACCATACTTGCAATATATTGTGGACCGAGCCATGAATATATAATAAGAACTTAATAACTACAAATACCCCCAGCAATAGATTCTTTGACGATTTTTCGCCGAAAATGAGCTACTTAAGGAAAGTTACCACCACCAATACCTCCAATCAGCCCAATTCGTGGAGCCGTTAAAATATAATAGGAACTTAATAACTACAAAAACCCCCAGCAATAGATTCTTTGAATATTTTTCGCCAGAAATGAGCTACTTAAGGAAAGTTACCCCCACTCCTACATGGAATATGTTGTGGACCGAGCCATGTAAATATAATAAGAACTTAATGACAACAAATACTCCCAACAGTAGGTACATTGACGATTTTTCGCCAGAAATGAGCTACTTAAGGAAACTTAAATCCACCCCAACATGCACTATATTGTGGACCGAACCATGAATATATAATAAGAACTTAATAACTACAAATACCCCCAGCAATAGATTCTTTGACGATTTTTCGCCAAAAATGAGCTACTTAAGGGAAGTTACCACCACCAATACGTCCAATCAGCCCAATTCGTGGAGCCGTTAAAATATAATAAGAACTTGATAACTACGACAACCCCCAGCAATAGATTCTTTGACGATTTTTCGCCAGAAATGAGCTACTTAAGGAAAGTTACCCCCACTCCTACATGGAATATGTTGTGGACCGAGCCATGTAAATATAATAAGAACTTAATGACAACAAATACTCCCAACAGTAGGTACATTGACGATTTTCCGCCAGAAATGAGCTACTTAAGGAAACTTAAACCCACCCCAACGTGCAATATATTGTGGACCGAACCATGAATATATAATAAGAACTTAATAACTACGAATAGCCCCAGCAATAGGTACTTTGAAGGTTTTTCGTCAAAAATGAGCTAATGAAGAAAGTAACACACCACCAATACTTCCAATCAGCCCAATTCTTCGAGCCGTTATAATAGAATAAGAACTTAATGACTACAAAAACCCCCAACAATAGCTTCTTTGACGACTTTTCGCCAAAAAAAGAGCTACTTAAGGAAAGTTACCACCACCAATACCTATTATCGGTTGCGGATCGAGCCATGTAAATATGATAAGAATTTAATAACTACGAATACCCCCACCAATAGGTACATTGACGATTTTTCGTCAAAAATGAGCTAATGTAGAAAGTAACCACTAATCCGTCCAATCAGCCCAATTCGTGGAGCCGTGGAAATATAAAAGAACTTAATGACTACAAAAACCCCCAACAATAGCTTCTTTGACGACTTTTCGCCAAAAAAAGAGCTACTTAAGGAAAGTTACCACCACCAATACGTATTATCGGTTGCGGACCGAGCCATGAAAATATAATAAGAACTTAATGATTACAAATACCCCCACCAATAGGTACATTGACGATTTTTCGTCAAAAATGAGCTAATGTAGAAAGTAACCCCCCACTAATCCGTCCAATCAGCCCAATTCGTGGAGCCCTTAGAATATAATAAGAACTTAATGACTACGAATACCCCCAGCAATAGATTCTTAGCTACTAGCTAGTGAGATCGTTACAGTCTCACTAGAGTGAGATCGTAAGTAACGATCTCACTCTTCCTATGAATACCAATCTGGAGTGTTTCACTTACTCGAGCCGTTCCTTCACTCCTGTGAGCACAAGTCAGTTTGCAACTTGAGCAACGTTTATGTATCCAGCCCTGAGCTCTTCCTTGTAGGTTACCCCAACCATGCCATCCGATCCCGGATCATTCATGGAGCTGTCCTATGGCCCTCCTTCCCCATCTCGCTAAGCTACTGGAGAAGTGTAGTAAATCAAGACATTTCATCTTACATCTAACAAGCTTCTACCCGCAAATCAATATGGCTTCCAAAAGAAACTCTTGACTGAACATGCTGTGACTAAATTCCTTTCTTATCCACAGGATGCGTTGGATGAGGGGAAAAAAATCGAATGTTTGTTTCCCCCAAAAGAGTTAGATACAGTTAACCATGTAAAACATATTGAGAACTTGAAAATCTAGGAGTAGGAGAAATGGTCCTAAAACTGCTGGGTAGTTTGCACGGTGCATTAAACCTGAACCAAAGATGTTCTGAGTCCAGTAAAACCGGGGTGCCACAAGGAACAGTCCTTGGACCCTGGCTTTTATCATTCACCTATGAGAAATGTGTAATTTACAACTAGAAGGCCATTTCATAGCTTTTGCTGACAACTCAGTGATAGTTGTATCTGGAAAAACATGGTCCGATACTTTTGGGAAAGCTGAGCGCTGCCTGAATGTAAAGTAAGTAAAAACCTTCTCTTTCTCTACCACAAAAAACATGCTTCAGCTATAATAAATCTGCCCAGCCAGAACCAACGAATCATATTGTCATCCATAAATCGGTCTGCGACTGTAAGTTGTCCAAAACGTGCTATACTGTGGAGAGAACTAGCTCTATTAAATATCTATTTTTGTAGACAAGAACATGAAATGGAATCTACAAATAGAAAAAATAGCCCAGGAGCTAAGAACGCTTTGTAACTATTTTGCTAGATTGAAACCTATTTTCAGCAAAAAAAACATCCCACGTTCTACAATGCGCTTGTCAACAGTATTTTAACGTAGGTACTTTGTCTCAAGCTGGGGACACTCAATCAAAAAGCTTTACTCGAAAGCAGAAACACTCCACAAGAAAATAATTAAAATAATAATTTCAAAACCAAAGATTCTCTACAACTACTTTGTATGAGGAATCTGCGCTGCAAAGCCTGCGCTGCAAATTTTAGTTGAAAAGCCACTGCTATTTTCCCCTGTAAAATACAAAACCAACGGAAATGGTTATCAGGTGTATCAATAAACATATTGGTAAGTAATGCATGCATTACAGGGACGTCTCTAACCCCCCACCCCCCATTAGCCCTCTCCACCGTCAGTAAATTTGAAACTTTCAAGGATAGAACAAATAATAAAAACTGTCATGGAAATCAGATGAATTAAGTAGTAAAATATCATGATTTATCTTTATTGCCCCCTCCAAACACCACCTTCCATCATGAAATGAATAACTCCTGACATACGGGCCCGAAACTGGATCTAATTCAAAATTGAAAAAAAAAAAATCACTAGAATCTAGCGAAAATAGTTCAAACATCATGATTTATTAGTATCATCCCCTCCATTCACCCCCTCCCATGATGAAATTTGAAACTCCTGACATATGCTCCAAAAATAGATCAAATTCTTGATTGAAGTAAATAAGAATCACAATAATCGGTCGAGATTTGTAGCATTAGCAGCTTTTGAAGGAATCGGTAATTACCCCATCCACCACGACAGCAAATCCGAAATTTTCAAGGTTTGTTGCACGACAAGACTAAAAGTGGGATCGAACCAAATAAGAATCACGAAAATCGGTAGAGAATTGAAGCCTGCGTGGTGTAGACAACATTTGTTGGAAAAAACAATTTTTTGGCTTTACCCCCTCCATTCACGCTCTTCCATCATGAAATCCGAAATTCCCAAGGTTTGTTGCACAACTACACTAAAATTGGGATCGAACAAAGAAAGAATCCCGAAAATCGGTAGAGTATTGTGGTCTGGGCAGCGTCAAAAAAATTTTTCGCACACAGACATACACATTTAGTTTTTTCGAAGATTCGGTCTTAGAATGGTTTGAAACGGATTTGTATGTGGTCATTTTTTCTCTAATGCTAGGGTTGTCCCCCACCCCCATGGGTCAATTCAAATAGGCCGTCCCTCTTAGATAAGAAGCCTTGCATGTATGGCCTAGCTTCTGAGGGACGTCCTAAAAATGTACACACACGCACAAAAACAAATTACCTATTTACAACCCAAGCTTTTCAACAACTCCCTAGGTACATTGCAACCCTACTCTGAATGTAAATTCCGCAAACATATTCCTCCATTAGCTGATTAATAATAACGCAATAAAGAATTGGCAACTCCATGAAGCATGTAAATTTGAATATATTCTTAGCCCCCCCCATTCTAAAATGTGCCCGAATTAGTAAAATTAGAAACATTCACAATCAGTAATTATGTTTATTCATACCTATCTTGCCCACATTTGATTCGTAGAATAGATATTTGCAAATACCTACTTCAATTGTATGTTTGAAATTGGATCTTTCGAACTTAAAGGTGTTCGTTTTGCTCGTTTAAATTAAATTCGTTTTACCAAGTAAAAATAAATTAATTATTAATTGAAAGTAATTATGTATGAGTCTAAATCAAATTTTACTATATGCTACACGCAACTCGAAAAAAAAGCGTCCGCTGTCAGGTGATTCTTTTGCGGGTTTTCAGAGTGGATCGTTTAGGTACTAGGTACCTAAGTACGTTGGGTAACCTGTTTCTGAAAATAAACCAACATTTCATTTATGATAGCTTTTTGAGGAAGTACCTACCCATCCCACAATGACATCCTGTATCGGACCATTGAAATTAGTAATTTCATATAACATGAAGAAATAAAAAGTAAATGAGAACAGAATATATACTACCATACGTCATAACAGTAAAAACCAACATTACGCAAAACTCTTGCAAGAACATTGGGACGTTCACTAGGTATAGAAAAACCTGGGTGGCAGGTGGTTGGGCCGAATGAAACAAAATTACCTATTTGTTTTGAAGAGCGAAGAGGGCGCTTGGCCCAATACGGCAGAAGCGGTGGAGTTCGGGCAAGAAGATAACCACATGTAGAAAAGGTAGACAGGGAGAATTCTACCTAAGTCCACACATTAGTTCGCTTCTTAGGCCATTTGACGCCTGATTTGGGAGAGGCAGGGCTCAAAAATCGGCCCGGTTGTTATGAAATGAAAATACCTACTGTCTAGTTGAAAGCCCCCAACCAATGCATAATGAAAAAAACAAAATCCAGCTACCCGACGTAGCAACCACCCTGATTAGTTCAACTCGCAATTATACAAGTAGGTAGGTATAACCTATTAGGTATCATATTGCACAATAAGTCGTATGATATGTATAAGTACCTACAAAAGAAGACAAATGATATTGGATAGCACTATTGTGTACAAGGGGTCTGAATAATATAGATAACTAGCATGTAACATTACAATTAATAGTAAAAGTTGTTATAAGAACTTACTGAAGTGATACTTCATTATAAATAGTGAAGTAGGATGTTGTCTCCACACGACTTCTCCGCAATAACTCCCTCTTCATCTCACACTTTGGAGCAAGCGTGAAATCAGCGGGATGGTTGTGGCCTACATTCAACCAATTTGAGGACAGCTGTATCTCCCTGTCTGGATGGTCGTGGAGATCGGTGGAGGCCACAACCGGGCAATTAGCAGTAATGCATTTAAGGTAAATCGTGGTACCAGTACTCTGGTACGCACGATAATAAAAACCATCACCACTGTGGTACCAAGTGGTACCCTGTACATAGCCTTCGATAGCGTGCACTACCATAATGTACATGTACGTACACCTACTCAACCTAGCTACGCAAGACAAGGTAGCTGAAACAAGAACTCTAACAACAAATAACAAACAACTATATTTAAACAAGCAAAAAACAACTATACTAAAAAAACTGTAAAAATATGAACAGTGGAAACTGAAAAATATGAAAAACTGTTAGTTTGGTAAATGCAAATGGTGCGATACCAGCAGGAACAGAAGTGAAGCCTGTAAAGGCCGTATCACACTTGCATTTTTTTCGCATTTTTTCTGCGTTTTAAACGCTGAAACGTGAAGAAGGCAAACTGCGTTTTTTCAAGTTCAGTAGTGAATGTTGAAGAGGAATAACTGCAAAAACAGCGCATTCTGGCGGAATGCGTTTTTATGAAATCTGTCAGGTTAGGGCTCCTAGGGGTTTTTCATTAAATTGTAACCTCCCCAAGGGTTATGTTTAGCATTTTTCTTGCGTCAAGCTAAAAATTAGAACGTGTTCTAATTTTCCCTTTGAGTATTAATAAGATGGAGGGCTATTAGTGATGTTTCAGGCAGTCAAACCATGCGTGCCACTACTGTCGTTTGGCTTTTGAATTGACTAGGGGCAAAATGGCCGAACACTGATCAGCTGATGTAAGATGCGATGTTGAGTTTGGTGAATGAATGGGGATTGTATACCTAGGACATATTTCTTATTTAAGATTTATATCCTAATTGTGCACCATACATGTACACCGCTATTTAACACCATTAATATTACAGATTTCTTACACTTTGGGAATGAGTGTTGAAATGACACCAGTACACTCTAGTGGATGTTTAATGAAGGTAGATCAGCTGTTCTGTGTGTCCCAAAAAAAAAAAAAAAAAAAAAATAGGAGACACCAAGATTTGGGCATGGGAACCAAAGTATGAACATACAAACATCTAGACAGTTATGTCTACATATATAATTAATACTAAAATGTAACAATAATAAGTAATATCAAACAAAACTCAAATTACAATGAACTGCTTTGTCATTTGAATTTGAAAAAAGCGTGGCGGGAACGGGTCAATTGCAAAGCCAATGCGACAGTAGTGGCACGTATGCCTTGACGGGGGAACAGCGTTTTATTCAGAGCAATGGCCCTCCATCTTATTAATACTCAAAGATTTTTCCCAAGTGAGTTTAAAAACGCTCCGCCAGGATGCGCAATGGTCGAAAAAGCTGACCTTGGAAAAACTTACTTCTTCTCCTTCACGTTTTTGCGTTAAAAACGCAGAAAAAACGCGGAAATAATGCTAGTGTGATACTCGACCTCCTGTCTAGCGGATTCTTTAGACAACAGCTCAAGATCGGGTTTTCCGGAGACTCCCCTTAGGCTGTTGCCTAAAGAATCCGCTAGTAGCGCTAGCAGTCCGTTCTTTTTGTAGAACGACTTGTGACAGTTGTTACAGATTGGTACTTGTAATCTGGAACAATAGGTTATAGGTTACCACTAGGCATTTTTGCGTATATGTATAGACAAAGATGCCACTTTATGCTCACAATAGCTTCAAACTGGCGAGCAGTATTTAGATTTAACAACAACGACAAAGAGCTAATAATAGGCTACTGTAAGCCTATTATAAGCTCTTTGGGTGTACTACAGAACCACAATAGTCTGATTAGGGTCTTCAGTGGTCGTACGGTAAAGCACTGTACTCTAATGCAGAAGGTCTTGAGCCCTATTCCCCAAGGCTAAGTACTTCAACTTTGTTCCGAACTGTAAAACATATTTTGTGATCTAACCGTCGGGCTAGTCTATATTTAACTCTTTACTGAAAGGGTTGGTGAATGAAATGTTAACAAGTTTCATGTCCTTATGATGGCTCGGTATCTAAATGTTTGCGTACAAAGATGCATAATAGTGTTTGGTAACTAAGGAAGTGACCCTGCCAACCAAATTAGGTTTGCCTACAATCGACAGAGCAGTTTTTTTCTTTGTGCTGATGATAAAGAAAATGCATCAATTATTTCCTCATTAGATATAGACTCCATCACATCTTTCTCTGTAGAAAGAACCAACAAGTTTGACAGCCAAGCATCTCCCATGCAGCTCTGAGCCTGTTTTTTATTTTTTTTAACCGGCTCATTGCTCTTTCCGCCGAGCAACTGGTCACTGCTAGTGATAGGTAACTAAGGAAGTGACCCTGCCAACCAACTGTCATAATAAATAAGTACCTACCCCTGCCTATCTACCTTCCTCGGTGTGTGGTTCGTTGGATAGAGAGCCTCTGTGAGACGATTGCGATTATGATACGACTGAAATGATGGAATTAGCTGAATGTGCTAAATTCTCACTTTACCTTGAGAAGGAAGTTGACATTTTACACAATCGATTGTTCGATGTTGAGAGGCCCAATATTATTGGCCATCGATGATAGCCCTTACGATGACATCAAAGTTTCATATTATGTATACGTTCATTTGCAAACATCCAATGAGGTATACCCACATGTTGACTTCATAGTTAGTCCATTATTGATGTTGAAAAAATAGAGGTTTTGCTTTGCAAATATTACAAATACGGACTGGACGACTTTGAATTATTTTTTGTGGATTTTAAAGGTGGTTCTCTACATGTACTTTAAAGCTGGATTTATATTTGGAGGAGAATCCACTATGAAAACATTTAAACTTGAAATTACTCGTAAGGGGCAAAACACACTTATCAATGGAATCTTGATCTGGATGAGACTTCTGTCCACTCCACCCACCTGACAACGGATAAGAGCTGTTACATTGAGCAAGAGCAGGAGAATGGACAACCGGTATATTCGGCTAGAACCGTTTGGTTGGCACCCCCTGCTGTAGATCAGGTTTTCCGGAGCCTCTCCTGTAGACGCCTGTTGTGGTCTTTGAGTATTGATAAGATGGAGGGCTATTAGTGATGTTTCAGGCCGTCAAACCATACGTGCCACTACTGTCGTTTGGCTTTTGAATTGACCAGAGGCAAAATGGCCGAACACTGATCAGCTGATGTAAGATGTGATGTTGAGTTTGGTGAATGAATGGGGATTGTACACCTAGAACATATTTCTTATTTAATATTTACGCCCTAATTGTGCACCGTACATGTACACTGCTATTTATTACACCGCTAATATTTCATATTTTTTACACTGTGGGAATAAGTGTTGAAATGACGCCAGTACACTCTAGTGGATGTTTGATGAAGGTAGATCAGCTGTTCTGTGTCCCAAAAAAAAAAAAAAAAAAAAAAAAGAAATAGGAGGCACCAAGATTTGGGCATGGGAACCGAAGTATGTACATATTGTACTAATATCTAGACAGTTACCTATGTCTACGTACATAATTAGTACTAAAATGTAACAATAATAAGTAATATCAAACAAAACAAATTACAATAAACTGCATTGTCATTTGAATTTGAAAAAAGCGTGGCGAGCGCGGGTCAGTCAATTGCAAAGCCAACGCGACTGTAGTGGCACGTATGCCTTGACGCGGAAACAGCGTTGAATTCAGAGCAATGGCCCTCCATCTTATTAATACTCAAAGGTTGTGGTAGGTACCATGATGCAGTGATGTTAAGCCTTGCATTAGTAACATGGAAGTTAGCACATGGGTGCATTGGTATTGTCAAAGAGCTTGTAATAGGATAGGTAGGACAGGTCGTGATGAAGGAAGAAGCCACTGGAGACTCCGCCTAAACGGGGAGTGAATCTGGGTAGCAAAAAGACAATTTTGTTTGATGAACTTGACCCTCACCGATCAAGCTGAAATTTTGATGGAATTCACAAGTAGGTTTTTCCTAGCACTCATAAATTTTTCAAACTTTTAGCTTAGGTCAAAGGCAATTTTTAGACCATTTTGCGCTAAAATTTACCAACTATTGCAACACTTTTCAACGTTGCAAAGTGGACTTCAAATTTCAGCGCATCAAAAACCATAAGGATACCAATTTTGGCGACTTTTAATGGATTTCCAGGGCTAGTTTATGGGGATTTTAATGAATTTCTCGAAATTTTCAATATCTTGTGAACGGAGTGTTTTAGCGCGAAACGGATTTCAAAATTGGATTCTGCGAGTCACTTTACCGACTAGAACTTATTTCGGTGAATTTTGATCCATTTCCATGGGCTTGCGAGGGACGGGAATTCTTAGCTGTATATACCGAGGGTCTGTACAATCTCTACAGGGCTTAGCTAAGGGTAACTAGTGTATAGAATCGCTTCAGACATCACTCCCGAACCCAATTTAATAGGGTTTTTAAACATTTTTTCGAAATTTTATGAAAATGTGGAAATTTATGATTTTTTAGTGAAGAGAATATGGTAGGAGAAAACCGATTTCATAATCGGTTTCAGCACCTCATTTAACATACTGGAACATATTTTGGTGAATTTTAAAGAGTATCAAAGGGCAGTTCTGGGGCCTCAAACCTATATTGGTCAAAATCTTTTTTAAACTATTCCGAAGCACCTACGTGAGCTGGGACCTACAAATTTGGTATGTTCCCTTAAAATACATTGACGAAATGAGGTAAGGAAGAATTTTTTGAATTTTCATGGAATTGTGGAATCTAGCAATTTTTACATTCTAGAGCAAAATGGAACTCAAATTCTAATTCAGCGCATCGAGAAACATGAGGGTACAAATTTTGGTGAATTTTAATGGATTTCCAGGGCCAATTTATGGGGATTTAATGAATTTCACTAAATTTTCAATATCTTGTGAACGGAGAGTCTTAGCCCAAAACGGATTTCATAATTGGAATCAGCGCGTCAAAGGACATAGAGGGACGCATTTTGGGCAGGGTTGGTGTGGGTTTAAGGGGTTTAATTGGAAAAAACAAAATTTTAATTTTATAAGTTTCCTGAAAATGAAGTCTGGGTGGTTCCTATAGGTGTTTACTCGGCTTTCTTCACCAATTCAATTTCACAAAAAAAAATTTCCTCAAAATTTCAAATAATTCATATTATTCAATATTTCTAGTGGCTTTTAACCACCATACAGGGGTCAATTAGTGAGTAGGGGTGGTGGGGGGTGTAGTTGGGGAATAAATTAAACATTTAATATATGTTTTGGTTAACTATGGAGCACCTGCGTGTTTTGGGAGCATCAAATTTAGCATTACCTAGGCCATCTACCCAAAGAAACACAATTTGGGGGATTTTTGGATAATTTCATGAAATTTGTCGAATTCTGTCATTTGCCGGAGAAAGGGACATCCTAGAGCAAAACGGATTTCAAAATCGGATTCCGCGTGTCAATTTACCTACTAGAACTTATTTCGGTGAATTTTGATCAATTTCCATGGGCTTGCGAGGGACGGGAATTCTTGGTTGTATCTGCCGTGAGTCTGTACGATCTCTATAGGGCTTAGCTAAGGGTAACTAGAGGCATTATTTCAAACTTAATGTGAAGACTATCATCAATGTTTCAAGATTTTCATTGTGGGTAGTTCAAAGACGAAGCATACGCACCAAGGTACCTACCTCATTTGAGCATGATTTTGTGATATGGCACACCTACATAATTCAGTTATACTGAATATATTATATATGTATATCCTATATATGTATAAATAAATATATATATATATATATATATATATATATATATATATATATATATATATATATATATATCCCCCTCGAATCTATACATCCCACAGAGTGCAAGCGAGGCGAGCAACATCCCCTACATATTTCAAATCAACCTCAGTGGTCCACCCTTTCCAATCACTATACATGTCCCACTCAACAGTGAAGACCTACGGATCTATACAGCTATACCGAGCAAGCGAAGCGAGCGAGTATACTATAAACGAGGTTTAATAGTTACAGACCAGCGATCCGCGCAGAAGGCCTATCTAATACAGAAATAATCAATCTTTGTGTAATAATTTGCAGCGTTTTTAAAATGTATTTTTTTAAATCTATTGATGTATTTGTTTATTTCATTTTTTTTTTTTTTTTTTTAAGAAATTGATACTGCAATATAATACATAAATGTGATTGTTACACAACTAATATCTCAATGATTTTCGCTTCCTCACTACCGAAGGTACATGGGACGCTTTGAGTTCTTGCGAGAAGTCGAAAAAATTGATGCCTTCAAAAATCAAAATTTTTCCTAGCTTTTTGCGTTTCAGAGCTTATTTATCAATTTTTGTTACTTGTCTGTTGTCACGCCCAAAATTGGGCATAACAAGTTTTGACCGATTTTGATGACATTTTCAAGGATTGTGCGGTTTAGCTCCTAGACAGTTCCCTATAAATGTCATCAACGTCGGAATAATAGTAGCCCGAGCGCATGCTCAAACGTGAGTTCATTATAACGTCGATTGTTCATTAGCTATTGGTCTGATTTTGAGCAAGGCCGGGGAGTAGTTGGGTACCTATATCTTCCAGGAATATGCCATATAAATTATATCGCGATTGGTTGAGTAATTACTACTTTGCACGTGCAAAAATAAAATTCGTTGACGGAGGCAAAACTCCAAAACTCTTGAATCGATTTTTTTGAAATTTCCAGGGGTTAGGGTTAGGTCCTAAATGACGTCCTATGATTTTTATTGTCGTTGGATTAATAGTCTGTGCGTTCGCGCAAACTTGAATTTCCTACAACGTCGGTTTCTCATGGCCTATCTCTCCGATTACCGCCTCCGTTCAACCCCTTTCGTATTGAAACTAGTGAAAAATGTTCCAAATAAGACCGAAGTTTTAATGTAATAAAATGAGATTCACGAAAACCAGAACAACCAGCGTAAACACCAAGATTTATCAATGTCACCCCCTCCACTCACCCTTTTCCATTTCACCCTTCGACTCATTCCCTTTCTAATTTGAAAGTTGTGGAAAAAAATGAATCACTAAAATCAGATGAGAATAGTATAAACAATACGATTTATCAGTATTACCCCCTCCGCCAACTCTTCCGTAATGAAATTTGGCACACTTCATCATTCCACCTTACATCATTCAGTTATACATAGCAGCAAATCGTAGGTGTATTGCGGGTTACATCACCAAAGTAGGCCTCTGTCTAATTGTGTGTAGTATCCACCTCTAATTATTCCTGTTCACGTTTTCGACGCGGCTGTTTTTCGATGCGGCTAACCCCCTTCCGTTCTATACTGAAAGTTTATACGCCGCTGTTCTTTGGCTCCAGTATTCCCTATTTTATATACGGTTATTCTTCGATGCAGTTGAACAGTACATTGAGATATTATTTGAAAAACCTCCTTTTTATACGCGGTTACTCATTCGACGCGGCTGTTTTTCGACACGGCTGTGCGCTCCCACTGGAGATGAGAAGCCAATGTTGGAGTCTCTGAGGAAAATGCTATGAAAGAATGTTCTGCTGACACGCATTTCAGCAGGAGCGCTGGAGATGTACAATTGGTAGAGCTTTCTTGTGGTTAAATCAGCCGGCAAATACACGCGCTTACTTTTCCCCCGTCCATAGTGAGATTCTGTGCACTTGAGGTTCCCCAGAAAATCCCGAACGGATTGCCTCTTCGGAGCAAATTTGACGGCCTTCCTATCTCCACCTCTTTTTTCCGTGGGGACAGTACCCGCACCGATCAGTTTACCCAATCGCAAAACTCGTGCAGTCGAAATACTCAGGGCAAAACAAAAAAACTTTTTGCAAACAGGGGTAGCCACCTTCTTGGAGGATCGAAGCAAAAAATACTTTATGGACACTTGTTTTGGTTTGCAAGGCCCTCCTTTACCCCCTTCACGGCCCGTTCTCTTGGGTGGGAAAGCCGATATGAGTCGAGTAAGAACGAGATCTTGCTTTTCTTTACCTTTAGCCTGATAAAAGAATTGGCGATTTATAGAAATATAATTCATACTCAATTGCAGACACGCCAGGTTCTTAGAATCATGTTTACAAGGTCGCGGTCGATTTTTGAGAAAATGAAGGTTGGGGTCAGTATCTCCGTACTTACTTTGTTTCTCCTTCTGCTTTTGCCATGCTCTCTCTGATGCCCTCTTCCGCCCTCCACTGTTCAATTCTTTCACCAGACCGTCCATCATCAACACAAAACACCATAAAATCCAGCTCAGTACAGAAACCAGCACGAAAACAAACTAAGAATGTCAACAACACACGTTTCACTTCTCTGTTGTTTACATAAACGCGTGCTGCAACGCGAAATGGCGTGGCGCGTAGCATTGTCGCCCGACTTGTTGAGTAGCAGAGAAACCTAGGTATTAGACGGTACAAGGGTATGCTGCTATCTGGTGAGTGACGGAGAAATAAAAATCGACAAAACAAGTACATTCGAAGACGTTTGGAGATGATAACTTTTGAAAAAAACCAAATGAAATGGGTCTTGCCTAACATGAGAGATGTTCACTTTTGATAGGCCCAAACTTGCTTTCGTTTGGGAAATTTTCGGGCATGGAGATGTTTAGTTTTGAAACGAACACACGTTTTCGATTGACTATTTCGATAGGAAATAACCCCTTTTGAAAGATATGGTTTGGACAACTTCTAGAAATCACGAGCATCAGCCCGAAACAGTGAAAAAACGATTTTTGACCAGAAGTGACGATTTTTGACCAGTCGACACTTTCATTCACTACAATCGGTAAAAAGAATTGCATATCGCGAAATTCGCATGAGATCAAATTGGACCATCAACTATGCGTCCAGGTGGGTGGGGGTGACGTTGAGCAATTGTTGTGACGTGAAATCACAGAGGAATTGTGAAACTCAATTGCTTCGCCGAATATATAATGCAATGTATGTAATTATTTACGTCTAACGAGAGACGTCTAATTTTGTTCATTTTCAAGAGTATCAACTGTATTATTTATTATTACTCCGACATGTATCGACCCTCACCTGGTCTGGGATTATCACCATTCGATTCAGTGTGAAAAAGTACATAACATTTGATGTTAGACTCACTTTTACACGAACAGTCGAGTTCCGACAAATCAACGTCGGCTGAGATCCACTTTCAGTTGGTAGTCGAACCAAAGAATCTGGGAGTTGAATGTCTCGATCAATGAGCATCTGTGTTGGAGAGAATCCTGTTGTTCCATGGGAAGCTGACCAGTACACTAATAGGAACAGTGGCAGCTTCTCATCCCAGTCCATTCGTTGCTCCCCTATAAATGTCGCCAAATACTTGGTTATAGTGTGGTTGAGACGCTCCACCAATCCCCCAGACTGATGGTGAAGTGGAGCGTTTCGTGTCCTCTGAGTTCCCATCAATTGGATAACTTCTTCCATTAACCTGGCTTCAAAGTTGCGACCATGATCAGTACGTATTTTCCAAAGTACTCCATTTTGACTGAACACATGTTCAACAGGAGTACTAGCCACTGTTTGGGCTTCTTGGTTTGGCATTGCAGCTGCTTCAGGCTATTTTGTAAATTAGTCGGCTGCTACAAGTACGTTTAGTTTGAGGAAAAGGGCCTGAAATTTCCGCTCTCATCTGATCCTGTTACTGACTATATGTTGTTGTAGTGGAGCAGAGTGGCTCTTTCCTAGACCTTTGACTTTATAACATGCTTGGCATGTTACCACGTCCTTACATCATGGGTCATCCATGGCCCAAAATAAGTTTGCCATATTTTCCTAAAGTTTTTATGAATCCAAAGTGCCCTCCTTTACTGTTGCACTGAGTTAATGTCTTCTGGATTGCAGCTATTAGTACAAAAAACTGTTGACCAAGTCTGCCATTTGGTCCTTCCAATCTATGATGGAGCTGATCTCCAACAACCCAAAGAAATTCCCATCCACCAATTGTCAAATGGCTGGGTCCAAGATTGTGCATAGGGGCCATACCATTGCATTTATGAGCTTGTGAAAGCTTGATTGGGTTGTTTCATCCCATTTAAAAGAGTCGTTGACTTCTGTTAACTTGTTGAGAGGACGAGCTGATTCTGAAAATCCTCGATCAAACCTCCTGCAATAAGAACGTAGGCCTAGGTAGGAGCGAACCTGTTGTTTCAGGTTTGTATGTAATGTGAGTCCTCGACCTGTTCAGAATCGAACTAGGTTCGAAGGAGGACCGACAAGGGAGGGGATGAGAACTGATTCATTACTCTTCGCAGTCCATACGCGTTTCGAACCAATTCGGAACTGATAACCTTCACTCGTAACCTTGTTCTTCTTCTTTTTCTGTGTGGACACTTGTAACCTTCACTACGGCTATTGATAAGGTTAAAGTGTAATGAGCAATCTTGATGTTTTTACCCAGTGCAATAAACTTTCAAGTACCGACCATGTGCCTTTTACGACACTTCAACATTGAAGTCATGGATGGTAAGTTCAGCATGATGGTTTATCATCTGTATTGTCATTGTGTGAAGCTAGGTATAACTTGGTGGACGTAGCAGACTACAATTTGGTACATACCTATCATATCTTTTTCAGATCTTTCTGAGTACTTGCTGTTCCCAGCAACCAGTCCCGCGATACAGACGCTTCCGCGTAACCATCTACCGTCCCACCAGCACAATGCTCACCAGGTGTTTCGCGATGTTAGTAACATCCAAAATGTACGTTACTTGCAAGATGAGGACGGGAACTATGTATCAGTAATGGTTACCGGGGATGAGCCCGAGCCTGTGGACGCTAATGACAGTGGAGAGCAGAATGAAATCAGGGAAACGGAAAACAACGAAGGCACAGTTCATTGGACGAGGCATACCACTTTACGATTGATAGAAATGATCAAAGAATACCGTAAGAAGGTGGGGACCTCAACCTGCAAAACCAAGAAGAAGATGTGGATATTTATTGCGGAATCCATCGGAGGTGTAACTGCATCTCAATGCGAAAACAAGTGGAAAGTGCTGGAGAGGAGTTACAAACTTTTTATTGACAACAAGAAGAAGACGGGAAGAGGCCGAAGGAAACATTTTGAATTTTTGGACGAGATGAACGATATTTTCATTGGGAAAAAAAATGTCAACCCCACGTTTCTGCTAAACAGCGACACCGTAAGGCCTCTTTCGAAGTCAGTAGCATTTTCTCCTGGTTCTAGACTATCAGATGAGGGCCGCGCCAGTGCTGAAGAATTTGGCGAGAACGGTGGGATGGAGTTGGACCCGATTGAGGACGTCCCGCAGCCCACACCCAGGAAAAATACCCGAGCTCGGTACAACGTTTTTGATGAATACAGGAAGGACAAGAAACAATACTACGACAAGATGGTTAGTATTCAAGAACAACGCCTTGCAATCGAAAAAGTACGGCTGGCAGAGCCAAAAAAAGTTGTTGCCAAAAAAGTAAGGGTTTCGATACAGAGTAGCTTTATAGTTACTTTGGTTTAAAAATTAAGACGCAATGACATATTTGGCTGAGAGTAACGTACCTACCTACTCAAATCGTTTGTTTCTACGGTGGTGTTTTCACATCCCTGTAACTTGCAATATTTTTTTAGTCACTTACTCGTAGTTACGTAGGGATGGATTATACCTTCTTCTATTTTTAACGAGTGCTTACGACTTTTCTGTGTTTCTGATAATTCCTGCTCGATAATATTGTAACTGCCACAGCCCCTTCTGGTAAAGTGTAAAAGCATGAGAGGTACAAAATGCGTCCTCTTAAAATAATTACCTAATTCTTTGTTCATTTTTTAAAAGTTGAATACAATTTCATAATTTTCGATTTCCCTCCATACCTATTCTATTTTTCTCGAAATACATTTCACCAGTCCGACTTGGAGAACTTCGGCTTGTGGGTTAGACAATCCCAGGTGGCCTGGAAATGGCTGAGAACTGGAGAGTGGGTTTGCATGAACTTAAGTTGAGTTAAGGTGGAGGGCTAATTATGACTTCCTTAATCTGGCAGAAACAATCGTTAGACAGTCATATCCTGCAGGATATGTTCCCAAAAGATCTTGAGAACGTGCTGCTCGCAATGGTGATGTTTCGGACCCACCACTGGCAATTGCTGATTCTGAGGAGGACTCTGATGTTGAAATTATGAAAGCGGAATCCCTTCCACCGTTACTTCCTCGGGCCCCACTCTATAAGCCTCCTGTGATGGTAGGAAAAGTGCATATTGTGAAGAAATTCGACTCAAGGCGGAACATCTGGTGTAAGGCTATGTTGCTCACTATCATTTATAATGTTCGAAAAGCCAAAACGAATAGCAGAGCCCAAGTAAAGTACAGTGATGGGAACGTTTCTCACCATCACATGCAGCAGTCGGAGATGGCCTATTTAGGTGTACGTCCTAGTTTGATTCCCCTAGGGACAGGTGTTATCACACCATTTCGACTGTGACTGCCATTTATTATGTAGGCATAGTATTGGAAGAACCCAGCGCCTTCAACCACTTCAAGTATCTAGTATTTCTAGAGAAAGGAACAGTATTCTAAGCTCAGCACGATGACCTAAGAGTGACTTGTGACATTCATCGACCGACTGCTTCTACAACCTACCGTTATATTGAGGGACTAAAATTGGGAAGAAAGTTGAAGTGGACAAAAAACTGAGTGGAAGAAAGGAGAGGTGCAATCCGTCGATTGTTCAATTGTTCAGCTTCGATTTTCCAACGGTTCTGTGGAGTGGTATTGCAGGGGTTCGTATAGAATAAAGAAAGTTATACATAGAGACCACAGCCGGTCTCATCCTCAGCAGTATCTCCAAAGACTTTGGCACATTTGAGAAAAAGCTGAAATCAACGGAGAACACGGATATGACTCATCACACACTCAGAAACCCTTCTCAGAGCTGGCGAAACAGGTGGTTCCAATGGGTTCACTTCCAGCTTCTAGCAGGAGAAAGCTTCAGACGACTGATTCTGATGTTGAAATTATGAATGCGGAATCAGTTACTCCTCCAACGTTACCTCCTCGGCCCCCACTCTATAGGCCTCCTGTGATGGTAGGAAAAGTGCATATTGTGATGAAACTCGACTCAAGGCGGAATATCTGGTGTAAGGCTATGTTGCTCACTATCATTTATAATGTTCGAAAAGCCAAAACGAATAGCAGAGCCCAAGTAAAGTACAGCGATGGGAATGTTTCTCACCGTCGTATGCAGCAGCCGGGGATGGCCTATATAGGTGTATGACCTAGTTTGATTCTCCTAGGGACTGGTGTTGTCACCAACGCCTTTTTGACTGTGACCGCCATTTATTATGAAGGCATCGTATTGGGAGAACTCAGCGCCTTCAACCGCTTCAAGTATCTAGTATTTCTAGAGAAAGGAACAGTATTCTAAGCTCAGCACGATGACCTAAGAGTGATTTGTGACATTCATCGACCAACTACTTCTACAATCATACAGTTATATTGAGACACTACAATTGGGGAGAAAGTTGGAAAAAAAACTGAGTGGATGAAAGGAGAGGTGCAATCCATCGATTGCTCAATTGTTCAGCTTCGATTTTCCAACGGCTCTGTGGAGTGGTATTGCAGGGGTTCGTATAGAATAAAGAAAATTTTATATGGAGACCACAGCCGGTCTCATCCTCAGAAGTATGTCCAAAGAATTTCGCACATTAAAGAAAAAATTGAAGCTGAAATCAATGAAGAACGCGGATATGACTCATCACACACTCAGAAACCCATCTCAGAGCTGGCGAAACAGGTGGTTCCAATGGGTTCACTTCCAGCTTCTAGCAGTAGAAAGCTTCAGACGACTGACTCTGATGTTGAAATTATGAATGCGGAATCAGTTACTCCTCCAACGTTACCTCCTCGGGCCCCACTCTATAGGCCTCCTGTGATGGTAGGAAAAGTGCATATTGTGATGAAACTCGACTCAAGGCGGAATATCTGGCGTAAGGCTATGTTGCTCACTATCATTTATAATGTTCGAAAAGCCAAAACGAATAGCAGAGCCCAAGTAAAGTACAGCGATGGGAATATTTCTCACCGTCGTATGCAGCAGCCGGGAATGGCCTATATAGGTGTATGTCCAAGTTTGATTCTCCTAGGGACTAGTGTTGTCACCAACACCATTTCGACTGTGGCTGCTATTTATTATGTAGGCATAGTATTGGAACAACCCAGCGCCTTCAACCACTTCAAGTATCTAGTATTTCTAGAGAAAGGAACAGTATTCTAAGCTCAGCACGATGACCTAAGAGTGATTTGTGACATTCATCGACCAACTAATTCTACAATCAACCGTTATATTGAGAGACTGAAATTGGGGAGAAAGTTTGAAAAAAAAACTGAGTGAAAGAAAGGAGAGGTGCAATCCGTCGATTGCTCAATTGTTCAGCTTCGATTTTCCAACGGCTCTGTGGAGTGGTATTGCAGGGGTTCGTATAGAATAAAGAAAATTGTATATGGAGACCACAGCCGGTCTCAACCTCAGCAGTATCTCCAAAGACTTTGGCACATTACAGAAAAAGCTGAAATCAACGGAGAACGCGGATATGACTCATCACACACTCAGAAACCCTTCTCAGAGCTGGCGAAACAGGTGGTTCCAATGGGTTCACTTCCAGCTTCTAGCAGTAGAAAGCTTCAGACGACTGACTCTGATGTTGAAATTATGAATGCGGAATCAGTTACTCTTCCAACGTTACCTCCTTGGGCCCCACTCAGTAGGCCTCCTGTGATGATCGTGAATAGTTTACAGCAAAAAAATCGTGAATTTTGGCAGACATCACCCCTCATGACAGTACTTGATAATTTGATATCACACTTGACCGTTCGTTTTCCTTTATTGGAATAAATTACGTTTTTTGATATTTTTAAACCCACAAAATTAGCTCATTTTTCGAAAACCAACTCTTTCTCTGATGCTCTTCTGTATGTCTTGAAATCACTCTGCCCCTCCATTTGCGACATTAGTGGACCGAAAAATGAATTTTTGGTTTTCTACCGCAACCCAATTTTTCATGGAAAATTTCCACACCAGCTGGCCAAGTTCCTAAAAGACGATATCCTGCACATGGCTTTCAAAGAGACATTTCGTTTAGCAAAACTGATCTCCACCATCCCAGCGTCCGTTGAACGAAGTTTTTCAGCGCTCAAGAGGGTTACTTGGAGTGAACCGCGTATGTGAGCTCGCTAGCACTGCTCTCAATTGAGAAAAAACTACTGATCTCACTGAAAGAGACTTCAAATTTTCACGACATGGTGATAAAAAAATTTTGTTCTAAGTCAAGAAGAGTTGAATTTATTTATAAATAGTTGTCGAGTACCTCCTCCATAAACTAGAAGTCAAATTGTTACCAAGTTACCTTACCTTGAAATTTTATCAATTACTACTTTATATTTGTTGCCAATAAAGTGATATTTGATTTGATTTGTTCTAAGTCGAGAAGAATCTCAGAGTTTATTTATATAGGTATACTTTTTATTTAATATACCCAACTACTCACGAACTGAAAGACACTGAGCGTTACCCACGTATTCATTTTATATTTTTAAATGAGAGTAGATTCCATTCTAACAAATTTGATACCGTCTGCACTCTCCTACCTTTTTCTAGTTCTATTACTATGACTTTCCAAAGTTCGCAATGATGACGTCACCCTCACAGGCAGGGGTGTCCTGCCCAGGCGAGAGGGGTGCGAGAAAGAGTGCGCGAAACACAAACTACTCATCATAGGAGAGTGCAGTTGATGCCAAACTTCTTGGGATGGAATTTTTTCCATTTAAAAATAGTTACAATACCTTTTTCGCACCCATGGGTAACGCTCATTCGTCACCTATATTCTTCGTAATTTCTATCCTTTTCTACCGTTAACTTATATTTTTCTATACAATTTATCGTGAGGTTAATCATTGGTAGGTATGGGTATATTTTTGCGGAGAGTGCGGGAAAAAGTCACGCCTCGTCCCTGAGTAATAGAATGAACAGTTTGTAAGCAAGTATTTATTTATTTAAATAAATTCTACGCTTCATGTTCCAAGAATGTTTGTTCGCTCATGTGTACCGCTTAATGTGGGGCAAAAAACAAAAAATCGTAGAAAATGAACGGATAGTGAATGACTTTGGTTCTTCTATTTTTGATTCACCGTAAAGTGATTTGCAGAAGAAATAAGTTGAAAGCGGAAGGAAGACGATGACGAGTACCGGCAAGTAAGTCACAACACTCTCAGGAGAATGCGCTGGCGGCGTTTCTCAGTCTCGGTTTCCAGACGCTCATGGAAGTACGTGTACAAAACTCACAGTCGCCGCCGTTGAATCAACAATCTACATCAGGAGGTGTAGTTAAGCGACGCAAAACTCCCCGAGAATATTATAATGTTTGTTTTCCCATATTTATTTTATGGATTATTTTGATTATATTGAATCTTGAGGGCTGTCGAAGGAAGGGAGGAGGAGAAAATAAAAAAGATCAGTGTCTTACGAAAATACCATAATGCTATGAATCGGCAGCAAAAATCTAGGTATTTTCCATGAGTAGGAGGGGTTGACCCCTAAGATATGGATCTACAGCTAATGGATGTGGGATCACGTGGCTGCCTTTTGGTCTATTGAAACGCATTGACTAAAGGGAAAGTCAGATAAACCAACCAGGAGATTCTGAAGATAACAATCCTTCAAATCTACTTAGTGTGTCACCAAGTTCCTGGAATTCTCAGAATTAGCAGCAAAAATCTTAGTTTATCCCTATACGTAGGTACAAGAGGGATTCCCCATTGGGTCTTGGCTCTATAGCTTATACCCATAACTCACACCCGCCAGCTCACGAAGCTGCCTCTTGGTCTCATGTGGAGTGACAACTAAAAATGCCAAGGAAATGGCACATGAGCTTCCTCGTGACCTTCACAGTACGTCACCATTAAATTCCAGAAAACTAGAAACGATTGCCTGAGTTATGACCGAAACAAGAAAATTTTGTTTGCGCTTGCGCAGAGGCTACCGTTGATTCGATCATGACGGAACTGATAGGAGACCATGTAGAGCTATACCCGCACGATCCCTAAAAATTTGAAGAAAATCGCATCAAAATTGTGGAAATTACGGCTGTTGCAAGGACCGTAACAAGAATATTTCGTTCACGCATGTGCAGAGCGTACCGCTAATTAAATTATTATGATTGTCTTATGGGACCTCAAGGGACCTTACCCACATCATCCCTGAAAATCTGACCAAAATCCGTTCAACATTGACCGAGTTATGACCGTCACAAGGAATTCACGTTAGCGCATGCGCAGAAGCTACCGTTGATTCGATCATGATGAAGTTGATAGGGGACCATCTAGAGCCTAACCCGCACGATCCCTGAGAATTTGGTTAAAATCGGATCACAATTGTGGAAGTTATGGCTGTTACAAGGGAATGTGGACGGACAGACAGACAGACAGACACGGAACCAAATTTGTTCAGGAGGCTCTGAAACGCAAAATGCGAGTGGGAATTTTGATTTGGGGTCAAAAAAAATTTTTTCATTTTGAAAGTGAAAACAAAGCTTCCGCTGCCTTGCAGTCTCGGAAGCAATACGTGACTAATGTTATTGTTTAAATATCCCACCTCTTCACACATAATGAAGAAAGTCTGATGTAACAACCAGGAGATCCTGAAGATAATGATTCTACAAATTTGCCCACTTAGTCAGCAAGTTTCCTAAATGTTCTGTATCAGCAGCAAAAATCTAGATATTTGCTATGAGGAGAGGAGGAGTGTTGGTTTTGTTCTTTGTCGATTATTTGTTTATTGGTGAAATTCTTTATTATAATAATTTATGATTAATAATGCAATTTTCATTTTAGAGAAGAATTGATGAGGTGGAGAGAGAATTGTAGAGCGAAAAGTGGCGACGCAAGGAACCAATAAGGGGAAAATCGTGTCAACAACTTTTTCCTTTAGCGCACTGCCCCCGCGCTCGTCGCGGTGGACCTTGTTAGTTCGGAGTTTCATTTTACGAATCCGCTCAAAGGTTTCAGCAAGTTTCCAGAATGCTCTGAATCGACAGCAAAAATCTAGACTTTTCCTATGAGTAGAGGAGGGTTTCCTCCATAAGATGTGGCTCTACAGCTAATGGATGTGGGATCACAAGGCTGACTTTTGGTCTCTTGACTAAAAATGCGGGCCTTTGTTTCTGGAAATATCGCACGACTACTTCAATAGTGTCACAACTCAAAAAACTTTTTTTTTTTTTCAGGAAACGCGAGAAACGGCTTCCGCCGCTGATATAAATATTCTGGGCTTGAAAGTCATGACAAAATGTGAGATAGTCCTTTAAAATCGAATTTCAGACGTTATTTGGTATCCATCCGTATTTGAGATTACGCAATCGTGAAAATTAGCTATTTTTCCAGTTACAATTCGACTTACCTGGCTGAAAATCTGCTTTTTCAATCACCAATAGAGTTACAACTAGGAATAACGCTATAGACGAGTGGTGGGGATAACAAGTGAATCGTCTACACCGATTCAACTGCTATCTGGCGGCCACTGAATTCTCTCAAGTTAGAACGATTTTTTGAGATTGATAGAGCTTTTTTTTCTGAATCCAGTAATACCAATAACTCAAAATCGTCATATTTTGAGTTGTAACACCATTGAAGCAAGGGTGCGATATACCTACCAACCCTCCACACATCACGAAAAAAGTCAGATGAAATAACCTGGAGATCCTGAAGATAATAATTCTGTGAATTTACTCAGTGTGTCAGCAAGTTCCCGGAATACTCTGAATCACCTGCAAAATTCTAGCTTATCCCTGTAAGTAAAGGAGAAATTCCCCATAATGTCAATGTCTTGATTCTACACCTTATTGGTTAGCCCACGAAGCTGCCTTTTGGTCTCATGGGGAGTGTTACCTATAATGTTTTTGGAAATATCCCACCTCTCCTCACGAAATGAAAAAAGTCGGATGTAACCACCATGAGATCCTGAAGATGATAATTCTACAAATCTTGTTTTGACCTAGAGCGTCAAAAACTCCACATTTTTAATTTTTCAGTCTTTTCATCAAATTGTTTGCGTTGTAGGAAATTAACCCTCCGTCACTAACATGTATCGCTCGAACACTGGTACTAACATGGGGTCTGATGAACCCCAACTTACTACTTTGTGTTTTAAAGGATTTCAAAAAATGATAAGTCCCATAACTGAACAAATATTTTAATAAAACACTTTAAAGATACACACTAAACAGACTTTCAGTTCCATTTTGGTTTCTTGTTAAAATTTATATGATATGACTATAAGGCTTTTTCAGTATATTATATTTTAAAATCTTAGTTTATTATCTGGCGATAACATACAACTTCCAAATTATTTACAAAGCTTAATTATCTGCCTGTTCATCAAGATCAGAAGTACATTCAGTAATTTCTACACCATTATTCTCATTGTTATATTCTATGAAAGTGATGATTGGCGTCGTAGAGTAGAGAAAGAAAGACCGGGGAGGCCTCGGGTAGCATCGGGATCGTTCGGGACAGTTCAGATTATGACTGACACTTTGGCCACGACGATTTTCACAGGGAGACTCCCCGAGCGGCGAGCATTCATAGCGGGGGGAGGGGGGGGGGGAGTCCGTATAAAAGCTTCGCTTCAAAATAAATTCGGAACGGAAAAGAAATTACAATTGAAAGTAAAGATAAAACACTTCAATGATGAGAAAATTCATTATAAAATCAGGAATATGTACTTAGTACCATTTTACAGCCGACTAGTTCACATATTTTATATCACACCAACATTATAATCATTAGTGTTTTTCGCCATCTTCTCCATGCATTCGCCGCATAGTAATTTTGGGTGAGGGAAGCACAGTACTGCATTCAGCACAGGAATATTTTGTTTTCCTATCCTTTGACCTGTCACAAAATGAGCAACTTTCCTTTGCTCCAGGATTGACGGTAGTAGAGGGTCTTGAGACAGTTTCTTCGACTCCCAAAATCCGTGATAGGTCACGGACAAGCGAATAAGCCTAGATTTTCAAAAATTCCGATCTTTTCGTATTTCGTGGTTTGCTTTCAGGGTAAACAAAACAAAGCTATTTACTCCTGCTATATCTAGCACCGCATAAAAATACCTCATAGGTCATCTTCTGCTGCCACGTTTTGTAGTGTAGGAATGGCATAATTTATCGAATACGTCAACTCCCCCCTTCGTCAAATGGTAAAATTCCACTATTTCTGGTTTTCCAGAGAGAGTATTTATATCATTTTATCGTGCATGGTGGAGATAAGAATAACGTTTTTGTTCTTCTTCTCATTTTCCAAGTTGTCAACTTCTTGCATCTCGAATTCGTCTTCCAAATTGTCATCATTTATCAGAATACAATCTTCTATCTCACTGCACTCACTGTTCAAATTTGTCGATTCCTCGTCTTCTTCAATGTTCTGCCGCTCCAATTCTTTTCTGATTGCTTCTACTCCAATGAAGAGAGACATTTCTGGGCAACAGAAGAACAAACAGTTCAATCAGATTTTTTATATCACTACTACTAACATGGGGTTCGGGTTAGAAAAATGTTGAACTTGCAAACTAACAAGGGGTCTGAAAGACCCCTTCCATGATTTACCGAACTCTAGTAAGAATAACATCAACTACTTACCTCAGATGGGGGTCCCTTTCTTCTCAGGAGCTTCAGCAACACTGAAAGGGAAGGTACCTTGCGGCCCACCAAAGTTCAGGTGCCATTTCTTGTTACACAAACAAAATGGCGTACTCACACGGACTCAGACCCCAGTGTTAGTGACGGAGGGTTAATGCTGATCACTCCTACGTCATAAATAATGGTTCTCCTCGACTTTTTTTTTTTTTTTTTTTTTCAAAAACTACAGAAAAAACGTGTTTTTGGTTTATTATTTCCAATAATTAGCCTATGTGATCGTGTAGCAAAAAAATTTATAACCCCCCCTCAAACTTTGTCACTTTACGTTTCAAGGTGCGTAGAATCCAAATTTGAAATGTCCGTCCCCCGTCCGGGCCATAAAAGGCCTAAGAATTGACTTAAAAAACCCGTTCTTTCGCACATAGACTCCATTTGGGGTCTAGTTGGTCCTAACGTTTAACCATCCCGATCGCTTTACTCGCATAGATGCTATGGGCCAAAAACGAGCGAAAAAGTGTATTTTTGGCTTTGTGTGTGGCACCTCGTGGTGTCTGGGGTGACCAAGGGCGTAGCAGAGGGGTGGAGAATGGATATTTATTACTTTTACGTGTTATACCCATATAATACCCCGCGGCTCCATGAGGTGGGTACAGCGTTTTTTCGAGGCATGAATATATGTTTTTTTCTAGGTCATATTTGTGTATTAATACCAATGCTTTTTCTACGCATATTTAATAACATATCCTCTCTACTTTTCGTACGTACTTAGGTAATGATATTATTAAGGCAATAACTATTTGAATAGATAGGAGCTCAAATCGAGAAATATAAACATGCGTATATAATTATAGAAGTATAGTTTGTGGCAACTCGAAATAGGACACGCCGAGGAGTCTGGATTGAAAAAATAATAAACCTTTGTGAAATAATTTGCAGCGGTTTTTTTTTTTTTTTTTTTTTTTTTTTTTTTTTTTGTGTCAAAAACTACAGAAAAAACCGTAGCATTATGGAACTTGTTAAAAAATTGGACCTCAACTCAGTTCCATTGGAGCTACCCCACTGGCTGTATCTAATTTAAAATGAGGTACTTATTCCTTCATGGATCCGACATCACTTGCTAGTGTTTAGATATATTTTTGACCTATTCATGAGAAAAAAGAATGTCTGTTCCGATATTGTCAAAATAATTTCGAATTATCGAGAAGTACAACGGTAGAAAAAATATCGGTAAATTGAATAACAAATTTCGATATATCAGATTGTCAACAACCCTGCATTCTGAAGGATGCAGATTACTGCTGTAACATACCATTCTTTCGTCCATCAGTAATTTTTGTACATGAGATATGAATCATATGGGGATCGGGAATTGCGTGCGTAATGTTTCTGGAAATATGCCACCTCGTCACACATCACAAATGAAGTAAGCTGAAACAACCAGGAGATCCCGAACATAATTATCTTACCAATCTACTAAGTGTGTCAGCCAGTAGCCATAAAACTCGGAATCAGCAGCAAAAATCTAGATTCACCCCTATGAGCAAAGGAGGATTCCCCATAATGTCTTGGTTCGACAGCTTGTGTGTTTAGGCTCACGAAGCTGCCTCTTGGTCTCATGTGAAGTCTTAACTAAAATACACTGCCATGGAAATGGCACATGAGCTTCCTCGTGACCTTCACAGCACGTCACCATTAAATTCCAGAAAACTAAAAACTGGAAAAAATTCCAGAGAATGTGATACGGGACTTCAAGAAACCTTGCCCGCATCATCCCTGAAAATCTGACCGGAATCCGTTCTCAATTGCCTGAGTTATGACCGAAACAAGAAAATTTTGTTTGCGCCTGCGCAGAGGCTACCGTTGATTCGATCATGACGGAACTGATAGGGGACCATGTAGAGCTATACCCGCACGATCCCTAAAAATTTGAAGAAAATCGCATCAAAATTGTGGAAATTACGGCTGTTGCAAGGACCGTAACAAGAATATTTCTTTCACGCATGCGCAGAGCGTACCGCTAATGCAATTATGATGATTGTCTTATGGGACCTCAAGGGACCTTACCCACATCATCCCTGAAAATCTGACCGAAATCCGTTCAACATTGACCAAGTCATGACCGTCACAAGGAATTCACGTTAGCGCCTGCGCAGAAGTATCGTTGATTCGATCATGATGAAGTTGATAGAGGACCATCTAGAGCTTAACCCGCACGATCCCTGAAAATTTGGTTAAAATCGGATCAAAATTGTGGAAGTTATGGCTGTTACAAGAAAATGTGGACGGACAGACAGACAGACAGACACGGAACCAAATTTGTTCAGGAGGCTCTGAAACGCAAAATGCGAGTGGAAATTTTGATTTTGGAGCAAAAAATTTTTTTTCATTTCGAAAGTGAAAACAAAGCTTCCGCTGCCTTGCAGTCTCGGAAGCAATAACGTGCCTAGTATTTATGGAAATTCCCACCTCTCCACACATAACCAAAAAAAAGTCGGATGAAACAACCCAAATATCCTGAAAACATTAATCCTACAAATCGGCTCAGGGTGTCGGCAAGTTTCCAGAATACTCGGAATCGGCAGCAAAAATCTAGATAATTCCTATGAGTAGAGGAGGAGCCTTCACAAAATAAGGCTCGACAGCTAAAGGATGAGGTGGACTCAAGTCAGATGAACCAACCAGGAAATCCTGAAGATAATAATCCTACAAATCTACTCAGTGTGTCAGCAAGTTCCTGGAATACTCAAAATCAGCAGCAAAATCTAGTTTATCCCTATAAGTACAGAAGAGATTCCCCATAATGTCAATGTCTTGGTTCTACAGCTTAACCCATCAGCGCCCGTATCTTTTTATGTTCGAATTTTTCAATGAAAATTTGAGACATAGTTCAATTGGACCCCAGTAACATGGGAAAAATGTTTAAAAAATTCTAACCTTACCCAATTTAGCGTAATTCGGGTGTGTCATACGTACGGTGACCATAAGTCCCGATTTTATCGGGACAGGCCCGATTTTAAAGCCTGTGTCCCGAATTGGGAAAGAAATGTCCCGATTTTCACCAATAAAGATTTTTTCAAACCAAATCATCATGAAAAGTTATTAGCTTTATTTTAAAATGAATGATTAGTACCGTGGAATTTCTTCACACCGCACACAACATAACTATTATTCCGTAATAGGAGTGTATCATAGTCACAGGAGAGTCTGGAGACCCAACTGTGTGTGAATTTGCTCTTTCTTTACCAGGAACAAATGCTTCAACCGCAGAAAAATCTTCAATGGCACTAGACTGTGTTAAAGCATTACTAATTGTCCAAATGAACAGTTCTTTGTCGTGAGTTGAAATGTATGACAAAATAAGAAAAGACGACTAGGTGCTGAGAGCACTTTCCTCAACGCAGAAGTATGGCTGGAGTGAAAAGAGTACCCCTGGCCCTAGTGAAAAAATATAACAAGAACAATGATGTAAACAGACTGCTCTGTTAACTTTCATTTTTTGGAAAATTAATGTTTGTTTATTTGACTATAAAAACTTACCTGTTGTTCGTGAAGTTCAGTTTGTTCGTGCAAAAGGTACATATTCTTTCTGTGTATGTTATAAACTTCTTGAAATTATTTTGTCATGTTATTCTTAGTGCCACATTCTTTAATGAATATTACTCATTTTTAGTTTGATACGAAGCTCTTAATAAACCAATGTTTGAATGGATGAAATAGGCTTAAAAACAAACTTTTAAAGGGTAAAAAATTCAAACTTTTACAGGGGTGGACCCCCGGACCCTCCTCCCCATGGAGGGTATTCTATACCCCTCAGACCCCCTTGATAGTTCTATCCGTCCCGATTTTGCTTAAGATAAATATGGTCACCGTAGTCATATGGCGACGGTGGGCACTAACGACACGTGGTGATGTAGGTATTGTAATGAACGTGGAGATGTCAATACATAGGTTTACAACGCCAATTCCGTTAAATTCAGGGATCTGATTGCACATAAATACAAATTCATGGATTTTATGAACCGTTTATTTAAACTGACGTTTGAAGTAGGGAACCGCAATCTATTTCCGATTTTTTTGAAAATCGATTCTTTCTTGTAAAATAATCAGTTTTTTTAATCGATTTTCGTTAATAGGATAAAATTGATACTTTTATTCCCATTTGTCTAAAAATCAGGATTTAAAAAAAATCGATTTTTAACCTAGTTTTGAAAATTATTGTTCTCGTTGAAGCATTTACTTTCTCCTATTTATAATGAGGGATGAATTTTAGAATTTGAATTGATTCTGGACCGGCTTCAATGAATCGATTCTCAAAAAATCGTTTAGAGGAGGTTTGGGTTTTCCCACATGTGAAAGGACAACAAGGTTTCAGCTGCTGAGCTAAATATTGTTACCGAAGCCTTGGTAGTCCTGCAACCCTTCCTGTCAGCCACCGAGACAATAAGTGGAGAAACCCTGGTCATCCCAATTGTTAGTATAATTAAATCGAAAATTTCAGAAAAACCGCGAACCAATGAGGAAACAAAAACCCTTTTAAAAAAACTTCAAGACCATCTGGACAAGAGGTTTGAGAATGTGGAGCAGGTGCGTTACCTTGCATTTGCTACACTTTTGGAGCCCCGTTTCAAAAAAATGTGTTTTAACGACAAGGTTGCATGTGCGAAACACGTCGTGCGTTTGAACACCTTGTTGAAGGAAGCACTGGCTCTCGTGGCAGAAGAAGGTTCCCCCGACCGTTCATTTGAGTCAGATTCCGATCAATCAAGAAGGAACAAAGGAATTTTTTCCGAACACAACAGTAAAATTCAACAGAAGTTCTTGAGAGCAGGGGAAGCTTGCCCATCAGATCGTCTCCTCACCGAACTCTCTTTGTATACATATGAATG
Organism: Adelphocoris suturalis; assembly: GCA_030762985.1. Classification (NCBI taxonomy): domain Eukaryota; kingdom Metazoa; phylum Arthropoda; class Insecta; order Hemiptera; family Miridae; genus Adelphocoris; species Adelphocoris suturalis. The sequence goes on along the minus strand of CM061051.1, from coordinate 2,534,677 downwards.
CGCCTACAGAGAAAATTCAGGAAGATCCCCTTAAATATTGGAATAACATGCGTGACACCTATCCAAACATTTCCCGGATCGCCTTCAAATATCTACCAACCGTGGGTACGTCGGTTCCCAGTGAACGTTTGTTCTCCAAAGCAGGGAATACGATAACTGCAGCTAGGAACAGACTGAGTGGAAAGATTGCTTCAAAACTATTATTTTTGCAGTATGTGGAGGTCGAAATGTGGTTTGCTTGAATATTGAAAACATTTATTTCCTATTTTTTGCATTTTTTAGCATTAATTGTAAAAGAACCAAATAAAAAAAAGATTTGAATTTGAAAGTATTTTTTCGCACATGTACCTAGTTACTTATTACACAGGTAATACATTAAGTATATTAGAATCCTCGAACAAAAAATATGTACCTATATTTGTTTATTTCTACAGTTGATTGGTTTATTTTATAAGATCGAGTTTGATCCCTAAAAAAGTAAAAATCGCAAAAAACCCGATTTTGAAAAAAATCGATACTTGAGAGGAACAATTTTTTGGAAATCGATTGTTTGAAACCGATTCAGAATCGATTCAAAAAATCGATACTTTTTACCGATTGCGGTTTCCTAGTTTGAAGTCAAATAGTGCCAACATTGAACCGCCAGTTAGGTACAATTCGTTTTACAAGTTCAGTTGCAATTTAGAGCGGAACAGCATAAAACAATCAATACATAATCCTACTTTACATTTCTGGCACATGGTTCTGATCTGAATCGATAGAAATCTTTTCCGGCGCTTGATGTTGCTTATCATTTCGTTGTGCAGATCGGATTTCTGGTTCCAGTAGTGACGACACGAAGGTCGTGACGAGGGAAGGACATTGTGCCTACCCACTAACGATGAGGATCCTGTGAATCAGACATTTATGGGTACATGCAAGTTACAACTAGACAACTCGTTTTGAGGTAGATAAAAACTAAAGGAATCGATTCTAAAGCTCATTCATGATCGAATGTTTCTCCGTGAAATTTTTTTTATCCCTTTCTTTTTCAGTTATTAGAATTTTTTTCGCGTTATGTATGAATTCCATTTTTCATGTACATCTTCAACTCTCACTGTTTAGATGACGAGTTCCTCAACAGAAAAATTGAAACCACCAGCTCTGTTGCTTCTCGTCTGCCGACAGTACATGGTAAGTAGAGTTGTGAAAGGTTCTTACTGTAGTAGGAACATTCTTTTATAAATCACATATTGTTTTACCAGCACCAATCTCACGGATGCCATACTTCTATTTTTTAGTCTATCCACCAACCATAAGACGAGTGTCTACCAATAGCTGTCCAGAAGAGCCAGTAGCTCCAAGTAGGTTGTTTGACATGTACCATAATATAGTTGACACAGTATTTTCAGTGCATTGGTGAAACATTATTTCGAATTGAATTAATGAACCTCATATACATGGTGATGAATCGAAATTATTCTACTGTAGGGTGATGTTTTTATATTTGTCTTGTTTTACAGACACCCCCCATGTAATCTACCCAGTTGGGCCAGGAGCGGCTCTGTGCGTCAGCACCCCTGGTTGGCCAGACCACACCCACTGGTAAGTACGTCCACTAATTGTTGGAATGGCTCTTCGAAAATTGTTAGAACTAAGTGATACAAGTCTTATTCAAGTGGCAACCGTATACCCACCAATGTTAGTATACAGGGTGATTCCCTCGCAGATGAAAAAAAAAATTTCAGACATCAAAAATAACTACATCAAAAATGGAGTAAAATGCCGCCAACCGCATATTTTTATCTCAATCCGTACTCTTGATATGATTTTTTAAAGGTTTTTTCAGGAAAACCGTGTTTTTTCATTTTAAACTCGGATTTCTCCACTTTGCATCATTTAATTAATTTAATCATTTAATTTTAAATTTCAATGAAATTGTTGGTTTTTTCGAAAGATGACCCTCCATGAACCAACGAGTATGAGGTCGGTTTCTATGTATTTTTTCTCGCTGGATCGAATGAAAACTCTTGCAGATCTCTCAACTACGTTATAATCGAGTTTTACACTTTAATTAACTAGTTTTACCCCATAACACACATACATTTAATCGTAACAAACAAACTAAATATTTGCGATTTTAAGTGTAAAACTCGGTTATAACGGAGTTGGAGAGATCTACAAATGTTACCATTCGATACAGCGTGAAAAAATACATAGAAACCGACCCCATACTCGTAGGTTCATGGAGGGTCATCTTTCGAGAAAACCAACAATTTCATTGAAAAAACCACATTTTTTAACATTGAAACATAATTTTCTCCACTAAATAACAAATAAAAGTAAACTTGATTATACCGTTGGAAAGAGTAATAGATGAAGCAGTTTTCATGAGATTTGCCAGTTTCCAGGATTCGTTTTGGAAGAGTAGTAAAGTCTTAAAGATTTTCAGAAATATTCTTTTTTCGAAATCGTCAATGTTTGAGCTGAGGTGAGGGCCTTTGGATGGTACTTTTTAAGAATCCAAGTACACTATTCTTATAGTAAATTTAATGCTGATTCCGAAAATGTGGTCAAACGTTAAAATTGAATGAAGTAAAGTGGAGAAATTTGAGTTTAAAAGGAAAAAAGCACGGTTTTCCTGAAAAAACCTTTAAAAAATCATATCTTGAGAACAGATTGTGATAAAAATATGCAGTTGGTGGCTTTTTACTCCATTTTTGATGTGGTTTCACCCAAATTTTTTTTTTTTTGCATTTGCGAGTGACTCACCCTGTTTACTACTTCGGATTTCAGGTTGTCTCCCGAATCCCACGCCAGCAATGGCATTGAGTGGCAATTGTCCACAACCATCTACTTCCGGTTGTTGGCCAAGCGCATATCTCTTATGAGAGTGCTACACTACACTCCCAATGCCTTCCTGACGGAATGCCTTTAATTTACCTAAGTTCATCATGTTTCTGTCATGAAACTTCCTCTTTCAACTGGTGGCAAGCCCGTTGTGTGAGGGGTCGTCTATTTTTCCCTAAAGGTGGAGATTCACGATAGCTGGGAACTGTATCTCTTCATCCTTTAAGATGTTAATGTAGGCCACTACCTAGTGAATTGTATTTCACTTCGTTGGTGATATGAAAAAAGGGCAAATTCTACATTTTAACGGAAAATGACTTTTTTTCACAAACTATCGTGTTTCTAATAGTATATTAACAGGTGAAAAAGTCGGTCCTAAGTTTGGTTTACCTTACCTTGAAAATACATTGGCTAGGACTTCGACTTTTTCACCTGTTAATATACCTACTATTAGAAACATGATCGTTGGTGAAAAAAAGTCATTTTCCGTTAAAATGTGGAATTTGCCCTTTTTTCATATGACCAACGACTTACTTACCTATTACCTTTCTTCTCTTCCTATATATTGTATTGGTTTTGAAAACAATTACGACTGACTATCAGTACTACCCCGTTACTTCCTATCTATACTCCTATTTAATCCATCATAATTTGCAAAAATGTTACAGGTAATGAGAGTTATGTGAAAAGGGGAATGAAACGGCGAAAGAGTTGCCACCACCTCCTCTGCAACTGAGCGACACCCACAGCGTGGTAAATGTGACCAGCTCAAAGATTACGGTGAAGCTATGGCCAACGAATTGAAGCAAATCATAGCTTCCAACAATCATTCATCAGAATATTTCGGTTTACTGTCAACGTTAAACAAAAAAATGGACATCTGTAAATCTATACCAAATAGTGACGACATCATGTTTGAGTCGGAGCAACTTATACAAAATTTATTGGCAAAGCTTACTAGGTATATATATGAAAATAAAAAATGATGTTATTTAAACCTACTTTCATTTTACCAAATATTCTAATTAGTCAATATCGTGAGTTATAAAAACAAGGTTCATTATTTCCATCACCGGTCCACGGCCAGGGAGAATTTTGAGGGATAGTTTGTTCTCGGTCGTTAACAAAGGTTGCTTATTAGAAATAATAAACCAGTAGTGGCTAGGGTAGCGGCACTAGTTATTCAACACTCAAGGTAGGGCCAGCAATTACGGTAAGCAAGAAACAGTATAATTTCAGGCTCAAAAAAGTGTACCATTTCTTGATTGTTTGTTTTACAAATCTAAAAAAAATGGATAAACAGTTCCAGTCAAGCACCATGAGTGACGAGCGAAACGTTGAAGCATCCCATATTAAAAAAGTCCAGTCATGTAGCATGACCCCATGAGCGAATTTTTGAAGAAATCGACATTTCAGTCGCTATTGATCGTGTTGAGAAATTTTATTACAACTAGCGAACGGCGTTATTTAGATTTTTGACTGATTTAGAACTTTGAAATTTTTGAAAACTTGATACATATTCTTATAGGAAATTTTACGCTGATTCATGCTACATTTTTGAAATTTTCAACCTGAAGATGTAATCCGATCATGCTGGCCAACGAACTTGAACTTTCGTTTTGTGTCCTTAACATTTTAAAATTTGTTTGAAGTTTCTAGCACAATTCTACGGACAGTTATCGTCTGGAATGACACATACATACATACATAAAAAAATGCGTTAAACTTCAGAATATGATTCAGAATAGCCTGAAACGGATTTCTGCATAAATTTTTTTTCAAAAATTCACATTCTACAAATTTTGAGGCGATAGCAATAGCTTAATTTTATTCAAAAATTCGCTAAAACCAAGTTTGATTATAATAATCAATTGTTAAACGATTTCTAACACAGAATAACGAGAAAGTAGACACCATTTGAGCCCCAAAACTGGTGGCCTCAGAACTTGGTAATTTTAACGTAATATTGTTGATGTGAAGGACCTCACTAGAGAATTGTCATCCATATTGTATGATTTAAAAAAAAAAACACAAAATTGGATATTTTCTCGAGCCTGAAAATTGATGGTCGAGGAATTTATTATTTTCTTATTTAATTCATGATATTTTGGACCACACTACATAATTTTTTTTTTTTTTACGATTTTTAACATCCGTCACGTGGTGGCAAATGTTGGGGTAGAGGAAGATGTGAATTGTTGTAGTCGCAAAACATTTGGCGAATCTCGAGAGCTTGCCTCGACTTCCTATTCCCTCCTTGTCGACTAACGTCCAATAGGCCAGCGGGAGGAGCTTCATGCCGCCAACCACCTGGTCGGTTTTCGTCGCAAACCTCTTCGTCCACAAACCCAGGAGGTGTGTACATGTTAGCTCCGACCGTCGAAGTTCTCAGCCAGTTATGAAGGCAGCAACAAGCATGCACTCTGCGGGCAGCTTCATCGGGATCGCATCTGCAATAATAATGCAGACTGTTAGTGTAATCTGAATAGTGCAATAACATTTTTTATTCCGTGTGCCCAGGTAGCATACTTCTATAGCGAGACGGATGCAAGGGTAGGAAACATGTATACTGCGGTGAAAGTTGCTGGAGCGGACTTGCACAGTTTTGAGAACACTCGTAAATGACCCAACAAATACTATTTTAAAGTACAATCCAAACTTTCACTGTGACAAGCAGTACTAAACAATATGCAACTGGAAAATACAAACAATCAGATAGGATAACAGGACGTTTGGTTTGGCAATCATGGTGTCTGTGGAGAAGTTATGTACTTCTTTTTGAAGAGAACTATTGTAGCATGAAGAGTTACATAACTACCTCATGGCAGACTGGAAAATGCGGAACCTTGCAGCCAACACCCCGAACGCATTTTCTGATGGCATCCTGCAACGGGATTCCCTGTCAAGCAGTTCAAAAAGTCATTCAACAGTTATACAACTAGAGGGACAAACCAGAAGAAGTTAGTGAAAGAATAATATCAAAGTAGTATGAGTGAAAGTAGTGAGTTGCTGAAACGTTACGTACTAACCAATAGTTGAACGCTCTACGAGGCATATTGTTCGCTACATCTCGCTCAGAAAATGGCACCAACATGTATTGTTTCAGAGGCAACCCTTGATCTGCAACGAATACAAATGGCAGTGCAGGGCCGCCTGCAACAAGGGGCCTCGAGTGTGGAATATGTAGACAGCCTTCCTCCAACCGACTGGAAACAAAAATAAATGTATTGTATACAAAGTGCTAACTTAAAAGTTCCAGCCATGAAGCATGAACGTATGAGCGAATTATTGTAAACTATCGTATTGTAAAATGTTGAATTGCTTTGAAATTTGATCGTTTGGAGTGCAAGGAAATTGTATACTACTATTAACTTTTTGACAAACGTATTATAAATTATATCTGCTAATAAAAAACAGGTTTTGGAGTTATAGCTATTATTGAAGTTTTTATGATTTCAGCGCAAAACATGATGCAATTCAAGTACATTTTCAGCATAATTTTCTATATCAATCGTTTAATGACTCAAAAACGGTTAAAAGCTTAAACATGGCTACAAACGGCTAAAAATCGTTAAATTTATCATTATTATCAGAATATTGATCAAGTTAACTATATTAACCTTGAAATAGAGCATTAAAAAATGTATACAGAATGATGCTGAAAATGTATTTAAATTGCATTATGTTTTGCACTGCCCGGTGCTAATGGTTTACCCTTTCACGCTGTGACAATCCATTGATGCCGGGGTTTGGGCTGCCCCAGCATCATTGATTGTCATTTCTGTCAATGATGAGGAAAGGGTGTCTCCACTCATCTCATCACTGTCAGAAGAATTTTTTTGTAAATTTTCTGGGTGGTTCATTTTTGTTCCCACGAGAAGCTAAGGAAATAAGCGTCCACCCGCGCAGAGCCCCGCAAGCGCGGGTAACCCTAATTACACCCACGGGGTCGGCCGTTTGAGGTGCACATTACCCTCTGCACCATGTAGACCATAGTCACGGCGTGCGCACCTTGTCTTGAGGGTGGGGGGGGGGGGTCCGTTCTTAGTAACAGTGCAATAGCTCACACTGCCCAGTATACTTATAGGAGATACTATTGTGCAATGGACAGTGCGAGCCGTGGCTAAGCCCTCCCACCAACGCCAAGGTGACGGACATTAGGGAGGGGTGTACCATGCACCTTAAATCATTTAAAAAATACAATTTAAACGCCTACCCATAATCAGCGTCTCTCGATGCAAGAGTAAAAATACATACATAGGTGCCATACCTAAATCCCGAATTTTTTTTTTTATACTACGTGCCTTTTGAGACGTGACATATTGAAAACTCCAGAATCGCTCATCCTACCGTTTCTGCCGATGTCCACAAAAAGGAACCTCAAATGGACATCGACAACGGCGAATAGCACAATGCTGAAGAAGTCTTTGTAATTGTAGAATGTTGATCCACTTTGAATCGGAGCTTGTATCCTAAGATGCTTCCCGTCCACTGCTCCAATGCAATGAGGGAAATTCTTATGTGCCTCAAACTGGCTGGCTATATTCAACCACTCCTCTGCAACAAACCACATCGCATATTTAATTAATTACTAATTCATTGTCATTGAAATCATAACCGAAATGTGTAAGTTGATGTGCGGTTTGCATGGGGGAGGGGGGATGATTTTTGTCTGATGTTGACGCAATGGGGTGGCTTAAGAGTTAATGTTCACACATGTTCATTCAAGTAAATATTGAATGACATAAGTACCCTCTGAGCCTGGGGGCCTCAGATAATTTTATAATTCCACTGATTGTTGACTGCCCAATACGGAATGAAGTCCTCAAATCTTCTTGAGATTCACCTGGCAAAAAAATAATTCGTGAGCAACAACAAATGACAATAAACACTCAGACAATGAACGTGACTTGAAAGGCACAGTTTGTGAGTTACTGATCCTGTTGAAACCAAGTCTGTCAGTATAAAAAACGTAGTTTTGAAAAATATGAGCAATGGGAAAACTAACAATATATATGTCAATGTAAAAGCCGCAAATGCCCAGCCTGCTGACCTATACACCCCACTAATCTATATTTTAGTGATGGATTGATGTAGGATATTTTTTGGCTTTGGAGATGTTAGCGTTGGTGAGGACTTGATCTATTCCGAATAGTGATCTATACACCCTAGATTACTGACGAAAATTTACATGGATTTCGGACATTTACCCGGTCAACTCGGAGATTCACTGGTAAATCTTAGGTTTTACCGGACTTCGGGCATTTACAGTAACAGATACACTGCATAGGAGTCCGATGATGATATAATTAACAAGCTATAACAAAATGATGAGCAACATACCAGTGGCAAGGTAACGGAGAGTCAGGGATAGGCGTTGTTCAGGGGAAATTGGCCTTCTGAACGTTGTCTCCTGCCTTCGGATATGTGGTGTTACTAAATTCAGCAGCTCTTGGAACTGTGCCGAATCCATGCGAAGACACCTGAACAATTCAAGCACAACTTGTAATCAGGGCCGTGGAGGGTGAATACATGCCCGGGGGCAAAAATTCAAGAACCCCTTCAAAAAGACAATTTATGAGGCACACAATCGTATATTATTTCTGACTAGACAACTGTTTTTAGTAGATTTAGCTTATACTCGTAGAGCCAGGCATTAAACGAACACAGACATTTGTTGAGCACAAGACATAGGCAAAATTTCAAAAAATGCTAAAATAATCACTAAAAATTGCTAAAAACGGCTATAAATTGTTAAATTTATATTTTTTACAGAATTTTAGTCAACAGAAGTTTATCAACGATTAACTAGAACATTAAAAAATCTATGCAGAAATTAATGCCGGAACAATGTATAGTACTAATCCGGAGTCAATGATTAGTACTGAACAATAGATAACAATTGAAAAACATAATAAAACGAATATTATTTGCCGATAATTATTTAGAACGAGTTATTTGTCATAAAATTGCAAGTTAAAATTCGTTTTTACTGGACGTGCTGAATTTTCAAAACAATTTACCAATTTATTACTATAATTTACGAAAATTCGCTCATACGATCATGCGACAACAATTAGGAGCGCTAGGACATCGTGCTCCTAATGATATTTACAAATTATTGAACACATTTTAGTTACAGACCTACGAAATCTGTTGGGGTCTTCCAAACACAGTTCCATAAAGATGTTTCTATGAAGAGACGAGTCGTCTCTTCTCGTGAGGTAAGGTGCTACCCATTGCCGTCTCCGTCGAACAACTCTGGGTTCTTCCTCTTGGTTGCGGGATTCCTCGTAACGATGTTGTGCCTCTTGCTCACGAATCTCGAGTAACAGCAGTTGAGCTAAGAGAAAAGAAATTCGCAACAACAAATCACTAATTCCTTCCTTCTCACATTAAAACATATGTACCTGTGACGTACCTACCTACTATCTACATGATGTTTTTACTTTCTCACGATGGAATACAGTGTACTATTTATTGATTTCACCGATTAATTTTGCCTACATTCGGCCAAACAATAAAATACGGACAAAACAATGGACAGTAGGTTGGTACTTGGTAGGTACGAACCTATAACTTTTTATTTTTACCACAATAGTGATAAATGCATTAAATAGTGTAATTAGATATCGCAATAGGTACTTACCTCTAGCAATCAAAGGAAGAATGTTGTACATTTTGAATATCTTCAATCAATAATCTTCTTCTTCTTCAATAAATAATAATCTTCACTGCAGATGGAATAATAACTTTGACAGGAGTTGTCAAGACACTGTTTGAAAACAATAGGCACGTCAAACGTCACTTCAATATTTCAAGCCCTAACCTGACAGGCTTAATAAAATTGCATTCCGCCAGAATGCGCTGTTTTTGCAGTTATTCCTCTTCAACATTCACTACTGACCTTGAAAAAACGCACTTTGCCTTCTTCACGTTTCAGCGTTTAAAACGCAGAAAAAATGCGGGAAAAATGCTAGTGTGATACGGGCTTTAGACGACAGTCAGAGGGAGAACGAATAATAACCTATTCTTAAAACTGTGTTCACCTTTGCGTCAGGTTATGACGACTACGCGTAGGACGGGATTCCGACGAAAGCATTTTTCCCAGCCTACGTGTAGGTAGACCTGTTTCCCGTACACAGTAGTTCTACGCGTTGAGTAGTACACACAGAACAGCTGATCCACCTTCTCAAAACATCCACTTGGGCGTACTGGCGTCATTTCATCACTCATCCCCACGCCAAAAACCCGACCTGTATTAGGTATGTTGGGTGTCACAGACCAGGGCAGAAGGGTGGGGTACACACACAGAACAGCTGATCCACCTTCTCAAAACATCCACTAGAAAATCCACCTCTGAAAAGGGCATAGGAAACCGTTAGAAAAATCCAAAAACACCCCGCTCGGCAAACCCTTTGACCCTCACACAAGTTGCGATGGGTTTCCATTCCAAACACATTCATTCGTCAAGTCATGAATAATTATTTTGATGATAAGTATTATTAAATGATACATTTGATACTTTTAAAAATCAACAAAATTAGACATCTCTCGTTAGAAACAAATAAATACAACATACATTACAATATAAATTCGGCGAAGCAATTGATTTCACAATTCCTCTGTGATTTCACGTCAAAACAATTGCTCACCGTGACCCCCACCCACTTTTAGTCTTGGATTGATTGAATTGGCCTTTCAGTTTATCACACATGGAACGAGCCAAAGGGCAAATGATAAATTTGTGTTCAGCTTCTCGTCATTTACCCAGTACAAACCTAGTATTTGAATAAGTGAAAGGTGAGTTTGATTATTGGCTGAACGTCATGAATTTTTCCACCGCGGAATATGCTGACATCCATTTTGTTTATGGGTTTTGCAATGGGAATTCCTCTGTGGCTGCTGCTGAGAACCTATGCCACGTGGTACCCAGGATGCCGTATCCTTGATCACAAAGCTTGAGGAAATGGGAAGTTTTCGATAATATCGAGTGGTCCTGAGCTGGGCAGAGATGATAGAATATTTGCCATGTTAGATAATGATTCTGCACTGAGCACTGGTCGTGTAGCAGCTCAACTAGGAACAACGAAAGAAACTGGACACCATGTTCTACAGAGCGATGGAATGCACTCCTTTCATCTCCAAAGAGTACAGCATTTGATGGAAACCGATAATCCCATGAGAGTGCAGTATTGCAACTGGCTGATAGATCAAACTAGGAGAAACGGAGAGCTCCCTCAATCCATTCTATGGACATATGAAGCTACGTTTACCAGGAATGGAGTCTTGAATATGCAGAATTCTCATCAATGGGCCCAAGAGAATCCTCACGCAACTATCGTCTCTCAGAACCTACAACAATTCAAGGTCGGGGTTGTTATTATCACTATCTAAATTTTAAATTTAATGTTATGAGATTCGACGATAAGATACTTTTCTCTGATTCCAGGAGAACGTATGGTTGTGCACAATTGGGAACCACATCCTTGGACCAATATCCGTGGTGGGTCGTTTTAATTCTGGGACTTTTCTTCATCTACTGGAGAATGATCTTCCTGAGTTGACAGAAGACGTCCCAATGTTAGACTAAACTCTTGGTTCCAAATGGATGGATGCCCGGCCCACTCTACCAGAGTTGTTAGGACATGGGTAGATGAACACTGTCCACAAAGGTGGATCGGAATATGGTCCTGTGGGTTGGCCGGCCAGGAGTCCAGACTTGGCCCCAATGTTCTTCTACATTTGAGGAACACTAATGGCAAAGTTTATTTGAACCCTGTCGGTTCAAGAGAGGAGCTCGTCGCCAGGATTACGGAATCGTGTGGCCAGATGAGATGGCAATGTCAAGAAATCCTCCAAGACAGTACGTCGGCTGTCTGGCGCACAAGACTGTGCGTCCAGGTGGGTATAGCTGCCTCCATCAACAATTGAAAAGTGGCAGGGACGTTACAGAGCCCAAATAGTAACACCTTAAACTGCCACTGTCCCTCCTGGTACAGTGTAAAAGCTTGAGAGGGACAGAATGCGTCCTCTTAATATAATTAATTCTTCACTCGTTTTTTAAAAGTTGAATATAATTTCATAATTTTCGATTTCCCTCCTTACCTGCTCTATTCTTCTCGAAATGCATTTCACTAGTCCGACTTGGAGAACTTCGGCTTGTGGGTTGGACAATCCTAAGAGGCCTTAAAAACCTGGAAATCGCTGAGAACTGAAGAGTGGGTTCGCATGAACTTGAGGCTGAGTTCAGGTGGAGGGCTGATGATAACTTCCTTAATCTGGCAGAAACAATCGTTACACAGACATATCCTGGGATATGTTCTTAATATACCTCGGGAAAATACTGCTCACAATTGTAATGTTTCGGACCCACGACTGGCAATTGCTGATTCTGAGGAGGACTCTGATGTTGAAATTATAAATGCAGAATAAGTTATCCCTCCAACGTTACTTCCTCAGGCCCCACTCTACAAGCCTTAAGTAGTAGGAAAAGTGCATATTGTGAAGAAACTCGACTCTAGGCGGAATATTTGGTGTGAGGCTATGTTGCTCACTATGATTTATAATGTTCGAGAAGCCAAAACGAATAACAGAGCCCAAGTAAAGTACAGCGATGGGAATGTTTCTCACTGTCAGATGCTGCAGTCGGAGATGGCCTATTTAGGTGTATGTCCTGGTTTGATTCCCCAAGGGACTGGTGTTGTCACCAACACCATTTCGACTGTGACTGCCATTTATTATGTAGGCATAGTATTGGAAGAACCCAGCGCCTTCAACCACTTCAAGTATCTAGTATTTCTAGAGAAAGGAACAGTATTCTAAGCTCAGCACGATGACCTAAGAGTGATTTGTGACATTCATCGACCAACTACTTCTACAATCGACCGTTATATTGACGGACTAAAATTGGGGAGAAAGTTGAAGTCGAAAAAAAAGGAAAAAAACTGAGTGGATGGAAGGAGAGGCGCAATCCGTCGATTGTTCAATTGTTCAGCTTCGATTTTCCAACGGTTCTGTGGAGTGGTATTGCAGGGGTTCGTATAGAATAAAGAAAGTTATATATAGAGACCACAGCCGGTCTCATCCTCAGAAGTATCTCCAAAGGCTTTGGCACATTAGAGAAAAAATTGAAGCTGAAATCAACGAAGAACGCGGATATGACTCTATGACTCATCCCACACTTGGAAACCCCTCTCAGAGCTGATGAAACAGGTGGGTCCAATGGGTTCACTTCCAGCTTCCAGCAGCAGAAAGCTTCAGACGACTGACCCCATAGTGACCCTGACACCTCGTTTATCATGGTGGCCGAAGGATGAAAGGGATCATTTGTACAGTCCAAGCTGTGTCGCTGGAAAAGAGGTCTTGAAAAGAATCGATCCTAAGTATAGGGTACTTTTGTGGCCCCTATGCACTGGATTCTGTACACTGTACCAATGTAAACGCCTTTTTGATGAAGTTACTTCTGGTACACTGTAAAAACTTGTGAGGGACACAATGCTTCCTCTTAAAATAATCAATTCTTTGCTCATTTTTTGAAAGTTTAATATAATTTCATAATTTTCGATTTCCCTCCATACCTATTCTATGTTTCTCGAAATACATTTCAGCAGTCCGATTCGGATAACTTCGGCTTGTGGGTTGGACAATCCTAAGTAGCCTTAAAAACCTGGAAATCGCTGAAAACTGGAGCGTGGGCTTGCATGAACATATGGCTGAGTTGAGGTGGAGGGCTGATGACAACTTCCTTAATCTGGCAGAAACAATCGTTACACAGACATATCCTGCAGGATATGTTCCCAACAGACCTTGAGAAAATGCTGCTCGCAATGGTGATGTTTTGGACCCACCACTGGCAATTGCAGATTCTGAGGAGGACTCATACGTTGAAATTATGAATGCGGAATCAGTTACTCCTCCGTTACCTCCTCGGGCCCCACTCTATAGGCCTCCTGTGATGGTAGGAAAAGTGCATATTGTGATGAAACTCGACTCAAGGCGGAATATCTGGTGTAAGGCTATGTTGCTCACTATCATTTATAATGGTCGAAAAGCCGAAACGAATAACAGAGCCCAAGTAAAGTACAGGGATCGGAATGTTTCTCACCATCAGATGCTGCAGTCAGAGATGGCCTAGTTAGGTTTTTGTCCTGGTTTGATTCCCCAAGGGACTGGTGTTGTCACCAACACCATTTCGACTGTGACTGCCATTTATTATGTAGGCATAGTATTGGAAGAACCCAGCGCCTTCAACCACTTCAAGTATCTAGTATTTCTAGAGAAAGGAACAGTATTCTAAGCTCAGCACGATGACCTAAGAGTGATTTGTGACATTCATCGACCACCTACTTCTACAATCGACCGTTATATTGAGGGACTAAAATTGGGGAGAAAGTTGAAGTGGTATTGCAGGGGTTCGTATAGAATAAAGAAAGTTATATATGAAGACCACAGCCGGTCTCATCCACAGCAGTATCTCCAAAGACTTTAGCACATTAGAGAAAAAATTGAAGCTGAAATCAACGAAGAACGCGGATATGACTCTATGACTCATCCCACACTTGGAAACCCCTCTCAGAGCTGATGAAACAGTTGGGTCCAGTGGGTTCACTTCCAGCTTCCAGCAGCAGAAAGCTTCAGATGACTGACCCATAGTGACCCTGACACCTCATTTATCATGGTGGCCGAAGGATGAAAGGGATCATTTGTACAGTCCAAGCTGTGTCGCTGGAAAAGAGGTCTTGAAAAGAATAAACGATCCTAAGTATAGGGTACTTTTGTGGCCCCTATGCACTGAATTCTGTACACTGTACCAATGTAAACGCCTTATTAATGAAGTTACTTCTGGTACACTGTAAAAACTTGAGAGGGACACAATGCGTCCTCTTAGAATAATCAATTCTTTGCTCATTTTTGAAAGTTGAATATAATTTCATAATTTTCGATTTCCCTCCATACCTATTCTATGTTTCTCGAACTACATTTCACCAGTCCGATTCGGAGAACTTCGGCTTGTGGGTTGGACAATCCTAAGTAGCCTTAAAAACCTGGAAATCACTGAAAACTGGAGCGTGGGCTTGCATGAACTTATGGCTGAGTTGAGGTGGAGGGCTGATGATAACTTCCTTAATCTGGCAGAAACAATCGTTACACAGACATATCCTGCAGGATATTTTCCCAACAGACCTTGAGAAAATGCTGCTCGCAATGGTGATATTTTGGACCCACCACTGGCAATGCTGATTCTGAGGAAATTATGAATGCGGAATCAGTTACTCCTCCAACGTTACCTCCTCGGGCCCCACTCTATAAGCCTCCTGTGATGGTAGGAAAGTGCATATTGTGAAGAAACCCACTCTAGGCGGAATATCTGAAGCTATGTTGCTCACTATGATTTATAATGTTCGAAAAGCCGAAACGAAAAACAGAGCCCAAGTAAAGTATAGCAATGGGAATGTTTCTCAACGTCACATGCTGCAGTTGGAGATGGCCTATTTAGGTGTGTGACCTATTTTGATTCCCCCAGGGACTGGTGTTGTCACCAACGCCATTTCGACTGTGACTGCCATTTATTATGTAGGCATAGTATTGGAAGAACCCAGCGCCTTCAACCACTTCAAGTATCTAGTATTTCTAGAGAAAGGAACAGTATTCTAAGCTCAGCACGATGACCTAAGAGTGATTTGTGACATTCATCGACCAACTACTTCTACAATCGACCGTTATATTGACGGACTAAAATTGGGGAGAAAGTTGAAGTGGTATTGCAGGGGTTCGTATAGAATAAAGAAAGTTATATATGAAGACCACAGCCGGTCTCATCCTCAGAAGTATCTCCAAAGACTTTGGCACATTAGAGAAAAAATTGAAGCTGAAATCAACTAAGAACGCGGATATGACTCTATGACTCATCCCACACTTGGAAACCCCTCTCAGAGCTGATGAAACAGGTGGGTCCAATGGGTTCACTTCCAGCAGCAGAAAGCTTCAGACGACTGACACCATAGTGAACCTGACACCTTGTTTATCATGGTGGCTGAAGGATGAAAGGGATCATTTGTACAGTCCATGCTGTGTCACTGGAAAAGAGGTCTTGAAAAGAATCGATCCTAAGTATATGGTACTTTTGTGGCCACTATGCACTGGATTCTGTACACTGTACCAATGTAAACGCCTTTTTAATGAAGTTACTTCTGGTACACTGTAAAAACTTGAGAGGGACACAATGCGTCCTCTTAAAATAATCAATTCTTTGCTCATTTTTTGAAAGTTTAATATAATTTCATAATTTTCGGTTTCCCCCCATACCTATTCCATGTTTCTCGAATTACATTTCACCAGTTCAATTCGGAGAACTTCGGCTTGTGGGTTGGACAATCCTAGGTGGCCTTAAAAACCTGGAAATCGCTGAAAACTGGAGAGTGGGCTTGCATGAACTTATGGCTGAGTTGAGGTGGAGGGCTGATGATAACTTCCTTAATCTGGCAGAAACAATCGTTACACAGACATATCCTGCAGGATATGTTCCCAACAGACCTTGAGAAAATGCTGCTCGCAATGGTGATGTTTTGGACCCACCACTGGCAATTGCAGATTCTGAGGAGGACTCTTACGTTGAAATTATGAATGCGGAATCAGTTACTCCTCCAACGTTACCTCCTCGGGCCCCACTCTATAAGCCTCCTGTGATGGTAGGAAAGTGCATATTGTGAAGAAACTCACTCTAGGCGGAATATCTGAGGCTATGTTGCTCACTATGATTTATAATGTTCGAAAAGCCAAAACGAATAACAGAGCCCAAGTAAAGTATAGCAATGGGAATGTTTCTCAACGTCACATGCTGCAGTTGGAGATGGCCTATTTAGGTGTGTGTCCTATTTTGATTCCCCCAGGGACTGGTGTTGTCACCAACGCCATTTCGACTGTGACTGCCATTTATTATGTAGGCATAGTATTGGAAGAACCCAGCGCCTTCAACCACTTCAAGTATCTAGTATTTCTAGAGAAAGTAACAGTATTCTAAGCTCAGCACGATGGCCTAAGAGTGATTTGTGACATTCATCGACCACCTACTTCTACAATCGACCGTCATATTGAAGGAATTAAATTTGGGAGAAAGTTGAAGTAAAAAATAAATAAAAACTGAGTGGAAGAAAGGAGAGGTGCAATCCGTCGATTGTCCAATTGTTCAGCTTCGATTTTCCAACGGTTCAGTAGAGTGGCATTGCAGGGGTTCGTATAGAATAAAGAAAGTTATACATGGAGACCACAGCCGGTCTCATCCTCAGAAGTACCTCCAAAGGCTTTGGCACATTAGAGAAAAATTGAAGCTGAATTCAACGAAGAACGCGGATATGACTCATCACACACTCAGAAACCCCTCTCAGAGCTGGCGAAACAGGTGATTCCAATGGGTTCACTTCCAGCTTCTAGCAGTAGAAAACTTCAGATGACTGACATAGCGACCCTGACACCTCGTCTATCATGGTGGCCGAAGGATGAAGGGGATCATTTGTACAGTCCAACCTGTGTTGCTGGAAAAGAGGTCTTGAAAAGAATCGATCCTAAGTATAGGGTACTTTTGTGGCCCCTATGCACTGGATTCTGTACACTGTACCAGTATAAACGCCTTTTTAATGAAGTTCGCTCAGGTATAGATGAATGCAATCCAGATGTGTATAGTATTGGCAAATAGAGTTAATCTTTTTGCAAATGAAATTAATCTTTTGGCAAATTTAATTAAACTTGTTACAAATAAATTTAATCTTTTTACAGATAAATTTAATCGTTTTACAAATAACGTTAATCTTTTTACAAATAAAGTTAAACATTTTAGAAATGAATTTAAAACTTTCTTCAAGAGGTGGAACAGCGATTGGGGACGTCAGCCGAAAACACAGTGTTAGTAATGGTTAATGGGTTATGACGACTACGCGTAGGACGGGATTCCGACGAAAGCATTTTTCCCGCCTACATGTAGTGAGGCCTGTTTCCCGTACACGCGTAGTTATACGCGTTGAGGCGTATAGCTCACACGGATCCCTTCGTCCGTGATAGCAACACTCACTCACTGTGTTTCTGTGCCTTTCTTGTGAAACAACAGACGCCTTAACCCCACTGATAGTTGGAGGACAAACACTCCAACACACATGGGGGCAAAGGCTACGGTTACATTGGAGCCGACTTTTCGCTCTGCCGGGCAGAACTGAGGTCGACCGATTCGAACGACCAGCGTGGTTACACTGGACCCGATTCACGGACGGCTCATCCGTTTTTCCACCAGTTGCACTCTGATATCCGTACCTACTTAATGGTCAACGACAATGTTATTAGTATTTCGAACGAAAACTCACTTCTAAGATTTATGATGTTTAGCGGACGTGATGAATCGGTTAACGATATTTTCCGTGAGAGGGAAGTATATGGTGAATATCATAGGTACACTTATTCCACAGCTTCTTCAACGACCTACTAAGTTTGAATAATATTTCCGAATGAAGGTTGTCACTTTTTATTGCAACTGGAATGTAATCGTCCGAGATGTGATAAATACTCTAATTTTAGAAATACTATTTTTCCGGCAGAAAAACTAAGTAATTCAGTAATCTACTTGTTCAGTTTTATATATACGTGCCTACTTTTGGTGAGTTATATTAATAAAATAATATAAAGTCAATAAATTCACTGTTTTTTAGCCGCTTTCTACCATTTATTTTGATTTTTCAAGCAAATATTTCGAAATGTGACGAAGTCACTGCGTTTAAAAATGCTGTACTACGAACATATCTTTCTATTGGGATGATTGATTTTCTACCGCATGAACGGATTTCTCATTTCAGCTCCATGCACGGTCAAAGCTATCGTCTGGAATGCTAGGTATAAGTAACATATAATCTAGGAATCTTTTTAATTATTTACATTAGGAAAGAATATTTTGGAAAATTTTAGTTTTATTCATTTATTGTGTTTTGCTTCCGAGACTGCAAGGCAGCGGAAGCTTTGTTTTCACTTTCGAAATTAAAAAAAATTTCTTGCTCCAAAATCAAAATTTCCACTCGCATTTTGCGTTTCAGAGCCTCCTGAACAAATTTGGTTCCGCGTCTGTCGGTCTGTCTGTCCGTCCACATTTCCTTGTAACAGCCATAACTTCCACAATTTTTATTCGATTTTAACCAAATTTTCAAGGATCGTGCGGGTTAAGCTCTAGATAGTCCCCTATCAACTTCATCATGATCGAATCAACGGTAGCTTCTGCGCAGGCGCTAACGTGAATTCCTTGTGACAGTCATAACTCGGTCAATGTTGAACGGATTTCGGTCAGATTTTCAGGGTTGATGTGGGTAAGGTCCCTTGAGGTCCCATAAGACAATCATCATAATTGCATTAGCGGTACGCTCTGCGCATGTTGAACGAAATATTCTTGTCACGGTCCTTGCAACAGCCGTAATTTCCACAATTTTGATGCGATTTTCTTCAAATTTTCAGGGATGGTGCGGGTATAGCTCTACATGGTCCCCTATCAGTTCCGTCATGATCGAATCAACGGTAGTCTCTGCGCAGGCGCAAACAAAATTTTCTTGTTTCGGTCATAACTCAGGCAATTGTGAACGGATTTCGGTCAGATTTTCAGGGATGATGCGGGCAAGGTTTCTTGAGGTCCCGTATCACATTCTTGTCATTATATCCCCAAGGATGTTTTAATCATGAATTTAGATCAAAATATTAATGAAATCCTGTAAATCAATTAAAAACTCCTTCAGTTTTGATCCGATTTAGACGAAATTTTCAGAGAACATGCGGACTACATCCTGGATGGTCCCATATTAAAATCAAAATTTTCCTTATTAATTTCATTCATTATATGTACCATTCAGCTTCCAATTTCCCACCTTATCAATTCCCTGATGCCAAAACCGGTCGTTTCTAGTTTTCTGGAATTTAATGGTGACGTACTGTGAAGGTCACGAGGAAGCTCATGTGCCATTTCCTTGGCAGTGTATTTTTAGTTGTCACTCCACATGAGACCAAGAGGCAGCTTCGTGCGCTGGCAGGTGTGAGTTATGGGTATAAGCTATAGAGCCAAGACCTAATGGGGAATCCCTCATGTACCTACTTATAGGGATAAACTAAGATTTTTGCTGCTAATTCTGAGAATTCCAGGAACTTGCTGACACACTAAGTAGATTTGAAGGATTATTATCTTCAGAATCTCCTGGTTGGTTTATCTGACTTTCCCATGATTTAGAATATTTCCAGTATATTTAGTCAATGCGTTTCAATAGACCAAAAGGCAGCCACGTGATCCCACATCCATTAGCTGTAGATCCACATCTTATGGGTCAACCCCTTCTACTCATGGAAAATATCTAGATTTTTGCTGCCGATTCATAGCATTCTGGTATTTTCGTAAGACACTGATCTTTTTTATTTTCTCCCCCTCCCTTCCTTCGACAGCCCTCAAGATTCAATATAATCAAAATAATCAATATAATCCATAAAATAAATATGGAAAACAAACATTATAATATTCTCGGGGAGTTTTGCGTCGCTTAACTACACCTTCGATGTAGATTGTTGATTAATCTACCTTATTAATTCCCTGATGCCAGAACCGGTCGTTTCTAGTTTTCTGGAATTTAATGGTGACGTAGTGTGAAGGTCATGAGGAAGCTCATGTGCCATTTCCTTAGCAGTGTATTTTTTTTTTTTTTTTTTTTTTTGAAAATTCGCTATAACTATTCATTGAATTATCTACAGAATTTACTAATCGGCAATTTTCGGCTGAACAACCTCGTCCCCACCACCAAAAGAACGCAAACGTGCTGAACGTTAACCGCGTTGACTGTTATTTTTTGCTTTTGCACGATGGTTCAGTTTTTACAACCCCGCACTCGTCTTTTCATCCATTTCAATTAACAATCCATTTCATACTTCTCGCACGGAAAATATAACATCCAAGTGGTAAATTCGATACATCGGCGTTGATTATTTTTCAAAGTTCATGGCTTTTCGTTTCGGAGGCAAGCCGAAGATAAACGTAGGTCGTATCTTCGTTGGAACAACCAGTTGCCAGTTTGAATGAGGACGACCGTCGAATTATGGCCAGGCAAGGTAGCAAGTAAGATTATCCCTTGGTTGTCTTGAAATAGGTAGATGAACGATTAAAATGAAAAGATTTTATCCGTTTTTCGGCAACCTTTTATCGTCCATTTTTGTTGACTATGTTGCTCTGGGGTTCTCGATGAATGGACTGCTTCGAGTGAAAATAAGATGAATATAAATAAATCAGGAATTATAAGAGATTTTTAATATACACGCTTATCACTGAAACCTTCCTCGGGTTCGCACATTTACGGGTGTCATATTGAAGACGTGTTAACGCTCTTGCGATGTAAATCAAGCAGTGGGGATGATACTTCAATATCGATATTTTACTACCGATATTCGTTATTTTAGTACATATCGGACTTCTGATCACATCGGAATATCGAAATGTTCTCCCCCCCCCCCCCCCCCACAGTATCGATATTATGACTTCAACTCAAGATTTTCAATAATTTTCAACCAGTTAGACTAGTGTTTGGGAAAAGGTGTTAAAAAATGAAAAGATTTCAAACAAAAATGGACCTTACTATACCTAATGGTTCGATTTCTAAATAGATCTATCTGTCTGCAAGTGAATTTATGTCTAGTGCGAGGCTTCACACTACTTCCCCAGCGTATGCACATATTTATGTACATACTTGATTTTAACCGTTTTTATCGTGATTTTCGTGTTCACAATGATACTAAATTATGTAGCAGGTTCTATGTCAGCTCGTGACAGAGAGTGGTCCAGCGACGAGCATCTACAGCACAATGAGCGCCCTCAATAATATTTCATGATCGGGTGTACAAGTTAAAAGAGTAACGATTTTGATCAGAAAGCTCTTTATGTCAGCACTCTTCAAGTGCAACACAACCATACAGTAAAGTAATGATTCTCATTCAGATTTTGTAAACGTGACACTGTTCTGGTGGAAAGCCTCCAATCAATTCACAAGTAACACTAGTTTTTTCATCTTGACATCTGCTTACACATGCATCGCACATGTTTACAAATAGGCATATTGTTAAGAATTAGAATACGTTCATACTACAATTTTGCACACTTTGTAATAAAATTACCTACCTCTCTAAATTCTTTCAAGATTAGAATGACATCCTAATAAAATAGGTGTAGCAGTGAAGTTGATACAAAAATTACCTATAGGTAGACCTAGTTACCTAGACTAATTACCTACTTAGATAGAAGTAAAAGTCAAGTAAAACCAACGTCTAAATGATAACTACAAACTTAAGTTTAAGGTTAATTTTCATTTTCCATTCTCCATAGTGACAAATTGAGATTACTTCCTTGAATGACTGAATGCTAGCAAAGGGTTGTACACATTCTGAAGAAAGCTAATTTACATCTGTTTTATTATATACCAACTGAGTTTTATAACTCAGTCATATAACAGTATGCATAACGAGCAGTTGAGTGGGCAGTGAGCATGTCTTGCCCACATCAGATATAAAAAACTTGATGAATTTATGTTAATGGTGTTTGCAGTTAATGCTGCTCACGCGCAGTATTCTGTAACTTCAGAGGTCCCCTCTGACTCATTTTTCACGGTGTCAGATTTGTCCTGGAGCTGGTAAAAATTCCAGGATTGAACTGCCGTTGAGCCAAAAATGAGGAAGATCGTGTTTCCAGCAACTTTTACTGCTGCAGTCACCAGGAAAACCATTTGCCACTCTTCCATACTGTGCTGAAAGTACCAGAAACAATTTTCAACATGAGTAAATTCACTCAATAAACACCAAGAAAGGAGTGTGACAGCTCTGATTCCTCTTAATAGCACATATATATTTTCAGTGGAGTAACTGGCATAGAACCTATGCTTCTTGATAAATACCTACTGAGCTACATTGGCGATTGGGAATAATAATAAACTGCAATACATTCACAGCGGTCAGGAACTAGACAAAAGTTCGGCTGCGATGCCGACGAAAACCCATGGTGAAAAACGATACTTTGAAGTACCAGAAAACCAATAAAATTCAAACCCCAAAATCAAAGCGGTGCATCTCCAAAAACGGCGCATGAATTGAGAATGTATCGGTTACAACATTTTTTGACGTTCGATTATGACCCAAGATAGAATTCTCTCCTTATAAAAATTATGCAAGTAAATGTGTAAGTGTGTTTAGTCTGTGCCTGTGTGTGGACGTGTCTTTTTATCAATGTGTGATTGAGTATGTGTTTGTGTGAATGAGTATTTGTGTAAGTGAAGGCGGAGGATTTGAAAAATTCGGGGGTACTATCGATGTTTTCAATACTTCTACCTTTCATACGTACATCGTAAATAAGAGGACATACACACACACACGTGCGCGCGCGCACACACACACACACACACACATATATATGTAAATAGATAGTTCCGACGGGCGGTCTTGTTGTTGTCCGATAGTTACGAATAAGATAAGAGCTTGCGCATGTGTCGCATGTCAACAGGTGCGTGGGAAGACGATTTGAAATGTGTCTCTCACTGCAGTGTGTGGTCACTCGTTGATCTGAAACGAGTATATTACGAATCGCAGATCTAAGTGATAGTATATTGTGTGAAATCTATTTCTGAGTGAAATCTGCCTTGAAAATTCATGTACTCGTAGCAGTCAGCCATATTGAACAATCGCTGGAATTTTTGGACGGAGAAGAAGGATTAGGTCTGTGGTCCGAACAAGCTGGCGAATCAGTTCATCATGAATTTCTGAAATTTTGGAATAGAAGAAAAATGAATAACTTGCAAGACCCTAATTATGCAATAAAATTGAAAGAAGCTGTCGTTGACTTTTCTTCAAAACATGTATAATAGAAATTGATTTATTCAGGAACCGACAATATACCCGAAATCTCAGGTTAAAATTTTTTGCATCTTCACAATTATTTGTTCCTATTCATCCATCTATCTGCCTATTTATATATCTGCGTGTGTGTGTGTGCGTGTGTGTGTGTGTATGGGTGTGTGTGTGTATCCTCTCATTTACGATGTACGTATGAATATATGTACATATAATGAATATACGCATTCCCACAAACACATAATATACAATCACACATTGATAAAAAGACACGTCCACACACACAGGCACAGACTAAACACACTTACACATTTACTTGCATAATTTTTATAAGGAGAGAATTCTATCTTGGGTCATAATCGAACGTCAAAAAATGTTGTAACCGATACATTCTCAATTCATGCGCCGTTTTTGGAGATGCACCGCTTTGATTTTGGGGTTTGAATTTTTGGTTTTCTGGTACTTCAAAGTATCGTTTTTCACCATGGGTTTTCGTCGGCATCGCAGCCGAACTTTTGTCTAGTTCCTGACCGCTGTGCATTATTGTGAATAAAAACAGGATGGATTGTCAATGGAATTAGTTAATGAAATGACGTCTGAAGCATTCATTGGGCTACCAACAACTCCCAACCGATGATCGGAATAACCAGGAAGGATAATTTGCTCAACTTTCGAGGCTTAGAAAGATTTTGCCCCCATTGGAGACTTTGAATAAATGTTTGAGTAATGAATTACCTTTAGAGTAATAAATTGCCCTTTTTGGGGACTTTTAATATAATAGGAACTATTTCCTGGAAAAGAGATTTGGGATTTACTTACCACATGACAAGAAATGATAAGACAAATACGTCTGGAATCAATTAGGAAGAAAGTTGGAAGTTGAAAGAAAACAAATAGAAAATTAAGAAGTCCTAATAGACGTATGTATTATATATTTATTTGTAAATTTTATTTATGTGTATTATATATGGATTTTATGTATTTTTTGACGCTGAATCGAATAGTGATACTTTCACACCTCCTTGGTACCAATGCAGAAAAGCAAGGGTGGAGAAAATATCGTACGAATGCGGGATTGTTCATAACAACAACGTATAACAGCTTGGTGTTCCTATCAATCCTCTGATCTCTGAATCACTTGACCTCTTCGACGAGGAGAAAGTAAATACATTCACATTCGTACAAAACCTGAGAGTCAACAGCTTTGTCAAATCCTCATTGTGCTCATTACCTACTTGTTCGCTCGCTTATACATCATGCTGAATAGAATACATTAAGCAATGAAGAATACGCTGACATGATGTTAGTTTATGTAGGTAGTTGGGTTTTGAGGGGGAGATAATCTCCATTATCATTAGGTTTTGTCCATCAAATTAGGTTTTGTGAAATTGAATGATGAATATAAATTTGAATAGGTACCTATCGAGATATTAATATTGATTGAATACGTTAATATTATTATTTCATATTAAAAAATAATTGAATAATAATATGCACTTCTATAAGTACTGAAATATTCATATTCTTTGAATACAATTCCTATATTCATAGTTTCGAGTATGCATTTTGAATATTCTTCAAAATATGAATAAAAATTTATTCATATAGGTACCTACAAAGAAATTCAACTATAAATAATAAAAAATAAAGGATAAATACACATTTGTATTTTCGGATATGTGTTTGCTCATCTCTGATTGTAGGTAGGTAAGGTACGAGGTTGGTAGATACCTATCTAATCAATAATACGTTCAGGGCGTCAAACTCCTCCAGTTGTTTTCACACGAATACAAAGGTTCCAACTATACAAACTAATTATTATCATGGACGTTCCTATAACAAATGGAAATAAACCCCCACCTAACACTTTGATAAAGTAAAATTTGATAAAAGTGGAAGAAGCAGTAAGTACAAAAATTCGAGAGACGGCTCGGTAAGCGGGTTCGTACGCGCGCGCGGATGAGATCAGTTGCTGGGCGTCGCCAAGGCACGTTCCCCTCAAATACACTCGTCTTCCTGGAACCACGTTTTTTGCTCCCAATTCTCACATGCTGCCACTTATTTTCAGAATCAAAACTTCATGCCTATGCCATCATACACTTGGATTGTTTCCAAACACGGGATGTTAGCGATTTGTTTAATTTAAAAAAAATTAAATTAGCAATGAAAATTATAAGTCAAAATTTCAACAACAAAAATTTTTTTTTGAAACTTTGGAATGTTCGCTCGATAGCCTAAGATGAGGCAAACTCAAATATATATTTAGATTTGCAAATTGATTGACTCGTGTGGAGATAATCAAGATTATCTATTTGTATATTCCCTCTCTCTCACACAACTGTCGTCCCCTTCAGCCTTAAGGCATCTCGTTGATTTTTAATGAATTTAGATTTATGGGTGGTTTTAATGGATTTTGATTTATGGGTGGTTTTAATGGATTTGATTTATAATGGATTTATTATGGTATATTTATAATTGATTTATTGGTGTCAGCTAAGTACTTGCACCAGATTCGGACACATCAGAGCTTCGAGTATCAGGTGACTATTTTTATAGTTCGTATTAGTAATCTGGTTAGTCTTCAATACTTGATTCAATATTATTTAGCCTTATTAAGGTAGATCCTCCTTCATCATAGTTTGGGTTGGGTAACCAGTTGTGTTTAAGTCCCTTTCTCAGGGAGTACTTCTACTACTACTACTACCGTAAAACGGGGTAATAAGGGTCAAATTTAAACTTTACCTCAAATTTTCTAACAATAAACAATACCTAATTTAAAAAATTTCTTTTTGTTTCCCCCTCAGAGTCTTGGGCTGTAGAGTAGAATCCATAACCTAACTTTTGAACCCCATGAATGGTGGGGGATATATATAAGGGCCAAACACTTGTTTTAAGAAGAAAACATAGATAACGCATTTCCTGTGCAACAAGGGTCAATCATTCAAGTTTTAAAAAAACTGAAAATTGTTAAAATATTTATTTCCAGTCAGTAGGTTATCAAATCAGGCTCATTAACTCGTAATATGAAGAATATTATATAAAAATAACGCTTTAACGAACAATTGGGTAAAAATCCCAAAAGTTTACGTAGAAAATCTCAAAAAAAGAGACCACTATTTTTTTAACTAGACTTTTCGAACACTTGAACTTTTTAAACGTTAACATTTTCAAGGAAATTAAGTTTACAACCCTGATTTTATCGAGAAAATCATAGGAACATTGCTTAAAAATGAATAAAAATCTCGACTTGAAGCATTATAAAAAAATTAGGGATAAATCCCTGTTTTTACTGTATAATAAAATCACAAAAAAAGGCGTAAAGTACCTACTAAGTTGTCTTACAACATTTTAAAAACAATAAAAAGGGATGAAGTTCAAGCTTCAAATGAAAACCGCCCCCTAACTTCGGAAACTACTTTAAGAACTTTCTCGATTTGATCAAAGGAAATATTTTCAATGTCAGGCATAGTGGGAAACACATATTTGTCGTCTGACCCTTTATAATTGGCATGTTGAAGTATGTGATGATGCTGAGGCTTGTTGACCCTTATTACCCGGCAACCGTAGAACCACAGTCCACAAGCACTAGAAAAAATGATTTAGGTAACACGTTACTAGTAAACACTAATATTTCTTCGAAATCGTCACCTTAGAAGTACTTAGAAGCTACGGAAAAATTGACTACATAGTCAAGTGCGCCAACTTTGTGCCAGCAACCCAACTTTGTGCAACCGGGGTTTTTTGTCACTAGTCGCTTCCTAGTGGCTCCGGTAGTGGAACTAAAGCTTAAAAAAAAATCCGCAGAGCAGCGCAGGAAATTACTAGATTATCTATGAGGTTGTGATCTTTATCACCCGGTATTTGTGATAAGGACAAATTTAACACTGCTGTGGAGGTTCTTTCTGTTTCCTAGCTTCATCTCGGAGTTTCATCTGGCTCAGTCATTTTGAAGCATTTGTGATTCCTGGTAAGTTTTTAATTTCATTCCTATGCAATCAAAGGTATATTACCCAAATCGGCAATTCACTCACTAGTTACCTCTTGGTGCTATATCCACGTTATCAAAAAATGATAAGACCGTGTGACAACTTTGTGCCACCAGTTTTTTCTACTGTATTCGTCCTATTTTCATCTTTTAGCTCTCTTTCGCTAATATATTTATTTTTTTGACGTGTTTCAGCCATGGGGCGTCGAAATAGAAGAAAAATAGGTGGTCGGCCGTACAGAAATTATACAGATGAGCAACTAGAGGAGGTGCTGGCAGCTGTCACTGCCAAGCAAATTTCGATGAGACAAGCAGCAGAACGCTACGGGATTCATCGCAACACAATTTCATACAAGCTAAAAGAACGAAGAGAAGCTAATAAAGGTGATGGAGAACGTTCAGTGGCCCGTAAGCCTGGAAGGCAGACGGTTCTGTCAGAAATAGAAGAAAAGGTGATTTGTGCTCATATCCTGGCTGCGGCCAACTACGGATTCCCCATGTCTATTTTCGAGGCCAGGGTTATGGTATGTAATTACCTTAATCGAGTGGGTCGCACTGTGGAGGCGTTCTCCAATAATATGCCTGGTCCAGCCTGGGGAAGGTCATTCATAGACAGGCATCGTTCGCTGTTAAGTCAAAGGATGTCTCAGAGTATTTCTCGTTACCGTGCAGGAATCAACAGCAACACAATCAATGAGTTTTTTGACCATCTGGCGGTGGAAGTGGAAGGTGTTGATCCTGCGGCAATATGGAACTACGATGAGACCAATTTAACTGATGACCCTGGTTCCCATAAGGCCCTTGTAAGAAAAGGGGCTAAACATCCTGAGATTATTCGAAACTCGACGAAAGTGTCCACGTCTATCATGTTTTGTGGGAATGCCGCAGGTGGTATGGCTCCTCTGTACGTGGTATATAAGGCGGAGAACGTGTACCCTGAATGGATGCAGGGAGCACCTCAGTCCACAAGGTTCAACCGATCCAAAAGTGGTTGGTTTGACACCAAATCATTCGAAGATTGGTTCGAATACAACATGCTGCCAGTTATGAGGCGTCAAGTTGGAACCAAAGTACTCATTGGGGACAACCTGAGCTCTCACCTGAGTCCCCATGTTATTGAATTGTGCGAGAAATTCAATGTGAAATTCATAGCGCTTCCCCCAAATTCCACTCATATCTTACAGCCCCTGGACGTTGGTTTTTTTGGGCCACTAAAGAAAGTTTGGAAGAGTGTGTTGAGTGAGTGGAAAAAATCACCTGTTGGGAGAATTTGTAACTCTCTACCGAAAACCGTTTTTCCTCAACTCCTAACTGCGATGATGGACAAGATGCAGCCGTCTCTCGAAGCAAATATGAAATCAGCTTTCAGAGGCACGGGCATTTTTCCTCTCAACAGAGAGCACGTGCTGAAAAAGCTGTGTGATGGAAGGATGCAAGGCGATGACCATGTAGCTCAGAATGTCACGCAAGTTTTCATCTCTGAACTCCAGACAACTAGACAGCAGCTCACTGAAAGGTCGACTCGTAAGAGGTCGAGGAAGGTCAGCGCCCCACCAGGAAGAGCCATCACCCTTGCTGATGTTCAAAATGATCTGTCTTCTGTTCAAGGATCAACATCAGCCTCTACCAAAACGATTCGCAGGAAAAAGAAGCCCACTGCACCACAAAAGAGACGTCGACTAAACAGCGAGTCAAGTCTTGAAGATTTGGATGAACGTGACATTCCATATGCCGAGAGTGACGACAGCTTGTCTGGTCTTAACCGAGACGAGGACGTTGACGACCCTGAAGAGGGAGAAGAGACTGAAGAAGAAGAAGATACTTCACAAGATCAGCCACCTGACGTTTCCGTTGCTCACGATGATGCAGAGAATCTTGAGCAAGAAGAGATGCTCCAAGACAATCCAGTAGACAGTCTTCCGCGTGAGCCAAATAAGATACCACAAGATAAAAATGAAGAATCGCCCACGCAGGAATTCGTTGTCGTCCAGTATTGTGGAAAACTGTACCCTGGTCTGGTGTTGGGAACAGACGAGTTGGGGGAGAAAGAAATTTCGACGATGAAGAAGAAAGGGAAGTTCTGGATGTGGCCCAGCCCCCCTGATATTCTTTGGTACCGTCCACAACAGATCAAAGGTCCAATAAACCCTCCCAAGATGATTGATGAAAATTTATTCCAAGTACAATTAAAACGCTAAAAGTCAATTTCGCACCCAACTTTAGTGATTTTGTAAGGAACCAAGTGCCTTATTTATTTTTCAGTTCCTGAGTTTTTCTGTGATTTTGTTTTTCCTTTAGACTAGAAAAAAACTAGTCAAAACCTTCCAAGGTTCGCAATGAAGTTTTGATTAAGATTAGTTGTAACTTAAGATGAACACTGAAATCCTTTTTCTCATTTCTTTCGAGTTCTACAATAAAAATTTTATATTGAAATGTTTACCTGCGTTTTTTCTAAATTACAACCAGAAAAAAAAATTTTGTTCAACTCGCTGGACTCTGAAAATTATCACGAACAACTTGGGTGTGACAACTTTGAGCCAGGACGAGTCTAGAGCGTGTTGGGATGGAAAAAATGATGTGGCACAAAGTTGACGCACTCACGTATACAACTTTGTGCCACTGAAAAAAAATTCTCCTTCCATTCTCATGGGACATAGATTTTATTTAAACAAATGATTGAATACCTGAGATGTGTAAGTATGCTGGGTAACTTGGGCAACCTTCTAGCTCAACTATTAAGGACACCGCAATAAAAAAACCTTAAAAAGTGGCACAAAGTTGGCGCACTTGACCAGGGGGAAACCATGGAGATACAAACGAAGTTTTACAACCTTCAGAAATTATTGATAACAACAGTGACGTTAACGTCGATGGTGAAACAGGGTGACCAATGTTGAAAAACAAAAAAAAAACTTCATGAATCTACCATTACTGACGAATCAAATACTGTTAGTTTCATTTTCGCAAATCTGTCTTGTGGCGCCCAAATTCAAAATTACGTCAGAGTAGAAGTGTTGACCCTTGTTACCCCCCTGACCCTTATTACCCCGTTTTACGGTACTCTTCTACTAGTAATTCTCCCAGAAGACAAAGTACTCCGAATTTTGCATATTTCTCAATTTAAAATAAAATTGATCACAAGAAAGGGATCCAAACACAACTGGTTACCCCAACCCAAAATATGATGAAGGAGGATCTACCTTAATGAGGCTAAATAATAATGAATCAAGTATTGAAGACTAACCAGATTACTAATACGAACTATAAAAATAGTCACCTGATACTCAAAGCTCTGATGAGGCCGAATCCGGTGAAAGTACTTAGATGACACCAATAAATCCATCAATCAACGAGATGCCTTAAATTATCTCCCCCTCAAAACCAACTACCTACATGAAAGACTTGGCAAACCACCATAATGAATGATGTTACGTAGTTTATGGGTACGCACACCAGAATGCCAGGGGGGCGGTGCGGGAATACCAACGGCGCACAGTGTTACAGATCGCTAATCTACTTGATCAAAACCTCTAGTGCTTCAATTCCTTTATATATCTGTATTAAAAATATGTTGCGTTATAGGTTTTTCAATGCAGAATCCGATAGTGAGGTCAAAATGGTTCTCCGTTCAACCAGAAAGCATATAAAAAAGGTGAAAAAGAGACAAAATTTGAGGTAGATAATTACTTTTTTCATATTCATTTGACGAATATTTGTGGTATCTTGTCACTGTACCATCAAAAAACGAGTTTTTATTTTACCCTGGTAAATTATAGAGGTTCGCAACAAACTGATAATAAACGAAAATATTCAAGCAGTAGGTAGGAGGTTACATTGATAAGAAAAAAATGAAACCTAAATGCAATACGTTGGTAATTAATTCTGTAACAAGAAAAACAAATGGATAGAATGTGTTGTTAATTGAATATGGTGTTGTTTTCGGTGTATATTTTAGTACATATATTAGTTTTGTTATATAGCATTAGAATTTACTTGGTCTACGACGACAGAGCCAACCCAGATGGGGGCAAATATAGAGCTGATATTCCCCAAAGCGTTAGTTATTCCCAGGAGAAGACCAGCGTAGTTTGGTGCAAGGTCGAGATGATTGCTTAGGAAGCCGGAGTATATGCCTGCATCGAGCGCATTGGCGAGGATCAACAGTAAAAGAGCGCCTACTGCACTTGCATCAAAAAACGCAAGGGTCACGAAAGAGGCTGCCGTTCCGTACATAGCTAGAAAGAAATGAAATCGGAAAATTCAGTAAGTAATAAGATTTCAACCGCGATGGGTTGAAAGATTCGGTTTCATCAGAGAAATAAGAGAGCTGTTGTAATTTAGGTAATTCAAGTCAATGTTGAGTGTGGATAAGCCTAGAGAGTTGATGGTACCAACACTAGTGAGTAGTGGTAGGTAGGTACCAATCTTTAAAATGTGCATCCGCATGGCGTTGATGGATTCAAAGATTTATTGACTATCAATAATTGGTACTTATGTATTATACCGACCACACCAATGTATCGATATGAAAGTATCGTAATGGCGTAATAAAAAACACCGAGGAACAGTACGACACCATCTTGACTCGTACCTAGCTGAGTACATATGGCGGTCGGCAGTAGCGGCTGAAGGGGGAAATCCACTACGCTCACTCCTCCTTGACATTGCTGCATTCTGGGCATCACAGGAAACCCATTAACAATTGATAATCGTAGTAAGTTTGTAATTGTTTAATTAATATAAACCTGTTATCAATTGATAATCTTTGTAATTCTGTAATTAAAGAGTTGTTTTTCATGATATAATGTTCGTTTCTATAAAATATCTATTTCAGTGTTCCTTATTGGGTGTGGTCGGTATAATACATAAGTACCCAATAATTGTATTACCCTCCACATTTCAAGCCCTTAACAATATAAAACCCTCCTGTGCTTGATACTGATTTTCTGACATGTACGAGGGGCTCGCCAAAAGTAAGGTTCCCTACGCTAGAAAAAATAGTAGACAAATTTTTTTTTAATTTTTTATATTTTTTTCCGATTCTACAGATTGTTTTCTATTTTTCAACATAATCACCATTTCTCTCAATACATTTTTGAAAGCGTGGCACGAGTTTTTGAATGCCGTCCTGGTAGTGCTGCGTGCCCACCTTCCTCAGGTAGTTGTTGACTTCCGCCTTCAGCTCTTCGTCGTCGCGGAAGTGTTTCCCTCCCAGGTGCCCCTTCAACTTCGGGAAAAGATGAAAATCTGAGGGAGCAAGATCCGGGGAGTAGGGAGGATGTGGGAAAATGTCCCAGTTGAATTGTCCCAGCAGATCCTGAGTTTGGCGAGCCGAATGGGGGCGTGCATTATCGTGCATGAGAAGCACCCCTTTTGACAGCAAATGCGGCCTTTTGCGTTTTATGGCCGATCTCAACTTTTGTAGGACTTCACAATACCTCTGAGCATTGATTGTGTTCCCACGTTCAAGGTAGTCAACCAACAGCACACCTTTGTTGTCCCAGAAAACAGTTGCCATGTTGCGGTAGAGGACCTCCCGGAACGCGGTTCGTCTTCAACATTTTCTCGGCCGTTCAGAAAACTTTCTCTCCATTTCCGGACTTTTTGAACACTCATGCACTTTTCACTATACACTGACGAAAGTTCCTTGTGAATTTCAGTCCCGGATTTACCTTTTAACGTGAAAAAACGAATTATTGCTCTCAGTTCAGAGGCGGACACGGATGGGGTTGCACTCGACATGTTTACAAGACTGATACGGTCGACCAGGTTATCGGATCACTTCCCTCCAAAAATCAGTGTGGCCACCACATCCTAGCGGAATATCCCGCCAAGTTTCAAATTTTTCCCGCGCTCCGAAGCCGAATTACAAAATAGGGAACCTTACTTTTGGCGAGCCCCTCGTAGCTAATACAAAGTGAACGAACAGTGTAAAATATGAGCTTTACAGAATGTCATGTAGATAATGTAAAGTGAACAATGTGATGAGTAAGAGTGGTTCCTCCTTCTCGATTCTTGAATACGCTGCATCTGGGGATATGTCTGACGGTTTAAATAACCAAAAGGGATACCTCTCGGTGTAGTAGGTTAATCGCCCCTCACCTTTGAAGGCAGAACTCTCTCTTTCCGTAGGTCCGTGGATCGTAACCACGCTCTGCTACCATGTAATGACTAGAGGTGACGGAAAGAGCCGGAGAGTTCTGCCTTCAAAGGTGAGCGGCGATTAACCTGCTACACCCAGAAGTATCCCTGTTGGTTATTTAAACCGTCAGGCATATCCCCAGATACAGCGTATTCAAGAATCGAGAAGG
The DNA here is from genome assembly GCA_030762985.1 of Adelphocoris suturalis. NCBI lineage: Eukaryota > Metazoa > Arthropoda > Insecta > Hemiptera > Miridae > Adelphocoris > Adelphocoris suturalis. The sequence continues at coordinate 2,500,663 of CM061051.1, read as the reverse complement.
AGGAACCACTCGTATCCATCACAACGAACAGTGTAAAATATGAGCCTAACAGACCTGGCCCAAATAAATGAAAAATTCGTTAATGGGTGAATTTTGAATAAATTGAAAACTTGGGAGGGGGGGGGGGGGGGTAAAAAGCGTTATTGCGATCAATTACACGCAACAACGACATACACAAAAAGGCTTGTGTTATCGTTGCCTTGTGATCTCTGATTCTTTGTTCGACCTATGAAGCTACGATTTGAAATCATGAAGTCTAGAGCCCCCTAGATCAGCTGACTCACATCCGTTGCTAATTTCTTTGCTATTCAACCAATGAAGCTGGAATTTCAAATGGAGGCGGATATTTAGAAACGAATCATCAAGTCTGATGCCCCCTAGATCAGCTGAGTGAGCTCTGGAGGTAATTTCATTGTTATTCAACCTATGAAGCTAAAATTTGGCATGGAGAACCCTTGGGAGAACTAGAAACGAATCATAAGACTCGAGTTCCCCAGATAAGCTGAGACCCGAGCTATTTTTTTTTTTTTTTTTTCAACCTAAGAAGCTGAAATTAGAAATGAAGGCGAACATCTAGAAATGAATTGTAAAGTCTGAAGTCCCCTAAGTCAGCTGAAGGAGCTCAGAAGATAATTTCTTTGCTATCCAACCTATGAAGCTAAAATTGGAAAACCCTTGGGGCGTCTAGAAACGAATTAGGTGTAAAGTCTTGAGCCCCCCCCCCCCCCTTCCTAGATCAGCTGAGTGAGCTCCAGAGCTAATTTCATTGTTATTCAACCTATGAAGCTAAAATTTGGCATGGAGAACCCTTGGGAGAACTAGAAACGAATCATAAGACTCGAGTTCCCCAGATAAGCTGAGACCCGAGCTATTTTTTTAATTTCTTTCTATTCAACCTAAGAAGCTGAAATTTGAAAATAAGGCGAACATCTAGAAATGAATTGTAAAGTCTGAAGCTCCCTAGATCAGCTAAGTGAGCTCAGAAGATAATTTCTTTGCTATTCAACCTATGAAGCTAAAATTTGAAATGGAGACCCCAAGCAACATCAATGAAATGAATCATAAGGCTTGATGGCCCTTATGCCGGGTTTACACGAGGCCAGCTGACTGACTCCAGTTAACTGGCGCCAGTTACTGGCCTCTTGCGAACATTACTGGCGCCAGTTGGTAGTCCAGTCTAGTGGAAAAAAGCCTATCCAGTGCACTGGCTTGAGGAGTAGATTTCGCGCCAGTCCAGTTCCCCCACCACCAAAAACCGAGTGTGGCGTGACTCACTAGAACCAAGAAGTTCATCGAAAGTAACAGGGCAGATTCACAACAGAGCTATATTCAATGGGATTTTCTAACCGCAATTCTGTTAACAGCTGAGATGAGGCTCCAGACGAATCTCTTCGCAAAATCCATTTTCTTGTACATTCTCGTTTCTTGTTGAGTTCTTCTTGCAGCACCTTCGAAGATTCACACAGAAATTCTCGACACAGATCTCGAAAAATATTATTTAGCTCAGCGCCGGTGAGGCTTGGAGATGCACTTTCCTCCATGGTTCTAGTTCAACTGGCAACAGTCAATTGGCTCCGTCTAAACGGGTATTGGCGCCAGTCAGCTGACTTCCAGTTCGCACCACTCAGCTGGCCCCAGTCAGCTGGACCATCCACTGGCCTCGTATAAAGCTCGCCACTGACGATCGTTCCAAATGGAGTGGCGCGACGCGAAATCAGGCGATATTGGAATGACGGAAAGATGAGTCGAAAGTGGGGGTCATTCACGATTACTCCACTCCAATCCACCAGTGCCGTTCTGTCTTTTGAACTGGAAGTGGTGTGTGTCTGCGATCAAAATTGCCTATTATAAATAATTTGATTTATTAATAATAGTTTGAAAAGCGTCTTCTCGCAAGATGGACGAAGAAGAATTTCTCCTTTTGGCCACAGTTGTATGCTTGTACGCCAAACAAAGAAGACCCAAACGGAAGTGGGTGAAACAGTGGTTTCTCAACAGAGGACAGTACACACACGTAAATTTACTTCAAGAGCTGCGGTCAGAACCATCTGACTGGAGAAATTACTTGCGAATGAATGAAGAGGCCTACTGTCAATTACTCCGTTTGGTCACTCCAATGATAAAAAAAAAGATACAGTGATGAGACAGTGCATTTCTCCCCATGAGCGGCTCGCTGCTACATTACGATTTCTGGCAACTGGGATGAATTTTGAAGAGCTGAAATTCGTCACTGCAATATCACCTCAGAGGTTGGGAGTCATCATTCCTGAAACTTGCCTAGCAATACTGAAGAGTTTATGCGGCTACATGATGGAAAGTTCAATTATTTTCTCCAAATTCGTCATTATTGCATGTGCAATTGTGCCCACTGAATTGAAGTGACGTAGGGAAAACAGAAAGGAATTGTTTTGCTAATGATCTCTTTATTTAACATCCTTTGAATAACATAAATATTATTATTCATTCGTGTTGAATGGTGCTCATGGCCTCATAATATGCCGACATAATAGGATTACTTGACACTGCAACTTCCGGGGATGGAGTAGAAGTGGGTGGGGGCACAGTAGGATGGTGTGAAATATAGTCGGTCACAATACGAGAAGTCATGTTCAGATTCTGCATCTCACCATAAAATAACACGTCACCGATGAGTTTTTGGCAAACTGGTGTCATTTCGGGGGGCATGGAACGCAATCTTTCTGCCACATGATCTCCGAAAGACTCAAATTTTTGTTTCGGGACGGGTTTTTCAGCTGGTTGGTCGATACGTTTGGAAATTTTTTCAAGAACTTGATCGGCTTTGGACCGTGGTCTCTTGAAACCGCCTTGAAGTGGAGTAGTCGAATGTGATGAGGCTTGAGACGCGGTATCCGAAGTGTCGTCGTTATCAGTCTGAAAAAAAAGCAGAATAAATATATAATTAATGTTCTACTATATAATGCACCTAATTATTTACACCAATATGTAGGTTCCTACTGATGAAAAGACGTTGATATTTTTATTTCAGACCCCAAGGACTCAAGAAGATTGGAAGGCAGTAGCACAGGAATTTGAGGACAAATGGAATTTCCCGAATTGTGTAGGTGCTGTCGATGGCAAGCATATTAGAATTACCCCACCACGCGGAAGTGGGTCTACCTTCTGGAATTATAAACATTTTCATAGTGTTGTCTTGATGGCAATTGCGAGTGCCAATTATGAGTTTATTTGCTGTGAGGTAGGGACTAATGGTAGAATTTCAGATGGTGGGGCCATAAAGACAACGGAGTTTTATGGTGACCTCATATCAGGAAACTTGAACCTTCCTCCTCCAGAACCAATTAATGGGTGTAGTGGATTTATATAGGTTTGACTTGACGTTGGTAGACCAAGTCGGACATTTATATCCCGGTTATGCGGGTTGGTTTCTAGGCCACCCCCGTGAGGAATGCGGGCGGAGCCGCCAAGGTCAACTGATTTCGCGGGCTGGAAGGGTGGATAGTCCGTGTCGCAGCCGCGCGGAGCGCTAGGCTCGTGTACCAAGTGCTGGGTTCGATCAGTTTCGTACTGAGCCGTTTTGTAATATTCCGGCCTTAGATTTACATCTGAAAGGGGAATATATTGAGCTTGGTTGAGGTACTGAAAAGTATCCTCTGCTTTTTGTGCATTTGGAGTGTATTTGACACTCGGATCGACCGTGTAAGCCTGCGTCGGATATCGTGGGTAGTCGGACAGCTTGGTCGAATCGTAAAGATCGGCTTCAGAGCGAGTCTGAAAGGTTTGCTCGATCTTTTGTGTAGGTGAGTCTTGTTCGAAAGTTTCTCGAACGAATACGTCGGGCGAGAAGGCGATCCGGACGTGAGGGTCGCGCCTTGCGCTGATGTTTGGTTCAGCGGACTCACCGTGTGACCGGTAGGGCGCACTACGTTGGTCACTCGGCCCGGCCTTGCCGCCTTCCTCCTTCCCTTGCAAGGGGAAGTAAGAAGGCTGACGTTCCATCGAAATGATCGAGTTTTTGGCTCGTTTCGATGCCTCTACGTGTGAAAAATAGAGGGTTTTGGAAGTGGACTCGCTTGCCGGAGCGTCTTTCCAATGCTCAGACGGCAGGGTCCTACCTCGCAGTCTTGAAAAAGACTTCCGTAGACGGTAAATTAGAGCGTAGGAGCTGAGTAATTTACCGGCGTGCCCCAGCGGTCGACTACGAGCTTAAGGCTATGTAGTCCGGGTGACACGGCTCGGAACGTCCCTCGGGCGTACTGTCTAAAGAGAATATCGATAGAAGTACCGGGTGGCGTCCTAACAGAAGAACTACGTTGGGCAATGAGCAGGATGAATAATCACTGGACTCGTAGATGCCAATGCGAAATCTGTGTGGAGAGAAGGTCTGGCTTGTAGAAAGCAGTAGGAAGCCGTTCTTGAGATGAACTCGCAATGCAGAAGGTTCGTCAGCGTAGAGCGTGTAGAATTCTTCGTACTTCGGAGGTGTCGTCGTCGAGAGCGGAGAGTGGAATGAATTTCGGAGGGCTCCTAGCGGGGTATTTATAGGGAGGTGGCCGCCTCCTGCCGCCTCCTGGTTGGTCCGCTTAATTTCATAAATTCGACTGTGCAATCTCATTGGTTCGCACAGTGTTTTCTCAGTATCTGGGCATATGATAGCTGAGTTGGTTTTTCGAGGTGGTTTCCCTGCGTCCGTTGCTTTGACGGGGTCCCCGGGGTGGCTGAACGACCTTGAGTTTTCCTGTTTGAGGTTTCTCATTCAAGGCGACTTGTTTCGAACTTTTTGTCGCATCTATCTCGCCCAGTAAATGTTTGGGGAGGTCGCCTTGCGTGTTCTCGTTCAAGGCGACTTGTCTCGAGATGTTTGTCGTATCTCTCTCGCCCAGTAAATGTTTGGGGAGGTCGCCTTGCGTGTTAATCTTTAATATTTCACTTTTGGGAGAGAATTTAGTATTTTCTCTCCGGTGAAATATTTTGTTTGACGGAGTTGTACTTCGACGTCTTGTAAATATGTTTGTGGTGTGCCTACCTCTTTTTGGTAGCCCTGAAAAGGGCTGTTGAAAAGAGGTGGTGGATTTCACCACAGGGGCCCCCCCAAGACGTCGTGTTATCAACGACGACGCCGATGGGGGAGAACTGGGAGGTCTACCCGGAACTCTCCGTAGGAGAACCTCGCCAGTTGGGGCGGAGGCGGAGGTGCAGGCCTCGCGTCCCGTCCCTGTGGTGCGCCCCGGCCTCGCCGGTTTCGACGAGCGTCGCGGGGCGGCCTTGGCCGGCCCGAGCTCTGCCGACGGGAACCAAACCCGCGAGGGTTTGGCCCGCGGCCGCGGCTGGGCTGTTGCGGAGGAGCCCGGGAGGTGCTGGGCTCTGACCACCCCGCGGTGCTCATCTCCTCCCAGCGAGGAACCGGTACGTCGCCCGAGGAGATCCACTGCCTGGGGGGTGCTGGTAGCTGGTGAGCGGGCGGAGGCGTAGGCAGTGGCTGGGTGGGTGGAGCTGGTGGCTGGTAGGGCTGGGGCCTCGTCCAGACCACCTCCGTGGGAGCTTTTGTAGTAGTCCCCGTCTCTCGTTTTGGCGAAGGCGGTAGTGGGCCGAGCGGAGCTGGTAGAGCTTCCTCGGCAAGGAGGAACTCCTCGACTTCGTCGGTAAGCATGTTTGCTGGAGTAGAAGCTGCCATGGTTGAGATTGTTATGGTCTCTGGCTGTGGGGCTTTCCATATTTATACTTCCCACTGCTCCTACCCGAGAAAAATGGGCGTGGCTTGTTTCGAGCGCAGTTACCCACTTTCCGTCAAATTTGGTAGATGGAACGCGCCCTCTGGCGGATTTTCGGGGAGTTTTCTCCTTACTTCCTGTCTGATTTTGTGACAGAGATTGTCCTTGCGATACAGCTTCTTCCGAGTGTAGAGTATAAGCTGGCTTGATTTGCTGTTTGGGAACTTTCTTAGTATGTTCGCCAATTTGCACTGTAACCGAAAACTTATCTCTTTTAACTACTTTGAACGGTCCCGTGTAAGGACATTGGAGAGAGGTGAGCTGTGTGGGCACTCTGATATAGACATGAGTACATGTATCCAAATTTTTGGGCATGTTTACGGCATATTTCGTGTTATTATGTTTAATATGCGTAGGTCGGAAGAAAAGAGGTTCCGAAAGGTTCGTAGAAGTTACGAAAATGTCTCCTGGGAGTGGTACATCAATCCCGTAAACTTTTTGGAAAGGCGTAGTTTCAGTCGCCGGGTCTACTGCCGTACGCATGGCGAGTAGAACTTTGGGAAGTGCATCGAGCCAATTTTCGTTTTGAGCTTTGAGAGCTTCTTTCAAAGATCTGTTTCTGCGTTCTACCATACCGTTTGTTGATGGTTTGTATGGTAACGTGTGAGTATGTTTTACTCCGAGACGTTCCATAATGGAATTGAACAGATCTGATTCAAATTGGGTGCCCTGATCACTTGTGATGTATTTAGGTACGCCCTTTGAAGCTACCCAAATATTGATAAAGGCGTTTGTGATCGTGGCTGTTTCGATGTTGTTAAGAGGGACTGCCTCTAGCCAACCCGTTGCTCTATCAACCATCATCAAAATGTAACGTTTCCCTCCTTTTGCTAAAGGTAAAGGTCCGGTAATATCCACGTGTACGTGTGAAAATTTGTTTGCCGTTTCAAATTCGGAGTAAGGGAGCTTCACGGAGCGCGTGATTTTTGCTCGTTGGCAAGTTTCGCACGCTCGGACCCAGTTTGAGACATCTGCACGTAGTCCGTGCCAAAAATATCGTTGTTTAACTTTATACACTGTAGAGTGTATACCTGGGTGTCCCAAATTGTGAATTTGGCTTATTATTTCTTCCCTTATTTCGTTTGGAATATAAGGTCTAGGGTGTCCTAGGTCTAGGTTACACCAAATTTCTCCTTGAGAGAATTCAACTCGTGTGAGTTTCAATTTGTCCTCCGCGGTAGGGGGAGAGCGAATTTGTGAATTTGAAATGTGCAGTAGAAGATTGCATTCTATTGCAGCCGTAATTTTCGAAATTTCAGCTATGGGTGGACCCTCGTCCGTCTGTGTTGAAATCGATTTCGTTTGAATTTCAACCGGATCGAAGGGTCTGGAGAGTGCGTCGGCGACGACGTTGCTCTCTCCTGAAATATGACGAATGTCACTCGTCATTTGAGAGATGTATGTTAGCCATCTTAATCTCATTTTAGAAAAATGAGCATTCTTTTTAAGCATCGTGCCTAGCAGAGGCTTGTGATCCGAACAAATATGTAAGGATCTGCCGTCCAAGTCGTTGTGCCAGTGAATGCACGCTTGGTAAACGGCGAACATTTCCTTGTCGAAAGATGCTTTGTTCTTCCATTGTTCTGGAATCTCTTTGCTGAAAAATCCCAATGGTTGGTACGATTTCGAGCCATGTTTGTCTGTAATTTCTTGTTCTAGCGCCGCTCCGATGTGTGTGTCGGACGCGTCACAGACTAATCTCCACTCCGCTGTAGGGTGTGGGTGAGCAATGTTATGCAATGTTGCTTTGATCATTGCTTGCTTTAAGCTGTTAAAAGCTTTTTCTCTCTCTGATGTCCATTCGATAGGTGTTCTGTCATTTTTTTTGTTCGACTGAATGGAGTCATACAGAGGTTGTGCCGTGTGAGCGAATTTGCTCGAGCATGCTCGGTAGAAACCACACATACCTAGGAATCTGCGTAGACTTCGTACGTCCACTGGCCTAGGGAATTGTTCTATGGCTTCTATTTTGTCTCGTTTAGGAATTATTCCTTCCTTCGAGATAGTGAAACCTAGGAAATCGACGGTAGGTTTCGAAAAAATGCATTTATCAAAACCTACTCGAAGTCCGTGTTCCCCTAGTTTGTCAAAAATTTGTTGGAGGTGGTTCATGTGTTCGGTATAATTCTTCGAAGCCACCAGGATGTCATCTAGATATACAAATGCGAAATCAAATTTTCGCATGATGCTGTCCATGTATCTTTGCCATGTTTGAGCCGCTCCGGCCAAACCCATGCTCATTTTCTTAAACTCATAAAGACCGAAAGGTGTAATAATCGCAGTTTTATGAGCGTCATCTGGGTGCATCGGGATATGATAATACGCTGATTTTAAATCTATTGTTGAATAGATTTGCGTATCATGTAAATTCGCTTGGAACGAGCGAATGTGAGGAGGAGGGTAGGCGTCTTTCTTCGTTTTCGCGTTGAGGAAACGGTAATCGCCGGTGATTCTCCATGACCCGTCTTTTTTTGGCACACAGTGTAACGGAGATGCCCATTCGGAATCCGATGGTGCAATTATGCCTTCTGAAAGCATTTCGTCAAAAGTCTTTTTGACTTGAGCCCGTTTTTCTCCTGCCATGGGTCTCGCTCGGAAGTGTACTGGAGTTCCTTCCGTGGTTATACGGTGGTAAACCCCGTTGTTCTTCCATTTACCATGAATTTTGCTCATTTTATCATTGTATTTGTTAATGATAGAGCGAATGTTTTCGTCCTCCGTGATTTGCACGTCCTCTGGTTGAGGTGTATTGTCACGGTGAGGGATAGTAGCTGCAATTTGTTCGTCAGTGAACTTTTTGTTCATGACTGCAGCTATTTTTTGATCGGCATAGCACTTCATTTTATCTTTATAAATGTACTTGTGTTTGACCCGTATTCCGATATCCCAAGATTCGAGGAATGGGATACCTAGGATCGCTAGATCAACTTTCGTGATCATAAACTCGGTGGTCATGTCCCCGAGGCCGATGTTAATTGTTGTGTCAGCTCGCCCTAGTGTATCTATAGGGGCTCCGTTAGCTGCTGTGAGCTTAACGTTGGACTTGAGAATTTTCAAGCCCAATTTTTTTGTGACATTGTGGGGCAGCATGTTCACTTCTGCTCCCGTGTCAATGAGAAATTCAGTGCCATTTAGTTTGCACTTGAAAAAAAGCCTTTTATACTCAGTAGACTGCCGGCGTATAGGCTCAGATACGCTGGCAGTTATTCGTTTTCCGAACTCTCTGTGTCGGAGGTTGGAATGGTACTTTCTTGTACCGACTGCTGAGTATTTTCGGTAGAAACCCGGGTTTTAGGCTGGCTTATAGTCGCAGCCTTTTTGCTAGTTTTGGAAGCAGTGTTTGTCTTCCAAGTGCAGTGTTCTGGGTCTGCACATTTGCGAGTTTCGTTACCGAAACGTACGTGGTTTCGACAGACGTAGGCCATCGGTTTGTGAGGCTTACTCTCCACTGGTTGGGGTTTGAACTCAGTTTGTTTCGAGAGGGCCTTTTTGAAACCAGTATTTATGGGTTTCGGAGTAGATTCAACTCCTCGTATGTTCAGAGAAGTATTCTCTGCTCTGTACGCGTGTAGCGTATCAGCTAGGTCGAGCCGGGAGGTCGTGGTAGGCTGAGCTGCGACCATACCTCGTGCTTCGATGGGAAGAGTCTCAATCCACTTTTGAGTGATTAGAGCTTCCGAAAAGTACCCAACAGCTTTCGAGTACATCTCGTGGTACTTGGTGCTGGGTTTTTTGGCGAGAGATGCGGGGTCCTCGAGTGCGAGGAGCCTGTCCTGTAAAGACAACCCATATTCTCGTAGGAGGCGCTGTTTGGCCTCTTCGTAGGGTGCGTGAGGCGCCGTGAGGTAAGCTGAGTCGATAGCTTCCCTCATTTCTTCTGGTACCCACTTGTATATAGCTGAAAAGCATTCGTTCTGCGTTCTCAGGTGTTTTCGCACGCAGTATTGATCGAACTCGGCGAGTGCACGATCAATATTCTTCTTTTGGAAGACTGGTTTTTGATAATCTCCCATCTCCTCTAAAAGTGCTTGAAAGCCACTGTTTGTAGAGGGATGTTGCGTGAGATGTGGGGCGTAGAGGCCCGGCGGGGGTCGCACGCCCGCAGTGGTTCCCTGAAATCCACTAGCTTCATAAGAGGGAACGAAATGCTCCGTGTTGAGCCTGTTCAAAGGCGGGGTCACCATTTGTAGTGGATTTATATAGGTTTGACTTGACGTTGGTAGACCAAGTCGGACATTTATATCCCGGTTATGCGGGTTGGTTTCTAGGCCACCCCCGTGAGGAATGCGGGCGGAGCCGCCAAGGTCAACTGATTTCGCGGGCTGGAAGGGTGGATAGTCCGTGTCGCAGCCGCGCGGAGCGCTAGGCTCGTGTACCAAGTGCTGGGTTCGATCAGTTTCGTACTGAGCCGTTTTGTAATATTCCGGCCTTAGATTTACATCTGAAAGGGGAATATATTGAGCTTGGTTGAGGTACTGAAAAGTATCCTCTGCTTTTTGTGCATTTGGAGTGTATTTGACACTCGGATCGACCGTGTAAGCCTGCGTCGGATATCGTGGGTAGTCGGACAGCTTGGTCGAATCGTAAAGATCGGCTTCAGAGCGAGTCTGAAAGGTTTGCTCGATCTTTTGTGTAGGTGAGTCTTGTTCGAAAGTTTCTCGAACGAATACGTCGGGCGAGAAGGCGATCCGGACGTGAGGGTCGCGCCTTACGCTGATGTTTGGTTCAGCGGACTCACCGTATGGCCGGTAGGGCGCACTACGTTGGTCACTCGGCCCGGCCTTGCCGCCTTCCTCCTTCCCTTGCAAGGGGAAGTAAGAAGGCTGACGTTCCATCGAAATGATCGAGTTTTTGGCTCGTTTCGATGCCTCTACGTGTGAAAAATAGAGGGTTTTTGGAAGTGGACTCGCTTGCCGGAGCGTCTTTCCAATGCTCAGACGGCAGGGTCCTACCTCGCAGTCTTGAAAAAGACTTCCGTAGACGGTAAATTAGAGCGGAGGAGCTGAGTAATTTACCGGCGTGCCCCAGCGGTCGACTACGAGCTTAAGGCTATGTAGTCCGGGTGACACGGCTCGGAACGTCCCTCGGGCGTACTGTCTAAAGAGAATATCGATAGAAGTACCGGGTGGCGTCCTAACAGAAGAACTACGTTGGGCAATGAGCAGGATGAATAATCACTGGACTCGTAGATGCCAATGCGAAATCTGTGTGGAGAGAAGGTCTGGCTTGTAGAAAGCAGTAGGAAGCCGTTCTTGAGATGAACTCGCAATGCAGAAGGTTCGTCAGCGTAGAGCGTGTAGAATTCTTCGTACTTCGGAGGTGTCGTCGTCGAGAGCGGAGAGTGGAATGAATTTCGGAGGGCTCCTAGCGGGGTATTTATAGGGAGGTGGCCGCCTCCTGCCGCCTCCTGGTTGGTCCGCTTAATTTCATAAATTCGACTGTGCAATCTCATTGGTTCGCACAGTGTTTTCTCAGTATCTGGGCATATGATAGCTGAGTTGGTTTTTCGAGGTGGTTTCCCTGCGCCCGTTGCTTTGACGGGGTCCCCGGGGGTGGCTGAACGACCTTGAGTTTTCCTGTTTGAGGTTTCTCATTCAAGGCGACTTGTTTCGAACTTTTTGTCGCATCTATCTCGCCCAGTAAATGTTTGGGGAGGTCGCCTTGCGTGTTCTCGTTCAAGGCGACTTGTCTCGAGATGTTTGTCGTATCTCTCTCGCCCAGTAAATGTTTGGGGAGGTCGCCTTGCGTGTTAATCTTTAATATTTCACTTTTGGGAGAGAATTTAGTATTTTCTCTCCGGTGAAATATTTTGTTTGACGGAGTTGTACTTCGACGTCTTGTAAATATGTTTGTGGTGTGCCTACCTCTTTTTGGTAGCCCTGAAAAGGGCTGTTGAAAAGAGGTGGTGGATTTCACCACAATGGGTCATTGTTTGCCTTTCCGTATGTATTTGTGGGAGATGAAGCTTTTGGTCTTCGACCTGATTTCATGAAACCCTTTAGTGTGAAAAGTTTGAATGCACAGAGACGCATTTACAATTATAGACTGTCCAGGGCTCGGAGAACAGTAGAGAACGCGTTTGGTATACTCTCAAATCGATTTAGAATTTTACATACTAGCATTAACTTGGATTTACAAAAGATCGAAATAGTGGTGCTCACTTGCTGCATACTTCACAATTTTCTTCGCAGAAACTGTGCATCATATATCTCAGAGGAAGATGTTTCCGATAATTCTAACAACGAAAGAACGTTGACGCCCTTGGAAAATAACAGCGGAGGAAATATAAGCAATCAAGCCAAGCTAGTGAGGGAAATGTATGTAGAATACTTTAAAGAAGAGGGAGCTGTAGAGTGGCAAAATGAACGTGTCAGTTAGTCATCAAAACATAGACGAAATTTGTTCTTTCTAGGCTATTCTGCTTTTTTCTTTATAGCATCATACTGCCTTTCTCTAAAATGTATAATGTTATTAATCTAGAAAGTAATTCACCTTAGACTTACATCAATGAACTACTTCATTTTTTATTTACCTATAGGTAAGTTAAACATTACAATTGAAATAAAAAATATGAAAGTACCTATGTTTACATACTGAGTTTCTTGTTCTTACCTCGTCAATTCCAAAAGGCATTTCATCCAGTACAGATCGAATGGATACAGACGATCTCGGAATTTCCTGCTCCTCCAGAAATAACATCTTGTCATAATACCAAAGTTTGGGAACATGAACGTCGTCCACACCAGTTCCTGACCTTTCAGATGCTCTAACCTGTATAGGGTCAGCAAACATTGTAATTACTAATGTTATAAGCGACAAAAAAACTACTGTTTTACACAGAAATAATAAAATAATTCACGACTATACTCTTGCCGAGATTTGAGCAGTCGTGGCCTACCTGCTCTGACCCTTCCAAGCGGCAACGATGTCTCCTCACCTCGGCGTTTATGACCAGTTTTGAGTAACTCACGGGATCAAAACAATTACAGTGGGTTGCTCTAGGAAATTTCTGATTTTTTGGATCAATCTAAATCTATTTATTTATCGTTGCGGTCAGGTTCTACGCAAAATTTTGAAGCGAATGAGTATAAATAAAGGAGGTATCCGATTACATCAGCCATATTGATAGGGGGTTTTGTCAATAAATGTATGGCTATCTACAAAATTCAACAGTAATAAAAATGTTATGAATTGAGATTTCGACTCTTTGTACTTCATTCTTTATCCTCATCCCGAATATCAGGGTGTAATTACAACGCAATTGAAATTCATTAACCTGATAGAAAAGAAGACAGACCGGTTTTCACGTCAATTAGGAGCACAGATTAACGCTTGCCTTCGGGAGGGCTCTCCCTCAAACCACAGGTTGCCAATTATTGGCGAGGTGAGGAAAGGAAATCCCTCTGGTATACGACTGCTCAAATCTTGGCCCGAGTATAGCGCATCAGACAAATAAACTGAAACTTACCTTGTTGAGCTCCTTCCTGAATGAACCTCTCATGGAGTTCAACTTTTTCAAAACTACGTCTTTCGTTGCGGTGGGATCTACAGTTTTGAAAAGATCCACAAGGCTTTGAAGGGCGAGGTTTCTTGTCACTTTGTTGTGGTAACCTGGGTCACTAATTTTCCACAAGCAGCTGTGTTCCTTGTATAAATCAATTACGGAAATTACGAAGTCTTTATTGGCAACACTCATTTTGCGGCGAGAAAACGTATACCTATATTTGGGAAAGAACCGACAGACAAGACGATGAGACCTGTAGATCACTGTAGATCACAGGATCAGAAGACTGTAAATCACAGGAAAGTGCACGGTTTCCCCACTCACGTTCGTTCCGTCGCGCCATCTGTCCTTACTTCACGGTCGCGTTTCCCCATTCACGAGCAGTTGGAGTGATGATGTTTTGGCGCGGCGCGATGGCTTTTGGACTGGTTGGATTTCCATCACGCCCCGTCACTCCACTCCATAAACGATGAGTTTCGCCATTCACGTCATTCCATTGGCGCGCTAACTCGCCATTTGGCTTGTTGGAACGATCGTCAGTGGCCAGCTTAAACCCGGCATTAGTGAGCTCCAGAGCTAATTCATTTGCTACTCAACCTGAGTACCAAATTTTTACGAAGGATACGTAATAAACGTATTCTACGCTCATCACTCTTTAGCCTTTACGCGCAAGTTTTTTATTTTATTTTATTTTATTTTTTGGTTTATTATTTTCAATAATAAGCCTATGTGATCGTATAGCAGAACATTTTTATAACCCCACCTCAAACTTTGTCATTTTACGTTTCAAAGTGCGTAGAATCCAAATTTGCAATGTCCGTCCGCCGTCCGGGCCATAAAAGGCCTTAGAATTGACTTAAAAAATCCGTTCTTTCGCACATAGACTCCACTTGGGGTCTAGTTGGTCCTAACTTCTCGCCAGCTCGATCGCTCCACACCCATGGGTGCTATGAGCCAAAAATAGGGCATAGCGGCACGTCACCAGGGGCGTTGCAGAACAGCGCCAGGGGCACCGTTTGCACTACGTTTGCAATGAGGTACCTACTAAATTTTTCTTTTCGAGGCGTTTCTCATTGGGAATGTAGTTGGAATGACGAAATCAAGTAAATCAATCTTTTGATTTATCAAACTTTTGTAGAACTATTCTTGATTCCATTTTAGAAAAAAAAAAAGATGAATACAAACTATCGCCCGCAGCAAAGTATGAATAGACAGGTGAATATTCACATATTTTCAGTACGCCGCATTGAAATTAAATTATCTGAATCTGGAACATGTCAAATTAGACATGAAATTACGTACTTAGACGTACGTACTTAGATAATGATATTATTAAGGCAATAATTATTTGAATAGATAGGAGCTCAAATCGAGAAATATATAAACATGCGTATATAATTATAGAAGTAGGTATAGGTTGTGGCAACTCGAAATAGGACACGCCGAGGAGTCTGGACGGGCCTTATGACGTACGCAAGCCAACTACGAAACTACGATCATACTCAATTGAAAAAATAATAAACCTTAGTGAAATAATTTGCAGCTTTTTTTTTTTTTTTTTTTTTTTTTTTTTAAATCGAAATTCTTGTGATTTGGCTGTTTAGTTACCAAGTGAGTATTTTGTGTGGAAAATACGAATGATTTATTTTCAATAGGAACCTATCTAATAAAGAATTATAAATATATACTGGCACGTATAAAGATACATACCAACGCTATTCCAGAATTTTCTATTGAAATTCACGCTAGTTACTTGTCTCAAGTGGCCACCCAAGAATGAAAACAGGTAACTGCAAATAAACATTGCCAAATAAGGGAGGGCTGAGAGTAATCCATTCTGAAACAATGAAGGTAGTAATAAAAGATAGATTATTATAAGGCAGTACATAGAATATCCGTGGTACCTACCCATAATTAAAAGTTCCAGTCATGCAGTATGATCTTATGTGCGAATTTTCGTATATTATTGTACTATATTATGTTAAATTGTTTTGAAAATTCAGGACTTCAAGTAGAAATAAAATTTCAACTATCATTTTTATGGCAAAAATAAAACAACTTTTAAATTATATTCTGCAATTCAAAAAAGGTTTTGGATTTTTAGCTTTTTTTTGTTCAGTTTTTATCCATTTTTCGGCAAATTTACATGAAATTTGAGCACGAATTTCTGTAAACATATTTAATGTTCTAGTTCATTGTTAATTAACTTTTTTTAATTGAAATACTGCTGAAAAAATATATAAATTTAACGATTTTTGGTCGTTTTCAGCCATTTTTAGTATGTGTACAGGTATGTATATAGGTATGTATACAGGGTGTGTCAGACACGACTCGCCAAAGTTCAGGAATCGATTCTACAGCTAATTTGCAACAAAAAGTGCCTCAGACTTTTTTTAGAGGCTTCGTTTCCAAGTAATTTCACTTTTAAGATTTGTTTTTTGTGTTTTTGACATTATGTCACTAAAATGGTCATAAATCCCTTAATTTGATGAGTAAATTAAAATTTTATTACACCGTTGAAAATTGCGTTAAATTTCCTATCTCCCTGATGCCAAAACAAAAATTTTCGAGCAGCTCCAATAGCTAAAAAATTAGGTCAAAGTCATAATTTTGAGATGTTGATCCCTAACCATCCCTCCCAAAAATACATAACATCAAGTAGTCAATTCCTTGGAAAATTTCAAAAAACGGCTAAAAATCATTAAATTTATATTTTTAACAGAATTTTAGTCAAAAGAAGTTCATCAACGATGAACTAGAACATTAAAAAATGTATATACAAAATTATGCTGAAAAATGTAGGTAATTAAATTTTATTAATATTTGCTGAAAAATCGATAAAAACTGCCAAAAAAAACTAAAAATCAAAAATCTTTTCTGAATTATATATTATTTGGAAGGAGTGTTTTTACCGTAAAATTGGTAGGTAGTTAAAAATATCTTTACACTCAAAGTGCTCAAATTTCAAAACAATGTAGCGTTACAATGTGCGATAATTTATGAAAATTTGCTCATATAATCATGCTGCTTGACTGCAACTTTTTTATTACGGTTTATAGATTCTACTCATTGAGTTAATTGTCACTTCTGTCACCTATAGATGGACATGTAAAGCGTTGGAAGGTGATTTATTTTACCTCATTAATTTTCAGTTGGCAGGGGTCAGCTCTTAAATAGAGAAGGACTAGTAAAGTGTAGGTGTTTTATTTAATTAATGTCTCCTCTATAGGCGTCTACGATTATGCAGTTACATTTGGAAAGAGAGTGATAGAGACTTTGTTGCCATACAAAGTACATAGCAAGTGTCAAAACGTACACTGGTAGGTATTAATAAATAAAACAATAAACTACATTTCATTACTAATAAGAAATCCTTCCAGGGAGTAAAAAGGATTGTCCTTTTGGTAACAATTGCTTGTGGATTTAAATACAGATAGAGAGAGTGCTTTGGTGGATGGTGAAAGTCCATTATAAAATGTCTACTTTGAGTGTGATATGCATGAACGTCTAAACAGGATGGGAAATCCATACCATTTTTATGAACGTGTACTAGACATTCGAGTATGTAGGCAGATGGGAAAGTAAGTACTCCAAGGGTGGCAAAAGTGGATCTGCAATCTGTCCTATAACTCGACCCTGAGATCACTCTCAAATCCCTCCTCCACAGAGCAAAAATCATCTGGCTGGGTGGAGCATGGCCCCAAGCCAGAATAGAATGTGTCATGAGACTGTGAAAACAGCACAGTAGGATGCAAGAAGACCCTCCCGTGGAAGCTTGCCCTTCAAAACTCTCAAGAGGTATATGCAGGGATGAAATCTACCCACCAGCTCCTTACAGTGGGGCTCCCACGAAAGACTAGGGTTCAGAGAGACACCCAAAAAACAGGCTGCAAGAGAATTTATGAAGGTATGAAATAAAAAACCACGGTGGCACTTTTTTCTTTATTTAGACACAATCTGTTACTATTCATCCATTCCTGGAGCTGTGTCATGGCAAGAGTGTTTCGAATGGTTAAGGTCAAAATCCTGCACCACTGAAGTCATATCATCAGTGAACTCGATAATATGCTCACCAATACAGAAAAGTGGCAAGAGACACAGTCACCAAAAACAACAGACTGCTGCCTGTTCCCCAGATGAAATGCCACAAGGCTCATTGCAGCCTGGGATAGATTATATTTTCTGAATTTGCCCAGCAGAATATGATGCGGTAAGCAGTCAAATGCCTTGCCAAGATCATGGAGAGTAGACACTCTCAAAGGCCTTCAGGATAAAGTTAGCGAAATCTGATATGGCATCACTTGTGTTTCTACCTCTCCTGAATCCATACTGACAGTCAGAAAAATTATTTCCTTCAAAATAAGCTGTCAATCTCGATTTCAGCACTTTATTTAAATAAGTTGAAGAAAATTGGCAATAACGAGACCAGCCTGTAGATAGTCTTATCATTTTTCGAGCCTTTTTTGTGTACTGGTACAATCAGTGGCTTTTTTAAGCTGGTGGAAAAATACCTTCTCTCAAGCTCAAATTAATTAAAAGACTGAGAGGTAAGAGCAAGTGCCGGCCCAGCATACCTGATCATCTTAGATGTCTATCCAAATTGTCCGAGCTGTTAGAATTGCTCAGGGTCGATATTATTTTAATCATTTCCTCTTCACAAACTGGCTCAAAAATGAACTTCTCCCCAGGCTGAGGGGGTACTTATTTTTCGATCAAATGGTGGTGGATTTGAGATTGAAGATAGATTTAAATAAAGTTGTATTATAGTTCACAAATGAATAATGTGCCTAATGGAATCCACAAAACCATAACTACCTTGGCGACATCAAAACCATAAACTCCAGCCAGGTAGCTTGGTGTCAGAGTCAGCAGTATGGCGAAACCCCAATTTTCACAAGACTGACAAATGAACAGAGCCCAAACAGGGACAGATGTTGCGATATCCTTTACTGGTATTTTCATATCCTGTAAATTGAAAAAAAAAAATGTAAAATAGTTTATTAATTCGTGGCTATGGTTCTGATTATAGGTAGGTAGGTACATGCATTTCGCTATATTCGAGTTAAGTAAAACCTCAGTATTTAGCTGTTTTTACATGGGTACGTTGAACCTACTGATGGCAGTATTGATATGAGTTCTAAAAGTGATTGATACAAGGAACACACTGATGCTTACTTGCAATGTGGCTAACCACGGGAGGGTCCAATGAGTCAGGCTTTGATCCTGATGAATATTTTATTGGAGTTTCTGCATAAAAAATCTGTTGGCTCATATTTATCTGTTCATCCGAATGGGCCATTAAAGCCCCGAGAAAAACAAAGAAGAAAGGTTAAAAATGTGCTAAAATTGTATATTATGAAACTGATGCTGCTCCCACGAGTTTGAACAGATTTCAATTAAATCTTTTTCAAATATTAACTGCAAAGGCCAGAATAAAATACACAGGGTTTATGCCATTACTATAAGGCATCGACAAGCGGCTCTGAAAAATCTACTAGACAAATTTCAATAAAATCATCATTTGGTAGTCAATGACACTAATGATTTGATTTTTCAAGGTACCAAATTTAGGGAATTCCCTTGAATAGAAAATGGAATTTCATAAAATACCTTGGAACAAGTTATGAATTGGAGCAGTTGGAGCTGTGCTTCATTACAGTGACGGCGGGGACGGTTCCACTCTCCTTCCTCTTGGATTTTTTTCAAAAGGGCTCAATCCATTGCAACAGAACTGCTCAGCCTTCAACAAGGAGCTTCTTACCGTCTATCTAGGCATCATTCATTTCCATCAAGTCACTGAAGGCCGGAACCTCATCGCCTACACTGACCATGAGCCTCTCACGACTTCACTTGCCTCCATGTCAAACCCCATGCCTCCCAACACTTTGTGACACCTCAGATCCATCTTAGAGTTCACGTCGGACATCCGCTACAACTCGGGACCAGATAACGTTCATGCAGACTACCTGTCATGGCTTCACACCACTGCCATTGATTCTCCACCCCCGTTTACGGTTCAAAAACTCCATGAGGCGCAGCAACAAGATCCAAATATTTCTTCTATGAATCTCCAAGAAATATCTATTGACGGAGTTTCCATTTTATGTGAAATGTCTTCAAGCTCACCTAGACCATACATACCTTCACCTTTACACCCTCCGATCTTCAATCACTTACACGGACTATCCCATCTGGGAATCAAGGCCGCCACAAGCATCATCAGAGCCCGCTTCTTCTCACCTAACATGACAACCTCCATCAAACTGCAAAATTTCTCTTATGACCTCCCCGGTACTAAGAAAACCGACAAGGCCTGCGCCTCCAGGAGCACTAAAGCTGCTGCACCCAGAGGCTTCTGCAGAGGCCAATGCGTGGGTGAGGCCTATTCTGCCGCTGTCTACACACCTCTCTAGCGGGTTACCAGCTGGAACACCGTCATGAGTGTGGCAACGCAGCCTCTGGCACGAATTCTACAATTTATCCTGCCTCCCTTTGCCGGCCAGTGCGACAACTGCTGCGTTCACGGACAACACAGGCCTTCGACCTCCATGGCTTTGACACAGACCACACTGGCCAACGAAGGGGCGTGGTACAAGTGGCCCCTGACTCCGCCGCCCAGGCTGCTGACTCCTCTGGTGGCCCAGCATCGCGTGGTGTCTCAGCGGCGTTCGATCAACCCATGCCAGTATCAACACCTTCACGGCCGCCGCTGTGGCACCTGCGCCTCCCTCACCGGTTTTTATGGAGCCCCCCATTTTATCGGCCTTTTTCAGGGCCACCAAAAATTGTGGTACACCACAAAAGACACCCGCTTTATGAGTAATTAGGGACTTCAAAAAACAACAAGACACTAATCTCTGTTTCCGTTTCAGGTGGCTTCCTGGCTTCCAGTTCCACGGGTCTCGTCACCTCCTTCTCCTGCAGTAAACCTCCTCAGCTGCATACTCTCTCTCTCCGTATCATGTCTCTGCTTGCCACATCACCACAATCCGTACTATTTGTGAATCGGGCTACAAAACTCAATCCGTACTGTTTGTAAATCGGGAATCAGGAACCAAACCGTACTATTTGTAATTTGGGCAGCAAGACTCCATCCATTCATAATTTAACACGGGAAAACGAGAAAACCAAACAACTTTTGCTGTTTCATTTTAAAATAAAATACTCCAGGAGGGGGATGTAGTGATATATATATATTCAGTTTGAACACAACCCATTGTATTTTTGGGCAGTTCCAGAAAATGTTTACAGGTTGATTAGTAACTAATGATACATAACCCTCCGGGATGTTGGGATGGTAATATGACAAATATCTGCCTATATAACAATATTTGCACTTCCACATTGAATTTTTGCATTTTTTCTTTTTCAAATTTTTGTTTGTTCCTGAGAGTTTAGAGTTAACTATGTATTTTAAGTCGATCCTCTGCTCCAGCTCTATGGAGTGACCTTGAAGAAGTGGATTTTGCATGTGTGTGCTTCTTGTACCAATACAGAATGAGAAAATGACAACTACCAAATTCTTTTACCAGTAAATAGGTAAGTACCTGTCCTTTTAACGAGCTTTCGGGAAAGTTATTCACAATATAATTCCTTTCCTGCATTGATATAGACTTGTGTTGTTCTGGAGAATCAGCCCCAAATATCAGGCAAATTATTCCCCAAGCGATGGCGAGGCATCCTGAAAATAACTTCAAGCTTTTCAAAATTATTAATTTATCATCAGTCAGTAGGTTTCTGACTTTGGTATTGATATGATTAAATGATGAACACAGACCCGGTGTGCCTACATTGATTGCTGACTTCAGATGGAAGTGAAACTACTTTGGAATTGAAACTATTGAGTATTATTGAGGAAAGTGGTTCCAACACTACTATAAAAGGAACTGCAATTTTTTTTTCAAAAATAGATGTTTTCTTTTTCCATAATTAGTAGTTCGGGGACGTTTGCCATTGAGTGAAAATTAAGATATTTACCCACGGAAGGTATCTATATAGTTTTTTTTTTTTTTTTCAGTCATAGCACAACACAAGCCGAAAACAGACTACGCTGATGTGACGTGGGAAAACTTATGATCAGGCAGCGACAGACCACGTCAGAGATGGGCCCACAGGTTCAAACTTTGCTGACGTGACGTGAGGGTGGGGGACGTGATGCTGGGATATCGTGCTCAAAGGAGGGTGGAAGGTGTGTTCAGTTGATGTGTAATTTTCGACAATGCAAGAACTTCTCGACTTGCTTGACGAGGAAGAGGAAGAAATTGCTGAGATGGCAATCGCCTGGCAGCAGCATCAAGGATATGGGTGCATCCCATCAACAGCACGCGGGGCCTGCACGGCGAATTTTCAACTTTGATGCCCGAATTGGTGGAGGACGAAGAGCGTTTCGTCATGTATTTCCGCATGACGAAAAATGAGTTCTATCATTTGTTGAAATTAGTTGGTCCGAAAATTGAGAAACGCTCGACTCAACTACGAGAGAGCATACCAGTGGAGATCAGACTAGCAGTTTGCTTGAGGTGAGTACAAACTGATAACTTAATTATCTAGACAACCTGACGCCCGCTGATGCCTTCACACGACTGACGAAAATCCAAATCTTTTGACTTTGACCTGATGCGTAGATGTCGTGTCAAGGCGTAGGATACGCTAGACGGCATCATCCCACGCATTACCACGTCACGTCAGAGCAATCTGTTGGTGATCGTCCGAATCCTTTGTTTACATTTTGTCTTCACACGTGGTCCCCCGTCATACTACGCCATCCCGCGTCATCCCACGTCACGTCAGCGTAGTCTGTTTTCAGCTTTAGCCTTAGGCCATGACGTATGAATTCGCTGTTCCATCTGTATTTGTACTCTGTTAAAAACAATAGTCACAGATACTTTTTAGTAGTGTTTGCAGGCCTTTACGGCTGAGTTAAATCCTTACCTGAAAAGTAGAATATTGATGGCCAGCCTCCTGGACCGTCAGCTATAAGTCCACCAAGTGGCATCATTATTATAGTTCCCAATTGGCAACCTGCAGAATTGAATATGATTAGAAGCACAGATGCAATGAATGGCATTATTAGTTAAATTTGGACCAGTTATGCAATATAACCATATAAGCGGATTTTCATGGATTTTGGCTATATTGAATTATTTTGAAACTTGAGCACTGTGTGTACAGAATTTATTAATAATTAAATTGTGACAAAAATACTTTTTCTAAATAATAATCTGCTGTAAAAGGACTTATTTTAGGATTTTAAACAAATTTTTGCCGAGTTTTAGCACAATTCAATGAAATCTGAGTAAATTTTTCCGAACTTAAGCGTTTCCCAAGTAATATTGGTAAAAATGTGAATACACAATTTTTAGCCTTTTTGTGGTCGTCTGAGTGATTTTAGTACCATATTTTTTGAAATTTGGCCAATGTAGTGTGTGACTAATTTATATATTTATACAAAAGTGTTGCACTCCAGTAATCACTTCAAAATGTCTAGAAATAGATTTTCATGTTTTTATTTTTGGTTTATTATTTCCAATAATAACCCTATGTGATCGTATAGCAAAAAAATTTTATAACCCCCCCTCAAACTTTGTCACTTTACGTTTCAAGGTGCGTAGAATCCAAATTTGAAATGTCCGTCCGCCGTTCGCCGTCCGGGCCATAAAAGGCCTTAGAATTGACTTAAAAAATCTGTTCTTTCGCACATAGACTCCACTTGGGGTCTAGTTGGTCCTAACTTCTCGCCAGCTCGATCGCTCCACTCTCATGGGTGCTATGAGCCAAAAATAGGTGAAAAAGTGTCTTTTTTTTGTATATTCCAAGTTGTATAGAAATTGGAGATTTATGAGTGAAAAGAAAATGTTAGCTATTAATTTTATGGAAAAAAAAGTATTCTAAATGATACTCTTCTATTCAAAAAGAGATTTTGGATTTTAGGCTATTTTTGCAATTTTATAGATTTTTTAAAACAAAATTTAATTAAGTTCAAGTTTTTAGCATAATTTCGTACATAAATTTTTGAATGTTCTATTTCATAGTTGATAAACTTTAATTGACCAATCTTATGCTAAAAAATATCAATTTAACAATTCTTAGCCATTTTCAGTGATTTTGTCAGCACATTTTTTGAAATTTGACCAATTAGATGATATCAATATACAGTATAGGTACACTTTATAGGAACACTTTTATGGTACACACAGTATAGGAACACTTTTATGTGTTGGAAAGATGACTTGGTAATAAATTGTTTTGTTTATCAACATTAAAAAGCGTAAAATTGTGAGATTCCGCTGCTGTAATGGATTGAACCCATTTGTGAGGCCCGAAGCTCCGAGTTCCGATACTAAATATTCTATAACCGGCGTTTAATAATTATGGACCAGAGGTCTACGTAGAAGGGCTGTCTAATACATAAATAATAAACCTTTGTGTAATAATTTGCAGCGTTTTTATTTTTGGAGCCATAGCAACTGCTTCATTTTTTCACAAAAATTTGCAAAAAAATTTAAAATAGAATTATTACGTTTTTCCGCATTGATACCCACGCATATATCTTATTCAACACTTAAGTTGGAACACTAGGTACCTATTACAATATTAATATATTTATGTGTAGTAAGTAAACGAATAAATACTCATCACCGTATTAGGTGCCTACCTAGTAGACTGTTGAATAATCATCCAACACGACTGTGGCTATCGATTCAAAACCCAGTGACTTGATAACGAATCGTTTAGAAGCATTAGAGAAGTCATTAACGAACAATAGATTTGATGCCACTGACCTGACCATACCCACGAAAACATTTCACGTTCCTGAGGAATCGCCCATTTCGATAAGAAAGCTTGGGTGGAGGGGTAGAAAACTCCCTAAAGACAGAAAGAAATTATACATTTCAAGGGATAACCATATATTTCTGTCCTATCACTATGATTCATGTATGGAAATACTGATGTGGGAAATCATTGATCTTATAGGTATTAACAATGGACTATAATCTGATGAAGGGTGTTCAGATAGTTCCCTCTCCGATTCCATGCAATATTACTTAGATTTTGTTCAAATAAGTCGATGGAAATTTGGCTGTTCCATTGAATGGGCCTTAGGAGCCGAAAATAAAATGTGTATGCCTAATAATGGCGTTTACAAAATACTTGTGCACATTCTGGGGCAAATCACAAACTTTCAGGAGTTTTTCTACATGAATTTATATCAACTAATTCAATTTATATGAGGGACATATACAAGTGGATGGTTTTAAGTGTTGAATAAAAAGAACAGAACTAGGCCAAACTTTACAGAAATGGAGTAGAAAGCTACCAACCGCACATTTCTATCTCAATCCGTTGCTGGGATGATGCTTTTAGCGAATTTTTGAAAAAAATTAAGCTATTGCTCTCGCCTCAAAATTTGTAGAATGTGAATTTTTGAAAAAATTTTATGCAGAAATCCGTTTCAGGCTATTCTGAATCATATTCTGAAGTTTAACGCATTTTAGGGAATTTTTGAAGAAAAGTTAGCTATTGCTCTCGCCTCAAAATTTGTAGAATGTGAATTTTTGAAAAAATTTTATGCAGAAATCCGTTTCAGGTTATTCTGAATCGTATTCTGAAGTTTAATGTATGTATGTATGTATGTATGTATATATGTATGTATGTGTCATTCCAGACGATAACTGTCCGTAGAATTGTGCTAGAAACTTCAAACAAATTTTAAAATGTTAAGGGCACAAAACGAAAGTTCAAGTTCGTTGGCCAGCTTGATCGGATTACATCTTCGGGTTGAAATTTTCAAAAATGTAGTCAAAAATTTCAAAATAGCCTGTTTTTTGCGATTTGTCGTGCGAAATATTTTTTTCAGCATACTAACATGTGGTATATTCGGAATCAGCGTAAAATTTCCTATAAGATATATGTATCAAGTTTTCAAAAATTTCAAAGTTGAAAAATCAGTCAAAAATCGAAATAATGCCGTTCGCTGGTTGTAAAAATTGGTAATATTCTTCAAAAATTCGCTCATGGGGTCATGCTGCATGACTGGACTTTTTTTATGTATGTATGTATGTATGTATGTGTCATTCCAGACGATAACTGTCCGTAGAATTGTGCTAGAAACTTCAAATAAATTTTAAAATGTTAAGGACACAAAACGAAAGTTCAAGTTCGTTGGCCAGCATGATCGGATTACATCTTCGGGTTGAAATTTTCAAAAATGTAGTCAAAAATTTCAAAATAGCCTGTTTTTTGCGATTTGTTGTGCGAAATAATTTTTTCAGCATACTAACATGTGGTATATTCGGAATCAGCGTAAAATTTCCTATAAGAATATGTATCAAGTTTTCAAAGTTGAAAAATTAGTCAAAAATCTAAATAATTCCGTTCGCTAGTTGTAAAATCAATAGCGACTGAAATGTCGAAGATTTCTTCAAAAATTCGCTCATGGGGTCATGCTGCATGACTGGACTTTTTTTTCGAGAAAACCACGTTGCTGACGTAAAAACCCACATTTCACCCTTTAAAATAAACTATTCTCAACTTTTGACCACGTCAGAACAGCGTTTCATTGTCTTTGAGAACAGATGATTTTCATATTTTTTTTTAGCACCTTTCAGACTCTTTTATTTAAAAAACGAAAGTTAATTCTTTTGGAACTTGGGAAAACAAAACAAAAAAAGTTTAAAAATTAGCCACTCCCTCAAAATGAATCTTGAGACCATCACCTTTCACAATAACTGATTCATTTAATACTGCTCTTTTGTCAATTTAACTCTTACTTTGCTAAATAGGAGAGAAAATTATTTTTATACGTAGAAAAACGTGAATTTTTCAATGAAATGTGAGTTTTCTTGAAAAATCACCCTCTAGGAACCTACGTGTTTGGGGTCGGTTTCTACGTATTTGTTCAGCTGAATTGAATAGTAGCCCTTGCAGATCTCTCCAATTCCGTTTTAACCTTGTTTTGCACTTTAACTCACACATTTTCAAAATATTGATAAAACTGTAAAAAATTCTTGAAATTCAAAATCTTTATTTGAATAGCATATTATTATTTAGAACGAGTTTTTGCCTTAAAATTGATTTTAACAATTTCTTGGCACTCGAGATGCTCAATTTTCAAAACAAAATTTTTACTTAAAATAATTATAATTGGGTAATTTACAAAAAATTTTACTTCAAATAATTATAATTGGGTAATTTACTAAAATTCGCTCATGCTGCATGTTTTTTTTATTTTTTACTCGTATCAATATCAATAACGTTTTTGAATATGTATTCAACTTTAGAGTAAATATAAACATAATTTGGGAATCGAATATGGGCCATGGTTTCTAACTGAAAAGTGGTTTCTCAATGGAAGAATCACTGAGACAAGCAACAGAGATATCTGCTACAGAACATTTAAATCATTCTGAACCAGCAAATATGCTTCCATCCTATTTCAAGATTCTGAGAGTACAAAAAAAGTCCAGTCATGCAGCATGACCCCATGAGCGAATGTTTTAAGAAATCCTACATTTCAGTCGCTATTGTTCGTGTAGAGAAATTTTAGTTTATGATTTTGATCGACAAACATGGAATCAAATTATTAAAAATAATTAGGAGGTACTCATACTTTATTATTATTAAACTAATCTTGTGGATTTAAAGACAAATGTAGGTAAATATTCATAGATTTCGATGTCCAATGTGGTCAGTATTGAAGGCAGTTGAAATCTTAAGAGTATCCTATCATAACATCATCAAATCTTGACATAAAATAAAATAACATACCGACGTCATATGAAAGAAACGTATTTCCACAGCCAATCGATGATGAGGCTTTATATTACGAGTGATATAAAGACAGATGCATTCGAATCCTAGTATCCTACAGCTAGAAATTGACAGACAAACTGTAGTCTCTGTGCATCTATTCACAGAGTAAACTCATCAGTTGTGATTACATTTTTTTTTTTTTTTTTTTTTTTTTTTTAACAAGCACCTACTACCTACGTTTTAAACAGCATGGTTCTAGGATTGGTTATACAGGGATACTTCCATATGAGTAGTTCAATCTGAATTTGGACAATGTTTCATGCAAATATTACCGATTTTTACAACTAGCGAACGGCATTCTTTTGATTTTTGACTGATTTTTCAACTTTGAAATTTTTGAAAACTTGATACATATTCTTATAGGAAATTTTACGCTGATTCCGAATATACCACATGTTAGTATGCTGAAAAAATTATTGCGCACAACAAATCGCAAAAAACAGGCTATTTTGAAATTTTTTACTTAATTTTTGAAAATTTCAACCCGAAGATGTAATCCGATCATGCTGGCCAACGAACTTGAACTTTCGTTTTGTGTCCTTAACATTTTAAAATTTGTTTGAAGTTTCTAGCACAATTATACGGACAGTTATCGTCTGGAATGACACATACATACATACATACATATATACATACATACATACATACATAAAAAAATGCGTTAAACTTCAGGATATGATTCAGAATAGCCTGAAACGGATTTCTGCATAAAATTTTTTCAAAAATTCACATTCTACAAATTTTGAGGCGAGAGCAATAGCTTAATTTTCTTCAAAAATTCGCTAAAAGAGGATTAAAATGCAGGAGTCAATAGGATTCTGAATCATTTCATGAATCTCACCTGACCCAATCCTTGGATGACTCTTGTGGCGCAAACAGCTTCGAAACCCCAGTTGATGGCTGCATATGGAACCAGAATGGTGGCCAACCCACACAG
The DNA here is from genome assembly GCA_030762985.1 of Adelphocoris suturalis. Taxonomy (NCBI): domain Eukaryota; kingdom Metazoa; phylum Arthropoda; class Insecta; order Hemiptera; family Miridae; genus Adelphocoris; species Adelphocoris suturalis. The sequence goes on along the minus strand of CM061051.1, from coordinate 2,472,660 downwards.
GAGTCCACCCACAATGGATATGAGCCTTACTGGACCGTACTTGTCAGCAAAGAGGCCTGCAGGGATCCCACTTGTCAGGTAGCCCACATAGAATATACCGGACAGCCATCCTCTTTCATATATAGAGTAATCAATGGCCTGAAAAAAAGAGGATAGTGACAATAAGAGCTTCGTTCCAGGAGTCACCAGCTATTAGCAGAAGTGAATGGGCTTCTGCAAAGTTTACCAACCTCGTTGAACACTGTGTTCAATAATTTTTTGAGGGAAACCAACCACTCAAAGGAGAGCTAAGCAGAGTCGTTCAACCTGTGTTAATTTTTTTTCCTTCCAGGTTAGCCTGCTCATATTCAGACAGTAGTTGAACGGTGAGATTACAAATATTGTTAACCACAGTCTACATATATAATCACCTGGAACGACCAAAATTGCAAGAAGCAAATTCGGTTTTTTCTGAAAACAGGGTTGAAGACCAAGTTTCGTCTCACTGTATCATTTGTACAATTTTCATAATGAGTGTGATTTCACATTTCATCTTGCACAGAGGCTAAATTAAAATTGCAAAAATAGTAAAAATCCAAAAATTATTTTGTATTGTAGATTGTTATTTTAGAAGAAAACAAATTTTTTTGTAGCCATAAATTGGTAGTTCAAAGTGCTCGACCAAACTACAAAACTATTCAACATAAATATAATTCGAAAAATTATAAAAATGTGCTCGTATGCTCGTTCTGCAAGACAGGTTTTTTTTTACTCTTTCTTTTAACTTCGATTCTCTTCTTGAGCTCTTGAGACAAAATTTCAGATCGATTTTTAACCCACTTCCCGATATCCAATCGATCTGAAATATTGCACATGAGTTCATTCTGGCGTACATTTTAATTTGTCAAATTTTCGCGAAGAAAAAGTTAGTTATACTATAAATTTTCGAAAATTTGAAATTTAATATGGGAAACCTTACAAGTGTTTTTAAAAAACTTTACAAATGTTTTGGCAACACCAACTTTTAAATATATATATATATATATATATATATATATATATATATATATATATTTTTTTTTTTCAATTTACTGTTGTCAAGAAACTAGGTACCAAATATTGAAACAACAATAAAATTTACCGAGAACATGAGAAAAAGAAAGAGTTAGTACTTTAAAAACTTGTTTTTATGGGTTCCTTTTTTTTCTGTTTCTTCTCTCAGCTGTCTGCAAACAAACACTGCTACGGTCATCAGAAGAATTTCCCCCAATTGGTGAGATGTGAAGACATGCTAGTGGTTAAATACCCACACTTGATGTTGTTAATACATTTCTGTAAATTAAATAGGCATTTGAAGTACGTTAAAAGGACGTTGGTGGATGCATTTCTTTGCTCAGGAAAATATTAGGGGGTAGATAGATGCAGTTCTTTTGGAAACGCATGCCCGCTCTAGTACAAAACCTTTCCGATAGTTTGTGACATGGCCCATCATATGATCAGAAGAGAGGTTCCAAGCTCCATTTTAAAAAGTTGATGTTGGTTGTGTTCAGTCATTGGGTGCTCTACACTTGTAAGATTTTAGAGCTTGTTTGTTGGTAAATGATCATTTAAAGCACTTGCATTAAACAAAAGTGTGTTGTTCATTCATCTATCGAACAGGTATGGCTGGCCCGCAGGTAGATCAGTATCATCTAGTAAAATAATGTTGTTGCAGGTGTGAGGACCACTGAAGGTTGCCTTAACTCCTAACTGGACCGTGATCGTACAACTGAGCGTTCAGCGACGATCGGGCGCTTGTACGAACGTAAAACAAGACCTACGGACTGGACTTGAAGGAAGGTGTCCGAATTGAACCAAAAAGACGCTCGAGTGATGGCAGGGAACAGCCGGATGGGTCTGATTTGTGAACGCATCGTCCAGTTCGTACGAACTCCACATGAACGCATGTATACAAACCTTTTCACAGAAGGGATGTGTCCTAATTGGATGAATGTAAGCGATCAAATCAGTTTGATTTTGTTCGTACGAACTAGTGTTTCTTGCCTTCGCTCTTCGGAAACTTTCAACTTTTTAAGATTATTGTGAAAATGAATTTCGAAGAGGAACTCATTAACGAAGTGAGATTGAATCGTACATTGTGGGACGCGAAGGCTACAAAATTCGGGTGAGAACAGACCAAGAATGAGAGTCTTTAGCGGAGAAATTAAAATAAGTTCCTGTCATGCAGCATGATCTATGAGCGAAGTTCCCAAAATAAAAACCCAATTTTATGGGGGAAAAACTATTACTAAATAAAAATCTGCTATTCTAAATAGATTTTGGATTTTCAATTTTGTAATGAATTTTTCGGCAAATATTAAGTAAATTTGGGTATGGTTTTCAGCTTAATTTTTTGAAATTTTTTAAATATCCTAGTTAACTGTTGATATTTTGTTTTGACTAGAAATCTGCTAAAAATGATGAATTTGACGATTTTTAGTGATCGCAAGTGGTTTTTTGAGCACATTTTTTGAAATTCGACCAATTTAATTAAAGTTAGTTCACCTGCTGCCCTTTCTGATTGTTGTGTCTTGATGGTTGCAAAGACTTCATGCAGGTTGGGTTCGTTGGTGTCGGTGAAGTTTGAACATCTGCATGAACTGCTCGTAAGATCAGGTAGCGCAACGCCTGGTCGTACGAATAGGTGTTTGCAGTTAGAACACACATTTTCATCGGACGACCACCACACGATGCGTCCGACCACCGCTGAACGCATTCTCGTACGATTACGGTTCAGTTGGGACATCGTGTTATGTTAGATGGAAGAAGGTGAGATTTAGGTACCTATTCCCGCAAGTCACAAATTTTAAATTACAGCAGGTTACATGGAAAGAAAATGCACTATTTGCATCAATTACCTGGTCTTTTATGTAAATACTTATGGTACCTATACAGGGTGAAACTGCATCAAAAATGGAGTAAAATGCCGCCAACTGAATATTTTTATCTCAATTGATATGATTTTTTAAAGTTTTTTTCAGGAAAACCGTGTTTTTTTCCTTTTAAACTAACATTTCTCCACTTTACTTCATTCAATTTTAACTTTTAACCACATTTTCGTGTGCATTAAATTTAATATAAGAATAGTGTACTTGGGTTCTTAAAAAGTACCATCCAAAGGCCCTCACATCAGCTCAAACATTGACGATTTTGAAAAAAGAATATTTCTGAAAATCTTTAAAACTTTACTACTCTTCCAAAATGAATCCTGGAAACTGGCAAATCTCATGAAAACTGATTCGTCTGTTACTCTTTCCAACGGTATGATCAAGTTTGCTTTTATTTTGTGATTTAGTGGAGAAAATTATGTTTTAATGTTAAAAAATGTAGGTTTTTCAATGACATTGTAGGTTTTCTCGAAAGATGACCCTCCATGAACCTACGAGTATGGGGTCGGTTTCTATGTATTTTTTCACGCTGTATCGAATGGTAACATTTGGAGATCTCTCCAACTCCGTTATAACCGAGTTTTACACTTAAAATCGCAAATGTTTAGTTTGTTTGTTACGATTAAATGTATGTTATGGGGTTAAAAGCGTTAAGCATGCATTTTATGGGGTAAAACTAGTTAATTAAACAGTAAAACTCGATTATACCGTAGTTTAGAGAGCTGCAAGAGTTTCCATTCGATCCAGCGAGAAAAAATACATAAAAACCGACCCCATACTTGTTGGTTCCTGGAGGGTCATCTTTCGAGAAAACCAACAGTTTCATTGAAAAACCCACATTTTCTAAACATTATTTTCTCCCCTAAATAACAAAATAAAAGTAAAATTGATAATGCCGTTGGAAAGCATATTAGATGAAGCAGTTTTCATGAGATTTGCCAGTTTCCAGAATTCTTTAAAAAAAGTAGTAAAGTTTTAAAGATTTTCAGAAATATTATTTTTTTCAAAATCTTCAATGTTTGAGCTGATGTGGAGGTCTTCGGATGGTACTTTTCAAGAACCCAAGTACACTATTCTTATAGGAAATTTAATGCTGATACCGAAAATGAGGTTGAAAGTTAAAATTAAATGAGGCAAAGTGGAGAAATCCGAGTTTAAAATTAAAAAAAACACGGTATTCCTGCAATAACCTTTAAAAAATCATATCTCGAGTACGAATTGAGATAAAAATATGCGGTTGGCGGCATTTTACTCCAATTTTGATGTAGTTTCACCCAATTTTTTTTTTTTTTTTTTTTTTTTTTTTTTTTTTTTTCATCTGGGAGGGAATCACCCTGTATAATAAAAAATATACGCCCGCATAGTTGATACCTAGGTACTCATCACAATGTGCAGAGAGTTGTGTGATTTATTTGATGATAACAACAAACCTGGGTGCCCGAGCTGGGTGATGGGTTACTCATAGCCACAAGTCCCACGGCTAGGTTGGATCTCTGGAAGTAGCAAATCATCAATCCAAAGAAGATCAAGCTGATTTGACGATGTCTTGTACCGAACAGGCCTGAAACAACGTTTAATTGGTGAATTGAAGTCGGACATCAATTAGGTACCTACGACTGGTAGGGAGGTACCTACAAACTATTTTCTGGATGGAAGGTGCGGCAGCAAACTAATAGTTATGAACATTATACATATATGTTTGATCGTCTGAGCATTTCCTTTCCTGGGCATCAAAGGGTACTCTTAGAAAACGGGATTACTTGATGGGTACCAAGGAAGGGAACCCTTGGAAGAGTAAGTTTAGGAAGGTTAGGGTAGGTAGGGGTGCAAAAACATCAAGTTTTCAGTTGTCAGCCGTTTCTGAGGTTAGCTATTCATAATTTCAATTTTATGTAATGGCCCAAAAACAGGAGAAAGTAAATAAATTTATTTACGATCAAAATCGCTCTCATCTGACGTTTCTGGGGTGAGGAGGAAGGATCACGTTTTATTTACCCTCTTGAGAGTGGGAGGGGGGGCACCATCCTCTAACCCCATTTCCGTTTATGGGTTTTCTGAATGAGGTAGCTCATGTCGATTTGCGTCTCCGTGGAACTCAAAGTGTAGGGATCCCACACCAAATAGTTTTGATGGTATCCATCCGGCCTCCCAACACATCGAAGCATTCATATGTAGTGATAGGAGTTGTTTCAGAGCGGTCTGCGGAGTGATGAGGGAAGTGAAGGAACCTCGTTGGTCTACAGCTGCTAAATCATATTTGTGGTGTTTTTCCTTTGATGCTTCTTCTGCCACTGTAGACCATTCAGGGGTGGTATAAGCAGAAGGCTTCTGTGTTGATCATGCAGTTATAGAAAAAGCCACTCTCTCAGTCTCTCCCTAACCCCTACACCATGAATCTTGAAATACGCTACCATCCTGGGGATCCATCTTCACCCACTTGCATTACTGGATCCACTATCACGCCTCTCCACGCTAGTCTTGCCAATCCTACCGCTGCGACCCTGATCTGGTCATGTCCCCTTTTCACTAGGCCTCCCTTTTCACAATGGGGATCGTGGTTGAGGGACATTTTCAGCCCCACATTCGTCTCATCTTGTTGGAAGGTTTTGGAGGCGTTTACCATATCTCATGGCAAGGGCAACCCTACAGCCTTGCAGTTAAATCTAGGTTACCTATCTGCAATCAGTGGAGCCACTGATCACCATTGTGAGGCTTTTCCTTCAATGATCCTTTGTTATCGTATTTTTTGCCTCTGGCCATAGAGATTTCTGAAAATATCCCACCTATGCACACATAACGAAGAAAGTCAGATTGAACAACCAAGACATCCTGAAGATAATAATTCCTCAAATCTGCTCTGTGTGTCAGCAAGTATCCACAATGCTCTGAATCGACAGCAAAAATCTAGATATTTCTAAAGGTGGATTCACACTCGCGGTAACGGGAACGTCAGATCACAGTCACGTCAGGTCGCGTCAAGATTGCTTGTGTGGAAACGTTACGGGGTGATTCCCACTCACGGGCGCGGTACAGTCAAGATCAAATCTCGGTTTAGTCACTTCCCGTCAGGTCGCCCGGAGAGCGATCGAAACCTGACGTGACGTTGACCTTCCCGGACTGAACGGGAAATGTGAATCACAAACAGTCAAATCTCGTCTCCGCTGGGTGTCCTCCCGTCAGGACTCTCTCGACTAACAATCATCAAACTTATGATTTTTAGAAAGTTATTGCTTAGAAAAAGTTTATCAACTTTGAACTAAATACGTTAAAACTTTCTGCACGAATTTACGCTGCTAAATTTACTTAAATTTCATTAAGGTTTGCTAAAATTCCAGTAATACAGCATGAAGGGCGTCGCTATAGGGGTGACTGGGGGGGGGGGGGGGGGGGGGGGGGCTCACTGACATGGGAGAAGTTGGGAAAATTTGGGAGCTGGCAATAAAACCCATAATTTGAAGAGACGTATTTGGAAGACTAATCCTGGGTTTCGCAACTGTAGGTACCAGGTATTCATGGAATACTCGAAGTATTTTAATTTTTTGCATGAAACTGGCGTTTTTCGTTCAAATTTCCCAAATTTCCACAGCGTTTCGCAATTATGTTATATCTCAAAAACGGATAGTGATAAAAAATTTGGCTTGACGGCGTATTGCTCTTTTTTCGGCTTACTCACCCAAAAAAATTGTTCACACTATTCCGAATCCACTCTGTAGTTCAATGTAGAACATTCAGTAGTTTGAAACATATGACAAATAATTTTAAGGTTACAATGACTGATGAGTGTTTTTACATAGGAAATATGGACAAGCATGGACTAAATGGAAAAATCTGCATACCCACTTCCAGTAAACTCAACCTTTTAAACTAATCGTGTAGAGATTAAAATTTCTATAAATGTATATTTTCTTATTGTTACTTCTCATTGCAATTATTGTTTCAATTCAAAAAATATAAATATATATCTGATTTACTAATCAGCAAATCGCTTCGTGCTTTTAAAAATATCTGGAAGATTTATCCTGGTCATTTACGCATTCTTTAAGTTTCAAATAGTGACAATATTTATTGTAATCAAAATCGAATATTGTGGTATTACTGCAAACGATAGGTATGTTATCAAATTTTCATATAAAAACTCACTTGAAAAAGGTCATTTTGTTAGTGTTACGTGTATTTAGTGGGTACATATATTATATGCAATACATATTGCCAGTAGGTGAGAGGTATAATTTATAAGTGATACTATACATCCTATTGGAGTTAGGAAAAGTTTTGGTTCAGTTGAGAATTTCATGATACTTCCCCCCTTATTATTTTTGTCTAGCGACGCCGCTGACGGTATGATCGTATCAGTGAATTTTCCACTGATACGAGACTCCGATTCTCCGTTCGGGGTCTAGTTTCATCTTCTTCCTCGAGTAGCAAAGTTATTTTATACAAATTTTTTATCCTCTCGGACATCGCGGGGAAGACTGACCTGACCTGACGTGATCTGACTTGGCTGTGTGAATGGGTGGCCCGTTGACGTGACTCTGACCTGACTATGATCTAACGTTCCCATTATCGCGAGTGTGAATCCACCTTAATGTGCAGTGGAGGTGAGATGAAAAGGGTGCCTTTTGGTGTCTTGAAGAGCGTTGACTCCTATTTCTTCCGACAAAGAGGGCCAGGTATTACTTCCATTCCAGGGTTAAGGATCAGGATCATGCATCGAGAACTGTTTGGAAATAATGGATGTCTGAGTCATGAAGTGAACTGATACTAGTTGGGAAACTTGGAACCATTGTGGCTATATACATCTGTATCCTTCTCTTGAGCAGTCTGGAACAGTTATGGAGCAGTTCCACTGTGAGATTAGGTTCCACGTTCCCAATCCGAGAGTATCGGCAAACCTCTACCTCTTGGTCTTATGAGGAGTGTTAACTATAAATACTTGCATAGTGTTTTCGGAAATACCCCACCTCTCCATCCATAACGAAAAAAATCGGATATAACAACCAGGAGATCCTGAAGATGATAATTCTACTATTCTGCTGAGTGGGTCTGCAAGCTTCAAGAATGCTGTCAATCGGCAGCAAAAATCTAGATGTTACCTATGAGTAGAGGAAGCGTTCCCCATAAGATGTGGCTCTACAGCTAATAGATGTGGGATCACAAGGCTGCCTTTTGTTCCCTTGAAAAACGTTGACAGAAAAGTAGACCTTAAGCTTCTGGAAATATATCACCTCTAAGAAACAAAACAACAGAAAAATTCAGAAAACCAACCAGGAGATCTTATAGATAAATAATCCTACAAATCTACTGTTTGTGAGATCAAGTTGCTCGAATATGCAGAACCTGCAGCAAAAATCAAGTTTATCCCCTGTGTACAGGAGAGATTCCCTATAATGCCAATGTCTCGGTTCTATAACTTATGACTGTGAGCTCGCAAAGCTGCCTGTTGGTCTCATATGAAGTTCTAACTAGAATAGCCTGCTTAATGTTTCTGGAAATATCCCACCTCTCCACACATAATGACGAAATTCGAATAAAACAACCAGGATATTCTGAAGATAATAATTCTACAAATCTGATCTTTGTGTCTGCAAGTTTCCAGAGTGCTCTGAATCCACAGCATAAACCTAGATATTTCCCATGAGTAGAGGAAGGGTTCTCCCACAAGATGTGGGTCTACAGCTTATGGATGTGGAATCACCAGGCTGCCTTTTGGTCTCTTGAAAAGTGTTAATGCGGTGCTTCTGTTTCTAGAAATCTACCACCCCTACACACATCGCAGAAAAAGTCTGAAAAACAACCAGGAGATCCTGAAGATAACAATCCTATAAATATACTCAGTGCATCAGGAAGTCCCTAGGATACTCAGAAACAGCAGCAAATATCTAGTTTATCCCTGTATGTACAAAAGAGATTCCCCATAATGTCAATGTCTTGGTCCTACATATAATGCGTGCCAGCTCACGGAGCTGCCTCTCGTTCTTATGTGGAGTGTTAACTAAAATTACTGGCCTAATTGTTTGGAAATATCCCACCTCTCCACACATCACGGAAAAAGTCGTTTGAAACAAACAGGAGATCCTGAAGACAATAATTCTATACCTATCTGCTGTTTGGTAGCAACCTTCCAGAATGCTCTAAATTGGCATACCTAACAAACCAGACAAATATGGCATGAAAGTAATGGCTCTAACGGATGCTAGAAACTCCTACCTTTATGATGCATATATCTACAGTGGGAGAGGTGCGGATGGCATAGGTCTCTCAGCAGACCAGAATGAACTATCAGTACCCACCCAGTCACTCCTAAAACTTACTGAGTGTATCAAAGGAAGCGGAAGAAACATGCCGATAATTATTTCTGCTCAGTGGAGGCTGCCCATGAGCTAGCAAAGAGGAAGCTGACACTCGATGGCACAATGCGAAAGGATAAGAGGGAAATTCCCCCCCCAATTCCAAGTAAACAAGAATTACCCACGAGATGTGGGGAGCACGTTGTTCGGTTTTAGCCTGAATAATTGGACAATGCTCTCGTACGTCCCAAAGAAAAATAAGGCGGTTATCATGCTATCTTCGTTGCACTGCTCCAATGAAATTGACGATGTAACTGGGAAACCAGAGATCATACTTTTTTATAATTCAACCAAGGGTGGAGTCGACAATTTAGACAATAAATGTGCCAAGTTTTCATGCAGTAGAAAAACTAGTCGTTGGCCATTAGCTATTTTCTTACGTCTCATTGATATTTGTGGAGCTAATTCACATTTACTTCACGTGTCGTTCAGAGGAAACCCAATGATGAAGCGATTTGACTTCGTTAAAACTCTTGCCTTGCAACTGATGGAACCTCATTTACAAAATCGTCTTTCTATCGGCCATCTGCCCGAAGAATTGAAGAAGAAAATTGTTGACACATTAGCCTTATGCAAAGAGGCAAACAAAAGACCTGCTTCTAGAAAAAGGCCGCATACCGAAGAGGCCTCAGAAATACCTCAAGACTTGCCAACTTCAAGCAATGCAGCCCAAGAGGAGCAATCTGGACCTAAGCACGCGGAAAGAAAAACTTGCAGATTTTGTGATCCTAAACTGAAGAGAAAAACTGTCCACAAGTGTGAAAAGTGCAACAAATTTGTATGTTTGAAATGTCTTAGGAAGATATGTGTGCAATGTTATACAGAATAATAAGTTGTGTCTCCTTTTCAAGTGAAAAATGTCACGTAAGAAGTCTGAAATGTCCTGATAAGTCTGAAATTTATTGTTAAGTTTACATTTTCTCTAAGTCAACTGATGTATATCGAAAACTTACTAGTAACTGAATTTCATTTTTCCCCTATTTTAGTTTGGCCATTTTTTATGTTATATTTTTGTTTGTTCCTCGGCAAGTATGAAAAAATTGTAATGTTCCTCATGACTAACGTTACCGTCAAATGTCTAACATTTATAGTTAAGTTGCCATTCTCTCTAAGTCAACTGATGTTTTTCGAAAATTTCCCCCCAGCTTAGATTCTTAGATATTTTTTCACGAGATTTAATATTATTTCGCCATTTTAGTCCAGCAAATGTTTAAATTTATATACCTTGTTCCATGATTCACATCTAAGTGGGTACCTACTAATATGTTTGTGCCTTATCAAAGTTACCCGTGAGGTGAGGACCTAAATGAATCTTTCCCATGTGGGAAAAAACTTATATTTTTCTATGATGTTATGCAATAACTCCATCGTTTTATTCTAAAAATAAAACTTTTTCGATATGGCTGTTCTAATGGTTGTATTTCTACGTTTTCTATCTCATAAATTGAATTCCAAGTGTGGAACTATCAGCGGTCTGAATGACCGCTCCCTCCTCTTGACTGAAGGTTAATGCGGGGCTTCTGTTTCTAGAAATCTCCCACCCCTACACACATCGCAGAAAAAGTCTGAAAAACAATCAGGAGATCCTGAAGATAATAATCCTATAAATCTACTCAGTGCATCACGAAGTTCCTGGGCCTACTCAGAAACAGCAGCAAATAGCTAGTTTATACCTACCTGTATGTACAGGAGAGATCCCTCATAATGTCTTGGTTCTATATCGTATGCGTGTGAGCTCACAAAGCTGCCTCTTGGTCTTATGTGGGGATTTAACTAAAAGTACTTGCCTAATGTTTTTGGAAGTATCCCTCCTCTCCATGCATAACGAAAAAGAGTCATTGGAAATAGAGGTGCGCTGATACTGATCTTTGTTGTAACTGTTCCTACCTGCTCCAGTTCCGTTCGTGGAACAGTTTCAAATTACCGATCCTGTTCCACTTACCTATCCGGAGAGGAGCTCTGTTGGTTTCAACACCTTCGCCCACAGGAGAGTCTCGCGGGAGTCCACCTAAAGGCACAACTAGCGCAGCCTTCTGGCATTCCGGTCTACTAGTCAGCTGATCGGGTGCCTGATGTGTGTATTCGCTGGCTTCCCGCTTAGACTTGAATCTCGTTGCTTTTTAGTGAAGCTGGGAGAATTCGTGAGTTAGGTATCGAAATGGATCCAAGACGAGTAATTTTGTTGAGCGGTAGGCAACCATCTCAAAATAGGTTTAGATAGCATCAGAGATTGAATTAGTGTTTAGCGTTTGAAGAAGTACCTAGGTACCTAATTTGTATAAGTAGGGTTCATACCTAGTTTGTATAGGTAGGTAGTAGGTACCTACCAAATAAGTGTTGAGTGTACATAGGTACATCTTGATGTTTCATTTTTTGCAGCTCTCCTCGCTTACACTCATGTCAAGCGTCTAGGGCAGATGTCTTTTTGCCTCCATGCTATCAGTATTTTGCTCTTTGCGGAACAAAAAGTGGAAGCTTTGTGTTCGCGACGATTCTTGTACAATTCCTACATACTCGTATATAATTGGCCGATAATTTGTCCCGAAAAGAGGAGAGAAAGTTAAAAAAAATTTGCTCTTTTAGTTCTCAGTTTAGTTTTAGTTATGTAGCATCGCTGGAAAAGCTCATCTTCTAAGGAATGTTTCTAGGTAATGTCCTTTTTGTTAGGTACCTATACCTATGTAAGTTTTCTGAGAGTTAATAATAAGTAATTCAACCATATCTGTGTGCTTGCTAGGATCTCTGGGTGTGATTGGGACAGTTTTTAACCACACTCAACAGACTCAGCGTTCAAAAGGTGATGAAATAATTGTCGACCAAAAACGCTTTTTTGGTTTTGTGGCCAACGTCATTTTCCGAAATTCGACCCACAGCATTAATCTGATCGGGACCGCTAAAGAACTCGTCCTTTCTTTTTGAAAATCTGAATCTCTTTGGAACCATGAAATTTCGGGAAGAGCCAAATAGCTGAAAATGATAGGCAACCTTGGTTTAGTAGGAAAAAAGTTGGTTAGCCTGCGCTGCGTAAATGAATAATATTGGTGGTATTGAAGTCATAATATCACATATAGTAAGCAAAAAAAATTCCAATAAATATAGGTACAAGTAGGCACATATATATTAGCAACGGTAACTCGACTGTAGTGGCACGAATGCCTTGACAGGGAAACAGCGTTGAGTTCAGAGCCCTCCATCTTATTAATACTGAAAGAAGGAACCCGATAGGTATCTATTATAAATTATATCGACGAACGCTGAGGAGGAACGTGAAACCAGGCTAGAAAACTCGTGACAGTGACAACCACAGAATAACAACAACCGCCTGAACCTGAAATCTAAAGCACCTGAAATGATACGCAATCAGCTGACTAGTACTGTAAGTTGCCCAGAATGCCAGAAGGAAGCGCTAGTTGTGCCTTTAGGTCAGAGATGGGCAAAATGTAATTACAATTACAATTACAATTACCTGGCAATTCCTTGTAATTTGTAATTGAAACCCCACAATTACAATTACTTGTAATTGTAATTGTAATTGCAATTATAAAGCTCAGAAAAGTAATTGTAATTGCAGGTCCCAATTACAATTACATTTGGGAGCCAAGTAATTGCAATTACAATTACAATTACATGTAATTGTAATTGTAATTGCTAAGTAATTAAATTCCAAATACTTTGTGTAAATGGAACTAGCGAAGTGGAAATGTCCATTTTTACTTTCCCAACAGGGTGGAAAATAATGTCCATTTTCACTTTCTCAGCATCCCAACAGAGTGGAAAGTAATGTACATTTTTACTTTCCAGTTCCAGTCATGCAGCATGATCGTATGAGCGAATTTCCCAAATGTATATTAGGTATTACCTTTTTATTAAATTGAGTTGAAATTCGAGCAGTTTGTGTGCAAAGAAACTGTTAACTATTAATTGTATTGCAAAAAAACTTGTTCTAAGTATTATAGGTAGTTCAATTCAAACACAGATTTAGTATTTTTAGAATTTTTGGTTTTATCGATTTTCTGGCACTTCTTGATGAAAATTAAGTACAATTTTGAGCTTCAATTCTTAAATGACCTAGTTCATAGTTGACAAACTTTTTTGAGTAATATTCAGCAAAAACAAATATGAATTCAACGATTTTCAGCCGTTTTTTTTCATTCTTAGTGATTTTTTTTAGTACATTTTTTGAAATTTGACCAATTTAATGTGCTCAAAAAATGTTGTTCAGTGAACTCATCCTTTCTTTTGGAATGCTTGATTTTTTGGCGCAAGAACGAAGTTTTTATCCAAATCCTATCGAGAGTTATCGTCTGGAATAATATATATATATATATATATATATATATATATATATATATATATATATATATATATATACTTCTTGATAAACTAAATAAACTGTTCTATTGAACAATATAATTGGTTTTGAATTATTAATAGATGAACGAAGAAAGTAAAAAGTTGTTTTTGATATTTCGAATGAATCTTGTTCACAAGTTAGAAGTTGAAAATGAAAATGAAAAAATAATTTACAGATTGTTCAGGTGATGGGATGGCTTGTTGATGTATGTAGATAATTTCAATCGCAAGGTGAAGATAATTTCAATCGTTAATGTTGAGGCCGGGAGGTACGTTTGCTTTCAAAACCCACTTGTGTGCTTTTTCTGATTGGTGTAGAAGTCGGTCGTTAGAACCTGGTGGCATCTTCTTCAAAACCTTCACCCCAAAACATTGATCAAATGATGCATCATGAGATCTTGCATGTTCGTTGATTGTGAGTGGCTGGTTATGGGTAACTGAAGCACGATGGTTATTCATCCGCAGAATTATTTGCGATGCTTTGCCAACGTAGAAAGCCTGTTGATTGTTATTGCATTTCTGGCATATTAATTGGTAAACACACATTTTGGATTGGCACTCTGCTGAGTTTACACATTTGGAGATGGTGATGGTGTGGTGATTACCGAAGTAAAATGTACATTTTTAATCACGAGGCAGCAAAGTTTGCATCTGAGTCGGCCGCAAGGACGTAACCCAGGTTCATGACACCCTGTAGACTGCGTCGGTTGAGGGTGACGGTGCGACAAGATTTCACCGATATTATTTCCTTGAAGATATGTCACTCGTGGTGTTTCTTGGAAAATTTCTCTCGTTTGTAAGTTGGCTGTCAAAATGGGTTGTAGCTCACGAAGTAACTATTTAATTTTTGGGCTCCAAAGAAGAACGTAGTGATTAGTGGCACTTGGTCCGTAGTAGCTTGTGGCGTTGCTGTGTGCTGTACGTGGGCTGGCACTAAACGATCTTTAACAAATTTCTTTGGGTAGCCCCTTTCAACCAGCTTGCTTTGTAGGCTTGACAGATAGGATTCGAGATTTTCTTTTTTGTTATTGATTCGATGACCTCGGATTGATAACGATCTCGGGATTGATCGTTTTGTATGTGGAGGGTGGCAGCTGTCGTAATGCAAGTATAATTGTTGATTTGTGGGTTTTGATGTGTACTGTGGTGATGAAATTCCCTTCTTGTAGAGTGATGTTGACGTCGAGAAATGTAATGGCTGTTGATGAATATGACCAAGTGAAAGTGACGGAGTATCGCGAATTGATGTCTGCCAAGAAAATTTGTAGTTCTTCCTCACCATGCGGCCACACTAGAAATACATCGTCTATAAATCTCTTCCACAGCCAGGAAATAATTCTCTTGATGCCAGGAAATCGTTCTCCAATTCGGCCATGAAGAGATTTGCATACGATGGAGCCATGCGAGTCCCCATAGCTGTTCCTTTCTTCTGAATGTATCTTTGGTCACCATACTTGAACACATTCATTGTTAAGACGCACTCAACCAGTTTGACCAGAAAGTTTGTGGAAGGAACTTGAGGGGCTGGTCGCTCCTGGAGGAACTGAGCCACAGCTTGTAGGCCTTCATGATGAGGAATCTCAGTATATAGAGAGTTTACGTCTATTGTGACAAGGATAACATCTGTGGGGACTCGCGTCTCTCGTAGAATATTGAGGAAATGTTGTGTGTCTTTGATGTAGTAATTGTAATTTAATTACTTTGCAATTACAATTACAATTAATTGCCTCGCCCACCTTCCCTCATATCCCTCCCCCTTTTCAACCCTCCCATCTTCAATAGCAACAGGAAACTACCTAAAACCATTGGACTTTATTAAACTGTAAGGTCCCTTTTTTAGATCTCGGTAAAGGTGTGATTCCTCGAAATGACGACACTCAACAAAGGGTTTGAAACAGAGAAGGAGAATGAAGTTAGTTAGTTTGCTATCCCCAATCGCATTGTGGTTATCTATTTAACTGTTTATTTGAAGTGTTTCAAGATGTCTTTTGTTGGGCGGGCCAAGAAAAGTCCCATTTGGGAGCATTTTGATCAAGTTGATAGGGAAAATGCACGGTGCTACATTTGCAAGATTTTAGTAAGTTGAAAGTCTACTACTACCAATTTGAAAAGACATATTAGCCGAAATCATCCTACTATTAAGTTAATTAACATTTCAAAACCTTCTCGTCCTGCATCAGTTAACGTTCTCCCTGCTGAGAAACACGATAATGATAACTCCACACAAAGCACTCAAACCAAGACATCTACACTACCAGTCACCATTGCTACTGCAGGAGTGAATTCACAAACCAAAATATCTGAATTTACCATTAAAATATTATCAGTTACTGCTAAAAAAAAACACATAGATGAAGCTCTTTCTTCATTGTTCAGGGAAGACTACCAGCCTTTTTCCATAGTAGGAAGACGAGGGTTTTAAAAAATTTGTCTAAGCTCTGAACCCGTATATATGTGCTGCCTACTAGGAACAAAGTTTCCGCTGCTATGATTCCCGCTAGGTATGAATCATGCAAAGTACAGGTTTAAGACCTCCTTAAAAATGCTAAAACTTTGACCATAACAACTGATTGTTGGACTTCAAGAAAGAATGACAGTTATATGGCCCTAGCAGCTCATATCATTTATGAAAAATGATAGTATTAGTGGGAAAAACACGGGTGTGTGTGTGTGTGTGTGTGGGGGGTTAGTTTGTGGGAATAATGGTACTTTTTTTTTTTTTCTTCATCAATAGGTATATTACTAGATTGTGACGTTATGAGTCAATCTCATACATCTCTTAATTTGGGAGCTGCAATTTCTAAGAATAATAGATGAATGGGGAATTGCGAGCAAAGTTATTTTTGCAGTTTCCGACAAAGCACAAAATATTCTATGTACACTCAGAAACGAGAAATTCAGATTTATGGGCTGTGCAGCTCATGAAATTAATTTGATAGTTGAAGCAGGTTTGGCACAGCATGAAATTGCCTCAATACTCCAAAAAATCAAGAGAATTGTTGGACACTTCCACATATCCAATAGTTCATGGAAATTGCTATCATAAAACCCAGGAGAAGGAAGTTGGTCACTTTTAAACTCAGTAGTCACTCGCTGGAATTCGACCCTTTACATGATGGAGCGTTTCATGGAACTCAAAGTACCAATAAAAACAGCTACTGCTTTGATAGACGCTGATTTACCCATCTTAACTGCATCAGATTGGTTACTGGCTAAACAAGTTGTCAAAATTTTGAAACCTTTCGAGCAAATTACGGATAATATGAACATTCAGAGGTACCCTCCTGTTTCGGGCTTAATTGTAATGATTTACGTCAAGAAGAATTTACTGATGTAAAACCTTTAGTGGAAACCCTCATTGAGCAGGTTGAGAGAGACGACAGATTCAAAAATGTAGAAAATAGCGTCACACTCGCAATCAGCACCTTTTTGGTCCCTAGGTTCAAAAGGTTACGATTTAGAAATCCTAAGGGTGAGGAAGCTGATGATGCCCAAAAAAGAGTAAAAACTTACGTTGTTAGAAAGCAGCTGAAAAAACAAAAGTTGAAAACCCAGTCCCTCAAGGAGGCTCTGAGAACAGGATATCATCAATAGACCATGAAGGCACATCCCTGTGGAAATCGTTTCTAGATGTTGCTGGATTGCAAACAACGCCAGTTAGTGAGTACCTACCCGTGTACATATACCTATCTTTTTAAGATGTAGTGTAGAAAAAACCTGTCTGTTCCCATCTTCTTTTTAATTAAGCCATCGCTTATTTTTTATATTTGGGTTTTTAATCGTTTGCAGAAACCCCCGAAAGCAGAGCCTTTATATTGAGCTTCAGAGATACCTGGAAGAACAGAGAATTCCACTTCATTCAGATCCAGTGAAGTGGTGGTACGAAAATAGACATACCTATCCCTTACTTTGGACAGTCTCTTAACAAAGGCTGTGCATAACAGCAACTTCAGAACCCTGTGAACAATTGTTCTCCAGGGCTGGTTTGTTCATAAGCGAAAGGACAAGCCAACTACCACCTCAAGAAGCACGCATGCTTCTGTTTTTAAATTCAAATGAGAGGCTGTTTTGATTTTAGTATTATTATATATTACCTACATTGTTTTGTTTTTGTCAGCTCTATATTTTGATTCAGAACAGTACGTAATTCACCTATGCGCACCTAATGTAAAGGAGTAACTAGTGTGAAATTCATTAAATTCTTCAATCTAAATTAAATAAATATTGCATTTCTTGTTGTCATACCTTATTTATTTGAATTGATGCAACTTTTGTTTGTATGGATTGAACTTTGAAAACAAATTTTTAATTCGTAAATAAAGGTAGCAATCGAATTACCTACATATTACCTTAACGCAGGTTTTCTTTATTCTTGTCTGAATAGAAAAGCTAAAAAAGTTCCAGTCACGCAGAATGATGGAATGAGCAAATTCTAGTAAATTATTTATCGAATATTCGTGTTAAATTGTTTTGTAATTTGAGCTCTTTGTGTGCACCAAAATAGTTTACTATCATTTCAATTTAAAAAAAAAAAAAACTTTTCTAAATAGTATCCTGCAATTTAAACACATTTTTTGTTCTAGAATTTTACCATTTTTGAAGTTTTATTAATTTTTTTAGCTCACATAAAAACAATTAAGGTAGGTACCTACCTACCTTTTTCAGCATAAATTTTGTGCACACATTTTTTGATGTTCTACTTCATAGTTGATAAACATTTTCTGGTGAACATATAAACACTTGTACATTATTTAAACAAGTCAACATTAACGGTTGAGGGGGACCTTGCATTGATGCAGGGTTAAAGGGGTTGCATCGCGTTCTGGGCCAGAGCGCATAACGCTGTTAGTCACTTGAAGTTATTTCATTTCGTTGCACATTCTAATGAATTTTCACATGAAAGAGTGAAGCAAGTGCTGTATTGGAGCAATGCATATATATCCAACAGTTACAGAAGCCCTAAAGATGAAACAAAACAAAAAATTGTTTCACATTACCACTGCTACTTTTGTATTGTTAGAAAACAGAATTTATTCTGATTTGCCTTTTTTTGGAGGAATTAATAAATTTTAATTATATTAAAAATGGTATATACAAAATAATGAGTTTCCTAAAATATTTTGAAAACTCGAGCATTAATTTCAATGCCAATACCTTCGATCTTGCTCTGCTGACGATATCCTCGAGAAAGTCCTTCCTGCGTAAGCTGCAATCTTTGGATTTTGATTTCGTCGAGTTCAGTATTTTGAACTTGTTTGTGATTTTGTCCAACATTTGTGAATGTAATCCATGTTATTCTGAACTTGTCTGTGATTTTGACCTCTAGTAATTTGTGCATTTGTGCATTTCTCGAAATATCTTCGCATTTGTGCATTTGTGCATTTCTCGAAATATCTTCGCGATACTTCTTTTTGGGAGTTGTACATTTCGTTTTTCTTGTAATTGGGGAGTCCATTACTTTGAACTTGTATGTGATTTTGTATAGAAGTTCGTTGATGTTGGATTAAAAATATGGTTTTATGACAGAAACAGAACTAGATTGTTTCCCAGAATGTTGTGAATGACTCCTTGCACCTTGTCGTGATGTTGGGTCAAAATGACCCCACGTTGTCTCTGGAAGGGTTAAGGAGCGCATTCACCGCGAGATTAGGTTTCATGTTCCTGACTGATTCCATGTTCCATGTCAGCAAACCTCTACCTCTTTCCGAGAATACCCCACCTCTCCATCCATAAGAAAAAAGTCGGTTGTAACAACCAGGAGATCCTGAAGATCATTAATTTTACTACTCTGCTCATTGTGTCAGCAAGCTTCAAGAATGCTCTGAATCGGTAGCAAAAATCTAGATGTTACCTATGAGTGGAGGAAGCGTTCCCCATAAGATGTGGCTGTACAACTAATGTATGTGGGATCACAAGGCTGCCTTTTGTTCTGTTGAATAGCGTTGACAAAAAAGTGGGCCTTAAGCTTCTGGAAATATCCCACCTCTTCACACTTCACGGAAGAATTCAGAAAACCAACATGGAGATCCTGTAGACAATAATCGTACGAACCTACTCATTGTGACAACAAGTTATTTGAATATGCAGAATCCGCAGCAAAAATTTAATTTATTCCCAGTAAGTACTTGAGAGATCCCCTATAATTTCAATGACTTGGTTCTACAGCTTATGGCTGTGAGCTCACAATGCTGCCTCTTGGTCTTATGTGTTAAAGTGTTTCTGGAAATATCCCACCTCTATACACATAATGACTAAAGTCGAATGGAACAACCAGGAGACCCTGTAGATGATACTCCTATATAGCTAATCAGTGTGTCAGCAAGTTCCTGACATGCTCAGAATCAGCAGCAAAAATCTAGTTAATCTCCCATAAGTGCAAGAGAGATCCCCCATAATGTTAGTGCTTGGGCTTATGGGTGCGAGCTCACTAAGCTGCTTCCTGGTCTCATATGAAGTGTCAACTAAAAAAAACTTGCATAATGTTTCTGGAAATATCCCACGACAAAAAAAAAATTCAGATCAAACAACCAGGAGATCCTTGAGATAATAATTCTATAAATCTGTTCAGTTTGTTAACAACCTTCCAGAATGCTGTAGTTATTCAAAACTCTAGTTATTTCCTATGATTAGAGGAGGGGTTCCCCTATAAGATGTGGCTCTACAGCTAACGGATGTGTGTTGTGAGATCACAAGGCTGCCATTTGTTTTCTTGAAAAGCGTTGACTAAAACTGCGGGCCTCAACTTCTGGAAATATCCCACCTCTCCACACATCACAGGAAAATTCAGAAAAACAACCAGGAGGTCCTGAAAATAATAGGCCTATAGATCTACTCAGTGTGTCAGCAAGGTCCCGGAATACTCATAATCAGCCGCAGATATCTAGTTAATCCCTGTTAGTACAGGAGAGATTCCCCATAATGTCAATGTCTTGAGTCCACAGTTTATAGGTGTGGGCTCACCAAGCTGCCTCTTGGTCTCATGTGAAGTGTAAACTAAAGTTAGGTGCATGTTTCTGGAAATATCCCATCTCTTCACACATAACGAAAAAAGTCAGATCAAACAACCAGGAGATCCTGAAGACAATAATTTTACAAACCTGTTCAGTGTGTCCGCAAGTATCCATATTACTCTGAATCGACAGCAAAAATCTAGATATTACCTATGAGTAGAGGAAGCGTTCCCCATAAGATGTGGCTCTACAACTAATGTATATGGCATCACAAGGCTGCCTTTTGTTCTGTTGAATAGCACTGACAAAAAAGTGGGCCATAGGCTTCTGGAAATATATCACCTCTTCACACATCACGGAAGAATTCAGAAAACCAACACGGAGATCCTGTAGATAATAATCGTACGAATCTACTCATTGTGAGAACAAGTGATTTGAATATGCAGAATCCGCAGCAAAAATCTAATTTATTCCCAGTAAGTACTTGAGAGATCCCCTATAATTTCAATGACTTGGTTGTTCTACCTCTTGGCCTTATATGAAGTGTTAACTAGACTAGCTTGCATAATGTTTCTGGAAATATCCCACCTCTATACACACAATGACTAAAGTCGAATGGAACAACCAGGAGACCCTGTAGATAATACTCCTATATAGCTAATCAGTGTGTCAGCAAGTTCCTGACATGCTCAGAATCAGCAGCAAAAATCTAGTTAATCTCCCATAAGTGGAAGAGAGATCCCCCATAATGTTAGTGCTTGGTTCTACGGCTTATGGAAGCGAGCTCACTAAGCTGCCTCTTGGTCTCAAATGAAGTGTCAACTAAAAAAAACTTGCATAATGTTTCTGGAAATATCCCACGACATAAAAAAAAAAATTCAGATCAAACAACCAGGAGATCCTTGAGATAATAATTCTATAAATCTATTCAGTTTGTTAACAACCTTCCAGAATGCTCTAGTTATTCAAAAATCTAGTTATTTTCTATGAGTTGAGGAGGGGTTCCCCCAAGTTCCCTCTCGGTCTCATCTGAAGTGTAAACTAAAGTTAGGTGCATAATATTTCTGGAAATATCTCACCTCTTCACACATAACGAAAAAAGTCAGATCAAACAACCAGGAGATCCTGAAGACAATAATTTTACAAATCTGCTCAGTGTGTCCGCAAGTATCCATATTGCTCTGAATCGACAGCAAAAATCTAGATATTTCTTATGAGTAGTGGAGGTGAGATCACAAGGCTGTCTTTTGGTCTCTTGAAAAGCGTTGACTCCTTTTCCTTCCGAGGAAGGAGGTCCAGGTATTACTTCCATTCAAGGGTTAAGGATCGGGATCGTGTATCGAGAACTGTTTAGAAAAATGGAAGTCTGAGTCACGAAGTGAACTGATACTCTTAGAGGAAACGTAGAATCATTGTAACTATATCTGTATCCTTCTCATGAGCGGTATGGAACAGTTACCGAGCAGTTCCACTGTGAGATTAGGTTCCACGTTCCCGATCCGAGAGTATCAGCAAAAAAACCTCTTGGTCTTATGAGGAGTGTTTACTAAAAATACTTGCCTGATGTTTCCGAAATATCCCACCTCTCCACACATAACAAAAAAGGTCGTATTTAACAACTTGGAGATCCTGAAGATAATATTTCTAAAAATCTGATCAGTGTGTCTGCAAGATTCCAGATTCCTCTGAATCGGCAGCAAAAATCTAGATGTTACTTTTGAGTAGAGGAAGAGTTCCCCCATAAGATGTGGCTCTACAGCTAATGGATGAGGGATCATAATGCTGCCTTTTGGTCTCTTGAAAAGATTTGACTAAAAATACGGGCCTTATGTTTCTTGGAATATCCCACCCCTCGACACATTACAAGTAAGGCAGATGAAACTAGTAGGTATTTCCTATTGATTGGAACAACTGATCCTGAAGGTAATATTCCTACCAATCTACTCAGTGTGCACCCACCTAACCTGTATATAGCATATAACATGTATACATATGTACTGACATATTTGAATATATAATATTATAATAATATAAAAATAAATATATATAAACATAAAGAACATAGAACTTTCTTCCGAACGTTGCGATATAAACCTCTTTGGCAACCTCGTATTTATATATATATATATATATATATATATATATATATATATATATATATATATATATATATATATATATATATATATATATATATATATATATATATATGAACAGTTAGATATTGTAAATTATAGCAGATGGAAAGTTCAAAAATGAGAAAAAAAGAACAAGTCTAGTTCTGAGAGAAAGTTATGCGCAAGGAATGGACTTCTTATCCTTGCAGCAAACGGGCTTCTCACCGATAATTCCAGTAAAAATGTAAGGGCGATCACATAACTTGCTGTAAACATGAACATTAACAAGTCCGTCTTTAGAAAAGACTGTACAGAACTTAGTGTCTCCCTCAGGGTCAGCCTTGGTGGAGTTAGCCAGGGCGATGCATAGTTCTTTGCACTGGTTCTCTCCTTCTTCATTACAGTCCAAATTCACAGTGAGGCCGCGTTCCGCCTGCTTGTCGTTCGTATCGCTGGAATTCATGGCGGCGCAGTACACTTATTGTCAACTGTCGCAGGTCCAGCAGTTACGACAACAGATAACACCATGGCAGCACTGACAAAACCAGCGAAGAGGATCTTCTTAGCTCCAATCATGATCGATTTTCACACTAGTAAAATAGAAGAATCCGGTAGAAATTATGATGACTTCGATCGATAGAGTAGTTAGGTACCCAGGTACTTAGCGGAACGATGAAAGTAGGTATGAGAGCAGAAAGAAAATCCTGAGCGATGGTATCATATATATATATATATATATATATATATATATATATATATATGTATAATCAAGTTTAACTTGTGATGAGGAAAACTGTGTATGAGTGTGACCGATATTGGAATTTTTGAACATTTTTGAATATTTACCAGTCATGGGACATGGATTGAAGGAAAAATTCTTTGAATGGCCCGAGATATTAATAGGTCTGTAGTTAATAGGAGGGCAACTCGTACACGCCCATCTTTGCCTCTAATCTTCTCTTCCACTGCACGAAGTGGCCTATTTCTGAGGGTCATTTTTGATCATCAAACTCCACCAATTTCGGGCTGGTTTTTTTTCCTTTCTAACATCGTTTTATTGTAGCGCCAAATGAGCCAAAATTTGCAAATATTCGTTCTCAACACGAGCTGGAGAAACTCACGTTGGATATTCGGGTATTAACAAAGGAATCAAATCTGAAGTGAATTTCATCAAACTTCGGGGCCAGGGGAAGAAGGCCTTTCATTGATTTTCCGTCCCCTCTAGGGGTGAGCATCGATGAACAAAACATCGATGTTGACCATCGATGTTAACATCGGACCAATACATCGATGTGTGGAAAACATCGATGTATTTCGGTGCAAAACACGATGTTTTTCGATGTTTTTAAAAATCATTTTAAAAAGGTAATTTTTGGAATATACTAAATACAATGAAACAACTAATTTTAATTGAAAGAAATACAATGAAATACACAAATAATTTTAAACTTGAAAATACAATGAATTACTCAACTAATTTTATATTAAAAGTGGGTGTACAATTTATTAAATCGCAACAACTAAACTACGTATTATTTACAGTTTTTTAATTATTCCCAGCTCCAAAGCGTCTCATCAATGGAATGGAGGAAAACCACTTTGGATATCATTTTTCCTTCTAGTCTGTTTCGGTTTTGGGTAACTGCCCAACTTTGGAGAACAATTTTTCAGATGGAACTGATGTTGCCATTATGATGAGGTATGTTTTAGCCAACACCATCCACTAACACGAAACAGACAACAGTGAACGAGTGAACTGAACAGTAATTGGAATACTGGAAGTTTTTAGCGATGTCCCAGGGAGCCGCCATGGTGGGTGGGGTCTGGGGTCGGCCGGGTGGCTCCTGGCCGGCGGTTGGGGTGACTTGCCACATTCGTCACACCAACTATGCTTATTAATACTAAATATGTGCTTACCTACTTTACCTACCCATTTCTGTTGACTTTTGTAATGCCAGTTTTGGCCGCTACAAATAAAAACAATTTGACTTGATTTGTTATCTTATGATCTTATGAAGCCAAGAAGCAGTGGAGGGAGTGAAAGGCTGTTATTGTTATTGGAGGGTTTCATTGAAGCCAAGTAATTCCCGCCGGTGACCATCTTACTCTTCTCAAAATTCAAAACGTCCTCTTTATTTAATTAATATTTATTACACATTAACCAAGTTTTTAGAAAATGGTTCCTAAAAGCTTTAGTGTTGAAAATAAAATTAGCAATTTCGCGTTTATAAAACATCGATGTACGAAAACATTGCTAGTTAACATCGATGTACGAAAAACATCGATGTTTTGAAAACATCGACCGTCGATGCTCATCTCTAGTTCCCTCCTCAGCCTCCTCCTCCGTTTCTTGGGACTTGGTTCCTGAAGTATGGGGTATGGGGCCCGAAGACATGATTGTCACCTTCTGACGACTCGGACCTCTTGTCGTCTTTGCCTCTAATCGTCTGGTCTCACTACACCAATTGAACAATTTGTACGTTTCTGATAGTCACTTCCAGTCATCACAAATTCACCGATTTTGGGCGCTTTTTTAAACAACGTTTTATTGAAGCGCCAAATGAGCCAAAATTTGCAAATATTCGTTCACAAACGAGCTGGAGCAACTCACGTTGGATATCGGAGTATTAACAAAGAAATTAAATCTGAGGTGAATTTCTTCAAACTTCGGGGCCAGTGGAAGGCCTTCATTGTTTTTTCGTTTCCTTCTCCTCCTCCTCCGTGTCTTGGGACTTGGTTCCTGAAGTATGGGAGTCCTCTGAGCCTGAGGATATGTTCCATTCTGATGATTTGGACATCGTTTCGTCGTCAAGAAGCTCGCCTGTGTAGTAAAGGACGGTGTGCGTGACGGTCTGCTCTTGAATGTGGTGGCCGAGCTCACAATCCGCCGTGATTTTTAATCGTTTTATTGTAGCGCCAAATGAGCCAAAATTTACAAATATTCGTTCTCAACACGAGCTGGAGAAACTCACGTTGGATATTCGGGTATTAACAAAGGAATCAAATCTGAAGTGAATTTCATCAAACTTCGGGGCCAGGGGAAGAAGGCCTTTCATTGATTTTCCGTTCCCTCCTCCTCCTCCGTTTCTTGGGACTTGGTTCCTGAAGTATGGGAGTCCTCTAAGCCCGAAGACATGATTGTCTCTTTCTGACGACTCGGACCTCTTGTCGTCGTCTTTGCCTCTAATCGTCTGGTCTCACTACACCAATTGAACAATTTGTACGTTTCTGATAGTCACTTCCAGTCATCACGAATTCACCGATTTTGGGCTCTTTTTTAAACAACGTTTTATTGAAGCGCCAAATGAGCCAAAATTTGCAAATACTCGTTCACAACACGAGCTGGAGAAACTCACATTGGATATTCGGGTATTAACAAAGGAATCAAATCTGAGGTGAATTTCTTCAAACTTCGGGGCCAGTGGAAGGCCTTCATTGATTTTTCGTTTCCTTCTCCTCCTCCTCCGTTTCTTGGGACTTGGTTCCTGAAGTATGGGAGTCCTCTGAGGCCGAAGACATGATTGTCTCCTTCTGACGACTCGGACCTCTTGTCGTCATCTAATCTTCTGGTCTCACTACACCAATTGAACAATTTGTACGTTTCTGATAGTCACTTCCAGTCATCACAAATTCACCGATTTTGGGCGCTTTTTTAAACAACGTTTTATTGAAGCGTCAAATGAGCCAAAATTTGCAAATATTCGTTCACAAACGAGCTGGAGCAACTCACGTTGGATATCCGGGTATTAACAAAGAAATTAAATCTGAGGTAAATTTCTTCAAACTTCGGGGCCAGTGGAAGGCCTTTCATTGTTTTTCCGTTTCCTTCTCCTCCTCCGTTTCTTGGGACTTGGTTCCTGAAGTATGGGAGCCTGAGGATATGTTCCATTCTGATGATTTGGACATCGTTTCGTCGTCAAGAAGCTCGCCTGTGTAGTAAAGGACGGTGTGCGTGACGGTCTGCTCTTGAATGTGGTGGCCGAGCTCACAATCCGCCGATAATGCGCTTTGTATTTCTTCATCCATGTCCGCAATCGGATCATCCGGTACGTCCGGCGGACTGAAGAATTTGAAAAAGATTCAGCTTGAACCTGCTTGGGCATTTTCATGTCGTTCCCGTTGAACCAATCGATAACAGCCTAATGACTAGTAAATTTCTAGTCCCTCAAACGAAAACGGATCATCGCTGTCGGGAACACACTTCATGAAATACTCTTTAGTGAGGTGGTCGTACGAGAAGAATTCGTTTGGGGAGAAGTGCATTTCGAGTTGAAACCATTAGCTGTTCGTTCAGTGAGCATCTTACATCCTGCATGTGCTTCAGGATCGGTTCATCATGAGGGTAAACTGTGTCACTGAGCATGGAGACGTTTTTGAAGATGGTCGGACAAATTTCCCTCTCGATAGAGTGATATCGCAATCAATCTGCATACTTTATTCCTGGTAGATGGATCTTTGGCATAAACCTATTCCATCTAGCTTCCACCTCGGAGCAACAGCATGGAGCTACACACTGCGCTTTTCGTTCTAATTTGATACGATGAGTTGCTTGGAATGGCTTCATTCTAGTTTCTTACTTTTTCCCCATAAGTACTGGGGCAATGTCCCGATGCCCCCCCTCACCGGCCGCCCCTGAACAGCGGACTAGGGGACTCAATTCACTTCATCATTCTTTTCAACTATTGGCAAACATTTAGTTATTGAGAAAAAACACACTAACACATACCATCCTGCTTCAAAAGGTACCACCGAACGTTTCCATCGATCTCAAAAAGAGGTCTTGATGTGTTCCTCTAAACCAGCCCGTTGGGCCCTTGATCTCCCGGTCATTCTCGTTGGACTCCGCAATTGGCCTACTTTTGGTCCAAAATTGACCTTATTTTGTTCCAAATTTCAATTTCGGCCTCCTTAAAGGAGAGGAGCCTCTCGTTCTCTTCCAATATTTCAACCAAGAAATTAAGATACTTTACTCTTTTTCAGATGGCCCCTTCAAACCTTTTTCATCGCCCACGGGTATGTACGCCTCCTCCTCCTGCTTCAACCCCGCCTAATCACTCACTTTGGCTGCGCTCGCACTCCGCATCACACACCAATCGTAACTATTGTCATCTGGTCATGACCTATACTGTAAAAATTTAACACATGGATAAATCAAACCAGCAAGACAAACAATGAAATTCAATTTTTAAAAAATTCCAGGAGGGGGAGGTGTTGGTACTATACACACCAGACCCGTGAAGCTTATCATTTAAACCTTTCCTGGCTGGGGGGCTACCCCCTCCCTCTACGGGCAGGACTGTATAAATACCTGGCCAGGGGACCCAATAAATCATTCCATATCCGTCTATTTATTCTCCTGCATCCTGCTGTCACAATAATATTATAATAAAATTTATATATAAACATGAACAACATAGAACTCACATCTGAACGTTTCAATACTATCTACTTTGGCGAACTCATATAGTTAAATTTATGTATAATCAAGTTAACTTGTGATGGGGAAAACTGGAAAACTTTGTATGAAGGTGTCCACACACCGTAGTACAAGTACAATAAAAAAAAAAAAATATATATACCTATATATATATAGGTATGTATATATATATATACTCGGCGCTTCGCGCCTCGCCGGGGGGCTTCGCTCCCCTGGACCCCCCTAATCTATACTCGGCGCTTCGCGCCTCGCCGGATCTTTTCTCTTTTCTACTGCGTAGAAAACGAGGATAATTTGCTATGCAATTCTTAGCCTGAATCAACTTAGTTTTGGAATGTAGCCAGGTACGTAAGGGGAGGGAAATTGGTAGCTTGAAATGTGAACATTTATAACATAAATCAGCTTTCCAACGAGTGGCGAACGATTTTTGTGCGATGAAAACTGCGGAAGTTTCATTCCCCTAACAACGGCTAGGTTGTACGTGAAAAACACTGAAATTGTGACACAATCTATAGCAACTAATCAACTACTAGATTGTACGTGAAAATCATCTTGAATTTCGTCACGGACGTTACATAAAAAATTATTAGGGGTCGGCCTAAGAATTGCATAGCAATTGACCCTAGATTGACACCGTGGGGTGAAAAATGCCCCGGCAGTTGCAGTTTCTTGTGTTCCTCAATCTCGGAGAATCACAGAACCTTCCCCATCCCTCCTAAATACTCCCCTGCGTCCAAACTCTCCCCAGAAAGTGACAATAAAGGTCAGTTCAATGCTAGACGACGTGGAAGTAAGATGTAAATAGTGACTGGGGTATTTTTCACCCCACAGTGTAGTTAACAGTGAACTTTTTTGCTCTCCAGTTTAGAGGTCCTTTTTTTTTTTTTTTTCGGTTTTTGAAGTGCAAAATGGCTACTTCAAAGAAGTATTCTGATCCTCAGGAAATCAGGAAACACAATCATGAAGTACAATGAAACAAAAGGTGGAACAGATTCCTTTGACCAACTTTGCCATAACTACTCCGTGGCAAGGAAGACTCGGTGATGGCCTCGCCGGTTTTTTATGGGGATTCTGGACCAGGCTGGAGTCAATGCTTTTGTCTTATATGGCATGGTAAACTGGCAAAATAAAGTTCCCAGAAAATACTTTCTCTTTGATTTGGGCTACCAGCTGATCAAACCTCATGTCGAAAAGAGAGTTCAGCTGCGCAATATATCGAAACCGCTGAAAACATCGATTCTCGCTATTTTGGAGGGCGAAACAACGTCTGATGAACCCTTGGCACCTCTTCCTACCTTGGACAAGCCCGTGAGATGTTCATTCTGCGACAGGAAGGATGACAAAAAAAAAACACTGTGCTCCATGTGCCGCGATCACCGCTCCTCAAAATGCCATGAATGTTGAAGTGCCTCACATGGACAGGACGTGATATTTTCCTATAATTCTTTTTTTCCAAGGCTGTTAAATTATTCTAGTTTGAAATTTTCAAAATCAGTTACCACATTGAGAAGATTTAATTTTTTTTTTTTTTTTACTGAGAATAATTTTATATAGTTTGAGTACCAGTGAGTCTGGGATATTAGAGAATTTCAATAAATATTTTTCATTTTAATCTGTTTGGCTTTGTTTTTTCAATTTTCAAATCCAAATATATCATTATTGCAAAGGAAAAAATTTAGAAAATTTCGGAAGTATTTTTTAATGGTTTTTTAAATATGGGGTGAATTTTACCCCACGGTGTCGTTACCGTTGATGCAAATAGCGGTGTCAATGTAGGGTTAATAATATGTTTTGTGTGTGTGTTTTACCAGTTGAAATGCACAAGTCAAGGGAAGGAACCAAATTAAAGAAGTCAAATTCGGTTGACATGAATAGATTTTCGAACCACAGATACCTGAATGTCAGAGAAATCGATTATAATCACCCATTTGCCAGAAAATTGTATTTCAAAGATTTTAGTCGACCTGATTCCGGTGGTGATGACGAGTTGACACAGAGACGCCAAAGAAATTAATTATTTAAATTTTCTTTGATTTTGAATCAGAGGCAAGCTTACCAGGTGGTTTGACAGGTGTTGTGCCCCATTCCATTAGTTTGTGAAGGTACGGCGGGAGATGGTGAAGTGTCAACTCAAACTGTTTCACTGATCGCTTCTCTTTGGTCTTCCCAAATTACACCTGATAACTATTCAAACCGTTATGTAACTCATTTTCACCCTCTGCTACCTGTCGGCCATAAAACTGCCTAAGTGGGCTCGTCACGACTCCCGTCAACACGCCAGGATGATTAATCGCATTATTGCTGTCTGGCATTATCGTTCCTCCATACCTTGGGAGGTCTTGGTACCTAAACATCAATCTTATCTGCCTAATTGATAGCTACACCCTGGTTTCGACTACGATAATGTAATTCTGTGGACAGCTCGTAGTATAATAGTAGGTTTATTTATCCAACATCCTCCTACTCCAAAACAAGCCTTTTATAAAAATAGTGGTGTGTGTGTGGGGAGGGGGTCTATACTGTCAAGATAATGGTTAAAGTATTTATTGTGTTGTGGAGCACTGAATAATTTTAAACAGTAAAAGTTCCAGTCATGCAGCATGATCGTATGAGCGAATTTTCGTAATTTATCGTACTCTTATATTATGTTTGTTTTGAAAATTGAGGATTTCGAGTGAAAAAAAATTGTCGACTACCAATTTTATGGGGAAAAAATCGTCCTTAATAATAATCCGCTATTAAAAAAAAAATTTAGCTTTTTAGCATTTTTGCAGTTTTTATCGATTTTTGGTTTATTATTTCCAATAATAAGCCTAGGTATGTGATCGTGTAGCAAAAAATTTTTATACCCCCCCCTCAAACTTTGTCACTTTACGTTTCAAGGTGCGTAGAATCCAAATTTGAAATGTCTGTCCGCCGTTCGCCGTCCGGGCCATAAAAGGCCTTAGAATTTACTTAAAAAACACGTTCTTTCGCACATAGACTCCATTTGGGGTCTAGTTGGTCCTAACGTTTAACCATCCCGATCGCTTTACTCGCATAGATGCTATGGTCAAAAAACGGGAGAAAAAGTGTCTTTTTCGAGGCTTTTTGGTTTATTATTTCCAATAATAAGCCTATGTGATCGTGTAGCAAAAAATTTTTATAACCCCCCCTCAAACTTTGTCACTTCACGTTTCAAGGTACGTAGAATCCAAATTTGAAATGTCCGTCCGCCGTTCGCCGTCCGGGCCATAAAAGGCCTAAGAATTGACTTAAAAAACCCGTTCTTTCGCACATAGACTCCATTTGGGGGCTAGTTGGTCCTAACGTTTAACCATCCCGATCGCTTTACTCGCATAGATGCTATGGGCCAAAAACGGGCAAAAAAGTGACGCGCGCACGCCTGGTGGAGTGAGAGGAGGCGCCGCGGCACCTTGTGGTGTATGGGGTGACCAGGGGCATAGCAGAGGGGTGTAGGAGAATGGATATTTATTACTTTTACGTGTTATACCCATATAATACACCGCGGCACCATGAGGTGGGTACGGCGTTCCTTCGAGGCATGAATATATGTTTTTTTCAAGGTCATATTTGTGTGTTAATACCATAGCTTTTCCTACGCATATTTAATAACATATCCTGTCGACTTTTCGTATGTACTTAATGATATTATTAAGGCAATAACTATTTGAATAGATAGGAGCTCAAATCGAGAAATATAAACATGCGTATATAATTATAGAAGTATAGGTTGTGGCAACTCGAAGTAGGACACGCCGAGGAGTCTGGACGGGCCTTATGACGTACGCAAGCCAACTAAAACTACGATCAAACTCAATTGAAAAAATAATAAACCTTTGTGAAATAATTTGTAGCATTTTAGCACATTTTAATGACATTTGAGTACATTTTTCAGCATAATTTAGTACATCAATTCTTGAATATTCTATTTTGTAGATATTAAACGTTGTTTGAGCTATATTCTGATAGAAAATATAAATTTAACGAATTTTAGCCGGTTTTTGCGATTTTTAGTGATTTTTTCAGTTTCATTGTGATTCCAGAAGACATCAGACCTTGGTGAAAAAAAAAAAAAAAAAAAAAAAAAAAAAAACGTAAGAATCACGATCACAGTTCAAACTAGCGCGGTCGGCTCAGCCTTTGAAGTGCGGCGACATCAAAGGCTGCGGTGATGCAGTCTGGTAGTTAATACCAAGAATCAATGCCGACAAAGGGGAGTGTTGGGAACGGAACAGCAAAACTGTTGTTACCTACCAAATTTTAGAGGAAAATAATATTCATCGAAATTAGATTCCCTAGTTATACCTACTTAAAATGTGGTCCTAATCCACTATCATAATCCATTTCAGGTGTGGGCTTCACTAAAATCTGGAGCTGTGGTACTGACGAAGTGCATATACCTTGGATGTGGTACTAAGACCTACTCGTGTTCCTCATAGACGACCAAGAGACTCCAAGAACCTCAGTAACTGTGGCATCAATAGCATGCCATTTGGAGGTGACGATGTAAATGTAAGGTTACGTTTTGTATTAAAACGTAATTTCCTACCCTAAATAGCGCAGTAAAATTAAAAAAGTCCAGTCATGCAGCATGACCCCATGAGCGAATTTTTGAAGAGTAAACTCATCAGTTGTGATTACCTACTTTATTTTTTTTTTTTTTTTTTATTTATTTATTTTTTTTAACAAGCACCTACTACCTACGTTTTAAACAGCATGGTTCTAGGATTGGTTATACAGGGATACTTCCATAAGAGTAGTTCAATCTGAATTTGGACAATGTTTCATGCAAATATTACCGATTTTTACAACTAGCGAACGGCATTATTTCGATTTTGGACTGATTTTTCAACTTTGAAATTTTTGAAAACTTGATACATATTCTTATAGGACATTTTACGCTGATTCCGAATATACCACATGTTAGTATGCTGAAAAAATTATTTCGCACAACAAATCGCAAAAAATAGGCTATTTTGAAATTTTCGACTACACTTTTGAAAATTTCAACCCGAAGATGTAATCCGATCATGCTGGCCAACGAACTTGAACTTTCGTTTTGTGTCCTTAACATTTTAAAATTTGTTTGAAGTTTCTAGCACAATTCTACGGACATTTATCGTCTGGAATGACACATACATAAATTATATACATACATACATACATAAAAAAATGCGTTAAACTTCAGAATATGATTCAGAATAGCCTGAAACGGATTTCTGCATAAATTTTTTTCAAAAATTCACATTCTACAAATTTTGAGGCGAGAGTAATAGCTTAATTTTCTTCAAAAATTCGCTAAAATAACCACACCGTTGGACAGATTTTCGTGATTCTTGTTCCATTACTAATTCGATATAGTTTTTGAACGTATGTCAGGGGTTTCAAATTTCATTATTCGAGGAGGTGAATGGAGGGGGTAATATTGATTACTCATGATGTTTCAACAATTCTCGTCCGATTTTCTTTTTTTTTCCCCTCCTATGAGTTCGGTCTGGTTTTGGATCGTATATCAGGAGTTTCAAATTTCATTATGGAAAGGGGTGGTGGATGGAGGGGTTAATATTAATAAATCATTATGTTTCAACTAATCTCGTATGATATTCGTGATTCTTTTTTTGTTCAACTTTGAAATTTGTCTAGTTTCAGAAGGTAAATACGAAGTTTCAAATTTCATGCCTTCTTGGTGAGATATTTCTACTTTTAATAAAACGTTGATAGTTTTCTACAACCTATTTCGTTTGCTTCTTCTCCTGGCTGGAATATTACAATACTAATAATATTAGTAAGCAACAATGATTTATGACCTACATTTTCTGAATACAAAAATATATAGTATTTCATACATAATATAAAATATATTTTTGATTAGCACTTGTGAGTGAGAAATTTTTACTTCAAATAAAAAGTTGATAGTTTTTACAACTTGTCTATATCTTTTTTTCTGTTCTCCTGGCTTAGATAGTATAGTGCCTAAACTATTAGTAAGCATAATGTTTGTAAACAACAATGCTTTATTATATTTTCTTATTACTGGACTATTTTTGATTCGCACCTGTCAGTTAGATAGTGAAATATACTAGGTGTTTTTCTTAATTTCTCTTTGTTCCCTTTCGTGTTTTATACACTCTATCGGCCTTATTTATTCCTTTATTCATTGATGTTTGTATGTGTGTATGTAACCATGTGGTAATCACAACTACTCTCCAAGGGCTGGTACGATTTGAATGATAATTCATAAAATATTGTCAAAATATGAAAAAAATATGTTACATTTTACATTTTTTGGGCAATTGTAGGTTTTTATTTTTTACAAAAATGCTAAATGGCGACACACATGTCTTAGTTTGCCATGAAAAAAAAAAAAAAAAAAAAAAAAAAAATCCAATGGCGTCTCCCACTATTTCTGGTTACGTACTATTCATTAGTTCATCTAGAAAAAACATTTGATTTTTCATATTTTCGTCCTACCTTTGACGCACTTTGTGAAGGCCTTGCTGATAGGTCTTACATAAAGGACATACGTAAGGTGCATTGCTAAGGTCTTTTAGGACCAAGCTATATTAATGATAAGGCGTAATTGGACAAAGCTAAAAGGAATTTGTGATTGTCAAGGTCTAATAGGAACAACCAAAAAAAATACACTGCCAAGGAAATGGCACATGAGCTTCCTCGTGACCTTCACAGTACGTCACCATTAAATTCCAGAAAACTAGAAACGACCGATTCTGGCATCAGGGAATTAATAAGGTGGGAAATTATCAATAAGGTGGTAGTACCGTACGATTCGTATGGCACCTCAAGGGACTCTACCGGGATCATCTCTGAAAATTTGAACAAAATCCGATAAAATTAACTAAGCTGTGACCGTAACAAAAACATCACTTTCGCGCATGCGCCTAGCGTACCGCTGCTGATGATCGCGAAGAATGTGATACGGGACCTCAAGAAACCTTGCCCGCATCATCCCTGAAAATCTGACTGAAATCCGTTCACAATTGCCTGAGTTATGACCGAAACAAGAAAATTTTGTTTGCGCCTGCGCAGAGGCTACCGTTGATTCGATCATGACGGAACTGATAGGGGACCATGTAGAAGAAAATCGCATCAAAATTGTGGAAATTACGGCTGTTGCAAGGACCTTAACAAGAATATTTCGTTCACGCATGCGCAGAGCGTACCGCTAATGCAATTATGATGATTGTCTTATGGGACCTCAAGGGACCTTACCCACATCATCCCTGAAAATCTGACCGAAATCCGTTCAACATTGACCGAGTTATGACCGTCACAAGGAATTCACGTTAGCGCCTGCGCAGAAGCTACCGTTGATTCGATCATGATGAAGTTGATAGGGGACCATCTAGAGCTTAACCCGCACGATCCCTGAAAATTTGGTTAAAATCGGATCAAAATTGTGGAAGTTATGGCTGTTACAAGGAAATGTGGACGGACAGACAGACAGACACGGAACCAAATTTGTTCAGGAGGCTCTGAAACGCAAAATGCGAGTGGAAATTTTGATTTTGGAGCAAAAATTTTTTTTTCATTTCGAAAGTGAAATCAAAGCTTCCGCTGCCTTGCAGTCTCGGAAGCAAAAGTTAATATTCAATTAAACGTCATTGTAAAGGTCTAATAGGACCATCCAATATTAAAAGTTAAGCTTTAATTAAACGTTATAATAACGCAATCGTGTAACTAAACGTGTAATGGGCATTAGAAGGTACCTAAAGTGCTCTCCAAGGTGCAATACGTTCCACTACCCCCACGCACAAAAGCTCAGTCAGTACAATTTTCACAAGGTGTCATTTTCGGTACCTACAGACTGTTTCTACTGGATGTCCAGGACTGGATCATCCATCTATTGACATGATGACCTTTTAGATCTGGTTTCTGATCGTCGCTGGACACGAGAATCGACAGTTTACAAAACCCCAGTCTCTGCAGTGAGCTCAATTTCTGTGGCGATTAAATACTCGGAAAACGATATGTAGGCAGTTTGAGGAGAGTGAGGGGGCCTCACGTGAATTCACTCATTCGAAATTACGACAATTCTTTGTTAGGGAAGCGCCTGAATGGAGTCGGGCACCGCAAAACCGCGTCATTTCTCCAGCTTTTCCCCACCCCACGACCATCGATTTGAACGTGAAAAGGGCCGGACTTTGTGAAATTTCCAGGACGACGAGTCGTTTAACTGAATTGATGTCTAATTACAAACATTTTCCCCGCAAACATAGAACCATTATTGAAATAGTCAACATAAGGGGACTGACAAGAGCAGCGAAATGGAACTCGACGGGGCCTCCTAAGTTAAACTAACTAACTTTATCCTGTGGCAGGCCTATACACCGAGCCAATCTCTAACGGTGCGAGATGCTCCGTGTGTGTGCGAGGGAGTCTAATGACCTGTCAGGCAGCTCGCGTCTTATTGTGTATCATCATTACAACTTCTGAAGGGGGAGAGCGGGTGAGAAAACTCGCTATTACTCGGAGGATTCACACAAGTACATTTGCATCAGCTTTGCTCTTGTTTCACCCGCTGAAGCCCCTACATTATTAATACCTACACCTTCCTCGCGAAAACCATACCTACATTAGACACCTAATAAGCCCCCACTCTCCTATAATGAACAAGACCTCATAAATTCGTAGTTCGAAAATATCAATGTGAGGATTCCATTGTACAACACACGTGGGTAACACTGATGTTTTTGCTCATAGCTTCAGGCGAACTATAACTGGGGTTTGAACAGCGCGAATTCAGAAATTACCCAATAGTTTAGGAATTAACATTGATTTGAATTTCGAGAAGGAGGAAGCAATACATACATACTTTCGTAATTTTTTTGACGTATAATTTGGATTTTTTCCCCTTTTTGGTTTATTATTTCCAATAATAAGCCTACTTATGTGATCGTATAGCAAAAAATTTTTATAACCCCCCCTCAAACTTTGTCACTTTACGTTTCAAGGTGCGTAGAATCCAAATTTGAAATGTCCGTCCGCCGTCCGGGCCATAAAAGGCCTTAGAATTGACTTAAAAAATCTGTTCTTTCGCACATAGACTCCACTTGGGGTCTAGTTGGTCCTAACTTCTCGCCAGCTCGATCACTCCACTCTCATGGGTGCTATGAGCCAAAAATAGGTGAAAAAGTGTCTTTTTTTTTGTATGTTTCAAGTTGTATAGAAATTGGAGATTTATGAGTGAAAAGAAAATGTTAGCTATTAATTTTATGGAAAAAAAAGTATTCCAAATGATACTTTTCTATTCAGAAAGAGATTTTGGATTTTAGGCTATTTTTTGCAATTTTATAGATTTTTTAAAACAAAATTTAATGAAGTTCAAGTTTTTAGCATAATTTCGTACATAAATTTTTGAATGTTCTATTTCATAGTTGATAAACTTTATTTGACCAATCTTATGCTAAAGAATATCAATTTAACAATTCTTAGCCATTTTCAGTGATTTTGTCAGCACATTTTTTGAAATTTGACCAATTAGATGATATCAATATACAGTATAGGTAACACTTTTATGTGTTGGAAAGATGACTTGGTAATAAATTGTTTTGTTTATCAACTATATTAAAAAGCGTAAAATTGTGAGATTCCGCTGCTGTTATGGATTGAACCCATTCGTGAGGTCCGAAGCTCCGAGTTCCGATACTAAATATACTATAAGCGGCGTTTAATAATTATGGACCAGAGATCGTAGAAGGGCTGTCTAATGCATAAATAATAAACCTTTGTGTAATAATTTGCAGAGTTTTTTAAAAATAAAATATAAAGTGTTCAATTATTGGCACATGAAAAAAATTCAAAGTCAAAGTAAATAAATTCTCAAGTCTATCCCGGGAATGGTAACGTGACTCGTCAGTCTGTGGATGGTAACGTGTGAGTCAATTTGACTCACACGGGGGAAATGGGGTAAATTTTCTAGAAAAAGCTTTTGGAACAATTCAAAATCTTTATTTCTTACAAAAAAAAATCTGAGCTCACTATAAACAGCGAAAATAAGTAGTTATCTTGCGAAACAAGGGGGATTTTCCCCAAATAATACTTGAAAAAATATTCAACACTTCAATTTTTGGTTATCACGATATCACAGCTGGATATCACCAGTCTCAAGTGGTTCTAAGCTACTAAGTCTTATTTTTGGTGACTTCAATAAAAAAGTAGAAAGAACAATAACTGAGTAAGTAGGTCGGTAAACTCTAATACAAATACAAATTTAAAAAAAAAGGAAAATCCAAAACAGACTGACTGAAGCCGTTCCCAATTGTTTTGAAAATAATTTCTTCAAACAGCTGAAAAATAACTAGGTACTTAATGAATAAAAAATATCGAGGAACTTAAAATTTCCGTCATTATCATTAGCGTAGGTAACGAATGCTGTCCGAAGTGTCACTGAACATTCCTGCCCATACACTCACGACATTTTTTCGGCTGGGCGGCAGCATGCGCGCTGGATATGATTAGGTTGCACTCAGAACACTTCCACTGAGTTTTCCTTCATTTTTTGTAATCACAAAATGAACATATGCCCTGCTTTTGGGTTCTCGCTAATTTTGTGGGTTCTGCGGAATATGGGGCTCGACTGCGGTCTCATTCGCTGAGCCTAGGCATTTGAGGATTGAGCAACGGAGTGCATTTGGGATCTTCAGGCTGAGCCGATGTGCCATCCACGGGTATAAAAAAGTAGAATTCGTCATCAAGCTGCATGAAAAATTTGAAACGTGAAATTGCTTTGGTTTATGCGCCATCAGAAGGTGAGCGATGATTTCTGTAGAAGTTGTGCAGAAAAACCACGTAAGCATTGACACCAGCTATGTTCAGCATGTTGTACAAGAAAGCAAGAGGCCATCTTTTTGTTTTTCTCCCTGTATTTATGTTGGGGCAAAGTCGGTCAAAGACGTCGACACCTCCTTTGGTCTGGTTATAATTGAGCACAATTTCGGGCTTTCCACTCCTAGGGTTGACAGTTCCTTCATCAAGGAGAGTCGAAATCAGAGTAGCTAGTTTCTTATCAGTTGCCTTATAAGAAACAGCTGTCACATTTTTGGAGTACAGGAACAAAGACGTATTAGCCTTCCTTTCTTGGTATTTCAAGTCCAGGAAGTCCTGAGGAAGCTCTTTCTTGTTCTTCTTTATCGTTCCGATCATGGTGAGCTTGTGATCATTTAACAGTTTCTCAGCTAAAGGGATGGTAGTGAACCAATTATCCATCGTGACGTTTCTGTTACTTCCGGCGAATGGCTCTATCAACTTCAGTGTGAAATAAGATTCGGCTGCTTCTTTGGTAGGATTGGACCCCTTCCCCAAGTATGGGATTGCGTTCAGCATGTACTTGGTAGCGTTGTCACAAAGCATTATCATCTTCATACCATACGGATCCGGATTAGAGGGTATTGTACATGCGAAAAGGGCAGTTGCCAGTGAAACCAACTAACTGCTCGTTGATCATTAGATAGGAACCCGGCTTGTAATTTTTCCGGCAATTTTCCACGAAAATTTCCCAAATGTCTGTGATAGGAGCCAATTTCGAGTTTCTTTCCACCCTGGTGGAGCGGTCGTCAAAAAGAAGGCATCTTATCAAAAATTTGAAACGGCATGCAGAAATAATTGATGAGATATGTTTATCACCACAATACACTGTGTCATGCAAAATTTGAGCACTCAGGTGGTTG
Organism: Adelphocoris suturalis; assembly: GCA_030762985.1. Taxonomy (NCBI): domain Eukaryota; kingdom Metazoa; phylum Arthropoda; class Insecta; order Hemiptera; family Miridae; genus Adelphocoris; species Adelphocoris suturalis. The sequence goes on along the minus strand of CM061051.1, from coordinate 2,432,860 downwards.
TTTTTCATTGCAGCTGCATAATACAGAGATCCAAACAGTGCGAGCAGTTCCTCTTTAGTCAAAGGAGCAAGCGTACTATTCTGTGTCTTGAATTTGGATTTCAAATTATTTATCTCACGGTTGGTGCATTCAAGAACTTTGTCGATAATGTCATCCGAATAAAAGATGCGAAATACTCCAACGGGGAATTGGCAGAACGGGCATTGTTAATAGTATCAGGAGAAATACGCACCACGTTTTTCACCCTTGTCTGAGCGTTGGAAGCATTTACTGGTTGCGTTTGCCATTCGTACCCGTTTTTTCCAACTTTTTGGGAAGTATCCCAGGAGATAATGTGCTTATTTGCTGCCAACAGTACTTCCTGATTTGAACTGTGGACTGCTGAACCTGACGTTGAAGGCTGTTGGTCAGTTTGGGTTTTCAGGGACTTAATTGGCTTTTTTTTCTTCTTTTTTTGGCAAGGTGGGACAGAACCTGAGTCCGATCCTTTTTTCTTTCGAGAGAGGTTCTCTGTCTCTTCTATACAACTCAGCAACTCGTCATAGATGAGGTCCCCTGAGCGAGGTTCGTACTCGGATCACTTTTATCATCGGTTTCTTCAAGCAACACATCAACTGCATCTTCGTCCTAAGATTCCTCCAGGCAATGAAGAATTTCTTCGTCCGTCAAGGGCGACATTGCAATCACTGAAACCGGAAGATAAGAACTATTTTTGAACTAGGAAGTGCTAAGGTCTCATCAAAATGAAGTCCCAAAGCCCTCGATAACTTCATGTCCTGTTTCCCTTTCGCATTACCCTTTTTGCACAGAAAATCCCACCCGACTGAGGGTAACCAAGAGTAAAACAGACGTATGTTTGCTATAGTATCAACAGTAATCATGAGACAATTTTACTCCAACTTCTCATGCTGGCAACAATAATCATGAGACAAATTGACTCAGACATTTCATATAAGAGAAGGTAATCATGAGTCAATTATATAATAATGTGTCAATTATATGATAATATGAGTCAAAATTATTCACAAAAACTTACGTGTAAGGGTAACGTCTGCGTCAACTTGACTCACTATGTTTTGGAAAAAAATATGTACCTGCTATCGAGGGTCCACCAGATGAGGTCGGTGGGTGACTAACTGGTGGGATATGTCAAGGAGTCGGGGGGGGGGGGGGGGGGGGGGGGGGGTAGTTGCCACCCACGAGGGAACCCCCCGCACATCCAAACTCAAAAATGCGTCAAAGTGACTCACGTTAACATTCCCGGGCTATATGCCTCACTAAATTATAACACTAAAAAACGACTGCCTTATATTTCTGGAAATATCCTACCACGCCACACATCACGGTGAAGCCAAAAAAACATAAATCAACCAGGAGATCCTGAAGATAATAATCCTACAAATCTACTGATAGTGTTAGCAAGTTCCTGGAATTCTCAGAATTAGCAGCAAAAATCAAGTTAACCCCAGTGTGTGCAGGAGAGATTCCCCATAATGTCAATGTCTTGCTTCTACAGCTTACTGGTGTGAGCTCACTAAGCTGCCTCCTGGTCTCATGTGGAGTGTTAACTAAAATACGTGCCTAATGTTTTCGGAAATATCCCGCCTCTCAACACATAATGAAAAAAGTCGGGTGTGACAACAGCGAGATCCTGAAGATAATGATTCTAAAAATCTACTCAATGTGTCAGTAAGTTCCTGAGATTCTCAGAATCAGCAGCAAAAATCTAATTCATTCCTGTTTGTGCAGGAGAGATTCCCCATTATGTCAATGTCTTGGTTCTGCAGCTTATTGGTTAGCCCACAAAGCTGCCTTTTGGTCATCCTTCCGCCTCTGTGGTCACTCGGTCTCTGAAGAAGTGCTATGTTGTTTTATGTCAACTGTAACCTCGCAGGATCCCAATGAGACTTCAGAGCTCAAATCGGTGTCAAAATCTCCACAACGATCAGTCAGCAAACTAAAAGAATCAATATTTTGTAGTGTTTATAGCTTATTTGCAAACCTCAAGGAAACGTGAAACATGAATACTGACTCGTGGAAACCATGGGGAACAAATAATGTTTTATAGATCCCTAACCATCCGAAATGTTCCCACCTCTATTAGCTGTGTAAAATCAACAGTAAATCAATATTTACTGACTTGAACCGAGCAGGTAACTTCACCAGTCTACCACAAAAAGTGGTTGCATCGCATAAACCTATCCCTTGGTCACAGTTTGTCTTCTTATCCTCTTTCTTCAAAGATGGCTTAGTCTCTGTCCTGTGTAATTTTTCGAGGAATATCTTCAGGACTTTCCTCTTTGATCGGTGTTTCCTCTTCGGATGTATAGGGTAATCCCAAAGGAAAAATTCTTTGAATGGGTCGAGATAGTCTTCGGTCAGCAGTTCTCCGGAGGACAACTCGTACATGGCCATCTTTGCCTCTAATATTCTCTTCCACTACACTAAGTGTCAAAAGTGTCTTTGTCTTTTCTTCACAGTCTTATTGTCACGTTCTTCCCTTTGAAACAATCGATAACACAGCCTTCTTACTTGTAAATTTCTGGAACCTAAAACAAAAACGGATCATCGCTGTTGCGAACACACTTCATGAAATACTCTTTGGTGAGGATGCTGTCTGAGAAGAATTAATTTTGGGGAGAAGTGGAATTCAAGCTTGAAACCCACTGGCTGTTCGTTCAGTGAGCATCTTACATCCTGCATTTGTTTCAGGATCGGTTCATTATGATGTTAAACTGTGTCGCTGAGCATGGAGACGTTTTTGAAGATGGTTAGCCAGAAATCTGGGATACCTGGTCCTTCAAATTTGATCTCTTTGTTCATTTACTCTCCAAGTTCCGCCCTGGATCGTTGGGAATGGGTAATCGGGGTAGATGTCCTCTTTCATCGGCTTGTAGTTGCCACGTACTAGTTCATCTCTTTTTATATTGAGTTTTGTGTACTCTTTGTGGTAAAAGCATTCCATCACTTGGATATCTTGGAAGACTTTGGCCTCTAGAAGAGTAGTTTTGGCTTGAAGTTGTTTGAGGGCTCTCAGGCGGTTTTTAAGAGACTCTGGAAGCTGATCGACAATCACAAGATGGGGGTCGCCACCAAACATCTCTCCTCAGCCCGTGACTCCTCGAACGCCCTGTGGACTTCGATGATGTGTTGAAAAAATATCTAAATATATCTTAACACTAGCAAGTGGTCTCGGATCCATGAAGAAATACCTCATTTTAAATTAGATACAGCCACCGGGGTAGCTCTAGGGGAGCTGAGTTGAGATCTAATATTTTTTTTTCCTGGTTTCATTATGGGTACATTTTTTCGTTAATTTTGGTCAAAAAATGACAAAAAACACGTTTTTCTGTAGTTTTTGACAAAAAAATAAAATAAAATAAAATAAATAAATAAAAATAAAAAACACGCTGAGGAGAATTATTTGAGACTTAAGAGTGATCAGCAATAATTTCCAGTTTGATGAAAGAACGTAAAAATTAAAAATTGGAGTCTTTGACCCTCCACATCAAAACAAGCTGAGCAGATTTGCAGAATTATCATCTTCAGGATCTCCTGGTTGTTACATCCAACTTTTTTCAATTCGTGTGGATAGGTGGGATATTTCCAAAAACATTATCGTTAACACTCCACATGAGACCGAAAGGCAGATATGTGGGCAAATCAATAAGCTGTAGAACCAAGACCTTTACATTATGGGGAATATCTCCTGTACTTACAGGGATAAGCTAGATTTGTGCAGAAGATTCAGAGTATTCTTGCTGACACAACTGAGTTGATTCTTAGGATTATTATCTTCAGGATCTCCTGGTTGGTTTATCCGACATTCCCGTGATGTGTCGCATGGTAGCATATTTCCAGAAACACAAGGCCCTCATTTTTAGACAATGCTTTCCAGGAGACGAAAAGGCAGCCGTGTGATCCCACATACAATAGAAGTAGATGGATAACTTATGGGGCAACCCCTTCTACTCATGGAAAATATTTAGATTCTTGCTACTGTTTCACAGCATTCTGGTAACTTAGTAACGCTGAGCAGATTTGTAGAATCATTATCTTCACGATCTCCTGGTTGTCATATCCGACTTTTCTCGTTATGTGTGGAGAGGTGGGTTTTTCCAAAAAGATTATAGTTAACACTCCACATGACACCTGAAGGCAGCTTCGTGGGCTAACCACTATGCTGTAAAATGAAGACATTGACATGGGGAATATCTCCTGTACTTACAGGGATAAACTAGATTTGTGCAGAAGATTCAGAGTATTCCAGGAACACTGTTTCAGGAGTATTGCTGAAACACTGAGATTCCCTAATGTCCATGTGTTGATTCTAGAGCTTATGGGTGTGAGCTCTCGAAGCTGCCTTTTGGTCTCATGTGGAGTGGTAACTAGAAAAACGTGCTTGGAATAGAGGTGTGTCGGTACAGCGGTACCGGGACTGTGGAACTTAGTCTCACCACGGAACGGTTCCGAGTAGTGACAAGAATCCAGCCCTTCCCGGTTCAGTTCCACGGACCGGGAAGGTCTCGGCACAGTTCCACGGACCGGAAGGAGTACAGAGGACCTACTCGTACTTAGGCTCCTACTGGTTATTTCGATTTTTTTGAGCTCACTGAGTCCAAAAATTAGCTTTTTTTTTGCAGTTTTCAGCGATTTTGTAAAGCAAATTTCGATGAAATTTAAGTACACTTAGCGAATTTTTGTAAAAAACGGGGCAGGCCGCTCGCACTTTCTCTCTTATGAGAGAAGAGCTATGAGCATTGAAAATGTCTCAGTAATTTTAATGCTTTTAATGTTTTAAATAAAATAAAAATTAGAAAATATAAAATAATTATTGCCACACAATTACTGAATTTGCTGTAAGCCAGTCTCGACGATGCCAAATTTTTCCACGAATATGAATTCACAGGTAGGTAATTTTCTGTTATGGTGCGCGTCTACAATTACTATAACCATGATTAACTTCTCAACCAAGTGACAACAAAACAAGCGGCATTGTTTACTATATCCATTTATAACATAAATAAATATAAAACTACGGCATGAATAGAAGAACAAGTACGAAAGAAATGCGTGATAAACCGAGAGCTTTCCAACGAGTGGAGAACGATTTTTGTCCGTTGAAAACTATAGAAGTTTCATTTCCCCAGCAACGGCTTGGTTGTACGTGAAAATCAAAAGAAAACAGCGTTACGTTTTTTCTTTGTGTAACAAAATTTCCGGTTGACCCGTTGACTGACATTCTCAATGTCAAAAGATAGTATGCTAATTTTTTAAATGAAAACGAAAAACTATTTGTATAGGTAAACTCGTTCCTTATTTTTTTATTATTTTTTTTGACACTGGCTTGAATAATTCTTTCCCATTGAATGAAAAGTTAGTCTGAGCCCTGATTCGTAGCGATCGTTATTTTATTCGACGTTCTGTAGGTACCGGGAAGGGAACTTTACCGGCATTTCGGAACGGTGACTTCTATGCCACTGGAATCATTGGAACCGTTCCTAAGAATTACCTGGACCGACACACCCCTAGCTTGAAAATATCCCACCTCACCACAAGAAATGAAAAAAGCGGATGTAACTACCAGAAGATACTGAAGATGATAATTCTGCGAATCCGCTCAGAGTGTTTTGTGACCCAGAGAGTCAAAAATTCTATATTTCAATTTTTTAACAACTTTGTAGGAAATTAATGCTGATCACTCTCACATCACAAATGATGGTTCTCCTCAACGTGTTTTTTTTTTTTTTTTTTTTTTTTTTTTCAAAAACTACATAATAAACGTGTTTTTTGTCATTTGTTGACCCAAATTCACGAAAAACCCGTACCAACATGAAATTGCGTGCCTAATGTTTCTGGAAATATCCCACCCCTTCACACAACACAAATAAAGTAAGCTGAAACAACTATGAGATCTTGAACATAATTATCCTACCAACATACTAGGTGTGTCGGCTTGTAGCCATGCTCCTCAGAATCAGCAGCAAAAATCTAGATTCACCCCTATGAGCAAAGGAGGATTCCCCATAATGTCTTGGTTCGACAGCTTGTGGGTGTAGGCTCACGAAGCTGCCTCTTGGTCTCATGTGAAGTTTTAACTAAAATGAAGGGCCTAGTATTTATAGAAATTCCCACCTCTCCACACACTACGATAAAAATTTTTTTGATGAAACAACCAGGAGATCCTGAAGATGATAATCCTAAAAATCTACTCAGTGTATCAGCAAGTTCCTGGAATTCTCAGAATCAGCAGCTAAAATCTAGTTTATCCCTGTGTGTACAGGGGAGATTTCCCCATTATGTCAATTTCTGTTTATGTTTTTTCAGGAGGTTCTTGGAAACTCCCACAATTGGCAGGACGTAGTCCGAAGAATGTTGTACGCTAAAAAAAACCCAGTGCTCAAACGTGCAGCCACCTCAAAACCGGCAGAGGAAGCTGACACAGTGAAGGCGCAAAAAAGACGGGCGCCACAACTTTCCCTGAGCGAGGAACTCCTCCATGAAAAAATTTTACTTACTAAAACTTTAATATTGGGGCAACAATTAGATAATAAAAAAAAGAAATTGAAATAAAATTGTTGGAGTTAGAGTTGAAGAAAAAAATTAGAGAAGAGGGAGAAAAAAACTTTGTAATTTAAAATAAAATTAAAATGTTACATACATAGGAATCAAATGTATTGTAGTAAATTATGAGATATTTAACATAATTATCCTACCAACATCCTAGGCGTGTCGGCCTATAGCCATGCTCCTCAGAATCAGCAGCAAAAATCTAGATTCATCCCTATGAGCGAAGGAGGATTCCCCATAATGTCTTGGTTCGACAGCTTGTGGGTGTAGGCTCACGAAGCTGCCTCTTGGTCTCATGTGAACTTTTAACTAAAATGAAGGGCCTAGTATTTATAGAAATTCCCACCTCTCCACACACTACGATAAAAAATGTTTTATGAAACAACCAGGAGATCCTGAAGATGATAATCCTACAAATCTACTCAGTGTATCAGCAAGTTCCTGGAATTCTCAGAATCAGCAGCTAAAATCTAGTTTATCCCTGTGTGTACAGGAGAGATTCCCCATAATGTCAATTTCTTGGTTCTGCAGCGTATTGGTTAGCCCACAAAGCTGCCTTTTGGTCTCTGTGAAGTCTTAACTATAATGTTATTTGTAATATCCCCTCTCCACAGAAACGAAAAAAGTCGGATGTAACCACCAAGAGATTCTGAAGATAATAATCCTACAAATCCAATCAGTGTGTCAGCAAGTTGATACTCAGAATCTGCTGCAAAAATATTGTTTATCTCTATAAGTACATGAGGGATTCCCCATTATGTCAATGTCTTGGTTCTATAACGTTTGGTTGTGAGCTCCCAAAGCTGCCTCTTGTTATCATGTGAAGTGTTAACTGGACTAGCTTGCATAATGTTTCTGGAAATATCCCACCTCTATACATATAATGACTAAAGTCTGAGCCCCGCCTTACACCTGACGGACGCGGGCCCGCATTTTTGGAGAACACGAAGAAATAAGTGTATCGACTTACATCTGAGCACGAGCGGGGCGATCCCGCGACGGGGCGATCCCGCGACGGGGAAAATTTCGCCCGCAGAATGTTGCGGGAGATCGGTGCCCGCAACCGACGGGGCGGGCCCGCCGGGAGTGGCGAACACATAGTAATGAATCTCTATTCTCTAGTCCTACACCTGCCGCCGACGGGGACGGGCGTTTTTCGTTTCTTCAGAACTGAGTTTGATTTTTAACACCATGGATATCGATCGAATGATTGAAGAGGTTCGTGCGTATCCCGTCCTATGGGATAAGAGTGATAGTTGTTATAAGGACAGAGTGGATAAAGATAGAGCTTTGATGGAGGTGGCCACGGCTGTGGGAGGATTCCACATTCAACATATAAGATTTTGCTGATTTCGTCTCCACAGAAGGGTAGCGAGGTCCATTGTACAACAGAAACATCACAACTGCTTAGAAGCATCGAGAGCCCAGGAGAACAAAGTTGATGAAAAATGGAGGTATGCAGAGTGGGAGCGACGGGCCCGCGCAAGTGTAATGCAGACACTGCGACGGTTTTTCCCCGTCCGTTACGACGGTTTTTTTCCCGTTCCCGTCAGGTGTAAGCCCCGCTTGATGTAACAACCAGGAGATCGTGAAGGTAATAAATCTACAAATCTGCTCACTTTGTCAGCAAGTTCCCAGAATGTTCTGAATTGGCAGCAAAAAACTAGATATTTGCTATGCGGAAAGGAGGAGAGTTGTTTTTGTTCTTTGTCAGTTGTTTTTCGGTGTGATTCTTTATTATGATAAGTAATATGATGGGGAAGAATTGTAGAGCGAAAAGAGGCGACACGACGTACCAACAAGGTGAAAATCATGTCAACGACCATTTTCTTTAGGGAACTGCTCCCCCCTCCCACTCCTAGCATTGGACCTTGTTAGTCGGATGAAACAACCTGGAGATCCTGAAGATATTATTTCTACATATCTACTCAGGGTGTCAGCATGTTCCGAGAATGCTCTGAATCGGCAGCAAAATTCTAGGTAATTCCTATGAGGAGAATAGGAGTGTCAACAAAATATGGCTCGACAACTAGAGGATGTGGGATCACAAGGCTGCCTCTTGTTATGTGAAGTGTTAACTAGACTAGCTTGCATAATGTTTCTGGAAATATCCCACCTCTATACACATAATGACTAAAGTCTGATGTAACAACCAGGAGATCGTGAAGATAATAAATCTACAAATCTGCTCACTCTGTCAGCAAATTCCCAGAATGTTCTGAATTGGCAGCAAAAAACTAGATATTTGCTATGAAGAGAGGAGGAGAGTTGTTTTTGTTCTTTGTCAGTTGTTTTTCGGTGTGATTCTTTATTATGATTAGTAATATGATGGGGGAAGAATTGTAGAGCGAAAAGAGGCGACACCACGTACCAACAAGGTGAAAATCATGTCAACGACCATTTTCTTTAGGGAACTCCCCCCCCCAGCATTGGACCTTGTTAGTCGGATGAAACAACCTAGAGATCCTGAAGATATTATTTCTACATATCTGCTCAGGGTGTCAGCATGTTTCGAGAATGCTCTGAATCGGCAGCAAAATTCTAGGTAATTCCTATGAGAAGAATACTAGTGTCAACAAAATATGGCTCGACAGCTATAGAATGTAGGGATGGGTATCGATGTATCGATGTTTCAAAAACATCGATGTTTCCCCCCAAACATCGATGTTTTTTCCCAGACATCGATTTTTTTTTTCAAATGTGTTTTTTTGTCGTTTTTTGTTTCGTTTTTGTCGTTCGTTTCTTGTTTTATAAATGCTTACTTGGTTGTTTATTATTCTTCTATAAAAATAATACTGTACAGAGTCAAGAAACATCGATGTGTTTGAATCGAATCGTACAACGGTAATGTCGATTCGTTATCACATATATTTTTTTTTGTTTCAAAAAGTTTTTATTTTATTTTAACAAGATACAAATAACTATATAGGGTCATTCCATGTCAAATCAACACACTTTAAATTTAAATTTTACCTCACCATTTTAGATTTTGCTCAAATTTGGTATACTCATAGTAGGTGTTGAGACTAAGAAAAATACCAAATTTTAAATTTTTATCTCAAACCGTTTCTTAAATATGGCTATGTAAAACTTGCAAAATCTCGCCAAAACACCATGAACGGATTTTATACTATTCGCTCTAGGAACTGTCCTAATTGAGCTAGAGAGCTGGGGGAGGTCTCATTTTGCAGCTTTTTGTATGCTCTTTCCATTGATATACAACAGGACATAGGTTCTAATAACAAAAATTTTGTCAAAATACAAGTTAAAATTTTGATTTAATTTTTTTCCAAAAAGTACATAATTTAAAATTTTCAAAATATTCCTATAAATACTTAGTACGGTTGTAAACAATGTGACAAAATATAAATATGGGGTGATGATGGGTTCATTGTTAAAAAAAAATATTCCTGACACTAGTTTTCCACTAATAGCCCAGTTTTGACTAAATAATAAACATATTACGTACTTTTACCAAAGAGGTGAGCTATTTAATTAAATATATAAAGGAATACTATGTATAAAGGTAAAAAATATCAGAAATATTAATTCAAAATACTATCTTGTTAAAACAAAACCAATAACCATAGATATACTCCAATAAAAATTAAGTTATTTAGGTTGTTTACTTTAATTTTATACAATTTAAACCAAGTTAAACAAAGCCTATTAATTAGTAAAACAATAATCTTGAACATTTCTATAACAATAAATTTGAAAAAGGTATGAAAATAGTCTACTTAAATAGTTATGTAATAATTCTGGTACAAACAAAATAATCAAAATTTACATAATATTTTACATATTTATGATGATGAAGTAGGTATACGAGTTGGTAACTAAATGTATCTAAGAGTAAAAAAAGTAGAAAAAAAGTAAATCTAGCTGAAAGCGACCTTAGCGAAAACCCAACTGGCTTTTACAAAATGTAATTCCGTAAACTGAGATAATGTTTAGGGAAACTGCTGTCAACTCAAAACTTAATTTTTCCTCAGGTTAGTGTTAATCTAGATAGTTGTTTAAACATTATCGTTAGTACTGCACCAATTGTGTTACATTTACTCGTATACCTACTTCATCATCATAAATATGTACAATATTATGTAAATTTCGATTAATCTGTTTGTACCAGAATTATTACATAACTACGAGTATTTAGGTAGACTATTTTCATACCTTTTTCAAATTCATTGTTATAGAAATGTTCAAGATTATTGTTTTACTAATTAATAGGCTTTGTTTAACTTGGTTTAAATTGTATAAAATTAAAGTAAACAACCTAAATAACTTAATTTTTATTGGAGTATATCTATGGTTATTGGTTTTGTTTTAACAAGATAGTATTTTGAATTAATATTTCTGATATTTTTTACCTTTATACATAGTATTCCTTTATATATTTAATTAAATAGCTCACCTCTTTGGCAAAAGTACGTAATATGTTTATTATTCAGTCAAAACCGGGCTATTAGTGGAAAACTAGTGTCAGGAATATTTTTTTTTAACAATGAACCCATCATCACCCCATATTTATATTTTGTCACATTGTTTACAACCGTACTAAGTATTTATAGGAATATTTTGAAAATTTTAAATTATATTCTTCTTCTTTGTGACACTACAGCCCATTGAGAGCCTTGGCCTGTTCACATATCTGCCTCCAGACTGATCTTTCTTGCGTTTTCCTTCGCCAGAGCCTTACACCCATCTCGGCGAGGTCATCTTCCAGGTCCTGCATCCATGTTTTCCTTGGCCTTCCGCGCAATCTTCGTCCTCCAGGATTTCCCTCCAGGACATTCCTCAGGGGACCATCAGGACCGGTACGGTAAACATGCCCCATCCAACGCAGTCTCGCACTTTTTATCACCCCTACTATACCCGGTTTCCTGTAAAGGGCTTGCAGCTCTGCATTTCGTCTTATACGCCACACTCCATTTTCACACACTGGGCCGAAGATCCTTCTCAATATTTTCCTTTCCCATACTTGTAGGAGTCCAATCTCCCGACTCGTGAGTACCCAGCATTCAGCTCCGTACGTCACAATGGGCCGCATAATAGTTTCATATACCCGGATCTTTAGATCCCGAGATAGCATTTTGGATTTGAGAAGGTCTTGCAGTGCGAAATATGTGCGATTTCCAGTGGCCAGCCTTGCACGTATCTCTTTGCCAAAGTCGTTGTTGCTTGTCAGGATTGTACCGAGGTATTTAAATTCTTTGGTAGCTGCAAATTCACAACCATCTAAATTAACGGAGGTGGGATAGTTGTCGTCATTACGCGAAGTTTTCATGTACATGGTTTTGTCTTTGTTCACCTGTAGGCCAACTTCTTCCGCAGCAGAACGCAGTTGAGCGAATACCTCTTCCAGTGCCCTTAGTGAACGCGCAGTCAAAACGATGTCATCTGCAAATGCCAATAACTGGGTAGATCGATGGTATATATTTCCCGATAAATTGACTTGGAGCTTCCGGACCACATACTCCAAGGTGAGGTTGAAGATGACTGACGAGATTGGATCACCTTGCCTTACTCCACAGGTTACATCAAAGGGTTCGGCAATTCCACCATCAACCTTCACTGCACATCTGCTACCCTTTAAGGTTAACTCGGTCAATCTGATCAGCTTCTTCGGGATTCCAAGTTCTATGAGTGCATTAATCATTCGAGACCTGTTGATGCTATCAAATGCCTTGAGGTAGTCAATGAACAGATGGTGCAAAGTAACATTTTGCTCATAGGTTTTCTCAAGTTCAATTCGTACTTTGAAAATCTGGTCTATAGTAGAACGATTCGTTCTAAACCCAGCTTGGTATTCCCCGAGCAGCTCCTCACCTTTCTCTTGCAACCTTTCCTTGATGGCAATGGACAAGATCTTGTATGCAATATCCAGTAGTGAGATACCTCGGTAATTGCTACAGTCTGCCTTGTCTCCTTTTTTATGCACTGGAACTATGACGGCAAGATTCCATTCCTTTGGAATTTCCTCATTCCTCCATACCCCACTGATTATTCTGTGTAGCCCCTGGATTAGGGCTTCTCCCCCATGTTTTATCAACTCAGCCGGGATATTGTCAGGGCCAGCTGCTTTATTGTTTTTAAGGGATGCCACTATTCTCCTGATGTCTCTCAGGGATGGTTCTGGCACGTTTTCTTCACCTGTTGCACTTGCATTTTCTGGGGTTTGTTCCAAGGTGGAGGGGAGAGAAACATTCAGGAGATCCTGGAAATATTCAGACCACCTTCTCCGTATGTCAGCCTCACCCCCTATGAATGTTCCATCTTTGCCTTTAATACCTTGCAGCTTCGGCTCAAATCCTTTACTGGCAACCCGTACTTCTTTGAAGAATTTCCTGGATTGATTTCTATCATAGTGATTCTGCATTCGTTCCAGTTTCTTTTTCTTCGCTTTACGTTTCTTGTTTCTGAACAACTTCTTTGCTTTCCTTCGTTTTACTTTATAATTCCTCTTTGTTGCCCTTGTTGTTCTTTCCAGCATACTATGTCGCGCACGATTTCTGTCTGACACAGCTTCCTCGCAATCCTTATCAAACCAATCATTCCTCTCTCGCTTAGGGGCAGTGCCCACCACCTCATTTGCCACGCTAAGTATGGTGTCCTTCAATTGGTTCCATCCTTCCTCAACATTAGCCGTATCAGCTAAGTTTGCGAGTTGTTCCTGCAGTTTCTTCTGATACATTTCTCTGTAGGAGTCGACCTTTAGTCTCTCTACATTGAATGGCGGGTCGACCTTCTTTCCAACGCCACTTTTCCTCACGGGAAGCCTCTGTCTAAGTCTGCCACAGACTAGAAAGTGATCGCTGTCGCAGTCCGCACCCCTGTACGATCTCCAATTAACCACTGCGGAGGCTCTACGTTTATCAATGATGATGTGATCGATTTGATTTTTTGTGGCCCCATCCGGTGATGTCCATGTAGCTTTATGAATATCTCTACGCATAAAATAAGTGCTTTTTATCACCATATTCCTTCCTGATGCAAAGTCTACAACCCTTTCCCCATTCTCGCTAGTGCTGTCATGAAGACTATACTTGCCTATAGTTGGAAAGTAGATTTCCTCTCTGCCAATTTTCGCATTCAGGTCACCAATCACTATTTTGAGATCACTGGTGGGGATTCGATCCATCACCTGCTCCAAGGTAGAATAGAACAGTTCCTTTTCCTCATCATCCCCGTCCTCCGTTGGAGCGTGCACGCTGATCATAGTTGTTTTATGGAAACGACCCTGTAGCCTTAATACGCAAATTCGGTCGTTTATTAGCTCATGACCTATGAGAGCGTGCTTGCAGGACTTTCGGACCAGGAATCCAGTGCCCCTTCTATTCTCAGCATTGCCGCTCTCCAGCAGTGTATAATGTTTCAAATCCATCATTCCCACACCTCTCCAACGTATTTCTTGCATCGCAGCTATGTCTACATTGTACTTCATCAATTCAGTTTCAATCGTTCGACTTTTGCCTGCCTGCATCATGCTTCTTACATTCCAAGTAGCTATTACCAAATCGTTTTTCCGTTTAACTCGCCTTTGTCTTTTACCAATGGTATCAGTCCGGCTTTTCTTTTTGTGAACTTTCGTAATCGTTTTGATTTCAGGCAAGCGACTGATTAGGCCACTGTGCCCTAGCTCAGGTGAGAGTGGGCTGCACTCGAAAGGTTCCAGAGCTAACCCCCCTTGCAGCTTCAGAAGCCTAGGTGTTATGTCTTCCTAATCCCTGAGACGCTGCACAGTACAATCACTCAGGTTGCTGCAAGGGTTTCCCTCCTCCTTTCTCAACACGGGCTTGGGACCGGCTATGGCGGAGTTGGCCAGTTTAAATTATGTACTTTTTGGAAAAAAATTAAATCAAAATTTTAATTTGTATTTTGACAAAATTTTTGTTATTAGAACCTATGTCCTGTTGTATATCACTGGAAAGAGCATAAAAAAAGCTGCAAAATGAGACCTTCTCCAGCTCTCTAGCTCAATTAGGACAGTTCGTAGAGCGAATAGTATAAAATCCGTTCATGGTTTTTTGGCAAGATTTTGTAAGTTTTACATAGCCATATTTAAGAAACGGTTTGAGATAAAAATTTAAAATTTGGTATTTTTCTTAGTCTCAACACCTACTATGAGTATACCAAATTTGAGCAAAATCTAATATGGTGAGGTAAATTGGGTGTGTTGAATTGACATGGCCAACACACCCAATTCCCTATATACATATATGCACATTTTACAATTTTCGTAAATAAGGCAGGTACAATAAAAATAGATTCAATATAACCTTTCTTTTGTCGATCTTGAAGTTCTTGCTGCAGTTCCTTCTTGTATTTTCTCTCATTAGGTGTGCTGTCTCCCACCACTCGAAGGGTTTTCCAGTCTTCATGTTGGTTCAGCAGTTGTTTTTGTTTTCTCAGCATTTCTGTTGCTCCAGTAGTACTATCCAAGACCAGTTTCAGAGGTCTTTCTTGTGTCGTTGACTTCTTCTTTCCGAGTCTGAAAGCTGCTTTAATCCCGCATTTCGATTGAGGAGAGAGAAGTTTAACTATGTTTTCTGCCTGTTTCATATCTTCATTTCCTTCAGGTAGATTTAGGATGAGAACATTCGATTTCCTTTGTTCTCGATCATTTATCTCCCGACAAATCTGTGCAGTGAGATTTGTTTCTTCCACTCTCCTTTCAATTTTCTCAAGTCTGGTTTCTAGGACGACGTACTTTTCCATGACGGAGTTACTCAAGTGTTTTATGGTTTCTTTTACCTCAGAAATGGCATCCGTGTGCGATTGTGCCAGTGATCCTAGGGCGTTCATCTTGTCTAACACTTCCAATATCAGGTCTCTATCTGTTACTTGCTTCAAATCAGTGTTCTTACTTCCATTTGCAGAAATATTGCCAAGCAGATTCGATATTGCAGGTTTGGGAGGCATTTTAGTACTCCGGTTTTCTCTCACGATGGTGTTCTTAGATGTAAACAAACTAACTAGGTTAGTTATCTTCTGTCTTCTCCCGACGACGTTGTAAGTCACTTTTGCTGAGTTTCTACCGAAAATCGCTTTTCTCACTTGTCACTGATATTAATAGAAAGGCAATTTAGTAACTCCGGTTTGTTTTCGCGAGGGTGTTAGATGTAAACAAACTAACTAGGTTAGATACCTTCTGGCTTCTCACGACGACGTAGTATGTAAGTCACTTTTCCTGAATTTCTACCGAAAATCACTTTTCTCACTCTTCACTGATGTTAATAGAGCTTATTGGTCACCGTTTGCTATATTTGTAAGTAAAACTAATCACGTATTTCAATTTCAAGAGTCTAATCAGCGGGAACAGTAGTTACTGCTGGGTAGCCATCTTTTTCAAAACGTAGTAAAGGTAATTTTGTAAAACAACTTTTAGCAGCGTCTATTCTAACTAGTGAAAGAAACTATGAAATAACGGTTATCACTGAGCTGGCTCTTCAAATGGTAGGTATTTACTCTATGCGCAGACACACTGAAATAAATATACCAAAAAAGAAAGCAACGCTTGTTGGTCTGTGCCACCGAGCAATGGAAAAACACGAGGGATATTGTTATCAGTGTTTGTATCATTCATTATGTTCCGATTGTGGCAACTTCAGTTCCTTCTGAGAGGCTATTCTCTCAAGCAGGCTTAATTTTAAGCTCCTCTCAGAGGAGCTGGCGTCAAAATTGTTATTTTTACACGAAGCAGAAGACTGTTTCTGGAAGTTGTAAAACAAACATTTAATTTTTTGCAACTTCTTTACAATTTGTCAGTGTTTTAATGAGAACATTTTCTTTCTACTTTTCTGCAATTTTACTTATGCAGGTACTATTATTAAAATTGTTGAAAAGAACTACTTTTTTCCGCAAATTTTCTAAGAAAATTAGTTTTTTCTTTTGGTTTTCTAAAAACCATCGATGTGTCGAAACATCGATGTTTTTTCTCTGATGTTTTTTAGACATCGATGTTCCTTGAAAAAAAAAAACATCGATGTGCAAACATCGATGTTTTGTTCATCGATACCCATCCCTAGTTTTTTGTCATTTGATGACCCTAATTCAGGAAAAACCCGTACCAACATGAAATTGCGTGCCTTATGTTTCTGAAAATATCCCACCCCTTCACACAACACAAATAAAGTAAGCTGAAACAACTCTGAGATCTTTAACATAATTATCCTACCAACATACTAGGTGTGTCGGCCTGTAGCCATGCTCCTCAGAATCAGCAGCAAAAATCTAGATTCATCCCTATGAGCAAAGGAGGATTCCCCATAATGTCTTGGTTCGACAGCTTGTGGCTCACGAAGCTGCCTTTCGGTATCTGTGAAGTCTTAACTATAATGTTATTTGTAATATCCCCTCTCCACAGAAACGAAAAAAGTCGGATGTCCCCACCAAGAGATTCTGAAGATAATAATCCTAAAAATCTAATCAGTGTGTCATTAAGTTGATACTCAGAATCTGCAGCAAAAATATTTTTTATCCCTATAAGTACATGAGGGATTCCCCATTATGTCAATGTCTTGGTTCTATAACGTTTGGTTGTGAGCTCCCAAAGCTGCCTGTTGTTGTCATGTGAAGTGTTAACTAGACTAGCTTGCATAATGTTTCTGGAAATATCCCACCTCTATACACATAATGACTAAAGTCTGATGTAACAACCAGGAGATCGTGAAGATAATAAATCTATAAATCTGCTCACTCTGTCAGCAAGTTCCCAGAATGTTCTTAATTGGCAGCAAAAAACTAGATATTCGCTACGAAGAGAGGAGGAGAGTTGTTTTTGTTCTTTGTCAGTTGTTTTTCGGTGTGATTCTTTATTATGATAAGTAATATGATGGGGGAAGAATTGTAGAGCGAAAAGAGGCGGCATCACGTACCAATAAGGTGAAAATCATGTCAACGACCATTTTCTTTAGGGAACTCCCCCCCCCCCCCCCTCCTGCATTGGACCTTGTTAGTCGGATGAAACAACCTAGAGATCCTGAAGATATTATTTCTACATATCTGCTCAGGGTGTCAGCATGTTTCGAGAATGCTCTGAATCGGCAGCAAAATTCTAGGTAATTCCTATGAGAAGAATACTAGTGTCAACAAAATATGGCTCGACAGCTAAAGGATGTGGGATCACGAGGCTGCCTTTTGGTCTGTTGAAAAGCGTTTACTAAAAAATGCGGGCCTTATGTTTCTGGAAATATCCCACCCCTTTACGCATCACAAATAAAGTAAGACAACCAGGAGATCCTGAACGTAATTATCCTACAAATCTACTAAGTGTGTCAGCCAGTAGCAAGAATACTCAGAATCAGCAGCAAAAATCTTTTCACACATAACGAAAAAATTCGGATGTGAAAACCAGGAGATAATGATTCTACAAATATTTCAGCCTGTTTTGACCCATAGAGTCAAAAACTCCATGTTTTTAATTTTTCAGTTTTTTTTCATCAAATTGTACCATCATTATAAGAAATTAATGCTGATCACTCCTACGTCACAAATAATGGTCCTCCTCAACGTGTTTTTTTTTTGTCAAAAACTACAGAAAAAAAAAGTTTTTTGACCAAAATTCACGAAAAAAACGTACAATTATGGAACTTGAAAAAAAAAAAAAAAAAATGTGTAGACATATTTTTGATATATTCATGAAAAATAAATAAAACAATCGGTCCCGATATTGAAAAAAAAATATCGATTTATCGATCAGTATAACGGTAGAAAAAATAACGGTAAATTGAGTTACAAATTTCGAATTTGTTACGAACTTCGAAACCCTGTTTTCAGAATGCTCTGAATCGGTAGCAAAAATCTAAATAATTCCTATGAGTAGAGGAGGAGCGAGGAGCCCTCATAAAAGGCTGCCTTTCGATCTCTTGACTAAAAATGGAGGTCTTTGTTTCAGGAAATATCCCACCCTTTCAGACATCACGGAAATAGTCTGATGTAACAACCAGAAGATCCTGAAGATAATAACTCTACAAATCTGCACAGGGTGTCAGCAAGTTTCTAGAATGCTCTGAATCGGCAGCAAAAATCTAGATATTTCTAATTTGCAGTGGAGGTGAGATGAAAAGGGTGCCTTTTGGTGTCTTGAAAAGCGTTTACCCAGATATTAGGGCCATTTGTTTCTGAAGATATCCTGACACGCCACACATCATGGAAAAGTCAGGAAATCCAACCAGGAGATCTTGAAGATAATAATCCTACAAATCTACTTAGTCTGTCACCAAGTTCCTGGAATTCTCAGAATCAGCAGCAAAAATCTAGCACACCCGGTCTTAAAACTCGAACCTTATCCTTTTCATTACCTCCCCCCCCCCCCCCCCCCTCCGAGGCATATTACACACCATCAATTACCAATAACGACTTTTATTTTTCCTCAAACTATGCGGCGCGACCCTCCGCACCAACGGCTTCCCTTCAGTGACATCTCCAGTTGGGATCAAGCGAGCACACTAAGACGCTAGGAGGTTCCATAAGATCGCGCCCCTTTTAGTTCTCACGTAAATGCAGTTGTAACTTATTGACGGTTCAAGAAACCCATAAGCCACTTAACCAATATTTATTTTGCCGATTAGAAATAATTCGTGTATTTTTTTTCACATGGTCTTTCATTTGCATTTACTATCTATTGCATATCGCTCCAACCCGTCATTGGTTACTTATCTTTGCAACCTAATCATAATATAGGTACATGAACGATTTTGATTTGTAAAACCTATCTACTTACCTATTTCGCATTTTTTTCTCTTGAACGAGCACATCTTTTTTTCGATCAATGCCTACCTATAGACCTACTTTCATAGTTTTCTGCAACTTCCCTATTTCCTTCATTTCTACTTCTTGTTTGCGTAACTTTGACTGTTATTTACTGATTATTTCTATTGCTTCTTCTGGCTTAAATATAATAATACTAATGATATAAGTAAGCAGTACTTTGGTACCTACGCAACGAAGATTTGTTATTTTTCCTGAATACAGAATTTATTTGATTCTCACTTCTTTGGTGAGACATTCCTACTTATTTTTAAACCTATCAGCATACCTACATCACATTTTTATCTATTGAACAAGCACATCTTTTTTTCGATCAATGGCTACCTATAGACCTACTATTATAGTTTTTTTCAACTTAAGGTGCGTTGGGGGAAGTGCAGAGTACAATTTGATTAGTTCAACTTTGTTTGACTCTGAGAAATACATTTTTATAGCTAGATTTTTGTTGTGTTTTTCATTAGGCTCCTTGGACTATCCTTTAACAAGTTTTGCTGTTATATTAAGGTTTTCTTAAATTATTATGAGTCATCTGAGCAGTTATATAGTTTTTGTCCGTACTCCACACTTACCCTGACTTAATGGGGTAAGTGTGGAGTAGCCTTTCAAATCACATGTCGTTTGATCTAAAAATGCGGCGGGGTAAGTGTGTAAAAGAGCTGGTTTCAGGGATTCTTTTGCTTTTTGAAATGTGAAAGTCGGACAGAAATTGATCGAATTACACAGTTTTGAAAAGTTGAAAACGTGGGTCCGGAGAACACTCCAAAAACAAGCAAAATTGGAAATTTCAAAAACTTTATTTAAAACTATAGGTATCAAAATAAAAACATTATATTAATTTTTGCCGTAAGTCTTTTATTCTAGAAACGTTTTTAGACACTCTTTTTAACAGTCTTACTTGTAGGTAGCGTAGGAAAAGTATAGTAAAAGTTCTAAGTAAAATATACTTGAATGGCAAATAGAACATATTTAAGACTTTATTTAAATCCACTTAACGCTCTCAAGTACAATGTACTTACTTACGTACCGACTCAAATTTACAGTACAGGTTGAAATACAATTACAGTAAAGGTTGAAAATAACAAATTAGGAGGTTGTAGGTATAAAAAAATTAAGTAAGTAACTTCTTAAACATTCGAAATCACATCTGTTCTCAAGTCTAAGAAAATCACATAGTTTGTCATTATCAATGCAAAATGAGAAAACTTTGAAATAGGAACTTAAAGTATAAATTGTAAACGATGATTGTAAATCAAATTCAAACTCAATTGCCCTTCTCCTCCCAATGCGAGGAGTGGGCAAAATGTGAATGACATCACTTTCATCGACTGAGCTTATATAATCTTTTGGAGGGAAGGCAAACTTGAATTCCTGTGTACATGACATATTTTCTCTTTGAAAAGAACAAGACATTTTGTCGGAAATATTCTCCAACAAGGTTCAACACATCTTTCCTTGACAGGCCTAGCCCACCCTTCTCCATTTCTCTGATCCCATCAGCAATTTTTTTTTCAACATCGGCCCATCGTCGTTGATTTTACCCCTCTTTTACCTTTGACACGAGCATCTATAGTATTGTAAGGGATACCATACAATTTGGACGCCCGGTAGGTTGTGACTCTTCCAGCCTTCACCTCTTTAACAGCTTCAGCTAGTTCTTCAGGGGTGTACTGTGTAGCATTATGGGTCGTCCTCTTCCGTTCTCTTGGCATATTGGAGCGAATATCTGGAAGAAAAGAAATACCTATCAGAAGTGCTCAAGTAAGAGACATAACTACACTCCTCAAGTAGACCAAAAGTACATTCTACTTCAAGTACATCTGCTTGTGTAGTACAGTCACATACCTAAAGGGGAAGTTTGGAACTCCACACTTCACCCGGTTTCATCCATTTAGGGGGAAGTGTAGAACTCCACACTTGACCTGATGCCCTCACGAGGGGGAAGTGTGGAGCTCCCCACTTGCCTATGTTTCCCACTCTGCACTTCCCCCGGCAGGGGGAAAAAATGGTCAAAGTGCAGAGTAGGTATTATTTTCAAAATAACCAAAGGTACAGCCAAATTCCATATTTATAATGAAACTACAACATTTAAAGTATGTGCTTACCTAGTCAGTCATCTAGGATCCCGCGCAGAAGACAGGATGGAGTTGGATGAAAATAGATGCACCACCTCTAGTTCATAGTTGAAGAAACATGTTTGACTTTATAACCTCACTGTGAAGGTTACGAACAGTATGAGCGCACTCTAGTGACATTTTCTGTTACTTTAACATAGTAGCCTTCACCACCCTTAGAGGGCATCCATGTCAGCCCAAGAGTTTCTTTTTCAAGGGCACACTCTGCACTTACCCCATTTCTGCACTTCCCCCAACTCAACTTACCTATTTCCTTCACTTCTACTTTTTGTTTACTTCACATTGATAGATATTTACTACTAATTTTTTTGGCATCTTCTGGCTCGAATATTACAAAACTAATGATATATGTAGGCAGTATTTTGGTACCTACGCAACAATGATTTGTTATTTTTTCTGAATACAGAATCTTTTTTGATTCACAGTTTTCTGGTGAGATATTAATACGTATAATAAAACCTATCGGCACACCTACTTCACATTTTTATCTATTGAACAAGCACATCTTTTATTCGATCAATGGCTACCTATAGACCTAATTTTAAAGTTTTTTGCAACTTACCTATTTCTTTCAGTTCTTCTTTTTGTTCACTTCACATTGATAGTTATTTACTACTTATTTTTTGGCATCTTCTGGCTGGAATATTACAATACCAATGATATAAGTAAGCAGTATTTTGGTACCTACGCAACAATGATTTGTTATTCTTTCTGAATAGAGAATTTTTTTGATTCACACTTTTTGGGTGAGACATTCATACGTACAACAAAACCTAACGGCATACCTACATCACATTTTTATGTATTGAACAAGCACATCTTTTTTTCGATCAATGGCTACCTATAGACCTACTTTCATAGCTTTTTGCAACTTACCTATTTCCTTTAGTTCTACATGTTGTTTACTTCACATTGATAGTTATTTACTACTTCTTTTTTTGGCATCTTCTGGCTCGAATATTACAAAACTAATGATATAAGTAAGCAGTATTTTGGTACCTACGCAACGATGACTTGTTATTTTATCTGAATACAGAATTTTTTTTTGATTCACACTTTTTTGGAGAGACATTCATACGTATATTAAAACGTATATACTTACCTACATCACATTTTTATCTATTGAACAAGCACATCTTTTTTTCGATCAATGGCTACCTATAGACCTACTTTCATAGTTTTTTGCAACTTACCTATTTCCTTCACTTCTTCTTTTTGTTCACTTCAAATTGATAGTTATTTACTACTTATTATTTTGGCATCTTCAGGCTGGAATATTACAAAACCAATGGTATAAGTAAGCAGTATTTTGGTACCTACGCAACAATGATTCGTCATTTTTTCTGAATACAGAATTTTTTTTATTCACACTTTTTTGGTGAGATATTCATACATATAATTATACTTATCTGCTTACCTACATCACATTTTTATGTATTGAACAAGCACATCTTTCTTTCGGTCAATGGCTACCTATAGACCTACTATCATAGTTTTTTGCAACTTGCCTATTTCCTTCACTTCTACTTTTTGTTTACTTCACATTGATAGTTATTTACCACTCATTTTTTGGCATCTTCTAGCTGGAATATTACAATTCTGATGAAATAAATAAGCAGTGTTTTGGTACCTACGCAACAATGATTTGTTATTTTTTCTGAATACAGAATTTTTTTTTATTCACACTTTTTTGGTGAGACATTCATATGTATAATAAATCCTATCTACTTACCTACATCACATTTTATCTATTGAAAAAGCACATCTTCCTTTCGATCAATGGCTACCTATAGACCTACTTTCATAGTTTGTGCAACTTACCTATTTCCTTCACTTCTACTTTTTGTTTACTTCACATTGATAGTTATTTACTACTTATTTTTTGGCATCTTCTAGCTGGAATATTACAATTCTGATGAAATAAATAAGCAGTGTTTTGGTACCTACGCAACAATGATTTGTTATTTTTTCTGAATACAGAATTTTTTTTATTCACACTTTTTTGGTGAGATATTTACATATAATTATACTTATCTGCTTACCTACATCACATTTTTATGTATTGAACAAGCACACTTTATCAATGGCTACCTATAGACCTACTATCATAGTTTTTTGCAACTTGCCTATTTCCTTCACTTCTACTTTTTATTACTTCACATTGATAGCAACTTACCTATTTCCTTCACTTTATTTACTACTTATTTTTTTGGCATGTTCTGGCTGGAATATTACAATTCTGATGAAATAAATAAGCAGTGTTTTGGTACCTACGCAACAATGATTTGTTATTTTTTCTGAATACAGAATTTTTTTTTATTCACACTTTTTTGGTGAGACATTCATATGTATAATAAATCCTATCTACTTACCTACATCACATTTTATCTATTGAAAAAGCACATCTTTTTTTTCGACCAATGGCTACCTATAGACGTACTTTCATAGTTTTTTGCAACTTGCCTATTTCCTTCACTTCCACTTTTTGTTTACTTCACATTGATAGTTATTTACCACTCATTTTTTGGCATCTTCTAGCTGGAATATTACAATTCTGATGAAATAAATAAGCAGTATTTCGGTACCTACGCAACAATGATTCGTCATTTTTTCTGAATACAGAATTTTTTTTATTCACACTTTTTTGGTGAGATATTCATACATATAATTATACTTATCTGCTTACCTACATCACATTTTTATGTATTGAACAAGCACATCTTTCTTTCGATCAATGGCTACCTATAGACCTACTTTCATAGTTTGTGCAACTTACCTATTTCCTTCACTTCTACTTTTTGTTTACTTCACATTGATAGTTATTTACTTTGATTTGTTATTTTTTCTGAATACAGAATTTTTTTGATTCACACTTTTTTGGTGAGACATTCATACGTATAATAACACCTATCGGCATTCCTACATCACATTTCTATCTATTGAACAAGCACACCTTTTTTTTCGATCAATGGCTACCTATAGACCTACTTTCATAGTTTTTTGCAACTTCCCTATTTCCTTCACTTCTACTTTTTGTTTACTTCACATTGATAGTTATTTACCACTCATTTTTTGGCATCTTCTAGCTGGAATATTACAATTCTGATGAAATAAATAAGCAGTGTTCTGGTACCTACTGGCAACAATGATTTGTTATTTTTTCTGAATACAGAATTTTTTTTTATTCACACTTTTTTGGTGAGACATTCATATGTATAATAAATCCTATCTGCTTACCTACATCACATTTTTATCTGTTGAACAAGCACATCTTTCTTTCGATCAATGGCTACCTATAGACGTACTTTCATAGTTTTTTGCAACTTGCCTATTTCCTTCACTTCCACTTTTTGTTTACTTCACATTGATAGTTATTTACCACTCATTTTTTGGCATCTTCTAGCTGGAATATTACAATTCTGATGAAATAAATAAGCAGTATTTGGTACGTACGCAACAATGATTCGTCATTTTTTCTGAATACAGAATTTTTTTTATTCACACTTTTTTGGTGAGACATTCATATGTATAATAAGGCCTACCTACTTACCTACATCACATTTTATCTATTGAAAAAGCACATCTTTTTTTCGACCAATGGCTACCTTTAGACGTACTTTCATAGTTTTTTGCAACTTGCCTATTTCCTTCACTTCCACTTTTTGTTTACTTCACATTGATAGTTATTTACCACTCATTTTTTGGCATCTTCTAGCTGGAATATTACAATTCTGATGAAATAAATAAGCAGTATTTCGGTACGTACGCAACAATGATTCGTCATTTTTTCTGAATACAGAATTTTTTTTATTCACACTTTTTTGGTGAGATATTCATACATATAATTATACTTATCTGCTTACCTACATCACATTTTTATGTATTGAACAAGCACATCTTTCTTTCGGTCAATGGCTACCTATAGACCTACTATCATAGTTTTTTGCAACTTGCCTATTTCCTTCACTTCTACTTTTTGTTTACTTCACATTGATAGTTATTTACCACTCATTTTTTGGCATCTTCTAGCTGGAATATTACAATTCTGATGAAATAAATAAGCAGTGTTTTGGTACCTACGCAACAATGATTTGTTATTTTTTCTGAATACAGAATTTTTTTTTATTCACACTTTTTTGGTGAGACATTCATATGTATAATAAATCCTATCTACTTACCTACATCACATTTTATCTATTGAAAGAGCACATTTTTTTTTTGACCAATGGCTACCTATAGACCTACTATCATAGTTTTTTGCAACTTGCCTATTTCCTTCACTTCTACTTTTTGTTTACTTCACATTGATAGTTATTTACCACTCATTTTTTGGCATCTTCTAGCTGGAATATTACAATTCTGATGAAATAAATAAGCAGTATTTCGGTACCTACGCAACAATGATTCGTCATTTTTTCTGAATACAGAATTTTTTTTACTCACACTTTTTTGGTGAGATATTCATACATATAATTATACTTATCTGCTTACCTACATCACATTTTTATCTGTTGAACAAGCACACCTTTTTTCGAACAATGGCTACCTATAGTTTCATAGTTCATAGATAGTTATAGTTTTCTGCAACTTCCCTATTTCCTTCATTTCTACTTTTTGTTGGCTTCAGTTTGATAGTTATTTATTACTTATTTCTTTTGCTTTTTCTGGATGGAATATTACAATACTATTGATATAAGTAAGCAGTATTTTGGTACCTACGCAACAATGATTCGTCATTTTTTCTGAATACAGAATTTTTTTGATTCACACTTTTTTGGTGAGACATTCATATGTAGAATAAATCCTATCTACTTACCTACTTCAAATTTTTATCTGTTGAAAACGCTCATGGATAAGACCCCGGGAAAATCTCCTGCCGAAATGGGACGATTATGAATTTTTACTAAGGTTTTGTTTGGACAAACAAACCGTTATATACATTTTATCGGAAACCAAATATGAAATTGAATCGCCAACCGATCTAAATCACTCTATATCCCCCATTTGTAAGTTGCTACTAATTCTAAGGTTCGTGAACTTTGCTCACAACAGCAGGAGATTTTTGTGGAGTTAGCACGAGCTCAGCCTGTAAAATTGTGAAGCAGGTTTCCCTTGCAATCGCTATGCTAGCACCGCGGTACATAAAAATACCTACTTCGGTAGAAGAAATAGCGCAAGCTAGATTGGAATTTTATGAAATAGCTAGATTTCCTGGTGCTATCGGCTCTATTGACTATCGGCTCTAGTAGAATACAGTCACCAGGTGGGCCACACGCCGAGAATTTCAGGAACAGGAAAGGGTACTTTTCGTTAAATGTTCAGACAGTCTGTTCTGCAAAAATGAAAATTCTGGTTGTTGTTGCGAGGTGGCCGGGTTCGTGCCATGACCAGACGATCTTCAACAACTCGAGGATCAAGCAGCGTTTTGATGTAAGGGAGTTTGGAGACCACCTTCTTGTTGCAGATAGCGGCTATGCAAACAATAGATGTATGGTAACCCCATTGCTGGAAACTCGTACTCGTGCTGAAGAGCTTTATAATGAGTCCATCATCCGCACAAGAAATCCGGGTTGAAAGACAATATGGGAATAGGAAGTTTCCAGTGTTATCCCTGGGATTACGGTTAAAACTAGAAACGACCCAATCTGTTATATTATAGCTACTGCTGTTCTCCACAATATTGCCTTGGAGAGAAACTTGAACCTTCCTCCACATGATCCAGGTGTGCCCAGAGCTGTTGACGAACAGTGGGATGTCATACCAATTGATCGCAATGCTTCAGTGAACGCTAGGGACAGACTCGTTGCTACTTACTTTTCAAGCCTGACTAGATAATAAATAATTCTATACGTAATGGTCATAAAATCGAATAAATTGTGCTTGCCTAGTACTTAATTCGTATTTAATTGGGTTCCTGTCTAATAATTACTTAGGTACCTATTTCTTTAGCTGCTAAGATCAAATTAGGTGACACCATGTTCACTGATAGAATTATTTAGCATGGCTTAAGAGGCCAAGATAGATCTTTAACACAGTCATGCATAATGTCATAATGACTGACCATAATTAAGCAGGATAATTTCTTTCTTGTCCCATTATCAGCTAGTTAGCACTCCTGGTGGTTTCCCTCAGCTGAGGGGATTAATTGAGGAAACGGAGTCGGGACCTTTGTCTTGAAGGTAGTTTTTCAATACAAAAAATGAAATTAGAGTTCAAAAGGGATAGTGAAATAAGAAGAAAAATCAATTTCAATATTGGAAAGTAACGAACGAAAAATATTTGCTGGAAATTAAGTTCTTTAGGAAACATAAACATTCCACCAGCCAATCTTAGACTCGGCCGTAGCCCTACACCGGCCCGTGGTCCCCTCCTCTGCCGCGCAGCTGCGCTAGTCTCCTCTTTTATCAGTCTGGGCTTGTATGGTCGCTCCGACCTGTAAATCTAAGGATTTATCCGTATGCCAAGAAAAAATATATTAAATATATTGATGAGGAGATTGTGTACCAGTCAATCCCTTAGTAAAAATGCAGATTAGTTGGGCATGTAGATCAGAATGATGTGTATAGTTTGGTGGTCTGGATGCTCGCAAGCTCGCATCTCAAAAAGACATAACATCAAGTAGTCAATCCCTTAGTAAAAATGCAGATTAGTTGGGCATGTAGATCAGAATGATGTGTATAGTTTGGTGATCTGGATGCTCACAAGCTCGCATCTCAAAAATACATAACATCAAGTAGTCAATCCCTTAGTGAAAATTCAAATTAGTTGTACATGCAGGTCAGAATGACGTTTTAGAAGTACATTTCGGTAGTTTTACGAGCAAAAAAAATACACCTGTCATTTGGATTTGAACCCACAACATTCGTCTCACGAGACCGGAATCGTATCCATTGCGCTACACCTCAACTATCGTGTCAGGAGACAATCACAATACTTCACTATTCAGTAAGAGGGAGATAAAAGTGGGAGACTAGCGCCGCTGCGCGGCGGAGGAGGGAACCACGGGCCGGTGTAGGGCTACCTTCGAGTAATCTTAGTAGGTACATGATTGAAAATTAATCAAAAATCGTAGAAATAGTTGGAACGGTGTTTATGAAACCACATTAACACGATTGCAAATAAATCAAGAAGTTCCAGTCATATAGCCTGATCGTATGAGCGAATTTACTTTTGAGATGCGAGCATTTATACCACCAAACTATACACATCATTTCTATTTTTCCTAATAATCTATATTTTGCCGAAAGGAATTGATTTAGGATGTTTTATTAATTTTGAGATGCGAGCATTTATACCACCTAACTGTACGCATCATCCTTATATAGTTTTCCAAATAATCTTTATTTCACCAAAATGATTGTGTTAACTTTGAGGATGAAAAATAATGCGTAATTTCGTTTGTAAAAACTATATTCTCGAATTACAACAACAGAAAGTTCAAATGCGTCAATACGATAAACTGGTAACTTCACAACAGTAATTAAATAACTAAAACTGGAGTAGGAATTGAACGAATTGAGTTGGAATGGTTGTGAATGGAGCATGATGAGCGAACAGATTGATTTAGGATTTTTTAAAAATACTTGACATGTGAGCATTCAGACCTCCTAATTAAAAGGATAGAAAATACCTCAGACTCTTCTGATATCTAACATGGTCGAGTTCAACAGTAATCACCCGACTAATTGCTTGACAGGGATGACTCCAATAACTCCCACAGTGATTACTAATTACTCTATTATTCCATCTAAACCTCACAACTTTCGATCAAATGTATCTGCGTCACCAGTCATACATGCTATATTTTTTGATTTTTACCGCCAATTGGATAGTGGAGGGCAGGACTCAAGTTTTCGACTAGTGCTGCCTCCAACTTATTTAAACCACAATTAAGTAATGTAAATCGATTGTAGTATGTTTCAAATGTAAACAATGAGAAAGACGGGAGTCTATCGATTCCAAACCATATTTTTAAAATTAGAAAAAGATGATTAGAAGTGGAGAAATCTCGTTTTGAAAATGGGGGGGCAGGACTAAAGTACACCATAAACCATAAAAATATTAGGAACAAGTTTTGAAAAATTCCATTTACAAGGCCAGAAATTATGGATTAATTTGTGCTAGTAACACTAGATGCAAGGTGGAATTTTAATTGTATGGCTAATTAGAAGTATCACATTCTATTAAACACTACATAGGTGTAGTCGAAAATGAGCAATCAACTAACAAAATCTCATCATTACAGAGATCACATGCTGCAGTCTTAACAAGAAGGAACCAAACCAACCATGCTTTCCTTACAAGCGAAAGGGTATTATGAAAGCGTATTCAAGTGGTTGAAAATGGATCAAAGATTTAAAAAATATTATACCTAAACTACTTTTAAAAAATTCTAATTTATGAGACACAATAGGTACCTTAAGAGACTAGAAATTCCAAATGGGGGCTTCTCCTGTACTCATAGGAATAATCTAGATTTTTGGTGCCGATTCAGAGCATTCTGGAAACTTGCTGACACCCTGAGCAGATTTGTAGAATTATTGGAGAGGCCCTAAACGATAAGTAAATTGCAATAAGGTGCTTGCGGATTTTATCATCTGGGGCGAGCCATAGCGGATGGTAATCTGATAAAATCAAGACGGTCGAATTAGCATTTCATCTTAGAGTGACGCTACTTATCTTCAAGTAACGCTGAACCACCAAGGGGATTTTCCCGCCTATCCCATTGTTCAGTTTCCAGCATTTCTAAGTTTCCTAGTTCTCTTCTTATCACGAAAAGGTTTTACAATGGGAGATTTTGGAAATTAATGAGCAAGAAAATGAATATAATTTTCATTAATCATGAATACCAACAAGAAATGAATATCACTGTTATCGATGCATAAGGTTACTTTGCGATAGGGAGGAAGAGATGAGATAGGTTGGTTCGGGATAAAGCGTCTTATGTTTAGGTGAAATAAATTTGTCTTATTGGAGATGAGGCGCCTCATCTACCCGCACATGCGCAATAGTGTTTTCCGTTCACGATAAGGCAACTCATCTCTATCTCCCTATCGCTTTAGGAACTCTCTATTATCTTCAGAATCTCTAGTGTAACGTACCTACCTCCAATACAATTAAAAATCAAATAACATCTACTTAGCAACCTGGATACATGACAAAATACATTATGAGTTTTGTGTTGATTGAAGAAGTATGTGTAGTTTTCTGTATTTTAATAATTGTAATTATTAACTCGAATTATAGATTGTAGAATCACTACAATTGATGGCGCAGGCAGTAGGACACGATCAGTGACGCTAAGCAGCGATACGGCTGACTCCGTCTCAAAGACCGAATTGCAATAGGGCTTAAGATATTTTAGATTTTAGTTCATCCTGAACTATATTTCTGTGGCCTGGAGGGCGCAAGTATTACGAAGAACTCTCCTCGATTTTCCCACTGTGTCTTGGGACGTAGTTTTTACTTTGCTGTTTGCGGACTTTAGATGGGAACGGTTGCCGGCTTTGGGATTGCGACTGGATTCAGAGTCACAAATCCCACCGATCCTCGAGGTGCCTGGATGGACTTTTCCAGTGCTCAACTGTGAGCGTGTGTGTTTGATCACGATTCCTTGGGACGTTTTCAAAGCAGAATTCCACAGGGTCAACGGTTGCAGACGACGTTGGATCTGGGCTTGGTGGCCCTTCCCACCGTCTTGACGGCCGCCCTTGAGGATTTTTGATGTGGGCAGTCGTTGATACTTGTGCAGGGGACCCAACCGTCCTCATAATCTCCGACAGTACTGAGTGTTATGTTGCTCACTGCAGAGGAGTTTGTCTGGTGCAAAGCTAAGCTGCAGCCTACCAGAGGGTCCTCCCTTCACACACTTTTTGAAGACTTGGCGTCTTCAGAAGAACCCGGCACACCCTCCAACGAGTACTTTCCAGCTGATCTGATCTTCCTTTTCTTGTTGAAATTTTATTTATTTATAAATATATATATATGACGACAGAGACACAAGTAAGACTGAAACTCGAGGCTCCATATTAGTAATATAGGTCGAACTGTCATGGTCTGAGGCTCGTGGCTCCATAGGCATAATGCTTAGGAAACCATTGCCGTTCGGAAATTTTGGGATGATAGTATCATAAAAAGTTATGGATTTTGGAAAACGAGATGGCCAAGAAGTTTGGGCAATGAGATCGCGACCAACTCGGCTTGACTGGCGTATTTATAGGCTCTGGCAATTGGAGGGAACATTTCAACATTCAGTCGTTGCAAAAGCTTTCATATTCTTTGTAAATTTGCTAAATAAAGTAAATGTTGAAACTGCAGTGCTCACTGATTTTTGTTGATACCCGAGGTGAACAGTTGCAGGCGACATTGGTTCTCGGTTTGATAGTCCTACGTAAGATCTTGGAGACCGCCATTGAGTATTTTTGGTGCGGGCAATTTGATATTTTTGCAGGGGGTCCAACCAGGCTCATAATCCCTGACGGTACTGATTGTTGCATTACTCCCTGAAGAGGAGTTCGTCTGATCCTCAGCAAAACTGCACCCTGGTTGGGGCTCCTCTATTTGCATTCTTTTGGAGGACTGGGAGTATTCAGAAGAATTGGACCCATAAGAACTCGATGCTGATGACTTCCCTGAACAGTTATTTCCTTTTATTCTGTTCTTCCCTTTCTTACTATGTTAACCAGCTTATTCAATGGGTTGGTCAGCATTTCGGAAATCGTTGGGGGCTGTAAGTGCAACCGTTCAGGCACGTTTTCTACAGTAAGTGGTTCTGTTTTTTCTTGAACGAGCGGACCCAGATCATCCATTTGCCCGAAACGTCGACTTTCTTCATTTTTGGTCCTACCACGTCCGAAGAGTGAAGCGTTTCCCAGAGTTCTGGCAAGAGTATGACCTTCTGCTATTGAAGCCCCAGTAGCCATTGCATCGGTATTACCACTTTGCATTTCACCCGTAGAGATATCGTCTATATCTGAAGAATTACTCCCCTTATGCGATTCTTCTATCTGGTTTTCATGGTTACTGGTACTTGAATTGTCTTCAGTAAAATCTGTAGATCCCTGTTCTTTTTCGTCGAAATGTTTTGGGTGTACTTGATCATTTCTATTTTCTATCTCTTCATCATCTACCGTTTCATTCTTCACCTGTTCCACTGCCTCTATGCCAGCATCACTACCATTATTATTCACAATTATCGGCATAGGAATTCTTACTATGGGATTCCTCGAATTCTCATCTTCATCGCTCATCAAAGATATCATAGGGATTTCAACAGGTGCCCGTCCTCTTAATCGAAGACTTCTCTTTGCTGGCTGGTTACCGATACTCGACACTCCCCTCAGCATATTTAGTTGAACTTCAATCAAAAAACACCTAACAAAACGCAATCAGGAACAAACAATTTCTGAAAATTCATTATTTTAAGTAATACTGAAGGAGAGGAGGCTTACCGAAACAGAATCAAGATTTTGCTGAAGATAGTAAGAAACCAGAAACCTGATATGGCAAAAGCTTTGAAGGAAAGTAGTAAGGCCATGAGATGTGGCCCGACAGCTAATGGATGTGGAATCACAGGGCAGCCTTTTCGTCTCCTGAAAAGCGTTTACTAAAAAATGAGGGCCTTATGTTTCTGGGAATATCCCACCTCTCCACAAGAAATGAATAAAGTAGGTTGTAACCACCAGGAGATCATGAAGATGATAATTCTGCAAATCTGCTCAGTGTGATTTGACCGGGAGGGTCAAAAACTTTTTATTTTCAATTTTTCATTATTCTTATCGAATCATTATTAATAGGAAATAAATGCTGATCACTCTTACATCACAAATAATGGTCCTCCACAAAGTTTTTTTTTTGTCAAAAACTACAGGAAAAATGTGTTTTTTGTCTTTTTTTTTAGCGAAATTTACGAAAAAACCGTAGCATTCGAGCCACATCTCATGGGGGCTCCTCCTCTACTCATAGGAATTATCTAGATTTTTGCTGTGATTCAGAGCATTCTGGAAAATTGCTGACACCATGAGCAGATTTGTAGAATTGATGTCTTCAGGATAACAAGGTTGTTTCATCCTACTTTTTCTTTCGTCATTTGTGGAAAGGTGGGAATTTCCATAAATATTAGGCACGTTGTTCTAGTTAACACTTCACGTGAGACCAAGAAGCAGCCTACACCCACAAGCTGTCGAACCAAGACATTATGGGGAATCCTCCTTTGCTCAGAGGACTGAATCTAGATTCTTTTAACTTTATTAATATGAGCATATGATTTTAGATAATTTATAATTGCCTTACTACTTTCCTTCAAAGCTTTTGCCATATCAGGTTTCTGGTTTCTTACTATCTTCAGCAAAATCTTGATTCTGTTTCGGTAAGCCTCCTCTCCTTCAGTATTACTTAAAATAATGAATTTTCAGAAATTGTTTGTTCCTGATTGCGTTTTGTTAGGTGTTTGTTGATTGAAGTTCAACTAAATATGCTGAGGGGAGTGTCGAGTATCGGTAACCAGCCAGCAAAGAGAAGTCTTCGATTAAGAGGACGGGCACCTGTTGAAATCCCTATGATATCTTTGATAAGCGATGAAGATGAGAATTCGAGGAATCCCATAGTAAGAATTCCTATACCTATAATTGTGAATAATAATGGTAGTGATGCTGGCATAGAGGCAGTGGAACAGGTGAAGAATGAAACGATAGATGATGAAAAGATAGAAAATAGAAAGGATCAAGTACACCCAAAACATTTCGATGAAAAAGAACAGGGATCTACAGATTTTACTGAAGACAATTCAAGTACCAGTAACCATGAAAACCAGATAGAAGAATCGCATAAGGGGAGTAATTCTTCAGATATAGACGATATCTGAAGAATGCAATGTGGTAATACCGATGCAATGGCTACTGGGGCTTCAATAGCAGAAGGTCATACTCTTGCCGGAACTCTGGGAAACGCTTCACTCTTCGGACGTGGTACGACCAAAAATGAAGAAAGTCGACGTTTCGGGCAAATGGATGATCTGGGTCCGCTCGTTCAAGAAAAAACAGAACAACTTACTGTAGAAAACGTGCCTGAACGGTTGCACTTACAGCCCCCAACAATTTCCGAAATGCTGACCAACCCATTGAATAAGCTGGTTAACATAGTAAGAAAGGGAAGAATAGAATTAAAAAAATAACTGTTCAGGGAAGTCATCAGCATCGAGTTCTTATGGGTCCAATTCTTCTGAATACTCCCAGTCCTCCAAAAGGATGTGAATAGAGGAGCCCCAACCAGGGTGCAGTTTTGCTGAGGATCAGACGAACTCCTCTTCAGGGAGTAATGCAACAATCAGTACCGTCAGGGATTATGAGCCCGGTTGGACTCCCTGCACAAATATCAAAGATTGCCCGCACCAAAAATACTCAAAGGCGGTCTCCAAGATCTTACGTAGGACTATCAAACCCAGAACCAATGTCGCCTGCAACTGTTCACCTCGGGTATCAACAAAAATCAGTGAGCACTGCAGTTTCCACATTTACTTTTTTTTAGCAAATTTACAAAGAATATGAAAGCTTTTGCAACGACTGAATGTTGAAATGTTCCCTCCGATTGCCAGAGCCTATAAATACGCCAGTCAAGTCAAGTTGGTCGCGATCTCATTGCCCAAACTTCTTGGCCATCTCGTTTTCCAAAATCCATAACTTTTTATGATACTATCAACCCACAATTTCCGAATGGCAAAGGTTTCCTAAGCATTATGCCTATGGAGCCACAAGCCTCAGACCATGACAGTTCGACCTATATTACTCATATGGAGCCTCGAGTTTCAGTCTTACTTGTGTCTTTGTCGTCATATACATATATATTTATATATAAATAAAATGTCAACAAGAAAAGGAAGATCAGATCAGCTGGAAAGTACTCGTTGGAGGGTGTGCCGGGTTCTTCTGAAGACGCAGTCTTCAAAAAGTGTGTGAAGGGAGGACCCTCTGGTAGGCTGCAGCTTAGCTTTGCACCAGACAAACTCCTCTGCAGTGAGCAACATAACACTCAGTACTGTCGGAGATTATGAGGACGGTTGGGTCCCCTGCACAAGTATCAACGACTGCCCACATCAAAAATCCTCAAGGGCGGCCGTCAAGGCGGTGGGAAGGGACACCAAGCCCAGATCCAACGTCGTCTGCAACCGTTGACCCTGTGGAATTCTGCTTTGAAAACGTCCCAAGGAATCGTGATCAAACACACACGCTCACAGTTGAGCACTGGAAAGGCCCATCCAGGCACCTCGAGGATCGGTGGGATTTGTGACTCTGAATCCA
Organism: Adelphocoris suturalis; assembly: GCA_030762985.1. NCBI lineage: Eukaryota > Metazoa > Arthropoda > Insecta > Hemiptera > Miridae > Adelphocoris > Adelphocoris suturalis. The sequence continues at coordinate 2,397,090 of CM061051.1, read as the reverse complement.
GTCGCAATCCCAAAGCCGGCAACCGTTCCCATCTGCAGTCCGCAAACAGCAAAGTAAAAACTACGTCCCAAGACACAGTGGGAAAATCGAGGAGAGTTCTTCGTAATACTTGCGCCCTCCAGGCCACAGAAATATAGTTCAGGATGAACTAAAATATCTTAAGCCCTATTGCAATTCGGTCTTTGAGACGGAGTCAGCCGTATCGCTGCTTAGCGTCACTGATCGTGTCCTACTGCCTGCACCATCAATAGTAGTGATTCTACAATCTATAATTCGAGTTAATAATTACAATTATTAAAATACAGAAAACTACACATACTTCATCAATCAACACAAAACTCTTAATGTATTTTGTCATGTATCCTGGTGGCTAAGTAGATGTTATTTGATTTTTAATAGTATTGGAGGTAGGTACGTTACACTTGAGATTCTGAAGATAGTAGAGAGTTCCTAAAGCGATAGAGAGATAGAGATGAGGTGCCTCATCGTGAACTAAAAACACTACTGCGCATGTGCGGGTAGATGAATAAAAATAAATAAATAAAAATCAAAATATATTAAATAAATAAATAAAAATTGTTGGACCTGAACTCACTTCCACTGGAACTACCCAGCTGGCTGTATCTAGGTAATTTACAATTAACTGTTCCTTCATGGATCCGAGATCACTTGCTGGTGTTTAGATACATTTTTGACCTGTTCATGGGGGAAAAAAATATCGGTTCCGATATAGTCAAAATAATATCGATTCATAGTTACATACAGATGATATAGATTGGTACAAAAAATATCGGTAAATTGAGTAACTATGATACATGTCGTAACATTATTAAAACTTACTTTTCATTTCTTAAACAAGTTTTACTTTATTTCACCCTCACTCCTGATACACTTTTAGTTTCAATTCTTGATATCAGAAGTGGGATAGTAACTTATCGCGCTCACAAGTGATTTTTGTGTTAAGACTCTTACGAGATAGACTACTAGTGCGAACAGTGAAATAGTTTACGTGTATTTTTGTGTGGAAATTCAACCAAAATGGAACCTAACGGGCAAGTACAGCCCAATGGGGAACCCGAGGAAGAAGAGGAATTTTCACTAGCATCTGGAGTTCATCAACGTGAGATGTCTCCAATTAGTTCTATTCCGCCGTCTGCCCCTTCACTAGAACCCACTCAGGAAAATTTTACCCCAGATTTTCCGCAGCCCTTCAAACGCCCCCTACAATACCCTACTGTCGACTTACCAACATCAATTAAGAGGACCCGAACTACAGAATCCGAAGAGTTGAGGTGTGGGCGTTGCCGTCTGAGAGGCCACTCAGCAAGTAACTGCTTCAAAAATCCCAATTCCCCAAGAAATCGACCTTACTACGCCCCCCGCCGATCGGGTCCCTCAGGAATCTGCCCCCAAGGACCGACGTACCTCCCGCTGCCACGGACTGGGCAGTCAAGAACACTGCCCGAACGACACGTTCGGCAATGCCAGAGCTCTCCCGTTGGGAACTTGCAGAACAACGGTAAGGCGTTTAAATTTGTTTATGATAATGGCTCTGACGTGTGCCTCATCAACGAATCTACAGCTAAAGAATTTCAAGGTCAGAAATTTATTAATCCCGTAGTTTTAACAGGAATCACAAAAGACCAGATAATTTGTCATGAACAATTAGCCGCACAAATTTCTATTGATAATGTGGATTTAAATATCGTTTTTGTGATTGTCCCGAATTCTCTAATTTCCACTATTTTGCTAGGTAAGGATATTCTCTCCCCAACATTATCAGTTCAAGTTCACCACGATCATTATGAGTTCATTCCAAATTTAAAACCTGATAAACATTTATTAAAAACTTCCCTATTTGGTGAGTCAAAGTCTTCTTCTGAAGCTGCAGAAAAGAGGATTAAAACCACGCAAGAAATTACTGAAAAAAATAATTTCCCTGAACCATCAACTTCATCATTTACTAACACTAATAATAATTTAGTAGCAAATAATTTCTATAATCCTTCTACCTCGTCATTGAACAATATTAATTATGATGTAATAACTAGTGATACATGTGTCGATTGTCCGTAAAACGAAAATGTAAAAACGAAAGCTTCAAACGCTTTCCCTTTCGTCGCTGAGGTCATTGACCCTGATCTACAGAGGGGTGACTCAGCTCCCATTCCTTGTTTGTATCCGATAATTGATAAATAAATTGAAACAATTTGCACTGCCGAGTCAGCACCAATTTTACAAGGTTCAACTTTGGGAGAAAGTGAAATTTTTGAACCACTCTCAGAACAATTAGACACCTCTCTTAAGGACCCTCATAATTTGTCTCGCCTCCGCACATTACTTAGTAATTATTCGGGCTATTTTACACGTGGACAGTAGCTATAATAGGGGGGGTTAGGACCCAATGGGCTTTAACGTACAGGGGGGATAGCGACCGGCCTATGCTACGAGCTTGAAGGGGGATAAGGGATCCGGTATCCCGAGACGTTGAGGGGAGTTAGTGCCCCGCGGTCTTGAGAAAAAAAAAAAAAGTCGTTCGAGCGGGATTCGAACCACCGATCTTCGGGATAGGAGACTAACGCCTTAGCCGCCTCGGCTGTTCAACTCGATTGGTTTCCTAGGGGATTTGTGTGGAATCTGAATACCGGGCCAGAGCAGCGATCATGGAGCTTCAACATACGGGGGGGTTAGCGGCCGCCTCTAGCCTCGGAGAGGAGAACTCCTCTGAAAGTTTAAATTGAAATCGGTAGGTACCTAAGTAGGTACTCAATATTTTTCATGCAAATATCTGACGTGTAATGATCCGACCACCCAGTGAGCAGTTTTAAATTAAATTACCCACCGAACGTACTGATGTATGTGAATACCAGGACAGAGCAGCGCTCATGGAGCTTTAACGTTGTGGGGGGGGGGGGGGGGTTAGCGGCCGCCTCTAGCCTCGGAAAGGAGACCTCCTCTGAAAGTTTAAATTGAAAACGGTACCTAAGTACTCAATATTTTTCATGCAAATATATGACGTGTAATGATCCGACCACCCAGTGAGCGGTTTTAAATTAAATTACCGATGCAGCGATCATGGAGCTTTAACGTACGGGGGGGGGGGGGGGGGGGTTAGCGGCCGCCATCAGCCAGGAAAGGAGAAATCCTCTGAAAGTTTAAGTTGAAATCGGTACCTAAGTACTCAATATTTTTCATGAAGCGAATGTCTGATCTGTAATAATCCGACCACCCAATGAGCAGTTTTAAATTACCTACCAAACGTACTTAGGTGGACAACTATTTTTCATAGACCTTATAGTAGATCTGACATTTCATAATCCGACCGCGAATGTTAAAAATTGATTAGTGATCTTACATACGTCGTATAAAACTGATATTTATGTAGGATTCGAACAACGTAGGTACACGCTGTGGAGGGGCTGCTGCATATATATAGGAATTGGAAGTCGGAACTATCGTCTAAGTTGTCGCAAGCCACCAGTTCTCAGGACTCTTACCACTTCGCCGTAAGTATAAATTTCAACATTTTAAACTGAAGCCATAGTTACAAGCACTTTCAGCAGCCTATGAACTTTATAATTAATCTAGCACCTTTTGTTTTAGATGTCTATCATTACCAAATTAAACGCTAAGAACGGCTCCCAGATTCCAACCGTAAAAATGGCTGACTTGCAAGAAAATGTGAATTATAAAATTATTAATTTGAAATTGCTGAAGACACAATACGGAGATAGAGTTCTCAGCACAATTCAGAATGAATCGAATGATGAATTCCAGCTTTGGCTTCCGGATAAATATGGGAGCGTTTTAATGGAGGAAGTTGCAAATTACAAAGGTACACTTAACTAAAAAATATTTCTTTTTATTAATCTTTTGTGTGTAAGTACATCAATGTTACATTAATAAATAACATGAATAAAGTTATTTATTGACATTTCTTGAATAAATAAGTAGGTAATACATCGCACACATTTTTTAGACGTATGTAACAGTTTGGTATAAAGGGGAATAATTGAACAATTTGTCATGAATAACAAGTGCAAAGGCTGATGTAGAAGCTGGGATGCCTTCTTTTGTTTTAAAATCGATGCGAAGTTCAACAGATCCAGTTTGAATGGAATCATTTTGAAATGAAGTGTCAATTACAAAAAACGGTGTCTTTTCAAATTCTTCTCTACTCAACATGGGTTCAGGACGTTTGTTGGAATAGTTCATCTGAAATTGGCAGTATGCATTATAAACATCGGTGATATTTTTGCGATCAAAAGCTGCGGTCAGTGGTTCGTAGGGGAAATTTACTGAATTTAATTGAACCTGGAGGCTCGAAATGTTGCAGTGGTCAAAATCTGATGAACTTTTAATGCTATTGTTATGACGATTTGTTTGAAGACCGAATAGAATCCATCGCGCTTTTTCTAGCTGATTTGTTGTTTTAACATACCACGTATGAGAGGTACTCCCCGCCGTGATTGTGGGTAATTCATTGGCCGACCAGCTTCGAAAGGGAACTTGAATGTTAGAACCTGAATTTACAATATTAAAGAATTGTAGCTTAAATTCATCCGAAAGTTTTAGCTGCGGCATTTTCCATAAAATCTTCGTTAACGTTATAGTAACTTTATCCCCTTCGACTTTATTAGTTGAAATAATGCAATCTCTATCACCGCTGGCACGAATCAAAACCAGTTCATGGCGACAATTAATAATTGGTTTTGTATAGTCCGACGCAAAGCCCAAAAGATGACTAAGTGGAATAGAAACTGCAAAGTTTCCGTCTTTATCAACTAGCGATTTAACCCCGTTTCCCCAACCATAATTTGAGGCAGCCTTAAGTTCCCCTCCCGCGCTGATTGAAGCATAACCTTTTAGGCTTGATGCGATTCCAACAGATCTGGTTTGGTCAATTTGCTGTCCAGCAAGTTCATATGATATTTGTTGAAAAAGAAATGCGAAACCATTTTGGATGAATGTAGCGCTAGTATCCCCCATGTTGTTCAGTTTTCCTTCAATATATATTACACTTTTACTTGGTAACACTAAATAATCTTGTCCATGGATAGGAATACGTATTTCATCAGAATTTCCAAGCGAATTTCCTGCGTATGGCGCATATGAATGTAGTTGTAATTCTGTTATTGAATTATCAAAGTGCACTGGTTCCAGCAGGTTGAGTGAATCTATTCCAATCATGTTCTGCGTTGCGATTGTTGGGGCTTAGTTTTCTTCACGATAAAGCCTAGACTTTTTAGAAAGTTGATGTTCTCAGCTGTTAATGCTCGTATGTTTCGCTTGCGACTGACTATTGAACTTCCAGTTCCTTCATAGTTAATTGGTGGAATAAACGATGTTTTACGAAAATGATTAATACCCATCTTCTTTTAAATGCAAACGAATTGTAATCGTTTCTCCTTCAAAATCAACTGGTCTATTGTCCTGGTCTATAATCGAGCAAGTAATTTCCTGAATAACTCGAGTGCTAACTGGGAGATAAATGAGCGTATTAGCTCTCTCGTCTATTTTATAACCAAATTCAACAGAAGGGAAAAAGGAATAAATTGTATGAACTGCATCATTGTTCTTATATGATTGTGTGATTAAGTTACAAGTGATTTCAATTGAGTTGATTGGATTAATGCAAACTACATTTTGGGGCTCATATGACTGGTTAGCTGGAATTGTAACTGGTGATGAAATTCCGAAAAGCTTTCCAACATCGTCTTCCTTTCCCAAATTCAATGGGAGATCGGAATTAATTTCAATTTTCCCAGTATGTCTTTTGATTTTTAAATTAAAACGATGAGGAGACATAAGAGATTGAATTTCCGTTTCCAGACTGTCCAACTCATAAGCGCCTGGTGTAATACGCTTTTCAATATCTCTTCCATCGATGTAATATCGAAATGCGTTAGTGTTTTTTGTGACATTGTGAATCGTGTGGTAGGATTCGAAACTTAACAGAGCCGCAGAATAGCTCTTATTTGAGTCCAGAATAATCGGGGGGTAAATTTTGCTCGTAAGCGTACTTCCCCGACCCGTTAATGTGAAGAGAAAAGCCATGACTGTTTGTCAGCGAGCCACTGAATGCATTTATGTCCGCACCAATATGATCCAATTTTTTGATCACTTTTACGATTGTACACAATTTGGCATTCTTTCAAATAATTTAGTAATTCAGGAGGAGCATTCAAGTTTCCAATAGGATCGTAGTATCTGCATTGGTTAAAATATTTAATCCAGCAAGTCCAATGGGAACCAGGACCAGAAGAAAGGTCATGGTTTAAGATACCACATTCTATATTTGTGGAGGGGGAAAGTGTTTTTAATTCATCTCTCATAAAAATCCCACGGAAAGCTGGAATTTTCAAGCCTTTTACCGCACGTCTTAAATCATTATCAGTCAAAGCTCTATGGGGTAAATGTTGAATTAGTTTTTTGAATTTGAAAATGGCTTTAAATAAAGTCCATAACCACCTTTCTTGTAAGGTTTTAGGTATAACCCAGATCCTACATGCTTTCCTTCTGTTACGAGGTTATGTCGTTTTTGTTCTTCAAGTTGAGCTTTAGCATCTCTGATATCACTGATAGTTTTAATTACTGATGTTACACCACTAGCTATACCTCCCACTCCTCCTAAGGCAGCAATAATAGGTATTAAAGCTGGAAGAAATCCGCCTTTTTTAGATGTTGGAATGGGGATGATTCTAGGATTCAGCTTGATTGTACCGCTATTCCCATATTTTTTAACAGCAACGAGTGCGCGTTTTAAACCCTCTTTCAATGACACATTCTTAGGTATAGCTTTTTTAGCCACTTTGATTACTTCCTTTAAGCTTTTGGGATTGGTGCGCTTTTTAGGTCTTTCTTGGTTAGGACTACGTTTAGTAGCGCGATTTTTCGCCAATCCCAATCCAAGTTTTCGTTTCATTTTCATAGCAGCTGCAACTCCTAGTGCACTGAATCGTTCACCAATACCAGCGTTGTTTGATACAACTCGCTCCCACGCTCGACTACCCAAGATTTTATCAGCAAGATGTCTTCGTTCTAAGTCTCCAAAATTATGGTATGACTTATCGTGTGATAGGCAGGCGCGGTCGAGCTCGTTCACTGGCTGGTCTCCTCTCTGAAGACGTTCAGTAAGACGTGTATTAGAACCGCAAAAATTGTAGCCGGGAATATGAAATTCGCGATTTGCTTTACCAATCAGGTTAACTATGTCAAAACCCTCTCCCGTACAACGTTTTCCTCGATGAGTTGTTAAACTCATACTAATAGCTTCGGTCTAGTGATTGAATGTTTTATATAAATAAGATCTGAGATTAAGATAAAACTATCAACACGATAAAAGTTTTCATCAGTTTTCAATTAACCTTCAGACAAATCATACGATTTTTGTATTTAGAAAAAAGATATATATATACATTATATACATAGGATAATGGCTTATTTTCAACCTCAGCAAAGTAAACTAGCCATTCAATCATTCGATAAAATATTGAGATCAAAATCGAGTAATGACACGTTTATGAAGAATGGTCCTCTTTTACCCAACACTATACGCGCAATTATCGTGGGTCCTAGTGGGGCAGGGAAAACTGCTGTTCTTCTTAATCTCATTGTGGCCGCAAATGGCGTAACATTTGAAAATATATATATTTATGCTAAATCGCTACATCAAGATAAATACCAATGGTTGTTGAAAGTATTGAAGTTGGTGCCATCCATTAAGGTATTCACCTCCACTAACACGAATAATATTGTTCCAGTAGAAAAAGTTCGAAAAAATTCCGTTATTATCTTTGACGATTTAATAACTGATAAACAAGAACGAATGCGGGAATATTTTGCGATGGGAAGGCATAATGGGTGTGACACTTTCTACATCGCCCAATCGTTTACGAAAATTCCTAAAGCGCTTATTAGAGATAATGCCAATATGATATGCTTATTTAAAACTGATTTAGGCTCTTTGAAACATGTGTACGAAGCTTACGTGGGGGCAGATTTGGATTTTGAAAACTTTAGAGATATTTGTAGAGAATGTTGGAAAAATAGGTTCAATTTTTTAACGATAGCTACAGATTTTGACATTGACAATGGCAGATATAGAAAAGGTTTCGATTGTTATCTGAAATTTTAATAAAAAGGATCTAAATAGAAAGCGAATTTGCCTAAATAAACGCTAAAACAACGATGGCGTTAAACCGCTAAAACCGTAACGTTAAAAGCATTAAAAACCGTTAACGCTAGAGTTGAAACCGTTAAAACCGTTAACGCTAGCGTTAAAAAGCGTTATCGCGAGCGTTTAAAACCGTTAAAGCTAGCGTTTCAATCCATTCGGAATCTGAGTTGAACTTTTTAAATACTATTGGATGGGTTAGGTCATGATCAGTTTCAGTTATGAGTTTGAAGGAGAATATTGATACTAAGAGGGAACTTGTAAAAGTTGCCGATGTCATACGTAAAAAATACAAAAAGTTGAAAAGACGATCTCAATTAAATGAGAGGTACATGACAGAAACCTTTAATCCAATTATTGAACCAATTAAAGAGTTACGAGATGCCGTAAAAGCTGATATAGGGTTAAAAGTACAACAATCAAAAAGTCCGGCAAAGAAGCTTTTTAAAAAAAGACGTAGAGCCGATGTTCCCGAACGTAAGCAACCTGTTTCAAAAAGGTTGAACTCAGAGGATGAAGAGAGCACTGCTGAGAGGAACAAGAGTGATGCTGAAATGTATTATTCTAATATGGATGAGAATGAGCAACCCTTCACCAATCCAAAAACAATTTTAGAAGAGGATGTGAAAAGTTCAGCAGGAAAACAGTCTTTACAGGAATACTTGGGTGAATTCTCAACACTTATACGGCCTTACATTGAAAATGTCGTGTCAGGGGAAACAAGCGGGATTGATTCACGTTTCGGTTTAAGAATTTCACCTACTGGTAAGATAATGATGGGGTCGGAAGAAGTACAATTAGTTGGAGAAAGGGCTTACATCAATGACAATGCTTTTGATATTACAAAAGGTTTAGCTCAGCTACTATTCCTAGAAAACCCACAACAATACACACAAGGGGATTTACGAGATTACAAGAATATGTTGGAAATTACAAATGCTCACAAGCAACAGTACTCAAAGTTAAAACCAATAGCTAGTAGTTCGAGTAAAAAATATATGAGAATAATAGGACCATTATTTCAAAAAGGCGAAAAGAGCATTAAGATTGGGAAAGGAATTACTTTGAAACATCCGCTACCGGAAATCAAGACTAATGAAATGATAAATAATGGGGTGATTGTTCAATATTATGATGACCCCAATGAACTCGTAGATAGATTAAGAATTTTAATTGCTTCTCAGATGTCAGGCAACAACTCACATCATAATGAAATCGTATCATTGATTGAAGAACTAGAGGAACTTGGAATTGTTAGTCAGTACAAAAATGCCCATCGACAGGTACGGGTTTCATATGGTTAGGCGACGGAAGCATGCTTTAAAGGCTTCAGATGTTGGAAGGAGGTTTCGAGATAGCATTGACTTGGAAAATGTGAGATTAATACACTCACCTAAACCGGAAAATGAAACAGATGTTGCCAATAAAGCATATGTCGATGCGCGATCGCAATTAAAAAATCAACCGTTTTCAGTTATTGATTTAAATTGGAAAATACTTAGAAACGTTGGAGAACCCACTAGAACTGGAGATGTAGTTAGTTATCAATATGTTAAAGACCATACGCCATTCTTGATCAACAATGGTACATTTACTTGCGCTAATAAACGGTTATGTGACGCTGCAGATCCAATTAATGATCAGGACGTTGTAACGCTAGCTTACTTGAGGAAACATTATACTACTAAACGTTCAGACGGTGGTACATAGTGCTAGAAAGAAGATGAGTCAAATCATGGGCAAAATTACAAAAAAATCTATTAAAGAGCAAATAGTTGATGAGCTTTTCACACCAGCGAGGTACCGTTTTCCTCGAAGGAAAACTGTGGTTAAGGGATTTCATCAGACCTGGCAAATGGACCTGATCGATACTCAAAAGTTTTCTAGAGAAAATAAAGGCGTTAAATATTTACTAGCGGTAATTGACATTTTCTCAAAATTCGCATACGTTGAACCTTTAAAAAGTAAAAAGGGCAAAGATGTTGCCATGGCATTGCACTCCTTATTGGATAGGGCTCAAATTACGCCTAAAAAACTGCATAGCGATCAGGGGGGTGAGTTCTACAATAAAGAAGTTCGAGAAGTTTTGAATAAATTTAATATCCACCATTACAGCACATGGTCAAGCACAAAAGCTGCTTGCGTTGAAAGATTTATACGCACGTTTAAACAATTGCTTTATAAAAGCTTTTACATTAGAGGTAGCAATCATTATCTTGATATCTTACCGCAACTTGTTCATCATTACAATTATGAAATGAAACATCGAACCATAAAAACATACCCAGCCAATATTTCGAAAAAAGACGAATCTATGCTTTTAAGTACAATTTACAATTACAAAACGAGATGCGAGTTTCTAAAGTCAGACTTGAAAGTAAACGATGTGGTTCGAATCAGCAAAGAGCGAACGCAGTTTCACAAAGGTTATAATTTGAATTGGTCAACAGAACTTTTTACGGTAGATAAAATAAATAATACTTGCCCGATAACGTACAGCCTGGTAGATGAAAATAAGCATGCGATTTTGGGGACATTTTATAGGCATGAATTATTAAAAACAAACCACCCCGGCATTTACCTTGTAGAAAAAGTATTAAGAAGGGGCTCGAAGGGTGTTCTAGTAAAATGGCTGGGAATGGATTCCCAGAGTTGGATTTCGGGGAATAATACGATTTTATGAGAATAAGTATATCAATCAAATATGAGGTATAGAGTCAATATGGGTGGGGGTTGATTATATAACTGCAGATTTTCATCATACTCAATTCAGTTAAGCAGCGCTCTACCTCGAATCAACTGTTTCAATTGGACGATCAGTGCTTCCCCCTAACATCATGTACAGGATTGGAGTTATTGACTTTCAGACACATCAAGGGGTAAAACATCCTTTTATTATAAAAGAGCTGTCGTTTTCTGAATTTCAACACAACATATTTGAATCAGTAACTCACCTCACTTTCAAACCTCCAAGCATCGATATCGACACACCAAGAAATGCTGAATATATGGCTGCAATGGCGCATGGTATTCCATGGAGTCATCAAGGTGAATTGGAATATGTAGAGCTCGTACCTGCACTTATTGAAATCACCAGACCCTTCCATTTTCTCTATTGCAAAGGTTTAGAAAAAAGCAGATTTCTAGAGTCCATTATTCGGAGACCTGTATATGACTTGGCGGATTTTGGATGCCCACCACTCAAAAAGCTGAATGCTAGTCAGAAAAATGATGATCCAGATTTCCCAGATCAACCATGCTACATTCATGAAGAAGGAGCCCCTAAGGACAGTTGTTCGAAGAAACACTGCGAGCGACTGATAAAGTGGATAAAGAAGAACTTTGAACTAATAAATTTGATTAATCCGTTGATACGGTTAAAAACTTTTCAACTATGTCAAAAAACATGGAAAAATTATGAAAATCCGTTAGAAATTGCAAAGGCTGGCTTTGTGTATGTTAAAGCATCTAGAGATTGTGTGCGATGTGTATTTTGTAATGAAATTGTGCCGTCATTTGCCTATGCATCACATTCATGTAATAAAGTATGACTTGTATCATTATTGCGTTTCCTATTTTTATTTATTTGTTTTTAAGGTGATTGGCTAGCATTCACGTTCCAAAAAGCAGCGCCACCGACAAAAAGATGGTGCGAATTACACTTTCTAGATCTTAGAAAGTCCCTTGGAGATTCATCTTCAAAACGAAAGGAGGTAGAGGAGAAAGGACACCCTAAAGTTGACGCATCTTCTTCAGAAGAGGAGGAGGAGGAGGAGGTAGCAAATATGCCTCTAAGCCAAATGAAGTTTTTGAAAAGGCCGAGATTTTCCTAATTCACGAGTAGAATGTATTATAGAGGAATTAAGGTCATTAGTATGTAATAACTGTAGTGAAATAATTAATAATTCACACTTAACCAGTATAAATAAGGGTGTTGGAACATGTAATGTTACTAGTACTAAAGAAATTGCCATGGAAAAGCAACGAAAACGTTCTTTGTCACCAGGGAGTGACATTGTAGATGCGAGGGCACGAAAAATTCAACGAATGGATAAGGCATCAGAGGGTCTAGTTATTTTAAAACAATCCAATGTTGCTGTAGACATTTATCTAGGAAATTCAAAATTGCTTAATGTTCCCGAAGCCTTTTTAACATGGCTAACTGATGAACTGATGGAAATTATAGACACTTATATTATTAAATGGTCCTGTCTCAAAATAAGTATGCTTCTCGAATGTACATTTAATAAAATAAAAATAGACCATTCCGAAGAAGTATTGGATACCAATTTCAAAACCAAAACTGATATAATTTTACAATTAACAGATTTAGAGGACTATTTGATACGAAGTTTTGAAAAAATCATCTATGAGATGGAATGTTTTGAAGGGCGTGGGTCTGGTTGGGCATTGAAATCTGTTGATGGTCTGCTAATTCGCATTACAAAATACTCACCTATTTCGGGAAAGAAATACATTCCTCTACCCGAAGTTCTTACTAAAAAACGGGGTTGTATCGTTAATGTAAAAAATGATGATGACTACTGCTTCAAGTACTGCGTTCTTTCATCACTCTTGGTCAATTCAAATAAAAAAATACGTTTGAAATATCTTTCCGACCCTTCAACGTACACTAATTTGGCTCACAATTTTAATTTTGATTCAATTTCGTTTCCCCCAAACATCAAAGATATTAGAAAATTTGAGCAATACAATAATATCAGCATTAATATTTATGGTCTTGATGATAAATATAATATTTACCCATTAAATGTCTCAAATGAAGTAAACAATAAAATACAGCATTTAGATTTACTACTTTTACAAAAAGATGACAAATCACACTATTGCCTTATTAAAGATTTAAAACGGTTAGTACTGAATCAAATACCCAATAATCATAAAGGTCAAATAATGTGCAAACGCTGTTTTAAAACTTACCCCATGCATTATGTTTCCAAAAAAGGGAAATCTGCACATGAAAGATTAGATGAGCATCTTCAGTTTTGTAACAAATTTCAACCATGCCGTTATGAATTTCCGGAAGAGACGCACATTCAATTTGAAAACTTTCAGTTTATGACAAATGTACCCTTTGTAATGTATGCAGATATGGAATGCTGTCTTTCCCCTATAGACCGTCAATCTCAAAAAAATGGATCTGATTTCAAGCTTAACACAACCCAATTTGTTTACAAAGCTGAACATGTGCCGACGTGTATTGGCTTTCACCTTAAATCATATTATCCTCAACACTTGAAGAATCAAACATTCATTTTCAAAGGAAAAAAATGTATCGAAAAATTTCTTTTGAAACTCGAAGAACTGGCTCAAACTATAGAGAAAATTTTAAACATAAATGTGGCTCCTAAAAAATTGACTGATGAAGAAAATTATGCACATTTAGAGAAAATATGTTGTGACTTATGTAAGTTGCCATTTACAAAGGATCGAGTTAAAGTAATAGATCATGATCATCTTTCTGGTTGTTTCCGTTTTACAGCTTGTTCACTATGCAATATAAATAAACTAAGAAAACCGACATTTATACCAATATTTTTTCATAATCTTTCGGGCTATGACAGCCATTTTATTGTTAGAAAACTGAATTTAGATGATGGTCCTATAACTGTAATACCTCAAACTTCTGAGAAGTATATCAGCTTCTCAAAAAAATTCAAAGGTTCAAATATTTGGTTAAGGTTTTTGGATACATTCCGATTTCTTCCTACATCTTTGGATGCCCTTGTTAAAAATACAAAAGAATTTCCAGAAATGGAAGCAAACTTTCCCAATTCGAGCCAAAGAACTCTCCTTCTCAGAAAAGGTGTTTACCCTTACAATTATGTGACAAGTAGATCAAAACTGAAAGATACTTCATTACCTTGCAAAGATGATTTTTTCAATACTCTTACTAATGAGCCTATATCAGACTCAGATTATGAGCATGCTCAAAATGTTTGGACAGCTTTTCAAATAAATAACTTGGAAGAATATACATTGCTGTACCTTAAGTCGGATATTATTTTGCTATGTGAGGTTTTTGAGTTGTTTAGAGCAATAAGTGTAAAACAATATGGCTTAGATCCCGCTTGGGCTTATACGTCACCTGGATTTGCTTGGCAAGTAATGTTAAAAATGTCCAATATTCGATTAGCTCTTATAAAGGATATTGATATAGTCCAATTTATTGAGAGTGGAATTCGTGGAGGAATAACACAAAGCATTAAGCGCTATGTTAAATCAAACAATCCACAGTTGCCTGAAACATACGACTCAAGCCAAAAACATTCATGGATATTTTATGGAGACATAAACAATCTATATGGTTATGCAATGTGTCAATGTTTGCCATATGATGAATTCAGGTGGCTAAGTAGAGATGAAATTGAAAATTTGAACGTTTTAGCTTTGGAAGATGATGCTGATTATGGTTTTATTCTTGATGCTGACATTTCATACCCCGACTACTTACATGATTTACATAACGAAATGCCTTTTTTACCTGAAAAGAAAAAGCCTCCAGGCGCAGAATTTGAAAAGTTGGTGTTAGATTTAACTGATAAAAAACATTATGTTTGCCATTATGTTACCTTAAAACAAGCACTAAAAGCTGGTTTAAAACTTGACAAAATTCATCGTGCTTTAACTTTCAAACAAAGTAATTGGCTTTCAAAGTACATCAATTTTAATACTGAGCTCAGAAAATGCGCTAAATCTGAATTTGAAAAAGACTTTTACAAGCTCCTGAACAATTCAGTTTTTGGTAAAACCATGGAATGTGTGCGGAATCGATTAGATTTACGGATGGTCACTACTGAAAAGCAATTACTGAAACTTGTACGAAAGACTAACTTTAAGGATCGCTATTATTACTGTGATAATTTAATAGGTGTCCTGATGGAACGTGAAAAGATTGTATTCAACAAACCAATATATGTGGGCTTTACCGTACTAGAGTTATCTAAATCCTTAGTGTATGATGTACATTACCAAAAAATGTTACCTAAATATGGTTCAGAGTGTATAAATCTTTGCTATCAGGATACAGATTCATTTATTTATGAGATTCATACCGATGATTTGTATCATGATTTTGAGAGCATGTCCGACCTTCTAGATTTATCAGATTATCCAATAACTCACAAATGTTTTTCTGATACAAATAAAAAAGCCTTAGGTTTTCTCAAAGATGAGACGGCTGGTGTGCCAATTAGAGAATTTGTAACTCTACGACCCAAAATGTATTCGATACTGTATGGAGATGTTTGTAAGAAAAAAGTTAAAGGTGTTAAAAAATCTGTGATAAAAAACTATTTAACTTTCAATAGTTTTTTGGAGGTTTTACATACAAAGCAAAATCTTAGTACTCCCATGTACTCCCATATTCAGTCAAAAAAACATCGAGTTTTCACTCTATCTTCCAATAAAACTGCGCTATCATTTTATGATGACAAGCGATTCATATGCAAAAACAACATTGACACGATTGCGTGGGGCCATTGGCGTTTAAAAGAGGGGGAAGATCGGCTTTGATGGTTTTCCAACAAGATGCACTTGCAACAACATTCCTTGTTCAACTTTCATACTGTGAAGTTCAAACACGTAGAATCATGTCTAGTGCTGAGTTTTACCATTTTGTAACAAGCTATCCTCTAACGAAGTCAAAGTCGAAAATGTTAGAAGTTTGTCTGCATCCACAAAATCGGGAAGTAGTGATCGTCATCCGCACGAAAAAGGACTTATCTTTATCATTATCTACCACCTGTTTTGGGGCGTTTCAAAAGTTTATATCAACTGTGTTTGAGCATCCATTTACAACGCCATGTGTGGAAACATTGTCATCTGATGTTTATGTAGAATTACATAAGAAGAATCATATAAAACTCATTACTGTTATAAGTCGAGTGAAAAATCAGCGAGCCATTCTACGACTGAGCGATCTTCATTCAATTCAATCTTCAATAAATGAAATCTTGGACAACATCGCCATTTTGGAACGGAACAAGTTTGAACTTCTTCCCACGCCTGATTATGGACTCCCCATTACAACAACAAACTTCAACGTGATGCTTCAAGATCTTTTCAATGGTGACAGTAATATTTATAATTTAACTAGTATAGATCGATTGTAAAAAATTTTCATATTAAAATACTTTCAAACAAAAAGGTTGGAATAATAAATATGATACGACATGGCACATGGTATTTTTTATTTATTTCACATACCTATAGTATTAGTTACAACTTAGGGATATGGAAAAAATATAGCAATGCCAATAATGTATGGCGAAAAAAAAAAAAAAAAAAAAAAATCCCAAATAAATTAGGGCATATGACTGAAGGGGGTTTTCCAAAATTTTTGATCCTTAGACTGATTAGGTATGTATTAAGTCTTCAAAGGAGCTTCTTTTCTTCCCCTCGTAGTTTTGCACTTGATGTTTTTAAATCATCAATCAGCTTAATGATAGTTGTACAGTCGCAAGCAATATTTTCCGTAATTTTCCAAGCTGCATGATTAACACCCTCATGATTCCAAATACATGTAGTTAAATGTGGATATTTTCCATTACTGCCCTCGATAAATGTAACTTCAGAATCAAAGTGAACTGCATATAATCCTTCAATCTTTCGTAAAATGTTGTCAGATATAATAGCATCTTTATAAAATGCTATGCGTTTTCGTCGTTCTAACAAGGTTGGGTACTGGGGGATAGATTCGATAGAACACTCATCCAAACTTAGAGGCATCCTGCTGTAGGCAGTAGTTGGTTTTACATCACTTTTCAAGGCTGCTAAGAGTTTTGTGAAAGCAAGTTGAATTTTATCCGATTTACATTGGCCATTTCCCGCAGTATCGTAATACCCACCATCCGCAGAAATTTTCACACTCACATTATCTAATATTATATCAAGTAATTCATTCATATAAATAAACTTTTTATACTCTTTTATACAGCTTCGATGGGCAACTAACTCCCGATATAATGGACACTTTTTAAATGTTTCAAAGTTCAACAAACTCATGGCTGGGTCGATGGAAGTTGGTGAAACAACTGATAATTTCCCGAGTTTTCGAGTCATTTATATCATAGAAAGAACAGGACAATGTTGAAGAGTCATTCAATTTTTTCATGACTTTATGAGGTTGTGCAATAATGTGGTTCATGAAGGGGGAAAAAAAATTGCTGGGCATTTTAATTTTAAAATTTAGGGACAAGTAATTTTATTAGGTATTTTTAATTAAAACTACGCATGTAGACATTATTCAACATTCGAACCCAAATCCTGTGGATTCTAAGGGCTCCTTTCCGAGGCTAGAGGCGGCCGCTAACCCCCCCGTATGTTGAAGCTCCATGATCGCTGCTCTGGCCCGGTATTCAAATTCCACACAAATCCCCTATGTAACCAATCGAGTTGAACAGCCGAGGCGGCTAAGGCGTTTGTCTCCTATCCCGAAGATCGGTGGTTCGAATCCCGCTCGGACGACTTTTTTTTTTTCTCAAGACCGCGGGGCACTAACTCCCCTCAACGTCTCGGGATACCGGATCCCTTATCCCCCTTCAAGCTCGTAGCATAGGCCGGTCGCTATCCCCCCTGTACGTTAAAGCCCATTGGGTCCTAACCCCCCCTATTATAGCTACTGTGGACTTCCGCGACATGCAGTAAATGTCGCTGAATTCCACATTGATCTAATCAACCCATCAAAAATCACATGCAGACGCCGCTATAGACTCCATGCGCGAGATAAACAAGCAGTTCGACAATACATACAAGAATTATTAGATGCAAATATAATCAGTAATTCTGAGAGCCCGTGGTCATCATCTGTATTGCTTGTCCCGAAAAAGAACGGTAAACTAAGATTAGCTGTTGATTAGAGATTATTAAATCAAAATACAAAAACACAAACATCCCCGATATACAGATATAGATAGGTACAAAAAATATCGGTAAATTGAGTACTTACCACTTTTTCGTCCATCAGTAATGTTTGTACATGTTATATAAATCATATGGGGCAATCGGAAATTGCGTGCTCAATGTTTCTGGGAATATCCCACCCCTTCACACATCACGAATAAAGTAAGCTGAAACAACCAGGAGATCCTGAATATATTCATCCTGCAAATCTACTAAGTGTGTCAGCGTGTTTTCAGAATGCTCTGAATCGATAGCAAAAATCTAGATAATTCCTATGAGTAGAGGAGGAGGGAGGAGCCCTCATAAAATGTGGCTCGTCAGCTAAAGATGTGAGATCACAAGGCTGCCTTTCGATCTCTTGACTAAAAAAGGAGGTCTTTGTTTCTGGAAATATCCCACCCTTCCAGACATCACGGAAAAAGTCAGGTGTAACAACCAGAAGATCCTAAAGACAATAATTCTACAAATCTCCACAGGGTGTCAGCAAGTTTCCAGAATGCTCTGAATCGGCAGCAAAAATCTAGATATTTCCTGTGAGTAGAGGAGGAACCCCCATAAAATGTGGCTCGACAGCTAAAGGATGTTGAATCGCAAGGCTGCGTTTTGGTCTCTTGAAAAGTGTTTACCCAGATAAAGGTGGAATTTCCCTGACGCGGCTGTGGCGCGCGATTTTGTCATGTAGATACTCAGCCGCCGGCCGCGCCGCGCTGTGAAAGAGAGTTTTCTCAGAGAGGCGCGGCCAAGGCGGCGGCCAGCGGCCGCATACCTAGGCTCCAGTTTCGATTTCGATCATGTCGAGTAGAGGTGTGTCGGTACAGCGGTACCGGGACTGTGGAACTTAGCGATGTCCGAGAGGATAAAAAAATTGTATAAAATAGCTTTGCTACTCGAGGAAGAAGATGAAACTAGATCCCAAACGGAGAATCGGAGTCTCGTATCAGTGGAACTGATACGATCATACCGTCAGCGGCGTCGCTAGACAAAAATAATAAGGGGGGGAAGTATCATGAAATTCTCAACTGAACCAAAACTTTTCCTAACTCCAATAGGATGTATAGTATCACTTATAAATTATACCTCTTACCTACAGGCAATATGTGTTGCATATAATATATGTACCCACTAAATACACGTAACACTAAAAACATGACCTTTTTCAAGTGAGTTTTTATATGAAAATTTGATAACATACCTATCGTTTGCAGTAATACCACGATATTCGATTTTGATTACAATAACTATTGTCACTATTTGAAACTTAAAGAATGTGTAAATGACCAGGATAAATCTTCCAGATATTTTTAAAAGCACAAAGCGATTTGCTGATTAGTAAATCAGATATATATTTATATTTTTTGAATTGAAACAATAATTGCAATGAGAAGTAACAATAAGAAAATATACATTTATAGAAATTTTTATCTCTACACGATTAGTTTAAAAGGTTGAGTTTACCAGAAGTGGGTATGCAGATTTTTCCATTTAGTCCGTGCTTGTCCATATTTTCTATGTAAAAACACTCATCAGTCATTGTAACCTTAAAATTATTTGTCATATGTTTCAAACTACTGAATGTTCTAGATCGAACTACAGAGTGGATTCGGAATAGTGTGAACAATTTTTTTGGGTGAGTAAGCCGAAAATAGAGCAATATGCCGTCAAGCCAAATTTGTTATCACTATCCGTTTTTGAGATATAACATAATTGCGAAACGCTGTGAAAATTTGGGAAATTTTAACGAAAAATGCCAGTTTCATGCAAAAAATTAAAATACTTCAAGTATTCCATGAATAACTGGTACCTACAGTTGCGAAAACCAGGATTTGATTAGAATTAGTCTTCCAAATATGTCTCTTCAAATTATGGGTTTTATTGCCAGCTCCCAAATTTTCCCAACTTCTCCCATGTCAGTGAGCCCCGTCACCCCTATAGCGACGCCCCTGCATGCTGTATTACTGGAATTTTAGCAAACCTTAATGAAATTTAAGTAAATTTAGCAGCGTAAATTCGTGCAGAAAGTTTTAACGTATTTAGTTCAAAGTTGATAAACTTTTTCTAAGCAATCACTTTCTAAAAATCATAAGTTTGATGATTGTTAGTCGAGAGAATCCTGACGGGAGGACACCCAGCGGAGACGAGATTTGACTGTTTGTGATTCACATTTCCCGTTCAGTCCGGGAAGGTCAACGTCACGTCAGGTTTCGATCGCTCGCCGGGCGACCTGACGGGAAGTGACTGGACCGAGATTTGATCTTGACTGTACCGCGCCCGTGAGTGGGAATCATCCCGTAACGTTTCCACAGAAGCAATCTTGACGCGACCTGACGTGACTGTGATCTGACGTTCCCGTTACCGCGAGTGTGAATCCACCTTAGTCTCACCACGGAACGGTTCCGAGTAGTGACAAGAATCCAGCCCTTCCCGGTTCAGTTCCACGGACCGGGAAGGTCTCGGCACAGTTCCACGGACCGGAAGGAGTACAGAGGACCTACTCGTACTTAGGCTCCTACTGGTTATTTCGATTTTTTTGAGCTCACTGAGTCCAAAAATTAGCTTTTTTTTTGCAGTTTTCAGCGATTTTGTAAAGCAAATTTCGATGAAATTTAAGTACACTTAGCGAATTTTTGTAAAAACGGGGCAGGCCGCTCGCACTTTCTCTCTTATGAGAGAAGAGCTATGAGCATTGAAAATGTCTCAGTAATTTTAATGCTTTTAATGTTTTAAATAAAATAAAAATTAGAAAATATAAAATAATTATTGCCACACAATTACTGAATTTGCTGCAAGCCAGTCTCGACGATGCCAAATTTTTTCACGAATATGAATTCACAGGTAGGTAATTTTCTGTTATGGTGCGCGTCTACAATTATTATAACCAAGATTAACTTCTCAACCAAGTGACAACAAAACAAGCGGTATTGTTTACTATATCCATTTATAACATAAATAAATATAAAACTACGGCATGAATAGAAGAACAACTACGAAAGAAATGCGTGATAAATCGAGAGCCTTCCAACGAGTGGAGAACGATTTTTGTCCGTTGAAAACTATAGAAGTTTCATTTCCCCAGCAACGGCTTGGTTGTACGTGAAAATCAAAAGAAAACAGCGTGACGTTTTTTCTTTGTGTAACAAAATTTCCGGTTGACCCGTCGACTGACATTCTCAATGTCAAAAGCTAGTATGCTAATTTTTTAAATCAAAACGAAAAACTATTTGTATAGGTAAACTCGTTCATTATTTTTTTCTTTTTTTTGACACTGGCTTGAATAATTCTTTCCCATTGAATGAAAAGTTAGTCTGAGCCCTGATTCGTAGCGATCGTTATTTTATTCGACGTTCTGTAGGTACCGGGAAGGGAACTTTACCGGCATTTCGGAACGGTGACTTCTATGCCACTGGAATCATTGGAACCGTTCCTAAGAATTACCTGGACCGACACACCCCTAGCTTGAAAATATCCCACCTCACCACAAGAAATGAAAAAAGCGGATGTAACTACCAGAAGATTCTGAAGATGATAATTCTGCAAATCCGCTCAGAGTGTTTTGTGACCCAGAGTCAAAAATTCTATATTTAAATTTTTCAACAACTTGTAGGAAATTAATGCTGATCACTCTCACATCACAAATGATGGTTCTCCTCAACGTGTTTTTTTTTTTTTTTCAAAACTACAGAATAAACGTGTTTTTATCATTTGTTTACCCTAATTCACGAAAAAACCCGTACCAACATGAAATTGCGTGCCTAATGTTTCTGGAAATATCCCACCCCTTAACACAACACAAATAAAGTAAGCTGAAACAACTATGAGATCTTCAACATAATTATCCTACCAACATACTAGGTGTGTCGGCCTGTAGCCATGCACCTCAGGATCAGCAGCAAAAATCTAGATTCATCCCTATGCAGTGACGGATTAATAGAATTTCGTGGGTGGGGGCGGTAGTCCTCTACCGGGAAGACCCCCCCCCCCCCCCCCCGCGATTGTGCCAGTGATCCTAGGGCGTTCATCTTGTTCATCTTGACTTCCAATATCAGGTCTCTATCTGTTACTTGCTTCAAATCAGTGTTCTTACTTCCATTTGCAGAAATATTGCCAAGCAGATTCGATATTGCAGGTTTGGGAGGCATTTTAGTACTCCGGTTTTCTTTCACGATGGTGTTCTTAGATGTAAACAAACTAACTAGGTTAGTTATCTTCTGTCTTCTCCCGACGACGTTGTAAGTCAATTTTGCTGACTTTCTACCGAAAATCACTTTTCTCACTCTTCACTGATGTTAATAGAGCTTATTGGTCACCGTTTGCTATATTTGTAAGTAAAAATAATCACGTATTTCAATTTCAAGAGTCTGATCAGCGGGAACAGTTACTGCTGGGTAGCCATCTTTTTCAAAACGTAGTAAAGGTAATTTTGTAAAACAACTTTTAGCAGCGTCTATTCTAACTAGTGAAAGAAACTATGAAATAACGGTTATCACTGAGCTGGCTCTTCAAATGGTAGGTATTTACTCTATGCGCAGACACACTGAAATAAATATACCAAAAAAGAAAGCAACGCTTGTTGGTCTGTGCCACCGAGCAATGGAAAAACACGAGGGATATTGTTATCAGTGTTTGTATCATTCATTATGTTCCGATTGTGGCAACTTCAGTTCCTTCTGAGAGGCTATTCTCTCAAGCAGGCTTAATTTTAAGCTGCTCTCAGAGGAGCTGGCGTCAAAATTGTTATTTTTACACGAAGCAGAAGACCGTTTCTGGAAGTTGTAAAACAAACATTTAATTTTTTACAACTTCTTTACATTTTTTCAGTGTTTTAATGAGAACATTTTCTTTCTACTTTTCTGCGATTTTACTTATGTAGGTACTATTATTAAAATTGTTGAAAAGAACTACTTTTTTCCGCAAATTTTCTAAGAAAATTAGTTTTTTCTTTTGGTTTTCTAAAAAACCATCGATGTGTCGAAAAATCGATGTTTTTTAGACATCGATGTCCCTTGAGAAAAGAACATCGATGTTTTGTTCATCGATACCCATCCCTAATAGGATGTGGGATCACAAGGCTGCCTTTCGGTCTGTTGAAAAGCTTTTACTAAAAAAATGCGGGCCTTATGTTTCTGGAAATATCCCACCCCTTTACGCATCACAAATAAAGTAAGACAACCAGGAGATCCTGAACGTAATTATCCTACAAATCTACTAAGTGTGTCAGCCAGTAGCAAGAATACCCAGAATCAGCAGCAAAAATCTTTCCACACATAACGAAAAAATTCGGATGTGGCAACCAGGAGATTCTACAAATATTTCAGTCTGTTTTGACCCATAGAGTCAAAAACTCCATGTTTTTAATTTTTCAGTTTTTTTCATCAAATTGTACCATCGTTATAGGAAATTAATGCTGATCACTCCTACGTCACAAATAATGGTCCTCCTCAACGTGTTTTTTTGTCAAAAACTACAGAAAAAAAAACCAAGTTTTTTGACCAAAATTCACGAAAAAACCGTACAATTATGGAACTTGAAAAAAATAAAATGTGTAGACATATTTTTGACATATTTATGAAAAAAAAAAAAATCGGTCCCGATATTGAACAAAAAATATCGATTTATCGATCGTATAACGGTAGAAAAAATAACGGTAAATTGAGTTACAAATTTCGATGTATCAATTTTGTCAACACCCCTACGATGAAGGATGCAAATAAAGCTATAGCAATATCCATTTGAGGGCCGGTTTATCAATCACATTTATCCAATGGATAAGGGGGATTTATCTAAGGTATAGCGTTATTCTCCAGATAACACGATATGGGGTGTTTATCAATCCCTAGTTAAACCTTATCTGGCGTTTAAATTTATCTGGTCCCTGGATGGCTGGATAACTATTATAACTGGAGGTTAATGAGATATCTAGAGCTTTCTAACCTCAAACAAGTTTATTTATTTACAAAAATCGTATTTGAATCAAGTTTGATTGTCTTTATTTTTGTACCTTCCATTGGATATATTTGGGAATTTGTCTTCAAACAGCAGCAACGGCGAAGATTTTATCGTAGCATAATTCGTTGAATGGAAAAGAAGACCGTATATAGTAAGACCCCATGTAGATCACCTACTAAAATGGGTCGAGTGCACATTTTTGAGGTTTTGGTTGTACAAAGATACCGTTCTTTACTTTATAACACATTTCAAAGATGAAATTAAGTCCACAACTTACTGATCACAATAATTCAGGTTGCAAGATCGCAACTCATACTGGTATTTCTCTCTCTACAAATGAAGCAACAGCAAAAATATGGTGTCTTTTGTCTTATTATTTGCCGAGCTAATACTGTCGATGATGACACTGTTGTTTTGTGGACGTCAGACGGTTCTTCTAATGGTCGATCCATGAAGAAAATGTACCTCCTACTCTACTCTGTGGTAGTTCCATGTGTAAATCGCCCTTATTTTGTCGCCTGCGGACACCAATGAGGATGCTAACGGCGCTATCTGCCAGACAGAATTTATCTGAAGGATAATTTTATCCGCTAGGTATTTCGGCATTGATAAACGACTCACATTCTTTATCTTGAGTATAGCGCTATACTCGGTATAGCTATCCTGCAGTTAATGTACATATTTGATAAACCGGCCCTGAATCATCACTTTGGGCCAGCTTAGCTACAAAATG
This sequence comes from Adelphocoris suturalis, assembly GCA_030762985.1. Classification (NCBI taxonomy): domain Eukaryota; kingdom Metazoa; phylum Arthropoda; class Insecta; order Hemiptera; family Miridae; genus Adelphocoris; species Adelphocoris suturalis. The sequence goes on along the minus strand of CM061051.1, from coordinate 2,372,314 downwards.
CGATTAGCTATCCTGTAAGTAACTAACATGATATTTTTAGTTAATAATTTGTAGTTTTCACGAATGAAAAGACTTTAATATATAATAAACCACGATTTTGGTTTATTATTTTTCATCATGTTCTGGTCATTTTTTGAAGAAATCTGTTCTATTGACGAGAAATAAATACCTACCTACCTTCCCTTGATAGGGGTAAATAGAGCAAAAACTGATTAGAAATGGTGTTTCCAATCAATTTTCTGCAACCAGTCTTCGTGATAAACAACAATTTTAATTTTATTCTCTTTTTTGATCACCTAATCAGCAACACATGATGACATCACAGCCTTTTGTTGGCATACTAAACTAGATATAACTTCCATTGCATAATCAAACTTGGATTTCGAATCCAAATCGATGAAAATCTCGACGTTGCATCACGATTTTCTGCGACAAACTGGTCCGAATCGGGGCGCCAAACACGGGGAGCAGTGGCTCCGACAAGTCGAGTTTGGTGGTGATGTCGTTGGTATACGAGTTACAAGATTAGGTGTTTATAAAGTGGATAAGGAAATACAATTTTTTCTCATCAACATAATTTATTCAACATATTTAATATACCCAACACTTTTCTTCCTCAATACGTATGTATATTTTATCTTTTGCATTTGAGAAGTCATAAGTATCGGTATTCACAATAATGGCTTGAAATACTTTTTCGAACCTAAATGTTGAAGCACTATCCAACCAAATTCGAAAAACCTCTTGTTTTTTGAATGTGTAGGTCATTCTGGAAAAAATAACGTTTTCCATGAAATAATCAAAAGGGGGAACAAAAACGGGCAACATATTTCTTTTGTTTCTCTTTAAAGTATAGATGTTCTCGAATTTTCAGAACTACACGGAATCATGCTGAATACAGTAGGTACTAAACCTCAACCGAAATGGATGATTTTACGAAAAAACCGTAGCATTATGGAACCTGTAAAAAAATAGATAAATAAAAAATAAATAAATAAAAATTATTGGACCTGAACTCACTTCCACTGGGACTACCCCGCTGGCTGTATCTAGGTAATTTAAAATTAACTGTTCCTTCATGGATCCAAGATCACTTGCTGGTGTTTAGATATATTTTTGACCTGTTCATGAGGGAAAAAAATATCGGTTCCGATATAGTCAAAATAATATCGATTCATAGGTACATATAGATAATATAGATTGGTACAAAAAATATCGGTAAATTGAGTAACTAATTTCGATATATTAATCTTGGCATCACCCTCTCGATGGAGGAAGCAGATTGCTGCTGGAACATACCACTTTTTCGTCCATCAGTAATGTTTGTACATGTTATATAAATCATATGGGGCAATCGGAAATTGCGTGCTCAATGTTTCTGGGAATATCCCACCCCTTCACACATCACGAATAAAGTAAGCTGAAACAACCAGGAGATCTTGAATATATTCATCCTGCAAATCTATTAAGTGTGTCAGCATGTTTTCAGAAAGCTCTGAATTGGTAGCAAAAATCTAGATAATTCCTATGAGTAGAGGAGGAGGGAGGAGCCCTAATAAAATTTGGCTCGACAGCTAAAGATGTGAGATCACAAGGCTGCCTTTCGATCTCTTGACTAAAAATGGAGGTCTTTGTTTCTGAAAATATACCACCCTTCCAGACATCACGGAAAAAGTCTGATGTAACAACCAGAAGATCCTGAAGATAATAATTCTACAAATCTGCACAGGGTGTCAGCAAGTTTCCAGAATGCTCTGAATCGGCAGCAAAAATCTAGATATTTCCCGATAGTAGAGGAGGAACCCCCATAAAATGTGGCTCGACAGCTAAAGGATGTTGAATTGCAAGGCTGCCTTTTGGTCTCTTGAAAAGCGTTTACCGAGATTTAGGCCATTTAGTTCTGAAGATATCCTGAAGGTTTGTATGTACAGTGAGTCCCAAACAGTTCTGAACTGGCCACGCCCCTTTTTGGCTGTATGCACAGCGACCGAACGAGTTCGGGAATCTTAGTTCGCTGTTCTCAGAGCCAGTGCGGGACCGTCCAGAACACGTTCTATCGGTCCGGGATTTTTTCGGAACTTCTAGTCCCGCTCATGCGCAGTGAAATATTTACGCTCCGCCCACTACGATTTCCCCTGTGGGCTCACAAGTGGAGTTTTGTTGTTGTTTTCGGCAATAATGTTTGCGTCATTACGTTGATTTTCGGTAACTGATATTGTGTCATCAATTTGATAGCAAAAAAAATTCTAGTGCTATATAATCAAATATAACACAAATTGACTTATGTCAATTTGCTCTTTTGGTCATATTGCACAATTGGAACATTTAGTGAATTTTCGAGGAAAATGAAACTACTTAATGCAATGTCTAGAAAAATTTTACAAATTAAATTTAAATTCGTGAAAATCCGTTTCGAGGTATTTTGAAACGATTCCTGGATTTCAATACTTCTGTTCTCTTCTGTGTAAGGCTCAGTTCGGAAATTCGTGAAACTCTTTGTTTCCGAGACTTTTCCCTAACTAGAAAGGCTCATTAATTTCCTACAGTCTCAATCGAAAATTGGTGGAACTCGTTACCGCCCGAAGGTTAGGTACCTACTCCATTACTAGCTACTTCACAGAAATTCTTGTGAGCCAAGCCTCTTCTATTTTATTCTTCTTTCAATATTTCTTATATTTTCCACCTAAAAAGTTGGGGGAGCAATATGTTCAGTTGACGGGTGCGAAGAAACTATATACTTAGGTACCGCTCACAAACATCTTCTCATTTTTAGCGAATTTTAAAAAATATTTTCGGCTATAATTGCATTTGTTTTTATTTTAATTAACTGAAATACGACTCGTATTTATTACCTTGGCTATCCGATTTGGAACCAAGGTTTATTCGGAATGTCAGTTTGACACCACAGATTAACAAAATACTAAAAAGACTGGCTGCCTTTGACTTCAGTGGTTCAGCCGTTTAATTCTGAGAAGAATCCTATTGAGAAGAAGGTTAGGAGTGAAGGTTATCAGTTCCGAATTGGTTCGAAACGGGTATGGACTGCGAGGAGTAATGAACCAGTTCTCATCCCCTCCCTTGTCGGTCCTCTTTCGAACCTAGTTCGATTCTGAACAGGTCCAGGACTCACTGTACATACAAACCTTGACTCGCCACACATCATGGGAAAGTCAGAAAACCCAACCAGGGGATCTTGAAGATAATAATCCTACAAATCTACTTAGACTGTCAGCAAGTTCCTGGAATTCTCAGAATCAGCAGCAAAAATCTAGCACACCCGGTCTTAAAACTCGAACCTTATCCTTTTCATGACCTCTGCCCCCCCCCTCCCCCCCCCACAGGCATATTACACACCATATTACCAATACCGAATTTTATTTTTCCTAAATATGCGGCGCGACCCTCCGCACCAACGGCTTCCCACTCAGTGACATCTGCAGTTGGGATCAAGCGAGCACACTAAGACGCAAGGAGGTTCCATAAGATCGCGCCCCTTTTAGTTCTCACGTAAATGCAGTTGTAACATATTGACGGTACCAGAAACCGTCAAGCCCTAAGCCACTTAACCAATATTTTTTTGCCAATTTCTAAATTATTCGTGTAATTTTCACATGGTCTTTCATTTGCATTTACTATCTATTGCATATCGCTCCAACCCGACATTGGTGTTTAGACATCCTTTTGACCTGTTCATGAGGGGAAAAAATATCGGTTCCAATATAGTCAAAATAATATCGATGCATAGGTACATATAGATATAGATAGGTTCAAAAAATATCGGTAAATTGAGTAACTAATTTCGATATATTAATCTTGGCATCACCCTCTCGATGGAGTGAGCAGATTGCTGCTGGAACATACCACTTATTCGTCCACCAGTAATGTTTGTACATGTTATATAAATCATATGGGGGAGTCGGAAATTGCGTGCTCAATGTTTTTGGGAATATCCCATCCCTTCACACATAACGAATAAAGTAAGCTGAAACAACCAGGAGATCCTGAATATATTCATCCTGCAAATCTATTAAAAGTGTCAGCGTGTTGTCAGAATGCTCTGAATCGATAGCAAAAATCTAGATAATTCCTATGAGTAGAGGAGGAGGGAGGAGCCCTCAAAAAATGTGGCTCGACAGCTAAAGATGTGAGATCACAAGGCTGCCTTTCGATCTCTTGATTAAATATGGAGGTCTTTATTTCTGGAAATAGCCCACCCTTCCAGACATCACGGAAAAAGTCTGATGTAACAACCAGAAGATCCTGGAGATAATAATTCTACAAATCTCCACAGGGTGTCACCAAGTTGCCAGAATGCTCTGAATCAGCAGCAAAAATCTTGATATCTCCTGTGAATAGAGGAGGAACCCCCATAAAATGTGGCTCGACAGCTAAAGGATGTTGAATCGCAAGGCTGCCTTTTGGTCTCTTGAAAAGCGTTCACCCAGATATTAGGGCCATTTGTTTCTGAATATATCCTGACACGCCACACATCATGGGAAAGTCAGAAAACCCAACCAGGAGATCTTGAAGATAATAATCCTACAAATCTACTCAGTCTCTCAGCAAGTTCCTGGAATTCTCAGGATCAGCAGCAATAATCTAGCACACCCGCTCGTAGAACTCGAACCTTATCCTTTTCATTACCTCTGCCCCCCCCCCCCCCCCTACAGACGTATTACACACCATATTACCAATACCGAATTTTATTTTTCCTAAAACTATGCGGTGCGACCCTCCGCACCAACGGCTTCCCACTCAGTGACTTCTGCAGTTGGGATCAAGAAGTGAGCACACTAAGACGCAAGGAGGTTCCATAAGGCGGGGTTTACACCTGACGGGAACGGGAAAAAACCGTCGTAACGGACGGGGAAAAACCGTCGCAGTGTTCGCGTTACACCTGACGGGCCACTTGCGCGGGCCCGTCGCTCCCACTCTGCATACCTCCATTTTTCAAACAACAAAATAAAAACAAATAACCGAAAAACGCCCGTCCCCGTCGGCGGGCGTCCCCGTCAGGTGTAATACTAGAGATTCATTTCTATGTGTTGGCTACTCCCGGCGGGCCCGCCCCGTCGGACGGGCACCGATCTCCCCGCAACATTCTGCGGGCGAAATTTTCCCCGTCGCGGGGATCGCCCCGCTCTCCGTCAGATGTAAGTCGATACACTTATTTCTTCGTGTTCTCCCAAAATGCGGGCCCGCAGAAAGGCGCGGGCCGGGCCCGCGTAAGTCAGGTGTAACGCGGGGCTAAGATCGTGCCCCTTTTAGTTCTCACGTAAATGCAGTTGTAACATATTGACGGTACCAGAAACCGTCAAGCCCTAAGCCACTTAACCAATATTTTTTTTGCCGATTAGAAATTATTCGTGTAATTTTCACATCATGGTCTTTCATTTGCATTTACTATCTATTGCATATCGCTCCAACCCGACATTGGTGTTTAGACATCCTTTTGACCTGTTCATATCGATTGATAGTTACGTATAGATGATATAGATTGGTACAAAAAATATCGGTAAATTGAGTAACTAATTTCGATATACTAATCTTGGCATCACCCTCTCGATGGAGTGAGCAGATTGCTGCTGGAACATACCACTTTTTCGTCCATCAGTAATGTTTGTGCATGTTGTATAAATCATATGGGGCAATCGGGAATTGCGTGCTCAATTTTTTTGGGAATATCCCACCCCACCACACATAACGAATGAAGTAAGCTGAAACAACCAGGAGATCCTGATTATATTCATCCTGCAAATCTACTAAGTGTGTCAGCGTGTTTTCAGAATGCTCTGAATCGGCAGCAAAAATCTAGATATTTCCTGTGAGTAGAGGAGGAACCCCATAAAATGTGGCTCAACAGGTAAAGGATGTTGAATCACAAGGCTGCGTTTTGGTCTCTTGAAAAGCGTTTATCCAGTTATTAGGGCCATTTGTTTCTGAAGATATCCTGACACACCACACATCATGGGAAAAACAAGAAACCCAACCAGGAGATCTTGAAGATAATAATCCTACAAATCTACTTAGTCTGTCAGCTAGTTCCAGGAATTCTCAGAATCAGCAGCAAAAAACTAGCACACTTGGTCTTAAAACTCGAACCTTATCTTTTTCGTTACCGCTGCTTCCCTTCAGTGACATCTCCAGTTGGGATCAAGCGAGCACACTAAGACGCGAGGAGGTTCCATAAGATCGCGCCCCTTTTAGTTCTCACGTAAATGCAGTTGTAACATATTGACGGTACCAGAAACCGTCAAGCCCTAAGCCACTTAACCAATATTTATTTTGCCGATTAGAAATTATTCGTGTACTTTTCACATGGTCTTTCATTTGCATTTACTATCTATTGCATATCGCTCCAACCCATCATTGGTTACTTATCTTTGCAACCTAATCATAATATAAGAACATGTACGATTTTGATTTGTAAAACCTATCTACTTACCTATTTCGCATTTTTATCTATTGAACAAGCACATCTTTTTTTCGATCAATGGCTACCTATACACCTACTTTCATGGTTTTTTGCAACTTACCTATTTCCTTCACTTCAACTTTTTGTTTACTTCACATTGATAGTTATTTACTACTTATTTTTTGGCATCTTCTGGCTGGAATAGTACAATACTAATGATAAATATAAGCAGTCATTTGGTACCTACGCAACGATGCTTCGTTATTCTTTCTGAATACTGATTTTTTTTCGATTGACCCTTTTTGGAGAGATATTAATAGTATAATAAAACCTATCGGCATGCCCACATCACATTGTTATCTACTGAACAAGCACATCTTTTTTTCGATCAATGACTACCTATAGACCTACAATCATAGTTTTTTGCAACTTACCTATTCCCTTCACTTCTACTTTTTGTGTCGATTCACACTTTCTTGGTGGGATATTAATAGTATAATAAAACCTATCGGCATACCTACATCACATTTTTATCTATTGAACAAGCACATCTTTTTTCCGATCAATGGCTACCTATAGACCTACTATCATAGTTCTTTGCAACTTACCTATTTCCTTCACTTCTACTTTTTGCTTACTTCACATTGATAGCTATTAACTACTTATTTTTTTGGCATCTTCTGGCTGCAATATTACAAAACCAATGATATAAGTAAGCAGTATTTTGGTACCTACACAACAATGATTTGTTATATTTTCGGAATACAGAATTTTTTGATTCACACTTTTTTGGTGAGATATTAATACGTATAATAAAACCTATTGGCACACCTACTTCACATTTTTATCTATTGAACAAGCGCATCTTTTATTCGATCAATGGCTACCTATAGACCTACTTTCATAGTTTTTTGCAACTTACCTATTTCCTTCACTTCTACTTTTTGTTTACTTCACATTGATAGTTATTTACTACTTATTTTTTGGCATCTTCTGGCTGGAATATCACAAAACCAATGGTATAAGTGAGCAGTATTTTGGTACCTACGCAACAATGATTTATTATTTTTTCTGAATACAGAATTTATTTGATTCACACTTTTTTGGTGAGACATTCATACGTACAACAAAACCTATCGGCATGCCTACATCACATTGTTATCTACTGAACAAGCACATCTTTTTTCGATCAATGACTACCTATAGACCTACAATCATAGTTTTTTGCAACTTACCTATTCCCTTCACTTCTACTTTTTGTGTCGATTCACACTTTTTTGGTGAGATATTAATAGTATAATAAAACCTATCGGCATACCTACATCACATTTTTATCTATTGAACAAGCACATCTTTTTTTCGATCAATGGCTACCTTTACACCTACTTTCATGGTTTTTTGCAACTTACCTATTTCCTTCACTTCAACTTTTTGTTTACTTCACATTGATAGTTATTTACTAATTATTTCTTCTGCTTCTTCTGGCTGGAATATTACAATACTAATGATATAAATAAGCAGTATTTTGGTACCTACACAACATTGATTTGTTATTTACTCTGAATACAGAATTTTTTTGATTCACACTTTTTTGGTGAGACATTCATACGTATAATAACACCTACCGGCATTCCTACATCACATTTTTATCTATTGAACAAGCACACCTTTTTTTCGATCAATGGCTACCTTTAGACCTACTTTCATAGTTTTTTGCAACTTCCCTATTTCCTTCATTTCTACTTTTTGTTTACTTCACATTGATAGTTATTAACTACTTATTTTTTTGGCATCTTCTGGCTGGAATATCACAAAACCAATGGTATAAGTGAGCAGTATTTTGGTACCTACGCAACAATGATTTATTATTTTTTCTGAGTACAGAACTTATTTGATTCACACTTTTTTGATGAGACATTCATACGTACAACAAAACCTATCGGCATGCTCACATCACATTGTTATCTACTGAACAAGCACATCTTTTTTTCGATCAATGACTACCTATTGACCTACAATCATAGTTTTTTGCAACTTACCTATTCCCTTCACTTCTACTTTTTGTGTCGATTCACACTTTTTTGGTGATATACAGATATTAATACGTATAATAACACCTATCGGCATTCCTACATCACATTTCTATCTATTGAACAAGCACACCTTTTTTTTCGATCAATGGCTACCTATAGACCTACTTTCATAGTTTTTTGCAACTTCCCTATTTCCTTCATTTCTACTTTTTGTTTTCGTAACATTGATAGTTATTGACTACTTATTTCATTTGATTCTTCTGGCTGGAATTTTACAATACTAATGATATAAATAAGCAGTATTTTGGTACCTACACAACATTGATTTGTTATTTATTCTGAATACAGACTTTTTTTGATTCACACTTTTTTGGTGAGACATTCATACGTACAACAAAACCTATCGGCATGCTCACATCACATTGTTATCTACTGAACAAGCACATCTTTTTTCGATCAATGACTACCTATAGACCTACAATCATAGTTTTTTGCAACTTACCTATTCCCTTCACTTCTACTTTTTGTGTCGATTCACACTTTTTTGGTGAGATATTAATAGTATAATAAAACCTATCGGCATACCTACATCACATTTTTATCTATTGAACAAGCACATCTTTTTTCCGATCAATGGCTACCTATAGACCTACTATCATAGTTCTTTGCAACTTACCTATTTCCTTCACTTCTACTTTTTGTTTTCGTAACATTGATAGTTATTTACTAGTTATTTTTTTGGCATCTTCTGGCAGAAATATTACAGTACTAATGATATAAATAAGCAGTATTTTGGTACCTACACAACATTGATTTGTTATTTTTTCTGAATACAGAATTTTTTTGATTCACACTTTTTTGGTGAGACATTCATACGTACAACAAAACCTATCGGCATACCTACATCACATCGTTATCTACTGAACAAGCACATCTTTTTTTCGATCAATGGCTACCTATAGACTTACTTTCGTAGTTTTTTGCAACTTACCTATTTCCTTCACTTCTACTTTTTGTTTTCTTAACATTGATAGTTATTTACTAATTATTTCTTCTGCTTCTTCTGGCTGGAATATTACAATACTAATGATATAAGTAAGTAGTATTTTGGTACCTACGCAACGATGATTTGTTATTTATTCTGAATACAGAATTTTTTTGATTCACACTTTTTTGGTGAGACATTCATACGTACAACAAAACCTATCGGCATACCTACATCACATCGTTATCTACTGAACAAGCACATCTTTTTTTTTTATCAATGGCTACCTATAGACCTCCTTCCATAGTTTTTTGCAACTTCCCTATTTCCTTCATTTCTACTTTTTGTTTTCGTAACATTGATAGTTATTGACTACTTATTTCATTTGATTCTTCTGGCTGGAATATTACAATACTAATGATATAAATAAGCAGTATTTTGGTACCTACACAACATTGATTTGTTATTTTTTCTGAATACAGAATTTTTTTGATTCACACTTTTTTTGTGAGACATTCATACGTACAACAAAACCTATTGGCATACCTACATCACATCGTTATCTACTGAACAAGCACATCTTTTTTTTTACCAATGGCTACCTATAGACCTACTTTCATAGTTTTTTGCAACTTCCCTATTTCCTTCATTTCTACTTTTTGTTTTCGTAACATTGATAGTCATTGACTACTTATTTCATTTGATTCATCTGGCTGGAATGTTACAATACTAATGATATAAATAAGCAGTATTTTGGTACCTACACAACATTGATTTGTTATTTTTTCTGAATACAGAATTTTTTTGATTCACACTTTTTTGGTGAGACATTCATACGTACAACAAAACCTATCGGCATACCTACATCACATCGTTATCTACTGAACAAGCACATCTTTTTTCGATCAATGGCTACCTATAGACCTACTTTCATAGTTTTTTGCAACTTACCTATTTCCTTCACTTCTACTTTTTGTGTCGATTCACACTTTCTTGGTGAGATATTAATAGTATAATAAAACCTATCGGCATTCCTACATCACATTTTTATCTATTGAACAAGCACACCTTTTTTTCGATCAATGGCTACCTATAGACCTACTTTCATGGTTTTTTGCAACTTCCCTATTTCCTTCATTTCTACTTTTTGTTTTCGTAACATTGATAGTTATTGACTACTTATTTCATTTGATTCTTCTGGCTGGAATATTACAATACTAATGATATAAATAAGCAGTATTTTGGTACCTACACAACATTGATTTGTTATTTTTTCTGAATACAGAATTTTTTTGATTCACACTTTTTTGGTGAGACATTCATACGTACAACAAAACCTATCGGCATACCTACATCACATCGTTATCTACTGAACAAGCACATCTTTTTTTTTATCAATGGCTACCTATAGACCTACTTTCATAGTTTTTTGCAACTTCCCTATTTCCTTCATTTCTACTTTTTGTTTTCGTAACATTGATAGTTATTGACTACTTATTTCATTTGATTCTTCTGGCTGGAATATTACAATACTAATGATATAAATAAGCAGTATTTTGGTACCTACACAACATTTTTTTGATTACTTTTTTGGTGAGAATTAATAGTTTAAAACCTATCGGCATACCTACATCACATTGTTATCTACTGAACAAGCACATATTTTTTCGATCAATGACTACCTATAGACCTACAATCATAAACTTACCTATTCCCTTCACTTCTACTTTTTGTGTCGATTCACACTTTCTTGGTGGGATATTAATAGTATAATAATACCTATCGGCATACCTACATCACATTTTTATCTATTGAACAAGCACATCTTTTTTCCGATCAATGGCTACCTATAGACCTACTTTCATAGTTTTTTGCAACTTACCTATTTCCTTCATTTCTACTTTTTGTTTTCGTAACATTGATAGTTATTTACTAGTTATTTTTTTGGCATCTTCTGGCGGAAATATTACAATACTAATGATATAAATAAGCAGCATTTTGTTACCTACGCAACAATGATTTGTTATATTTTCGGAATACAGAATTTTTTGATTCACACTTTTTTGGTGAGATATTAATACGTATAATAAAACCTATTGGCACACCTACTTCACATTTTTATCTATTGAACAAGCGCATCTTTTATTCGATCAATGGCTACCTATAGACCTCCTTCCATAGTTTTTTGCAACTTCCCTATTTCCTTCATTTCTACTTTTTGTTTTCGTAACATCGATAGTCATTGACTACTTATTTCATTTGATTCATCTGCCTGGAATATTACAAAACCAATGATATAAATGAGCAGTATTTTGGTACCTACACAACATTGATTTATTATTTTTTCTGAATACAGAACTTATTTGATTCACACTTTTTTGATGAGACATTCATACGTACAACAAAACCTATCGGCATGCTCACATCACATTGTTATCTACTGAACAAGCACATCTTTTTTCGATCAATGACTACCTATAGACCTACAATCATAGTTTTTTGCAACTTACCTATTCCCTTCACTTCTACTTTTTGTTTTCGTAACATTGATAGTTATTGACACTTATTTCATTTGATTCTTCTGGCTGAATATTACAATACTAATGATATAAATGAGCAGTATTTTGGTACCTACACAACATTGATTTGTTATTTTTTCTGAATACAGAATTTTTTTGATTCACACTTTTTTGGTGAGACATTCATATACAACAAAACCGGCTTACCTACATCACATTTTTATCTATTGAACAAGCACATCTTTTTTTTTTTATCAATGGCTACCTATAGAACTACTTTCATAGTTTTTTGCAACTTCCCTATTTCCTTCATTTCTACTTTTTGTTTTCGTAACATTGATAGTTATTGACTACTTATTTCATTTGATTCTTCTGGCTGGAATATTACAATACTAATGATATAAATAAGCAGTATTCTGGTACCTACACAACATTGATTTTTTATTTTTTCTGAATACAGAATTTTTTTGATACACGCTTTTTTGGTGAGACATTCATACGTATAATAACACCTATCGGCATTCCTACATCACATTTCTATCTATTGAACAAGCACATCTTTTTTTTTATCAATGGCTACCTATAGACCTACTATCATAGTTTTTTGCAACTTCCCTATTTCCTTCACTTCTACTTTTTGTTTTCGTAACATTGATAGTTATTTACTAGTTATTTTTTTTTTGGCATCTTCTGGCAGAAATATTACAATACTAATGATATAAATAAGCAGCATTTTGTTACCTACGCAACAATCATTCGTTATTTCTTCTGAATACAGATTTCTTTTCGATTCACACTTTTTTGTTGAGACATTCATACGTATAACAAAACCTATTGGCATACCTACATCACATCGTTATCTACTGAACAAGCACATCTTTTTTTTTATCAATGACTACCTATAGACCTACAATCATATTTCTTTTTTGCAACTTACCTATTCCCTGGAATATTACAATCACTTCTACTTTTTGTGTCGATTCACACTTTTTTGGTGAGATATTAATAGTATAATAAAACCTATCGGCATACCTACATCACATTTTTATCTATTGAACAAGCACATCTTTTTTCCGATCAATGGCTACCTATAGACCTACTATCATAGTTTTTTGCAACTTACCTATTTCCTTCACTTCTACTTTTTGCTTACTTAACATTGATAGTTATCGACTACTTATTTCATTTGATTCTTCTGGTTGGAATATTAAAATACCAATGATATAAATAAGCAGTATTTTGGTACCTACACAACATTGATTTGTTATTTTTTCTGAATACAGAATTTTTTTGATTCACACTTTTTTGGTGAGACATTCATACGTATAATAACACCTATCGGCATTCCTACATCACATTTCTATCTATTGAACAAGCACACCTTTTTTTCGATCAATGACTACCTATAGACCTACAATCATAGTTTTTTGCAACTTACCTATTTCCTTCATTTCTACTTCTAACATTGATTTTTGACTACTTATTTCATTCGATTCTTCTCACAATACTAATGATATAAATAAGCAGTATTTTGGTACCTACACAACATTGATTTGTTATTTTTTCTGAATACAGAATTTTTTTGATTCACACTTTTTTGGTGAGACATTCATACGTATAATAACACCTATCGGCATTCCTACATCACATTTCTATCTATTGAACAAGCACACCTTTTTTTTCGATCAATGGCTACCTATAGACCTACTTTCATAGTTTTTTGCAACTTACCTATTTCCTTCACTTCTACTTTTTGTTTTCGTAACATTGATAGTTATTGACTACTTATTTCATTTGATTCTTCTGGCTGGAATATTACAATACTAATGATATAAATAAGCAGTATTTTGGTACCTACACAACATTGATTTGTTATATTTTCGGAATACAGAATTTTTTTGATTCACACTTTTTTGGTGAGACATTCATACGTACAACAAAACCTATCGGCATACCTACATCACATCGTTATCTACTGAACAAGCACATCTTTTTTTTTATCAATGGCTACCTATAGACCTACTTTCATAGTTTTTTGCAACTTCCCTATTTCCTTCATTTCTACTTTTTGTTTTCGTAACATTGATAGTTATTGACTACTTATTTCATTTGATTCTTCTGGCTGGAATATTACAATACTAATGATATAAATAAGCAGTATTTTGGTACCTACACAACATTGATTTGTTATTTTTTCTGAATACAGAATTTTTTTGATTCACACTTTTTTGGTGAGACATTCATACGTACAACAAAACCTATCGGCATGCCTACATCACATTGTTATGTACTGAACAAGCACATCTTTTTTTCGATCAATGACTACCTATTGACCTACAATCATAGTTTTTTGCAACTTACCTATTCCCTTCACTTCTACTTTTTGTGTCGATTCACACTTTGATATAAATAAGGTATTTTGGTACCTACACAACATTGATTTGTTATTTTTTCTTACAGAATTTTTTTGATTCACACTTTTTTGGTGAGACATTATATAACACCTATCGGCATACCTACATCACATTTTTATCTATTGAACAAGCACATCTTTTTTTTTTATCAATGGCTACCTATAGACCTACTTTCATAGTTTTTTGCAACTTCCCTATTTCCTTCATTTCTACTTTTTGTTTTCGTAACATTGATAGTTATTGACTACTTATTTCATTTGATTCTTCTGGCTGGAATATTACAATACTAATGATATAAATAAGCAGTATTTTGGTACCTACACAACATTGATTTGTTATTTTTTCTGAATACAGAATTTTTTTGATTCACACTTTTTTGGTGAGACATTCATACGTACAACAAAACCTATCGGCATACCTACATCACATCGTTATCTACTGAACAAGCACATCTTTTTTTTTTATCAATGGCTACCTATAGACCTCCTTCCATAGTTTTTTGCAACTTCCCTATTTCCTTCATTTCTACTTTTTGTTTTCGTAACATTGATAGTTATTGACTACTTATTTCATTTGATTCTTCTGCCTGGAATATTACAATTTTATTGATATAAAAGAGCAGTATTTTGGTACCTACACAACATTGATTTGTTATTTTTTCTGAATACAGAATTTTTTTGATTCACACTTTTTTTGTGAGACATTCATACGTACAACAAAACCTATTGGCATACCTACATCACATCGTTATCTACTGAACAAGCACATCTTTTTTTTTATCAATGGCTACCTATAGACCTACTTTCATAGTTTTTTGCAACTTCCCTATTTCCTTCATTTCTACTTTTTGTTTTCGTAACATTGATAGTTATTGACTACTTATTTCATTTGATTCTTCTGGCTGGAATATTACAATACTAATGATATAAATAAGCAGTATTTTGGTACCTACACAACATTGATTTGTTATTTTTTCTGAATACAGAATTTTTTTGATTCACACTTTTTTGGTGAGACATTCATACGTATAATAACACCTATCGGCATACCTACATCACATTTTTATCTATTGAACAAGCACATCTTTTTTTTTTATCAATGGCTACCTATAGACCTACTTTCATAGTTTTTTGCAACTTCCCTATTTCCTTCATTTCTACTTTTTGTTTTCGTAACATTGATAGTTATTGACTACTTATTTCATTTGATTCTTCTGGCTGGAATATTACAATACTAATGATATAAATAAGCAGTATTTTGGTACCTACACAACATTGATTTGTTATTTTTTCTGAATACAGAATTTTTTTGATTCACACTTTTTTGGTGAGACATTCATACGTACAACAAAACCTATTGAAATACCTACATCACATCGTTATCTACTGAACAAGCACATCTTTTTTTTTTATCAATGGCTACCTATAGACCTACTTTCATAGTTTTTTGCAACTTCCCTATTTCCTTCATTTCTACTTTTTGTTTTCGTAACATTGATAGTTATTGACTACTTATTTCATTTGATTCTTCTGGCTGGAATATTACAATACTAATGATATAAATAAGCAGTATTTTGGTACCTACACAACATTGATTTGTTATTTTTTCTGAATACAGAATTTTTTTGATTCACACTTTTTTGGTGAGACATTCATACGTACAACAAAACCTATCGGCATACCTACATCACATTTCTATCTACTGAACAAGCACATCTTTTTTCGATCAATGACTACCTATAGACCTACAATCATAGTTTTTTGCGACTTACCTATTCCCTTCACTTCTACTTTTTGTTTAGTGTAGTTATTCACACTTTGATTTGGTGCTGGATATTACAATAGTATAATAACACCTATCGGCATTCCTACATCACATTTCTATCTATTGAACAAGCACACCTTTTTTTCGATCAATGGCTACCTATAGACCTACTTTCATAGTTTTTTGCAACTTACCTATTTCCTTCACTTCTACTTTTTGTTTTCGTAACATTGATAGTTATTGACTATTTATTTCATTTGATTCATCTGGCTGGAATATTGCAATACTAATGATATAAATAAGCAGTATTTTGGTACCTACACAACATTGATTTGTTATTTTTTCTGAATACAGAATTTTTTTGATTCACACTTTTTTGGTGAGACATTCATACGTACAACAAAACCTATTGGCATACCTACATCACATCGTTATCTACTGAACAAGCACATCTTTTATTTATATCAATGGCTACCTATAGACCTACTTTCATAGTTTTTTGCAACTTCCCTATTTCCTTCATTTCTACTTTTTGTTTTCTTAACATTGATAGTTATTGACTACTTATTTCATTGGATTCTTCTGGCTGGAATATTACAATACTAATGATATAAATGAGCAGTATTTTGGTACCTACACAACATTGATTTGTTATTTTTTCTGAATACAGAATTTTTTTGATTCACACTTTTTTGGTGAGAGATTCATACGTACAACAACACATTTCGGCATACCTACATCACATCGTTATATATTAAACAAGTACATCTTTTTTTCGATCAAAGGCTACCTGTAGACCTACAACTTCCCTATTTCCTTCATAGTTTTTTGCAACTTACCTATTCCCTTCACTTCTACTTTTTGTGTCGATTCACACTTTTTTGGTGAGATATTAATAGTATAATAAAACCTATCGGCATACCTACATCACATTTTTATCTATTGAACAAGCACATCTTTTTTCCGATCAATGGCTACCTATAGACCTACTATCATAGTTCTTTGCAACTTACCTATTTCCTTCACTTCTACTTTTTGCTTACTTCACATTGATAGCTATTAACTACTTATTTTTTTGGCATCTTCTGGCTGGAATATCACAAAACCAATGGTATAAGTGAGCAGTATTTTGGTACCTACGCAACAATGATTTATTATTTTTTCTGAATACAGAATTTTTTTGATTCACACTTTTTTGGTGAGACATTCATACGTATAATAACACCTATCGGCATACCTACATCACATTTTTATCTATTGAACAAGCACATCTTTCTTTTTATCAATGGCTACCTATAGACCTACTTTCATAGTTTTTTGCAACTTCCCTATTTCCTTCATTTCTACTTTTTGTTTTCGTAACATTGATAGTTATTGACTACTTATTTCATTTGATTCTTCTGGCTGGAATATTACAATACTAATGATATAAATAAGCAGTATTTTGGTACCTACACAACATTGATTTGTTATTTTTTCTGAATACAGAATTTTTTCGATTCACACTTTTTTGGTGAGACATTCATACGTACAACAAAACCTATTGAAATACCTACATCACATCGTTATCTACTGAACAAGCACATCTTTTTTTTTATCAATGGCTACCTATAGACCTACTTTCATAGTTTTTTGCAACTTACCTATTTCCTTCACTTCTACTTTTTGTTTACTTCACATTGATAGTTATTTACTAGTTATTTTTTTGGCATCTTCTGGCAGAAATATTACAATACTAATGATATAAATAAGCAGCATTTTGTTACCTACGCAACAATCATCCGTTATTTCTTCTGAATACAGATTTTTTTTCGATTCACACTTTTTTGGAGAGACATTCATACGTACAACAAAACCTATCGGCATGCCTACATCACATTGTTATCTACTGAACAAGCACATCTTTTTTCCGATCAATGGCTACCTATAGACCTACTATCATAGTTTTTTGCAACTTACCTATTCCCTTCACTTCTACTTTTTGTGTCGATTCACACTTTCTTGGTGATATATTAATAGTATAATAAAACCTATCGGCATACCTACTATCATAGTTTTTTGCAACTTACCTATTTCCTTCACTACTACTTTTTGTTTACTTCACTTATTACTACTTATTTTGTTGCATCTTCTGGTTGGCATATTACAATACTAATGATATAAATAAGCAGTATTTTGGTACCTACACAACATTGATTTGTTATTTTTTCTGAATACAGAATTTTTTGATTCTCACTTTTTTGGTGAGACATTCTTCCTTATAATAAAACCTATCGGCATAAATACATCACATTTTTATCTATTGAACAAGCGCACCTTTTTTTCTACTTTTTGTTTTCGTAACATTGATAGTTATTGACTACTTATTTCATTTGATTCTTCTGGCTGGAATATTACAATACTAATGATATAAATAAGCAGTATTTTGGTACCTAAACAACATGTATTTGTTATTTTTTCTGAAAACAGAACTTTTTTGATTCACACTTTTTTGGTGAGACATTCATACGTACAATAAAACCTATCGGCATACCTACATCACATCGTTATCTACTGAACAAGCACATCTTTTTTTATATCAATGGCTACCTTTAGACCTACTTTCATAGTTTTTTGCAACTTCCCTATTTCCTTCATTTCTACTTTTTGTTTTCTTAACATTGATAGTTATTGACTACTTATTTCATTTGATTCTTCTGGCAGAAATATTACAATACTAATGATATAAATAAGCAGCATTTTGTTACCTACGCAACAATCATTCGTTATTTCTTCTGAATACAGATTTCTTTTCGATTCACACTTTTTTGGAGAGACATTCATACGTACAACAAAACCTATCGGCATACCTACATCACATCGTTATCTACTGAACAAGCACATCTTTTTTTTTATCAATGGCTACCTATAGACCTACTTTCATAGTTTTTTGCAACTTACCTATTTTCTTCACTTCTACTTTTTGTTTAGTTCACATTGATAGTTATTTACTAGTTATTTTTTTGGATTCTTCTGGCTGGAATATTACAATACTAATGATATAAATAAGCAGTATTTTGGTACCTACACAACATTGATTTGTTATTTTTTCTGAATACAGAATTTTTTTGATTCACACTTTTTTGGTGAGACATTCATACGTACAACAAAACCTATCGGCATACCTACATCACATCGTTATCTACTGAACAAGCACATCTTTTTTTTTTTTATCAATGGCTACCTATAGACCTACTTTCATAGTTTTTTGCAACTTACCTATTTCCTTCACTTCTACTTTTTGTGTAACATTGATAGTTATTGACTACTTATTTCTTTCTTTGGCTGAGATATTACAATACTAATGATATAAATAAGCAGTGTTTTGGTACCTACAACATTGATTTGTTATTTTTTCTGAATACAGAATTTTTTTGATCACACTTTTTTGGTGAGACATTCATACGTACAACGAAACCTATTGGCATACCTACATCACATCGTTATCTACTGAACAAGCACATCTTTTTTTTCGATCAATGGCTACCTATAGACCTACTTTCATAGTTTTTTGCAACTTACCTATTTCCTTCATTTCTACTTTTTGTTTTCGTAACATTGATAGTTATTTACTAGTTATTTTTTTGGCATCTTCTGGCGGAAATATTACAATACCAATGATTTTTTTTTTTTTTTTTTTTTTAAGCCACTGAGGCGGTAATGGCCTATTGTAGCTGGAGAAGGAGGCCGTAACTCCTCCCCATCCCAGACACTAGGTCTGCCCGATACCAACAGCCCTGCCAAACCAAGCACTATCTGCCTGGTTCCGGCACTCCTACCAGCCCTCAGGCACTGTCTGGGCCCGAGTACTCCACCCTCGGTAAGTTACCGAGTCGCAGCCCCAGTCTGGCTTGGCGCCATATCGCCAATGCCAGTCACAGCTGGGAAGTCAATCCTTCCCCACCACGTTTTGGCAAAAGCGAGGAGAGTCTTAATCTCCCCCATCTTAATGTCTTGGGGATCGATGGAGGTTCTGCCCCAATTCAAGAAGCGATTTCTTGCCAACATAGGGCAATGGCAGACCACATGACTCGCCGTCTCGTCCTCTGCCCCACAGAAGCGGCAGAGAGTGGAGTCTGATTTGCCCATTTTATGGAGATGGTATCTAAGTGGGCAGTGCCCAGTTAAGAGCCCCACAGCCATACGTATCTCCCTTCTCCCCAGGCTGAGCAGCTACTTAGCTCTCTTCCTGGAAAAGTGAATAAATTGTTTCGCCTGCCTCAGGCCCTTGACCTGAAGCCAGTGGGCAGTCCTTTTCTTACTCTCCCATTTGGTGAGCTCTCCGAGGAGAAAACTCCCCGTAGTGGCCAGAAAAGGTTCTGGGCCCACAGGGAGAGAAGCCGCTCCCTTCCTAGCAAGAGCGTCAGCTTGTTCATTCCCCTCCACCCCCTGGTGCCCTGGGCACCACAGCAAGGTAACCTTATTGTTCCTGGCAAGGGTCTTGAGGTTAGTCAAGCATTCCCACACCAGCTTCGACGAAATAGTGAAAGAAGCTAGTGCCTTCAAGGCTGCTTGACTATCTGATAAGATGTAGATTTTTGCTCCATTCACTTGACGACTCACCAGTCTGTCAGCGCAGGAGCTTATGGCATATATTTCTGCCTGGAAAATGGTGGCGACTGTTCCTAGGGATTCTGAAATCTCCGTTCGTGGGCCGAAGATACCCGATCCAGCCCCACCATTCATGACCGAGCCATCTGTATAGAACACTATAGCCCCACGTTCGAATTGGGGCCTCCCTTCTGTCCAAATTGATCTATCATGAATGTAGACCTTGAAGGGGAGATCAAAGTTCCGTGTCTCCGCCATGTAATCGGAAACACTGAGCGCTGACTCATCCACTGCAACCTCCTTCAAGATGGCATGGTGAGTACGCCCAGATTCCCGCTTTAAAAAGCCATTCCTCCACAGCCTCACTCCCTGCAGGAAGGCAACCCTCCTCACATGGATGTGCAGGGGAGGAAGGTCCAGAAGGACCTCCAGTGCAGCTGTAGGACTCGTGTGCATGGAGCCTGTAACCCCAATGCACGCCATCCTTTGCAGCCTTGCTAGCTGACTCACAGCCGTTGCCTGGCTGACCTTTGTCCACCAGACAAGGGCCCCGTAGGTCAGCATCGGTCTGACCACTGTGGTATATAACCACATGGTCATCTTTGGGCTCAAGCCCCATGTCTTCCCTAACATGCGTCGGCCCGACGCCATAACAAAGATGGCCCTGTCCACGGCCCTCTTAATGTGAGGCGTCCAGGTTAACTTCTGATCAAAGGTGACTCCCAGGTATCTGGCCCTGGTGCAGAAGGGAAGTTGCCTGCCTCCCAGACAGACCACCTGCATGTCAACCTTTCGTCTTCTGGTGAACGGAAGAAGGGTCACTTTATCAGGGTTCACATATAGCCCCTCCTCCGTGCACCATTGCTGTACGACATCCAACGCCATCTGCATACGTTCGCGGACTGTCTCCTCGAACTTGCCCCTGACGATGACCACAATGTCGTCAGCATATCCTACCACCTCAAAGCCCTTGTCTTTGAGTTTTTGTAGGAGGCTATCTACCACGAGTAGCCATAATAGAGGGGAGAGCACGCCGCCCTGCGGACATCCCCTACTTGGAATGGCGCTGACGATTGCTCCCCCCAGCTCCGAGGATACAACCCTGCCCTTCAGCATGGTGTGTATCCATTTGGTGATCTGCGGATCGACATCTCGATCCTCTGCTGCCTTAATGATGGAGTCATATGACGTATTGTCAAATGCTCCACCTATATCCATAAAGCAGCAGAGAGCTACTTCTTTGGCCTCCAGACTCCTGTCAATCAACACTGTTAATTCATTCAGAGCAGTCTCAGTGGATTTCCCCCTCTGATACGCGTGTTGTGCCGCCTGGAGTGGTATCTGGGTTAATTGCTCTTCCCTGATCACAAGGTTCACAATCTTCTCCATGGTTTTCAATAGGAAGGACATGAGACTGATGGGGCGGTAGTCTTTTGCATGGCCCTGTCGGCCTGCTTTCGGAATAAAGACCACCCTGACCTTCCTCCACATCCTAGGAATGTGGTTCAGTGTATAACTGGCCCTAAAAATCTTAACCAGCACCGGCACGAGAGCCCCCCCTCCATGTTGTAGCATGGCTGGGATGATCCCATCCGGGCCCGGAGATTTATAGGGCTTAAATGTGCCAAGTGCCCATTTAACTCTATGGGGTGTAAATATCCTGCCAGAAGCTGCATACAAGGCTTTCCTTTCACGGCAGAAGTCATCAGTATGCTGATGTGGAAAGCTTTCACTGTGTATGCGTGCAGACCCAGGAAAATGCACCCGTAGGAGCTCCTCCAGGGTCTCTTCCGAGCTTCCGGTATACCCCCCATCTGCCTTTTGTATGGTGCCCAGCTCAGCTGGTCTGTCCTTGGCAAGGATCCTCTGCACTTTGGACAGCACGGACAACTCCGTAATGTCCTGACAGAAGTTCCTCCAGGACAGTTTCCCGGCCTTTCTAAGGGCACAGCTGTAGGAGCTGGCCATAGCTTTATAGGCCTGCCATCTCCCATCCCGTTTTGCCCTGTTGAAAAGCCTTCTCGCTTCTCTGCGAAGAAAACCCAGGTCCCTGTTCCACCATGGAACAGACCTGTTCGTTTTGACAGTCTTGACTGGGCAGCTTAGCTCGTAGCTTCGCTGAATGGCTGCCCAAACGAGTTCATTAACTCGGTCAAGATCTCTTGTTGTCTGGATGTTAGTGTCCAGATCCTCCAGCTCATCAGCTAGAAGAGTGTTGAACAGAGTCCAGTTAGTATTCTTAGGACTCCGATATGTCTCAGTGAAGCAGGTCGGATGCTCCAGCCGGAAGCCAATAATTCGATGGTCCGACAATGAAGCCTCTTCCGACACATGCCACCCTGTGACCCTATTTGCATAGAAACTACTCGCCACAGTGATATCCAAAATCTCACTCCTTGCCCGAGTAACAAAAGTAGGCTCATTGCCCCTATTCAAGACCGCGAGATTTTCCGCCACCAGAAACTGGACAATGGACTCGCCTCTTTTGTTGATGTCGTCGCATCCCCACAGCAGATGATGACCATTGGCGTCGCACCCAATGATGAGATGCAGCCGTTGTCTCTGGCAGTGCGTCACTAGCTGCCGCACCATCACCGGAGGGGGCTCGTCCTCATCCCCTGGAAAGTAGGCTGAGGCGACCACACATCTTCCTCCGTTGCTGTCCTCAAGCAGTATAGTCGTGAGGTCTCTAGAACAGAACTCAGGCATGGTCAGAAACTTGACTTGGCTAGTTACTAGAATGGCCGATCTTGGCCTATCCTTGCCGCGGTGGAAAATTACCTTTCTGTTCTGTGCAGATAGTCCCATCACATTGCCCTCAGTGGCCCACGGCTCCTGGATAAGGGACAAAACCTATCGGCATGCTCACATCACATTGTTATCTACTGAACAAGCACATCTTTTTTCGATCAATGACTACCTATAGACCTACAATCATAGTTTTTTGCAACTTACCTATTCCCTTCACTTCTACTTTTTGTGTCGATTCACACTTTTTTGGTGAGATATTAATAGTATAATAAAACCTATCGGCATACCTACATCACATTTTTATCTATTGAACAAGCACATCTTTTTTCCGATCAATGGCTACCTATAGACCTACTATCATAGTTTTTTGCACTTTACCTATTTCCTTCACTTCTACTTTTTGTTTACTTCACATCGATAGTCATTTACTACTTATTTTTTGGCATCTTCTGGCTGGAATATCACAAAACCAATGGTATAAGTGAGCAGTATTTTGGTACCTACGCAACAATGATTTATTATTTTTTCTGAGTACAGAACTTATTTGATTCACACTTTTTTGATGAGACATTCATACGTACAACAAAACCTATCGGCATGCCTACATCACATTGTTATGTACTGAACAAGCACATCTTTTTTTCGATCAATGACTACCTATTGACCTACAATCATAGTTTTTTGCAACTTACCTATTTCCTTCACTACTACTTTTTGTTTACTTCACTTTGATAGTTATTTACTACTTATTTTGTTGCATCTTCTGGCTGGAATATCACAAAACCAATGATATAAGTAAGCAGTATTTTGGTACCTACACAACGAAGATTTGTTATTTCTCCTGAATACAGAATTCACTTGATTCTCACTTTTTTGGTGAGACATTCTTCCTTATAATAAAACCTATCGGCATGCCTACATCACATTGTTATGTACTGAACAAGCACATCTTTTTTTCGATCAATGACTACCTATTTACCTACAATCATAGTTTTTTGCAACTTACCTATTTCCTTCACTTCAACTTTTTGTTTACTTCACATTGATAGTTATTTACTACTTATTTTTTGGCATCTTCTGGCTGGAATAGTACAATACTAATGATAAATATAAGCAGTCATTTGGTACCTACGCAACGATGATTAGTTATTTTTTCTGAATACTGATTTTTTTTCGATTGACCCTTTTTTGGTGAGATATTAATAGTATAATAAAACCTATTGGCATACCTACATCACATTTTTATCTATTGAACAAGCACATCTTTTTTCCGATCAATGGCTACCTATAGAACTACTATCATAGTTTTTAGCAACTTACCTATTCCCTTCTCTTCTACTTTTTGTTTACTTCACATTGATAGCTATTAACTACTTATTTTTTTGGCATCTTCTGGCTGCAATATTACAAAACCAATGATATAAGTAAGCAGTATTTTGGTACCTACGCAACAATGATTTGTTGTATTCTTGGAATACAGAATTTTCTTATTCACACTTTTTTGGTGAGCTATTCATATGTATAATAAATCCGATCTACTAACCTACTTCACATTTTTATCTGTTCAAAACGCTCATGGATAAGACCCCGTGAAAATCACCTGCTAAAATGGGACGATTGTGAATTTTTACTAAGGTTTCGTTTGGACAAACAAACCGTTATTTACATTTTATCGCAAATCAAATATGAAATTGAATCGCCAACCGTTCTAAATCACTCTATATCCCCCCATATGTAAGTTGCTACTAATTCTATGGTTCGTGAACCATGCTCACAACGGCAGGAGATTTTTGTGGAGTTAGCATGAGCTCAGCCTGTAAAATTGTGAAGCTTGTTTTCCTTGCAATCACTATGTTGTAGCACCGCGGTACATAAAAATGCCTACTTCGGAAGAAGAAATAGTGCAAGCTAGACTGGAATTTTATGAAATACCTAGATTTCCTGGTGCTATCGGCTCTATTGACTGTACCCACATTAGAATACAGTCACCAGGTGGGCCACACGCCGAGAATTTCATGAACAGGAAGGGGTACTTTTCGTTAAATGTTCAGACAGTCTGTTCTGCAAAAATGAAAATTCTGGTTGTTGTTGCGAGGTGGCCGGGTTCGTGCCATGACCAGACGATCTTCAACAACTCGAGGATCAAGCAGCGTTTTGATGTAAGGGAGTTTGGAGACCACCTTCTTGTTGCAGATAGCGGCTATGCAAACAATAGATGTATGGTAACCCTATTGCTGCAAACTCGTACTCGTGCTGAAGAGCTTTATAATGAGTCCATCATCCGCACAAGAAATCCGGGTTGAAAGACAATATGGGAAGAGGAAGTTTCCAGTTATATCCCTGGGATTACGGTTAAAACTAGAAACGACCCAATCTGTTATATTATAGCTACTGCTGTTCTCCATAATATTGCCTTGGAGAGAAACTTAAACCTTTCTCCGCATGATCCAGGTGTGCCTAAAGCAGTTGACGAAGAGTGGGATATCATACCAATTGATCGCAATGCACCAGTGAACGCTAGGGACAGACTTGTTGCTACTTACTTTTCAAGCCTGACTAGATAATAAATAATTCTATACGTAATGTTCATAAAATCTAATAAATTGTGCTTGCCTAGTACTTTACTCGTATTTCATTGGGTTCCTGTCTAATAATTACTTACCTATTTCTTTAGCTGCTAAGATCAAATTAGGTAACATCATGTTCACTGATAGAATTATTTAGCATGGCTTAAGAGGCCAAGATAGATCTTTACCACAGTCATGCATAATGTGATAATGACGTACCATACATAAGCAGGATAATTTCTTTCTTGTCCCATTATCAGCTAGTTAGCACTCCTGGTGGTTTCCCTCAGCTGAAGGGG
Source organism: Adelphocoris suturalis (assembly GCA_030762985.1). Taxonomy (NCBI): domain Eukaryota; kingdom Metazoa; phylum Arthropoda; class Insecta; order Hemiptera; family Miridae; genus Adelphocoris; species Adelphocoris suturalis. The sequence continues at coordinate 2,345,977 of CM061051.1, read as the reverse complement.
ATTAATTGAGGAAACGGAGTCGGGACCTTTGTCTTGAAGGTAGTTTTTCAATACAAAAAATGAAATTAGAGTTCAAAAGGGATAGTGAAATAAGAAGAAAAATCAATTTCAATATTGGAAAGTAACGAACGAAATATATTTGCTGGAAGATAAGTTCTATAGGAAACATAAACATTATACCAGCCAATCTTGTAGGTACGTGATTGAAAATTATTCAAAAATCGTAAAAATAGTAGGAACGGTATTTAGGAAACCCCATTAACACGATTGCAAATAAACCAAGAAGTTCCAGTCATATAGCATGATCGCATGAGCGAATTTACTTTTGAGATGCGAGCATTTATACCACCAAACTATACACATCATTCAGATCTATTTTTCCTAATAATCTATATTTTACCAAAAGGAATTGATTTAGGATGTTTTATCAATTTTGAGATGCGAGCATTTATACCACCTAACTGTACGCATCATCCTTATATAGTTTTCCAAATAATCTTTATTTCACCAAAATGATTGTGTTAACTTTGAGGATGAAAAATAATGCGTAATTTCGTTTGTAAAAACTATATTCTCGAATTACAACAACGGAAAGTTCAAATGCGTCAATACGATAAATAGGTAACTTCACAACAGTAATTAAATAACTAAAACTGGAGTAGGAATTGAACGAGTTGAGTTGGAATGGTTGTGAATGAAGCATGATGAGTGAACAGATTGATTTAGGATTTTTTTTAAATACTTGAGATGTGAGCATTCAGACCTCCTAATTAAAAGGATAGAAAATACCTCAGACTCTTCTGATATCTAACATGGTCGAGTTCAACAGTAATCACCCGACTAATTGCTTGACAGGGATGACTCCAATAACTCCCACAGTGATTACTAATTACTCTACTATTGCATCTAACCCTCACAACTTTCGATCAAATGTATCTGCGTCACCAGTCATACATGCTATATTTTTTGATTTTTACCGCCAATTAGATAGTGGATGGCAGGACTCAAGTTTTTGACTAGTGCTGCCCCCAACTTTTTTAAACCACAATTAAGTAATGTAAATCGATTTTAGTATGTTTCAAATGTCAACGATGAGAAAGAGGGGAGTCTAACGATTCCAAACCATATTTTTAAAATTAGAAAAAGATGATTAGAAGTGGAGAAATCTCGTTTTGAAAATGGGGGGCAGGACACCATAAACCATAAAAATATTACGAACGAGTTTTGAAAAATTCCATTTACAAGGCCAGAAATTATGGATTAATTTGTGCTAGTAACACTAGATGGAAGGTGGAATTTTAATTGTATGGCTAATTAGAAGTATCACATTCTATCAAACACTACATAGGTGTAGTCAAAAATGAGCAATCAACTAACAAAATCTCATCATTACAGAGATCACATGCTACAGTCTTAACAAGAAGGAAGCGAACCAACCATGCTTTCCTTACAAGCGAAAGGGTATTATGAAAGCGTATTCAAGTGGTTGAAAATGGATCAAAGATTTCAAAAATATTATACCTAAACTACTTTTAAAAAATTCTAATTTATGAAACACAATAGGTACCTTAAGAGGCTAGAAATTCCAAATGGGGGCTTCTCCTGTACTCATAGGAATAATCTAGATTTTTGCTGCCGATTCAGAGCATTCTGGAAACTTGCTGACACCCTGAGCAGATTTGTAGAATTAATGGAGAGTTCCTAAACGATAACTCAATTGGGATGAGGTGCTTGGGGATTTTATCATCTGGGGCGAGCCACAGCGGATGGTAATCTGATAAAATCAAGACGGTCGAATTAGCATTGCATCTTAGAGTGACGCTACTTATCTTCAAGTAACGCTGAACCACCAAGGGGATTTTCCCGCCTATCCCATTGTTCAGTTTCCAGCATTTCTAAGTTTCCTAGTTCTTTTCTTATTCACGAAAAGGTTTTACAATGGCAGATTTTGGAAATTAATGAGCAAGAAAATGAATATAATTTTCATTAATCATGAATACCAACATGAAATGAATATCACTGTTATCGATGCATAAGGTTACTTTGCGATAGGGAGGAAGAGATGAGATAGGTTGGTTCGGGATAAAGCGTCTTATGTTTAGGTGAAATAAATTTGTCTTATTGGAGATGAGGCGCCTCATCTACCCGCACATGCGCAGTAGTGTTTCCGTTCACAATAAGGCAACTCATCTCTATCTCCCTATCGCTTTAGGAACTCTCTATTCTCTTCAAAATCTTTAGTGTAACGTACCTACCTCCAATACTATTAAAAATCAAATAACATCTACTTAGCAACCTGGATACATGAAGAAATACATTATGAGTTTTGTGTTGATTGAAGAAGTATGTGTAGTTTTCTGTATTTTAATAATTGTAATTATTAACTCGAATTATAGATTGTAGAATCACTACAATTGATGGTGCAGGCAGTAGGACACGATCAGTGACGCTAAGCAGCGATACGGCTGACTCCGTCTCAAAGACCGAATTGCAATAGGGCTTAAGATATTTTAGATTTTAGTTCATCCTGAACTATATTTCTGTGGCCTGGAGGGCGCAAGTATTACGAAGAACTCTCCTCGATTTTCCCACTGTGTCTTGGGACGTAGTTTTTACTTTGCTGCTTGCGGACATCAGATGGGAACGGTTTCAGAGTCACAAATCCTACCAATCCTGGAGGTGCCTGGATGGACCTTTCCAGTGCTCAACTGTGAGCGTGTGTGTTTGATCACGATTCCTTGGGACGTTTTCAAAGCAGAATTCCACAGGGTCAACGGTTGTAGACGACGTTGGATCTGGGCTTGGTGGCCCTTCCCACCGTCTTGACGGCCGCCCTTGAGGATTTTTGATGTGGGCAGTCGTTGATACTTGTGCAGGGGACCCAACCGTCCTCATAATCTCCGACAGTACTGAGTGTTATGTTGCTCACTGCAGAGGAGTTTGTCTGGTGCAAAGCTAAGCTGCAGCCTAACAGAGGGTCCTCCCTTCACACACTTTTTGAAGACTTGGCGTCTTCAGAAGAACCCGGCACACCCTCCAACGAGTACTTTCCAGCTGATCTGATCTTCATTTTCTTGTTGAAATTTTATTTATTTATAAATATATATATATGACGACAAAGACACAAGTAAGACTGAAACTCGAGGCTCCATATGAGTAATATAGGTCGAACTGTCATGGTCTGAGGCCCGTGGCTCCATAGGCATAATGCTTAGGAAACCATTGCCGTTCGGAAATTGTGGATAGTATCATAAAAAGTTATGGATTTTGGAAAACGAGATGGCCGAAAAGTTTGGGCAATGAGATCGCAACCAACTCGGCTTGACTGGCGTATTTATAGACTCTGGCAATTGGAGGGAACATTTCAACATTCAGTCGTTGCAAAAGCTTTCATATTCTTTGTAAATTTGCTAAACAAAGTAAATGTGGAAACTGCAGTGCTCACTGATTTTTGTTGATACCCGAGGTGAACAGTTGCAGGCGACATTGGTTCTGGGTTTGATAGTCCTACGTAAGATCTTGGAGACCGCCTTTGAGTATTTTTGGTGCGGGCAATCTTTGATATTTGTGCAGGGGGTCCAACTGGGCTCATAATCCCTGACGGTACTGATTGTTGCATTACTCCCTGAAGAGGAGTTCGTCTGATCCTCAGCAAAACTGCACCCTGGTTGGGGCTCCACTATTCTCATCCTTTTGGAGGACTGGGAGTATTCAGAAGAATTGGACCCATAAGAACTCGATGCCGATGACTTCTCTGAACAGTTATTTTTTTTATTCTGTTCTTCCCTTTCTTACTATGTTAACCAGCTTATTCAATGGGTTGGTCAGCATTTCGGAAATCGTTGGGGGCTGTAAGTGCAACCGTTCAGGCACGTTTTCTACAGTAAGTTGTTCTGTTTTTTCTTGAACGAGCGGACCCAGATCATCCATTTGCCCGAAACGTCGATTTTCTTCATTTTTGGTCGTACCTCGTCCGAAGAGTGAAGCATTTTCCAGAATTCCGGCAAGAGTATGACCTTCTTCTATTGAAGCCCCAGTAGCCATTGCATCGGTATTACCACATTGCATTTCACCCGTAGAGATATCGTCTATATCTGAAGAATTACTCCCCTTATGCGATTCTTCTATCTGGTTTTCATGGTTACTGGTACTTGAATTGTCTTCAGTAAAATCTGTAGATCCCTGTTCTTTTTCGTTGAAATGTTTTGGGTGTACTTGATCATTTATATTTTCTATCTCTTCATCATCTATCGTTTCATTCTTCACCTGTTCCACTGCCTCTATGCCAGCATCACTACCATTATTATTCACAATTATCGGCATAGGAATTCTTACTATGGGATTCCTCGAATTCTCATCTTCATCGCTCATCAAAGATATCATAGGGATTTCAACAGGTGCCCGTCCTCTTAATCGAAGACTTCTCTTTGCTGGCTGGTTACCGATACTCGACACTCCCCTCAGCATATTTAGTTGAACTTCAATCAAAAAACACCTAACAAAACGCAATCAGGAACAAACAATTTCTGAAAATTCATTATTTTAAGTAATACTGAAGGAGAGGAGGCTTACCGAAACAGAATCAAGATTTTGCTGAAGAAAGTAAGAAACCTGATATGACAAAAGCTTTGAAGGAAAGCAGTAAGGCCATGAGATGTGGCTCGACAGCTAATGGATGTGGAATCACAGGGCAGCCTTTTGGTCTCCTAAAAAGCGTTTAATAAAAAATGAGGGCCTTATGTTTCTGGGAATATCCCACCTCTCCACTGGAAATTAATAACGTCGGTTGTAACCACCAGGAGATCCTGACGATGATAATTTTGCAAATCTGCTCAGTGTGATTTGACCCGGAAGGTCAAAAACTCTTTATTTTTAATTTTTCATTATTCTTATGGAATAGTAGCATTATTAATAGGAAATAAATGCTGATCACTCTTACATCACAAATAATGGTCCTCCACAAAGTTTTTTTTTTTTTTTTGTCAAAAACAACAGGAAACGTGTTTTTTTTTTTTTTTTTTTTTTTTTACCGAAATTTACTAAAAAACCGTAGCATTCGAGCCACATCTCATGGGGGCTCCTCCTCTTCTCATAGGAATTATCTAGATTTTTGCTGTGATTCAGAGCATTCTGGAAAATCGCTGACACCATGAGCAGATTTGTAGAATTGATGTCTTCAGGATAACAAGGTTGTTTCATCCTACTTTTTTTTCGTCATTTGTGGAAAGGTGGGAATTTACATAAATACCAGGCACGTTATTCTAGTTAACACTTCACGTGAGACCAAGAATCAGCTTCGTGAGCCTACACCCACAAGCTGTCGAACCAAGACATTATGGGGAATCCTCCTTTGCTCATAGGACTGAATCTAGATTCTTTTAACTTTATTAATATGTGGATATGATTTTAGATAATTTATAATTGCCTTACTACTTTCCTTCAAAGCTTTTGCCATATCAGGTTTCTGGTTTCTTACTTTCTTCAGCAAAATCTTGATTCTGTTTCGGTAAGCCTCCTCTCCTTCAGTATTACTTAAAATAATGAATTTTCAGAAATTGTTTGTTCCTGATTGCGTTTTGTTAGGTGTTTTTTGATTGAAGTTCAACTAAATATGCTGAGGGGAGTGTCGAGTATCGGTAACCAGCCAGCAAAGAGAAGTCTTCGATTAAGAGGACGGGCACCTGTTGAAATCCCTATGATATCTTTGATAAGCGATGAAGATGAGAATTCGAGGAATCCCATAGTAAGAATTCCTATGCCGATAATTGTGAATAATAATGGTAGTGATGCTGGCATAGAGGCAGTGGAACAGGTGAAGAATGAAACGGTAGATGATGAAGAGATAGAAAATAGAAATGATCAACTACACCCGAAACATTTCGACGAAAAAGAACAGGGATCTACAGATTTTACTGGAGACAATTCAAGTACCAGTAACCATGAAAACCAGATAGAAGAATCGCATAAGGGGAGTAATTCTTCAGATATAGGTGATATCTCTACGGGTGAAATGCAAAGTGGTAATACCAATGGAATGGCTACTGGGGCTTCAATAGCAGAAGGTCATACTCTTGCCAGAACTCTGGGAAACGCTTCACTCTTCGGACGTGGTAGGACCAAAAATGAAAAAGTCGACGTTTCGGGCAAATGGATGATCTGGGTCCGCTCGTTCAAGAAAAAACAGAACCACTTACTGTAGAAAACGTGCCTGAACGATTGTACTTACAGCCCCCAACGATTTCCGAAATGCTGACCAACCCATTGAATAAGCTGGTTAACATAGTAAGAAAGGGAAGAATAGAATAAAAGGAAATAACTGCTCAGGGAAGTCATCAGCATCGAGTTCTTATGGGTCCAATTCTTCTGAATACTCCCAGTCCTCCAAAAGAATGCAAATAGAGGAGCCCCAACCAGGGTGCAGTTTTGCTGAGGATCAGACGAACTCCTCTTCAGGGAGTAATGAAACAATCAGTACCGTCAGGGATTATGAGCCCGGTTGGACCCCCTGCACAAATATCAAAGATTGCCCGCACCAAAAATACTCAAAGGCGGTCTCCAAGATCTTACGTAGGTCTATCAAACCCAGAACCAATGTTGCCTGCAACTGATCACCTCGAGTATCAACAAAAATCAGTGAGCACTGCAGTTTTCACATTTACTTTATTTAGCAAATTTACAAAGAATATGAAAGCTTTTGCAACGACTGAATGTTGAAATGTTCCCTCCAATTGCCAGAGCCTATAAATACGCCAGTCAAGCCGAGTTGGTCGCGATCTCATTGCCCAAACTTCTTGGCCATCTCGTTTTCCAAAATCCATAACTTTTTATGATACTATCATCCCACAATTTCCGAACGGCAATGGTTTCCTAAGCATTATGCCTATGGAGCCACGAGCCTCAGACCATGACAGTTCGACCTATATTACTCATATGGAGCCTCGAGTTTCAGTCTTACTTGTGTCTTTGTCGTCATATATATATATATTTATATATATATATATATATATATATATATATATATATATTTATATATATATATATATATATATATATATATATATATATATATTTATTTATTTATTTATTTATATATAAATAAAATTTCAACAAGAAAAGGAAGATCAGATCAGCTGGAAAGTACTCGTTGGAGGGTGTACCGGGTTCTTCTGAAGACGCCAAGTCTTCAAAAAGTGTGTGAAGGGAGGACCCTCTGTTAGGCTGCAGCTTAGCTTTGCACCAGACAAACTCCTCTGCAGTGAGCAACATAACACTCAGTACTGTCGGAGATTATGAGGACGGTTGGGTCCCCTGCACAAGTATCAACGACTGCCCACATCAAAAATCCTCAAGGGCGGCCGTCAAGACGGTGGGAAGGGCCACCAAGCCCAGATCCAACGTCGTCTGCAACCGTTGACCCTGTGGAATTCTGCTTTGAAAACGTCCCAAGGAATCGTGATCAAACACACACGCTCACAGTTGAGCACTGGAAAGGTCCATCCAGGCACCTCGAGGATCGGTGGGATTTGTGACTCTGAATCCAGTCGCAATCCCAAAGCCGGCAACCGTTCCCATCTAAAGTCCGCACACAGCAAAGTAAAAACTTCGTCCCAAGAGACAGTGGGAAAATCGAGGAGAGTTCTTTATAATACTTGCGCCCTCCAGGCCACAGAAATATAGTTCAGGATGAACTAAAATCTAAAATATCTTAAGCCCTATTGCAATTCGGTCTTTGAGACGGAGTCAGCCGTATCGCTGCTTAGCGTCACTGATCGTGTCCTACTGCCTGCGCCATCAATTGTAGTGATTCTACAATCTATAATTCGAGTTAATAATTACAATTATTAAAATACAGAAAACTACACATACTTCTTCAATCAACACAAAACTCATAATGTATTTTGTCATGTATCCAGGTTGCTAAGTAGATGTTATTTGATTTTTAATAGTATTGGAGGTAGGTACGTTACACTAAAGTTTTTGAAGAGAATAGAGAGTTCCTAAAGCGATAGGGAGATAGAGATGACGTGCCTTATCGTGAACGGAAAACACTACTGCGCATGTGCAGGTGGATGAATAAAAATAAATAAATAAAAATCAAAATATATTAAATAAATAAATAAAAATTGTTGGACCTGAACTCACTTCCACTGGAACTACCCCGCTGGCTGTATCTAGGTAATTTAAAATTAACTGTTCCTTCATGGATCCGAGATCACTTGCTGGTGTTTAGATATATTTTTGACCTGTTCATGAGGGAAAAAAATATCGGTTCCGATATAGTCAAAATAATATCGATTCATAGGTACATATAGATATAGATAGGTACAAAAAATATCGGTAAATTGAGTAACTAATTTCGATATATTAAACGTGGCATCACCCTCTCGATGGAGGGAGCAGATTGCTGCTGGAACATACCACTTTTTCGTCCATCAGTAATGTTTGTACATGTTATATAAATCATATGGGGCAATCGGAAATTGCGTGCTCAATGTTTCTGGGAATATCCCTCCCCTTCACACATCACGAATAAAGTAAGGTGAAACAACCAGGAGATCCTGAATATAGTCATCCTGCAAATCTACCAAGTGTGTCAGCATGTTTTCAGAATGCTCTGAATCGGTAGCAAAAATCTAGATAATTCCTATGAGTAGAGGAGGAGGGAGGAGCCCTCATAAAATGTGGCTCGTCAGCTAAAGATGTGAGATCACAAGGCTGCCTTTCGATCTCTTGACTAAAAATAGGGGTCTTTGTTTTTGGAAATATCCCACCCTTCCAGACATCACGGAAAAAGTCTGATGTAACAACCAGAAGATCCTGAAGAAAATGATTCTACAAATCTGCACAGGGTGTCAGGAAGTTCCCAGAATGCTCTGAATCGGCAGCAAAAATCTAGATATTTCCTGTGAGTAGAGGAGGAACCCCATAAAATGTGGCTCAACAGGTAAAGGATGTTGAATCACAAGGCTGCCTTTTGGTCTCTTGAAAAGTGTTTACCCAGATAAAGGTGGAATTTTCCTGACGCGGCTGTGGCGCGCGATTTTGTCATGTAGATACTCAGAGGAGAGTCTCCCGGGAGCCCACCTAAAGGCACAACTAGCGCATCCTACTGGCATTCTGGGCAACTTACAGTACTAGTCAGCTGATCGCGTATCATTGGTAACGTATCATTGTTGACAATATAGCCCTCCATCTTAGGGGTGTGTCGGTCCAGGTAATTCTCAGGATCGGTTCCAATGATTCCAGTGACATAGAAGTCACCGTTCCGAAATGCCGGTACAGTTCCCTTCCCGGTACAGAACGTCGAATAAAATAACGATCGCTATGAATCAGGGCTCAGACTAACTTTTCATTCAATAGGAAAGATTTATTCAAGCCAATGCCAGTGTCAAAAAATAATCATTTAATGAACGAGTTTACCTATACAAATAGTTTTCGTTTTGATTTTAAAATATTAGCATACCTACTAGCTTTTTTTGGACTCAGTGAGCTCCTTCTCTCCGACAAAATTGCCCCTGCTTTGGAAAAAAGTTGCTCACAGGGGACAGACGTAGCTACCACACATAGCCTTTCCTCGGCAACTTTGGATAGCAGTGGAAAAATTTGCCGGTTAATGTTCCACCAATTAATAGGGTCAGCTCCCAATTCGATAGTTTCTTCCTGTGCCGAGACCTTTCCGGTCCGTGGAACTGAACCGGGAAGGGCTGGAATATTCAAAAAGAAAGGACGAGTTCTTTAGCCGTCCCGATCATATTAATGCTGTGGGTCGAATTTCGGAAAATGACGTTGGCCACAAAACCAAAAAAAGCGTTTTTGGTCGACAATTATTTCATCACCTTTTTAACGCTGAGTCGGTTGAGCGTGGTTAAAAACTGTCCCAATCACACCCAGAGGTCCTAGCAAGCACACAGAGATGGTTGAATTAGTTATTATTAACTCTCAGAAAACTTACATAGGTATAGGTACCTAACAAAATGGACATTACCTAGAAACATTCCTTAGAAGATGAGCTTTTCCAGCAATGCTACATAACTAAAACTAAACTGAGAACTAAGAGCAAATTTTCGTTAACTTCCTCTCCTCTTTTCGGGACAAATTATCGGCCAATTATATACGAGTAAATAGGAATTGTACAAGAATCGTCGCGAACACAAAGCTTCCACTTTTTGTTCCGCAAAGAGCAAAATACTGATAGCATGAAGGCAAAAAGAGATCTGCCCTAGACGCTTGACATGAGTGTAAGCGAGGAGAGCTGCAAAAAATGAAACATCAAGATGTACCTATGAACACTCAACAATTATTAGGTAGGTAATTACTACATACCTATACAAACTAGGTATGAACCCTACCTATACAAACTAGGTACCTACCTACCTAGGTACTTCTTCAAACGCTAAACACTAATTCAACCTCTGATGCTACCTAAACCTATTTTGAGATGGTTGCCAACCGCTCAACAAAATTACTCGTATTGGATCCATTTCGATACCTAACTCACGAATTCTCCCAGCTTCACTAAAAAGCAACGAGATTCAAGTGTAAGCGGGAAGCCGGCGAATACACACATCAGGCACCCGATCAGCTGACAAGTAGCCCGGAATGCCAGAAGGCTGCGCTAGTTGTGCCTTTAGGTGGGCTCCCGCGAGACTCTCCTGATACACAGCCGCCGGCCGCGCCGCGCTGTGAAAGAGAGTTTTCTCAGAAAGGCGCGGCCACATACCTAGGCTCCAGTTTCGATTTCGATCATGTCGAGCGAGAATATTGTTGTGGCCCTTTTATTGGCAGAGGAGGGCGAATTATTGTTGATGAGCAAGGAGCCTCACGCACCCATGTTTTCAACTCGAACAGAAGAGGACTTATTCAACATTCTCATCGACTGCCACCTGATAAATGATGAACAACGGTTCAGATCTTTCTTTCGGCTGAACTTCAAACATTTTATGAGTTTGAAGCTAAAAAAATTATTTTACAATGCAATGGTTCATTCCTTGTTGGTTCACGGTGTAGTGGCATGGGATTCAACATTTGAATCAAAATTAAATCCCCTAGCAATCACTCAGAAAAGCCTAATTAAAACATTGCTTAAAACCCGATCAGATTCCCGACTTCGTCAATTTTCAAGGAGTTCGCAGTGCTAGATTTAAGAAAAATTTCAGAAAAAACTACTTTGATATTTATTTATAAAGAGTTCTGTAATGGTAAGCTCAAAAGGAACCTCAGTATTACGAGGGCAGCTGATGAGATCACCCTGCTTATGCCGAGAATGAACACTGATATGGGACAGAGGTTGTATTCATTTTGGGGGGTCTCTCGATTTAATTCTCTCCCATCTTCCTTGAAGGGGAAACAGGTTTCGCTACTTGTCTTTAAAAATAAGTTGACAAAGTATTTCATTTCAACCCTATAAGTACGCCTGTTGGAATTTCGAATCATGTATTCGACCGAAGTACAATTTCGTTTCCGTGGTAGATTTCCAATATATTTCTATTTTTCTTCGATATCCTGGTAAATTTTGATGGTTATTTTATTTTATATTTTTTGAATATATATATATATATATATATATATATATATATATATATATATATATATATATATATATTTCTTTTTTTGTATGATACAGTATGTTGATATGATAAATTTAATTATAATTAGGGTGAGTCAGCACTCCGACCCCCAGCACAAGTTTTCTTATAGGGGGTCGTAACACTGTCATTTTTTAAGTAATATGTATCACCTTTAGCACAAATAAAAATGTATTAAACAAATTTTTTTCACCACATTTCACCATATGTATCACCTTTATCACAAATAAAAATGTATTAAAATCACCACATCGTTTCGTTGGTGAGAGAAGACCTCACGAAATATGGTACAGCACAAGTTCCAGTACCTATTTCTGCTGAAGAAAAAGTCGCCCTAACTTTGAGATAATAATTGTCATAACAGCCTCAAATTCTAAAGTTTTGGTCGGATTTCGATATTCGATCGGTTTTTAGGGATGCGGGGTGAATCCTAGATGGTGCCATATAATGTAGGTATTTCAAGCCCATGCGCATCCGCGAACGTCAGGGTTGAGGAAGCTATGTGCTAGTTTGGCAGAGTATTTTTTATTATGAGTAACAATTGGTTGGTACATACATTCCTGAATGCACAAACAAGTCGCTCTTTTCAGAGGGATGTATAATAATTATGAGGGGAGAGAACATTGCGGGTCTGCATACCCTAGCCGCGTAGGCGCGCGGCTAGACTGCTCCCTTGACCAGTCCGGCCGCAGCCGCGGCGGCTGCCATGTAGCGGTTTTCAAGACCATGTAGCCGCGGAGGCCAGCCGCCGCACAGTGGGGCAGAATCGAAAAAACCTGGCCAAAATTCTGAAGGTATATTTTTCTATGTTTTGGGGGGCGCTGATCACGAAAAAAATATTGAAAAAAGTCCAGAACAGTTCCTTTATGAATTTAAAGGTATTTTTCTCTTTAAAAAACTTGAAAAATGTGAACTTTTTTACTGAAATTTTAGGGAAAACTAATGAGATACCCTTATTTACTGTGCTGGGCACTAAACAATATTGAGGTAGTTTGGAGAAGCATAGGTGAGAAATTTATTCAGATAATGAGGTTTATATGAGTTGAAGTCCATAACAATAGGTATAGAAAAAATGCTAGAGATATAGTCGGTATAGACCTACTAATGTTGTTTCAAAATAAATTATTGCTAATCGTAACTAACATGTTTTTACACCGACAGGAAGTGTGTTAAAGGCGATAAGAAAATAAAACGCGTTCACGCAATATATATATAGACAGATACATGCCTGCATATCAATCAGAATATCTGAATCACTAGAAATACAAGAGGATATTATTGGGGTTTCGAACAAAGCTATTGTTTCTGAAAATAATGGTTTTGCAGTCGTATTCTTAATTTCCCGCTTAGAGGATGGAAACGGATCGGACGCGATTAAAAGCTGCGAATTTTTCTTGATGAAAAAAGCCTTGTTTCTGCTGGCTCTGATCATTCTTGTCAGATATTCGAATTTGAATGTTTTGATCTTGAGCTTAATTTTATGATGATCGTATTCACATAGACCACAGTAATTCGGTCAGCTGGAAATTTAATTTTATCGTCCAACTCTATTTTATTAGAACTCCACAACCATTCACAAAGTTGAAGCCTCGCATTTGAAGTTGTTGCTGAACAGCTGTTACTCATACCGGCGGTTTCTACAGAAAAACAAAATTTCCGTTACTTTCAGTGAAATCGTGTTTTTCAACTACAAAAGTTGATGACGTCAAGAATAGCGCATATTAGCGGGCGATTTCAGTGGATTAACTCTAGATTGACACCGTGGGGTGAAAAATACCCCGGCAGTTGCAGTTTCTCGTGTTCCTCAATTTCGGAGAATCACAGAACCTTCCCCCTCCCTCCTAAATACTCCCCTGGGTCCAAACTCTCCCCAGAAAGTGACAATAAAAGTCAGTTCAATGCTAGACGCCGTGGAAGTAAGGTGTAAATAGTGACTGGGGTATTTTTCACCCCACAGTGTAGTTAACAGTGAACTTTTTTGCTCTCCAGCTTAGAGGTCCTCGGTGTTTTTTTCGGTTTTTGAAGTGCAAAATGGCTACTTCAAAGAAGTATTCTGATCCTCAGGGAATCAGGAAACACAATCATGAAGTACAATGAAACTAAAGGTGGATCAGATTCCTTTGACCAACTTTGCCATAACTACTCCGTGGCAAGGAAGACTCGGCGATGGCCTCGCCGGTTTTTTATGGAGATTCTGGACCAGGCTGGAGTCAATGCTTTTGTCTTATGTGGCATGGTAAACTGGCAAAATAAAGTTCCCAGAAAAGAATTTCTCTTTGATTTGGGCTACCAGATGATCAAACCTCATGTCGAAAAGAGAGTTCAGCTGCGCAATATATCGAAACCGCTGAAAGCATCGATTCTCGCTATTTTTGAGGGCGAAACAACGTCTGATGAACCCTTGGCACCTCTTCCTACCTTGGACAAGCCCGTGAGATGTTCATTCTGCGACAGGAAGGATGACAAAAAAACAAAAATGCTATGCTCCATGTGCCAACGAGCGATGTGCTCCTCAAAAATGCCATGAATGTTGAAGTGCCTCACATGGACAGGACGTGATATTTTCCTATAATTCTTTTTTTCCAAGGCTGTTAAATTATTCTAGTTTGAAATTTTCAAAATCAGTTACCACATTGAGAAGATTTCATTTTTTTTTTTTTTTTTTTATTGAGAATAATTTTATATAGTTTGAGTACCAGTGAGTCTGGGATATTAGTGAATTTCAATAAATATTTTACATTTTAATCTGTTTGGCTTTGTTTTTTCAATTTTCAAATCCAAATATATCATTATTGCTAAGGAAAAAATTTAGAAAATTTCGGAAGTATTTTTTAATGGTTTTTTAAATATGGGGTGAATTTTACCCCACGGTGTCGTTACCGTTGATGCAAATAGCGGTGTCAATGTAGGGTTAAGTTAGTAGAATAGTTACCCTATCGAACAAAGAAATAATCGACATTCAATACGCAGTTATTTTCACTAATGAAATAATCTCATTTTTGAAAAACTACTACTTCCACTAATGAAAATATCTTTTTTTTTTACGACTTTTAAATTGTGATGATAATTTCTTACCGTTCGCTGACATGTTTTCAGATAGATCCGGCCCGAAACGTCACTACTAAACATCGGAACAATACCGAACTAGAAGTTATTTCTTCCACCTTACCTATTAACAGATTGATCGATGATCAGAGCACGTCAATGTTTTTCCGATTGTTACTCTGCCGGAATGAGGGTCCAGAGGTCAGATAGGTACTTTTGAAATGAGTTCTCGGGGATGTCAGGTGACCAAAACACAAGCTACCAGTAGAAATATCCAACTTTCGATTTTTCTTATTTTGGCCAGGTTTTTTCGATTCTGCCCCACAGTGCGCCGGCCGCGGCCGCGTCAGGGAAATCGGTTTCATCTAAATACACTGAAGTAGTGGAGAGCGTCTGGTCGCCGGCCGCAGCCTCGTCAGGGAAATTCCACCTTTGGGGCCATTTGTTTCTGAAGATATCCTGACACGCCACACATCACGGGAAAGTCAGAAAACCCAACCAGGAGATCTTGAAGATAATAATGCGACAAATCTACTTAGTCTGTCAGCAAGTTCCTGGAATTCTCAGAATCAGCAGCAAAAATCTAGCACATCCGGTCTTAAGGTGCCTACAGACCGGACGATAACATTGTTGAAAACATTGTTATTAACATTTTTCAGTAAGATTTCTTCCAAATCGGACAACCACTGTTGACCACAATGTTATCGACATCGGGCGAGTGGAATTGTTAATAACATTGTTACGGCACACGAAAAATGCTGACAACAATTCCTCCTTCGAAATGTTACCAAAAACATTGTTGGCAACATTTTCGGTAACAAAGTTTATTTTTTCCGTCAACATTGTTAGTAACACTGTTGTCAACACTGAGTTTTGTTATCGAGCCATGAGCGATAACAAACCGGGATTTCTGGTAACATTGTGTTTCACAGGATTTTGAGCCTTTGAATTGGTGGGAGAAGGGTAGACTGTGATTCACACTGTTGCACTGACGACGAACTGTGGAGGACATTTTGGTTTCTTTGATTAATTATGTGCAGTAGTGACAAGGGAAGTAGTGAAGTTAAGCTTCATCTTGTTCAACGTCATGCTTTCGGAGTCTCATCTTTTCGGATATCCTCGAGAACGTCCCGGCTTTCTCTCTTCGCCAAGTATGGCCGTACCCATACTCTCCTGTGTCGTCTAGCTGACGAGCACAAAACTACGACGCACGCTGCATGCAGTTACTAAGTCAGCCATAGTCCATCGAGTACTGGAGAACACCTACTTGTTCACACCCAAATGTTATTACTTTGAATGTTAACAACATTGTGGATAACATTGTTAGAAAACTACACCCAAAAAAGCAGATGGATGAATTTTTGGCAACAAAAAAGTTGACGACATTGTTGCCAACAATGTTGGTAACTAATTTTCCAGATCATCACTTTTTGTTTCCAACATTTTTGTTATCTACAATGTTATGTTAATAACAATGTTTTCCGCTAACATTTGGTCTGTAAAGGCCTTTAGAACTCGAACCTTATCTTTTTCATTACCTCTGCCTCCCCCCCCCCCCCCCCCCCCCCCCAAACAGGCATATTACACACCATCAATTACCAATAACGACTTTTATTTTTCCTCAAACTATGCGGCGCGACCCTCCGCACCAACGGCTTCCCACTCAGTGACATCTCCAGTTGGGATCAAGCGAGCACACTAAGACGCAAGGAGGTTCCATAAGATCGCGCCCCTTTTAGTTCTCACGTAAATGCAGTTGTAACATATTGACGGTACCAGAAACCGTCAAGCCATAAGCCACTTAACCAATATTTTTTTTTGCCGATTAGAAATTATTCGTGTAATTTTCACATGGTCTTTCATTTGCATTTACTATCTATTGCATATCGCTCCAACCCATCATTGGTTACTTATCGTTGCAACCTAATCATTATATAGGTACATGTACATTTTGATTTGTAAAACCTATCTACTTACCTACTTCACATTTTTATCTATTGAACGAGCACATCTTTTTTTCGATCAATGGCTACCTATAGACCTACTTTCATAGTTTTCTGCAACTTCCCTATTTCCTCTATTTCTACTTCTTGTTTGCGTAACATTGATAGTTATTTACTACTTATTTCTCTTGCTTCTTCTGGCTGGAATATTACAATACTGATGATATAAGTAAGCAGTATTTTGGTACCTACGCAACAATGATTTATTATTTTTTCCGAATGCAGAATTTTCTTTGATTCACACTGTAATAACTCTAACATTTATAAACATACGTTCAAGTATTTGTGTTACTAAGGATTTTGTGTTTCTTAGGTAATTGATTTCTAGTTTACTTTTTGAAAATATAATTCGTACAAGTTCTAACGAGATAGACACATTTGTATTATTCTAAAGATATTTTAAGTGGCGACGAGGATGGGATCCTCTTCTCCATCCTTTCCAGTTGATTTCTCGGCAGGTTGATCTTTCTGAGCTTCGTCAACCTCCAATGACCTTTTTCTGTTATTTCTTCTGGTACTGTAGCGATGATTTGACGGTGGAAGACTTTCAGCCATTTCACTTTGAGCGTTAAATATCTGTTACCACTCAATTAAAACTGTAGCCTTGGACTCGTAGGATTTAGGATATTTCAAAAGGATAAACGCTTCAATCAAAATGAAGTCATTGTCATGGCCCTCAACGGAATGTAAGGCTGGGGCAGGCCCTTGCAAAAAAAAGTCGTATGGAGAAGTAATTGATGAAGTAATTGGTCGTAAGTAGAAAGCTATTGGTGAAGAGGTCCAGCAAATTTGTGCACAAGTAATTTTTCAAATTTCAAGCCATGAAATCACATCTGCATCCATCAAAACCCAGACTGAATGTGATCCAGAACTCTCAAAGATCTCCTAAACAACTCGTCTGATTCAGAATTCACCTTGGTTGAAGGAGTATTGTTGCGAGGAGATCGCGTGTATATACCAGCTAGTCTCAGATCCAAAGTTCTTGAAGAACTACACGAAACTCACCTCGGGATAACCAAGATGAAACAGTTAGCTCGCCGTTACGTTTATTGGCCTGGCATCGACAAAGACATCGAGAACCTTGTTAAAGGCTGTGAAAATTGTGCTCTGACTCGTTCAAATCCACCTAAAGCACCAGTTCACCCATGGGACCCTCCTCAAGACAATTGGGAGCGGGTGCACATAGATTACGCCGGACCTTTTCAAGGCTACTATTTCTTAATGTGCATTGATGCCAAATCTAAATGGACTGAAGTAAAGGCTATCAGAAATGCTCCGACCAGTTCTAATACCATAACATTGCTTGAAGAAATCTTCGCAGTACATGGATACCCCAGAGTTCTTGTGTCAGACAACGCCACAGTTTTCAAAAGTGACACATTCCACACTTTTTGCGAGACCAAAGGAATTTTTCAAAAATTTATTGCACCAGGCCATCCTGCAACCAATGGTCTGGCTGAACGTTCCATACAAACCCTGAAAAATCGGCTCAAAACTGCATCAACGGATAACTCTCCAATGGTGGAGAAGGTTCAACGAATTCTGATGAGGTACAGGGCCACCCCACTTGCTTGTGGTCAATCACCTGCCGAACTGTACTTACATCGCAAACTGAGAATTCGAATGGATGCCATATTCCCCTATGTGTCCCAAGACTCATCAATAGTTGTTCCAAAGGCACGATCTTTTCAAGAGGGGGAGAGAGTTCAAGTCCGAATGTTTATTAATAACAAACCTTTGTGGCAGTTCGGGGAGGTAACAAAGAAGCTCGGACAGCGACATTATTTGGTGTCCCTCGATTCATCAAGACGGGTCATTAAGCGACACATCAACCAATTGCGGTCGACCTTAGTTCCCAAACCCAAGTGTGTCACTTTTGGGCCGACTCATTCGTACAACATCCCGATGGCTTCGAATTTTCAAGTTCCACAGCGTGTGACCCGATCCTCAACTGGTATCTCAACTTCCGTGACTAGTCCTAATTCCCAACAGGCCTCTAATACCCCAAATCCTCCAGCTGAAGAAAATCAAGGAAGACCACAACGACAACGACGGCCACCTACGAGGTTAAATGATTACGTCCTCTACTAACAGCAGTGTGCATTCCATATAGTGGGGGAGATTGTAATAACTCTAACATTTATAAACATACGTTCAAGTATTTGTGTTACTAAGGATTTTGTGTTTCTTAGGTAATTGATTTCTAGTTTACTTTTTGAAAATATAATTCGTACAAGTTCTAACGAGATAGACACATTTGTATTATTCTAAAGATATTTTACACACTTTTTGGGTGAGATATTCATACGTATAATAAAACATATCGGCATGCCTACATCACATTTTTATCTATTGAACAAGCACATCTTTTTTTCGATCAATGGCTACCTATAGACCTACTATCATAGTTTTTTGCAACTTACCAATTTCCTTCACTTCTACTTTTTGTTTACTTCACATCGATAGTTATTTACTACTTATTTTTTTGGCATCTTCTGGCTGGAACATTACAAAACCAATGATATATGTAAGCAGTATTTTGGTACGTACGCAACAATGATTCGTTATTTTTTCTGAATACAGATTTTTTTTCGATTCACACTTTTTTGGTGAGACATTCATACGTATAATAAAACGTATCTACTTACCTACTTCACATTTTTATCTATTGAACAGGCACATCTCTTTTTCGATCAATGGCTACCTATAGACCTACTTTTGAAGTTTTCTGCAACTTCCCTATTTCCTTCATTTCTCCTTCTTGTTTGAGTAACTTTGATAGTTATTTACTGATTATTTCTTTTGCTTCTTCTTTCTGGAATATAACAAAACTAATGATATAAGTAAGCAGTATTTTGGTACCTACGCAACGAAGACTTGTTATTTTTCCTGAATACAGAATTTGGAAATTTTCCGTTAATTTCACGGGCCATTCAAAGGCATTCTGAATTGTATGTCCAAATAATCCGTTCTTTACGCAGGGATTGACTCCATGATGTTATCTAATTTTGAGATGCGAGCTTTTAAGCATCCAGACCACCAAACTACACATAGATGCTATGGGCCAAACACGTCCAACTAATCTGTGTTTTTCTACGCGCAAAGGATTGACACGCTTGGCAGGGAGTCACGGTGGGTGGTGGGGGGGGGTGAGCGGGCGGTGGAGTGAGAGGAGGCGCCGGCGCCGCGGCACCTTGTGGTGGGTACGGCGCCGGCGTTCCTTCGAGGCATGAATAATTTTAGGTCATTTTAGATGCTAGCTTGTGAGCATCCAGACCACTATAACATATCCTCTCGACTTTTCGTACGTGCTTAGATAATGATATTATTAAGGCAATAACTATTTGAATAGATTGGAGGTCAAATCGAGAAATATAAACATGCGTATATTATTATAGAAGTATAGGTATAGGCAACTCGAAATAGGATACGCCGAGGAGTCTATTTTGGTACCTACGCAACGAAGACTTGTTATTTTTCCTGAATACAGAATTTTTTTGATTCTCACTTTTTTGGCGAGACATTCCTACTTATAATAAAACCTATCGGCATACCTACATCACATTTTTATCTATTGAACAAGCACATCTTTTTTCGATCAATGGCTACCTATAGACCTACAGTCATAGTTTTCTGCAACTTTCCTATTTCCTTTATTTCTACTTCTTGTTTGTGTAACATTGATAGTTATTCAAACCTATTTCTCTTGCTTCTTCTGGCTGGAATATTACAATACTGATGATATAAGTAAGCAGTATTTTGGTACCTACGCAACAATGATTTATTATTTTTTCCGAATACAGAATTTTTTTTATTCAAACTTTTTTGGTGAGACATTCATACGTACAACAAAACCTATCTACTTACCTACATCACATTTTTATCTTTTGAGCAAGCACATCTTTTTTTCGATCAATGGCTACCTATAGACCTACTTTCATAGTTTTTGCAACTTACCTATTTCCTTCACTTCTACTTTTTGTTTACTTCACATTAATAGTTATTTACTACTTATTTTTTTGGCATCTTCTGGCTGGAATATTACAAAACCAATGATATAAGTAAGCAGTATTTTGGTACCTACGCAACAATGATTTATTATTTTTTCCGAATACAGAATTTTCTTTGATTCACACTTTTTGGGTGAGATATTCATACGTATGATAAAACATATCGGCATACCTACATCACATTTTTATCTTTTGAGCAAGCACATCTTTTTTTCTATCAGTGGCTACCTATAGACCTACTACCGTAGTTTTTGGCAACTCACCAATTTCCTTCTCTTCTACTTTTTGTTTACTTCACATTGATACTTATTTACTACTAATTTTTTTGGCATCTTCTGGCTGGAATATTACAAAACCAATGATATAAGTAAGCAGTATTTTGGTACCTACGCAACAATGATTTATTATTTTTTCCGAATACAGATTCAACTTTTTGGGTTATTCATACGTATTAAAACATATCGGCATACCTACATCACATTTTTATCCATTGAACAAGCAAATCTTTTTTTCGATCAATGGCTACCTATAGACCTACTATCATAGTTTTTGGCAACTTACCTATTTCCTTCACTTCTACTTTTTGTTTAGTTCACATTGATAGTTATTTACTAGTTATTTTTTTGGCATCTTCTGGCAGAAATATTACAATACTAATGATATAAATAAGCAGTATTTTGTTACCTACGCAACAATCATTCGTTATTTCTTCTGAATACAGATTTTTTTTCGATTCACACTTTTTTGGAGAGACATTCATACGTATATTAAAACGTATATACTTACCTACATCACATTTTTATCTATTGAACAAGCACATCTTTTTTTTTATCAATGGCTACCTATAGACTGTTAACTTTGATATAGGCCAGGGTATGGTTAATAATATATGCAAACCATTTGAATAAGGAACTATTTATTAAGACAAAGGACACCATCAGCAAGGTACACGCACAGAGACGCCATCTTGGCAAAGCCATATTATATATCTTAATAAAGCAATGCTTAATTAATCTATAACATGCTCTTTTTTTAAAATTTAAAATAAATCTATAGTTTCAGTTTACAAAATTTTCAAAACAAAAAAGAAAATAATCTTCTTTGACTTATAATTAATCGTCATTAATTAATCGTAGGATTATCACTAATTAAACATCAGAAAAAGTAAATCGTTTTGGTGGCTTAACTTCTCGGCCACTTTTTGTCTTAACAACATTGGATGTTTGATTCTCCACAGGTTTGGTACTTTTAATCCTTGGAGAGATAATCATGGAAGAACTGCTACTGGTAGGGCCATGTATGAAAGAATCAAGATTTACACTATTACTAATAGGCTTAAATGTTTTTTCAACAATTCCAGAATTTACTTTTTTCCCTGAATTATTAGTCAAAATTGACCCAGGTCTGTCAAGCAAGTACTTACGATTACGTCTATACTGTACACCCTCTCTATTTTCAACAATATAAGTACGAGGGCCCGAAAATCCTACGATTTTGGCTGGTTGCCAATGAGTGTCGGGAGTTTTCTTGAAATGCACTTCTTGACCCATTTTTAAACTCTTTAAGGCATGAGATCTTGTATCAAAATAATTCTTATAATTTTTTTGACGATTTTTTAGAGAAATTACGTGTTGTTTTACATCGACATTTTTTGGGATTAATAATTTTGGTGAAATTGGGATGACGCATCTGAGACGACGTGACATTAACAGTACAGCGGGAGATTCTATGTCATTTTTAGGCGTATTCCTATACTGGAGTAAACCTAAATGGGGATCTGAGCCAGAATCCTTACATTTTTTCAAAATATTTTTGCAAATCTTAACTCCGCTCTCCGCCTGTCCGTTGCTACGTGGTAGGTGACATTACTGGTACAGAATCCAGAATTAAATTTACATGAACTCTAAGTTCCTCATCTAATGAACTATCAGTATCAGGTAATGGAGCCCGTGACAAGGTATCGGCGACATGTAAATATTTCCCAGGCTTATATACGAAGTTCAAATCGAATTGCTGTAATTGCAAAAACATCCGTTGTAACCTGGGAGGTACGTTAGCTAATGATTTTTTAACCAATGTGACCAACGGAGAATGGTCCGTTTCAATAGTGACTTGTTGGCCGTAAATGTATTGTTTAAAACGAGTACACGCGAAAACTGCGGCATATAATTCTTTTTCAATTTGAGCAAAATTTTTTTGCGATTCTGTTAGAGTTTTTGATGCATAAGCAATTGGCTTATTATTTTGCAAAATACAAGCACCGACTGCCATTTGTGAAGCATCGACAGACAAAATAATTTTCTCATTAACATTAAAATGGGACAAAACTGGGGTTGACGTGATTAATTTTTTCAATTTATTAAATGCATTTTGGTGTTCATTGTGCCACTCCCATTGGACATCTTTTTTAATCAGGTTACGTAGTGGAGCTGTGCTTCACTGACGTTAGGTATAAATGATCCTAAATAATTTATCATGCCCAAAAAACGTTGGGTTTCAGTTTTATTTGTAGGTGGGGGCATTTGACAGATTGCCTTGACTCTATTTTCATCAGGTAAAATGCCAGATTCGGTAAATATATGACCTAAGTATTTTATTTCTGACATGCCAAATTTACACTTTCCTTCGTTAAATTTCACGTTAAATTGCCGTGCTCTTTCGAGGACTGATTTTACACGATCATCATGGACTTGCTTGTTTTCCGCAAATACAAGTAAATCATCAAGAAAGACGCACACACCTGGCAAATCGCCAAAAATTCCGACCATTTTTCATGAAAAATTTCAGGCGCAATAGAAATACCATAGGGTAGTCGTAAAAATTTCCTCCTACCCCACGGTGTGTTAAAAGCTAGGTAATTCGAACTATTTTCGTCGACAGGTACAATCCAAAATCCTGAATTTGCGTCCAGGGTTGAAAAAATTTTCGCGCCATTTAATTTTGAACGAATGTACTCAAGAGTTGGTAGCTGGTAATGCGACCTTTTTAATGCTTTATTTAAATTTCTTGGATCCAAACAAATGCGTAAGGCTCCTGATTTTTTCTGAGTGACTACCATCGAGCTAACCCAGTCAGTAGGTTCATTAACTTTTGCGATAACACCGTCCGACTCCATTCGATCCAGTTCGTCTTTTACTTTTGCATATAATTTGAAAGGCAATTTTCGAGGGGGATCTATAACAGGTTTGATATTGGATTTTAAGGTTAACGTGCAAGTGGTAGGAAGACAACCTAGGCCTTTAAAACAATCTTCATATTCATTTATAAGAGGTAAGGTGGGTGAACTAGTTACCGTTTGTACTATTTTAATTAAATTCAATTGTATGCAGGTTTTTAAGCCTAGCAGTGGCGCGCAATCTTTATCCACTACTAGCCGCTCCGGCTCGCTACGCTCGCCTCCACGTCCAGCCGGGGGGCAAGCCCCCCGGACCCCCCATTAAGTTGCTCGCTTCGCTCGCAACGTGTGGCATGTAGGGAATATTGCTCGCTTCGCTCGCAAAGTCTGGCATGTAGGATATGTTGCTCAGTTCGCTCGCAAACGGTAGATCTCTAAGGGTAGGTTTAACTTCTGTAGGGGATGCTGCTCGCTTCGCTCGCAAACGGTAGATCTCTAAGGGTAGGTTTAACTTCTGTAGGGGATGCTGCTCGCTTCGCTCGCTTGAGGAAGTTATACTGCCCACCCAACTTGGCAGACGTTTTTTTCAGTTGGGAATTATTACAAACAATTTAAATCTTATAAAACTACGTGGAACCACGAAAAGTTTATTCGGGGATGTTGCTCGCTTCGCTCGCAAGGTATACCTGTATATGTGTAGGACAAAGTCCGTATTTACTATTTGAAATGGCTCTCGCTTCGCTCGCAAGGTAGGTACAGGTACCTATGTAGGCATACCTGCTCGCCTCGCAACGTTGTGACATCGAACCCTTCACGTCAATTCTTGAGCCTTCTCTCGTCCACGGCAGAATCATTTTAATCGCTTTGCTCGCTTCTGCTCGCAATTTGACCGAGTTCTCGTCACTTTTTTTGATATCCGATTTCGGATTCAGATTCGGCGGACCCAAAGCTGTATTTCGCCCGCGAAAACCGTTCCGAAAAACGTACCTTTATGGGGTATATTTTAATCGGAAAAAACCAAGTTTTTCGGCGGACTTTTCGAGAAAACGGGTCCATACTCTTGCATTTTTTTAATGCATTTCCCGATACTTTTTTCGCGATCCGATCGCGCCGTCGTCATTCTCGTTCAAAAACCTACGAAAATGGTATTTTTCCGGAATTTTCAACGGCCGTTTAGAGGGGTAGGGGAAGCGGGAAGTCCAAAAAGCGCACATTAATTCTTACTTCGACCCCCCTCTCGCCTACGGCCCATGGTTCGGGTGGGATTAGAAAATTTTAAATTCGCTTATACACCCTATTGGAAAATCCCAAGAAGATCCCCCCACTCGTAGATCCGGCCCACTCAGCCGTTTGGCCGTGCATAGACACGACAAACGGACAAACAGACAAACGGAGTTTCATTCTTATTAATAGTATAGATATAGATATAGAAGGGAATACGGCATGTTTTATCCCTAACAACACAAACTAGAAAACAAAAACCGGAATGTGGTATTTGATTACCACCATATGACGTGAGTGTGACGTGCGATGGTTTCAATATATTTTCATTAATATTTAAGGTATTGAATACATTTCTACTCATGCAATTTACTTTCGCACCTGTATCCAACTGACAAGAAATAATCTTTCCGTTTATTCTTACGTCTATTGAACAATCATCTTGCGATTCGGAAGATGAGATTTGACAAACAAAGTATTCTTCACTATCGTTAGGCACATACCTTTCGTTTTCAATATCAACGAACTGAACCACTTTTGATCGGCACATATTCCTATAGTGATTTAATTTTCCGCACTTGGAACACTTATGACCGGAGGCTGGACACTTAGACCGATGGATTGGCCACATCGACTGCACGTTGAATGATTTTCGGAATGATGTGATGAGACACTTGAGCTACGGGAAGCTGCTCGGGACGAACTGCGTTGTCCTCCATATCGCTGATTAGGGTTTCGCGAAGTGAACTTCGCTTCTCTGCTATCTTCAAATCTCTTGCTGACCGATCGCGAACGCCCGAGTTGGGAAGTTTTATTTACTTTGTTTACAGCTTGACCTTCATTTGACCTATCTGTTTCAATAGCCTGAATTTTAGACATTTCAAGACTTCTGCAAATTTTGGCGGCTTTATCGAGGGTTAAATCTTCCTCCTGAAGTAATCTCTCCTTCATTCTATGATTTTCTTTGAGAAGGCCCAAAATGAGAATGTCCTTTATTAGAGAATCCTTCAAATCGCCGAGATCGCATGTCAATGCCAAGTTTTTTAGAGACGTAATAAATTGGTCTATTGTTTCGCCCTCTTTTTGTTGGCGAGAGAAAAAATTATGACGTTCTACCGTTATGTTCTTCTTTGGATTGAAGTGGTCATTGAAAAGTTTGAGTAAATCAACGTACTTCACTGTCTCCTCGTCGACATTGAATGAATTGAACACATTCATGCCCTGCGGCCCGATTAATGACAATAATAACGCAACTTTTCTTTTATCTGATTCACCTTCAAAAGCTGCCGCTACGATATATAATCGAAATTGTTTTACCCAATCCTTCCATCTTTGAGAGAGGTTAGCTGTTGGACAACCTTCTATCTCTAACGGAGCAATATTAGGACGAATATCGACTGACATATTCTGTGATATTGTTACTGACCTGCTGAAAATGTAGTCTGTGAGGAAAATATCTTGAAGAAAAGAGTCTTCTAGACTTGTAAATTCGTCGAATCCAGAGTCACGTGTTGCGGCGATAGCGTCCGACATTTATTACTGGACAACACGAAAACTTTACGTTTATCGAAGTCGCGGATTCTTTTAAATAATATTCTGACACCATGTTAACTTTGATATAGGCCCGGGTATGGTTAATAATATATGCAAACCATTTAAATAGGAAACTATTTATTAAGACAAAGGACACCATCAGCAAGGTACACGCACAGAGACAGCCATCTTGGCAAAGCCATATATATCTTAATAAAGCAATGCTTAATTAATCTATAACATAGACCTACTATCATAGTTTTTTGCAACTTACCTATTTCCTTCACTTCTACTTTTTGTTTACTTCACACTGATAGTTATTTACTACTTATTTTTTTGGCATCTTCTGGCTGGAATATTACAAAACCAATGATATAAGTAAGCAGTATTTTGGTACCTACACAAAAATGATTTGTTATTTTTTCTAAATACAGAATTTTTTCTGATTCACACTTTTTTGGTGAGACATTCATACGTACAACAAAACCTATCTACTTACCTACATCACATTTTTATGTATTGAACAAGCACGTCTTATTTTCGATCAATGGCTACCTGTAGACCTACTTTCATAGTTTTCTGCAACTTCCCTATTTCCTTTATTTCTACTTCTTGTTTGTGTAACATTGATAGTTGATTACTATATATTTCTTTTGATGGTTCTGGCTGGAATATTTCAATACTAATGATATAAATAAGCAGTATTTTGGTACTTACGCAACAATGATTCGTTATTTTATCTGAATACAGAATTTTTTTGATTCATATCGGCATACCTACATCACATTTTTATCCATTGAACAAGCAAATCTTTTTTTCGATCAACGGCTACCTACCTATAGACTTACTATCATAGTTATTGGCAACTTACCTATTTCCTTCACTTCTACTTTTTGTTTATTTCACATCTATAGTTATTTACTACTTATTTTTTTGGCATCTTCTGGCTGGAATATTACAAAACCAATGATATAAGTAAGCAGTATTTTGGTACGTACGCAACAATGGTTCGTTATTTTTTCTGAATACAAATTTTTTTTCGATTCACACTTTCTTGGTGAGGCATTAATACGTATAATAAAACCTATATACTTACCTACATCACATTTTTATCTATTGAACAAGCAAATCTTTTTTTCGATCAATGGCTACCTATAGACCTACTTTCATAGTTTTCTGCAACTTCCCTATTTCCCTCATTTCTACTTCTTGTTTGCTGGAATATTACAATACTGATGTCATAAGTAAGCAGTATTTTGGTACCTGCGCAACAATGATTTGTTATTTTTTCTGAATACAGAATTTTTTTGATTCACACTTTTTTTGGTGAGACATTCATATGTATAATAAATCCTATATACTTACCTACTTCACATTTTTATACTTTCCAACAAATCAAATCTCATAAAACTATGTGGAATCACGAAAAAATTATTAGGTTTAATAAATATAGGCCATTAATTTACCTGCGTAGAAGGGCTATCGTTTTCCCCATCTATTATTCAGTTGAAGTGTCTTTCAAACGCGACAGGTTCCTTCCTTCAAGAGGTTCGAAGACAAAGATCAGAAAGACTGTGGAAGTATATATATATATATATATATATATATATATATATATATATATATATATATATATATATATATATATATATATTATATATAATATATATATATATATATATATATATATATATATCACTTGAATAATGACTCTACAAGAGCTTCAATAAATCACTTGGTAAGAAAAGAAAACAGAAAATTACAACACAAAACTATTTTTAATATTTCGGCTTCTGCCTTTTTCAAAACTACGAGAGAAAATGATTAATTTGGGCTGTTTGCAACGTTGGCAAGGATTGTTGTAACTTTGGATATCGCTTCAACGCCCAAATTAATCATTTTCTCTCGTAGTTTTAATATATATTATTTAATTAATTTTTTTTCTAATTTTTATTTATTATTTTTTTAAATTTTTTTTTATTTTTTAAATTAATTCTTTATTTTTATTTTATTATTTTATTTTTTTAATTTTTTTTTCTATTACTATTATTTTTTTCATTCTTTTATTTTGATTTTTTTATTTTATTTTATGTTATTTATTTATGTTTTTATTTTTTATTTTATTTTTTTCATTTTGTTTCATTTATATATATATATATTTTTTTTTAATCTATTCATTTATTTTTTAAGTTGTTTTTTAAGCTTTTTCTTTTATCAATAAATATTCCCGTCAATTATTTTAATCAATTTTATTTCAATCAACTTGTAAAATCTCTAATAATTTTGACAAAAATCCAACATTTCACTCTACATTAATATCACATCATTTCCCCTTAAATCACCACCAACCTCGCTTTCATTGAATCATTTATATTTTCATCTCACCCATTTCATCATCACACAAAAATCATTCTATTCATCTCTTCAATTCCACTTCACCACCACCACCCTTACCTGTACAAAAAAACACTCCCACAATCAAGAAATGGCAACCCCCACCACTGCTGCTAGGGTAACCTAACAGGAGGGTTATCTTCATGCTTTCTTCTCATCTATTTGACGAAGGCAAAAGCCGAAATATAATAACTGTGAGTTTCCTTGTAATTTATCTATATAGGCTGTATATGTTCTATTTTTTCTCCGCACATCTGTGCCAAAGTATACATAGGTATATATATATATATATATGTACTTACACCGAGTGTTTCAGAAGTTATGGTCCACCCCCCCACCCCCCTTTACGCATTTCCTTATTTAACTGCGTAAATAAATAGGTCCAACGCCGTTCTTAATATTTTTCTGAGAGGAATTCAGGAAAAATACTTACACTCGAGCCAATTGCTCTAACTTCATTTTTTCAAATGCTAACCCCCCTTTTGTATTGCGGATTTGGACTTTACGTCAAATTTCATGAAGAAATGACCCATCACTCGATTTTTTAAGTGCACGTAAACGAGCGCAATTCCGCTCCAAAAGTGCGCAAAATTCTTCGCTAAAAATGCAAAAATTGTGAAATACTGAGGTTTTGAAGATATTAAATTGCCACATGTAATACATGACTTTGAGATATTTTTTCGTGCTGAACCTCTTAATGATGTTCATTTATAAAAATTTGCAACGAAAACTTGGAAACATCGAAAAATCGACCAGAATTGCACTTTTCTTACTCATTTCCACACTGCACAAAGCTTACTAAAACGTAGTATTTTCGGGCCTATTTTATTATACGCAATCTATAGTATTTGTAAGAATGAAACTCCGTTTGTTTGTTTGTTTGTCTGTCTGTCGCGTGTTTGCACGGCCAAACGGCTGAGTGGGGGGAGTCTACGAGTGGGGGGATCTTCTTGGGATTTTCCGATAGGGTGTATAGGCGAATTTAAAATTTGCTAATCCCAGCCGAACCCACTCGTAGACTCCCCCCACTCAGCCGTTTGGCCGTGCTTAGACACGACAGACAGACAGACAAATAAACAAACGGAGTTTCATTCTTATAAATAGTATAGATATATATATAGGTACCTGGTGTTATATATATATATATATACCTGGTTTTATATATATATATATATATTTATAATCAGTTGTTGTGCAAACAATGTCCTGCCTTCTACGTAGGAAAAGCGGAGACATCGCTTAATTTGAGCGTTAATAACCATAGAGCATCGGTAGTAATGAAAAAAGAAGATTTGCCAGTAAGCCGCCATGCCTCGTCGCATGATGCTACATTTGATGATTGCTATGGTATGAAGGTAATTGAAAAAAATGGGGCCCACAGAAAATAAATTAATGCTGCTTCATTCAGAGAGAGCTCACTCGAATGTTTTGGGCGCGTATGATCCCCCAGAGTTGAATATCAGACGTTAACTGGGCTACCACGCTTCTCCTTGGCAAAATTCTCTCACCAATTAACGAAAATCAAAATTCTTTTCTCGTAGTTTGAAAAAGGCATAAGCCGAAATATAAAAATTTGTTTCATGTTGTCAATTGTTGTTTTTCCTTAAAAATTGTTTGAATATATATATTATATACCTGGTGTAATATTGCTATGCAATTCTTAGGCCGACCCCCAATAATTTTTTTAAAATGTCCACTTTTTTTGTGTAACGTTTTTTGTCCCGAGATGGGAAGCGAGAGGTCGTGGGTTCGAATCCCGGGAAGGCCTGAAAAAAATTTTTTTTTCTCGTGAGACGAAGGTTGTGGGTTCGAATCCCGGCCAGGCCTGAAAAATTTTTTTTTTTTTCTCGTGAGACGAATTGCATAGCAAATTATCCTCGTTTTCTACACAGTAGAAAAGAGAAAAGATCCGGCGAGGCAATAGACAGTTTGAGTTTGATGGACAGCCCGATCACTCGAGAATTTCAGGCTGGAATTCACAATTTGGTGGCCCAAAAAATGCTTCTTTTTTTTCAACTATAGGGCATGTGGAGTGTTACAGTCGAAGTATTTCTCTGTGCTGAGTCGATTGCGACCACTCCAAGATTCATAAATAAGTGAGAAAAATCTATTTTTAGTTGAAAAATGCCCATAATTTACCATTTTTTTTTTAGTTCGGCTGCGTGACTAATCTTTCCTTTGCGATCTCGTCACACAGCTGTCCCCTCAGTTTCATTCAGGACATGGTTGGCGTAAATGATCAGAATTTCAGTGTCTAATTAATGATATACACAACTTTCCTTTGAAAATTTGCTTCATCAGTCATGCTGCATGACTGAGTAATTTTTTGATTATGTGCTCGGGAAAAATCGAACAAGTATTTCATATCTGAAGTAACAGTAGAAGTTGATGCTACGTTATTCAATATAGAATACCTGAAGAAAGTACTGCATGTTAAATTTGCCTATGATTGCACAGGTGAAAATGGAGTCGATACCTACTAATTATTCGAATTACCTCAAGCATCTACTGAGGCATGCAACTAATGGCAAAAACTTGCTCAAATTTCCTGTGAACTTTTCATATTTTTTTGTTAGGAAAGAAACAATCCAGTAGACATTTACTGAAATAATTAACTTATTCCTCTTATTTTAATTTAGTTGGTCATGTAGAAAAATGGTTTGGTAGTGATTATATAATGCAAGCGTTACCACTTTGACTCGATTTCTAGTGTGGTGAATACCAACACTGACATTAAATTAATTTTATAGAGTTGTACGGATTTTTGAAAAGAAAAAAAAATCTCTTGAATGTGAGGAGTCTTAAATTCTTGAACGACTACAAAAATTTATGCCCAAAATTATGCTGAATAATGTACTTAAATTTTATTAAAACCTGATAAAAATTCTATAAAACTGCAAAAAAAGCTAATATTCCAAAATCTCTTTTTCAATAGCAGATAAAAGAAACTTTTTTCTTTTTGCCATAAAATTAATAGTTACCTAACAATTTCTTTGCACTAAAAAAGCTCAAGTTTCAAATAGATTCAACATACAATTCAACAATACGATAATTTACGAAAATTAGCTCATACAATCGTGCTGCATGGCTGGAACTTTTTTTCCATTTAGATCTAATCCAATAGTTGTAGGCAGGTGTTCATAGAACTGTTCGTAGGTTTAGTTCTTACGCTCTCTAAATGTTAAACCTTCTTATTAGCGAATTTTTGAAGAAAATTAAGCTATTGCTCTCGCCTCAAAATTTGTAGAATGTGAATTTTTGAAAAAATTTTATGCAGAAATCCGTTTCAGGCTATTCTGAATCATATTCTGAAGTTCAACGCATTTTTTTTATGTAAGTATGTATGTATGTATGTGTCATTCCAGACGATAACTGTCCGTAGAATTGTGCTAGAAACTTCAAACAAATTTTAAAATGTTAAGGACACAAAACGAAAGTTTAAGTTCGTTGGCCAGCATGATCGGATTACATCTTCGGATTGAAATTTTCAAAAATGTAGTAATAAATTTCAAAATAGCCTGTTTTTTGCGATTTGTTGTGCGAAATAATTTTTTCAGCATACTAACATGTGGTATATTCGGAATCAGCGTAAAATTTCCTATAAGAAAAAAATTTCAAAAATTTCAATTTCAAAAAATTTCAAAATTTCAAAAATTTCAAAGTTGAAAAATCAGTCAAAAATCGAAATAATGCCGTTCGCTAGTTGTAAAAAAGTCGAATCATGAAGCATTACCCCATGAGCGAATTTTTGAAGAAATCTTCGACATTTTAATCTGAATTTGGACAATGTTTCATGCAAATATTACCGATTTTCACAACTAGCGAACTTCAGAATATGATTTAGAATAGCCTGAAACGGATTTCTGCATAAAATTTTTTCAAAAATTCACATTCTACAAATTTTTAGGCGAGAGCAATAGCTTAATTTTCTTCAAAAATTCGCTAACAAAACACACTGGCACAATCCGAAGCCCATTTTGCACGCAGAAATTCCAGAATAATTTAATTTTAATTAAAAGGTGATATTCTTGTTGGAAATTTAATGCTGAAGGCGCCTATCCACATATGATGGGTCGGAAAGGCCTCCACTTGTATTTTACCTAAAAACTGCCAAAAAGTCCAGTCATGCAGCATGACCCCATGAGCGAATTTTTGAAGAAATCTTCGACGTTTCAGTCGCTATTGATCGTGTAGAGAAATTTTAGTTTATGATTTTGATAGACAAACATGGAATCAAATTCTATCTACAGCATGGTTCTAGCCTTAAACAGCATGGTTCTAGGATTGGTTATACAGGTATACTTCCATAAGAGTAGTTCAATCTGAATTTGGATAATGTTTCATGCAAATATTACCGATTTTTACAACTAGCGAACGGCATTATCTCGATTTTTGACTGATTTTTCAACTTTGAAATTTTTGAAAACTTGATACATATTCTTATAGGAAATTTTACGCTGATTCCGAATATACCACATGTTAGTATGCTGAAAAAATTATTTCGCACAACAAATCGCAAAAAACAGGCTATTTTGACATTTTTGACTACATTTTTGAAAATTTCAACCCGAAGATGTAATCCGATCATGCTGGCCAACGAACTTGAACTTTCGTTTTGTGTCCTTAACATTTTAAAATTTGTTTGAAGTTTCTAGCACAATTCTACGGACAGTTATCGTCTGGAATGACACATATATACATACATACATACATACATACATACATACATATATACATACATACATACATACATACATACATACATAAAAAAATGCGTTAAACTTCAGAATATGATTCAGAATACCCTAAAACGGATTTCTGCATAAAAATTTTTCAAAAATTCACATTCTACAAATTTTGAGGCGAGAGCAATAGCTTAATTTTCTTCAAAAATTCGCTAATATGATTCAGAATAGCCTAAAACGGATTTCTGCATAAAAATTTTTCAAAAATTCACATTCTACAAATTTTGAGGCGAGAGCAATAGCTTAATTTTCTTCAAAAATTCGCTAAAATTGTGGTTTTTCACCGATTTTTGACGATTTTTCCACGGTTTTAGCGAATTTTTGCAGAAAATGAAACTATAGCATGGGCTCGGAAAATTTTAAAATCAAAATTTGTGAAAATTTTCTTCATTGAAATCCGTAATATTAGTAACATCTAACTTTGTATAAACATCTAACCTTGTAAACAGTAATATTAGTTTCATTTAACTTTGGGCTAAAATTTACTGAAAGAAATAATGAGGTCCATTGGCGTTGTGGCACATGGTGGTGCTCCATGGAATCGTGGTCTCATTTACCAGGAACCTGTTGCGGATAATTTCAGAAAAATATTAAATTTGTTATTTTGGGTTTACAATCTTCGATTAGCCTAACTGTAGGGCAAAACCCAGAATCGCGTTTTCACTCCACTATGTGGGTAGTGAGGATGGATGAACCATATTGGTACTTGATTATTTATCCCAAATATTTCCAAATAAGGTGAGGTACTACTTTACCGTGAGAAGAGGGTAAGCTAGTGCGTGGGGATGTTGGCAGATGGCTCTCGTGCATAGCAAGGGTGGATGTTCCTCGGAGGGTGGCCTGTATCCGGACGTGGGATCCCATCTGTTGGCGGGATGGGGTAAACCGGATTCCTCCCGCTCACCATCACAAAACTCGGTACACATACTACGTTATCATCAACGCTGATCTACCATCCAACCGCATTGCCGGTTTCCGTTACAGGACCGTCCTGAGTTACCACATTCTCCCACTTGAGTATCGATGAACGCTAACAGAGTGCTCTGATTCAAACACCTCCAAACGCAGTAGCCTCGTTAATTCAAGCATCACAGGACCGTACCTACATATCCGGATGAATATTTTTCTGCTACAGGATGTTGGTAAACCTACTTGGTTTGAATCTTACTTAATTATGCTACTAAGTATAAAAATAATGAACGACTAATGAGTAATTTCACCTACTTTATTTTATCTCATCAGCTGAAATATCTTGAAGAGAGCTATTTAAAAACGCTGATAATTATTTCACAAAGGTTTATTATTTTTTCAATTGAGTTTGATCGTAGTTTTAGTTGGCTTGCGTACGTCATAAGGCCCGTCCAGACTCCTCGGCGTGTCCTATTTCGAGTTGCCACAACCTATACTTCTATTATTATATACGTATGTTTATATTTCTCGATTTGAGCTCCTATCTATTCAAATAATCATTGCCTTAATAATATCATTATCTAGGTACGTACGAAAAGTCGAGAGGATTTGTTATTAAATATGCGTAGGCAAAGCATTGGTATTAACACACAAATATGACCTAGAAAAAAACGTATATTCATGCCTCGAAGGAACATGAAATTCGAAAGCAATACAAGTGTAGGAAGTTTTCCACGCCACCCTGGAGGTACTCCCTAGGTCTCGTTACCTCACAACCGGAGGTTCACCGCCCTATTACTCTTACACTATCATATCACTCATATTTTTCCATCAACATTCATTTGAAAGTTGTGCATTTTGAGATGAGTGAATTTTGTCCTAACGCATGAGAATAATAATTACTAGGTCGTGCAGTTGTGGTCGTGCATGATCTGGTCCTAAAGTGTTCTGTTGCGAAGTCCTACTACCCATTGTTATCCTAACCGTGGAATATTAGCTTGCGCAGTTGTCGTTGAGCAGGTTGGAGTTTTAACACGTCAGTCTAACACTCAAAGTTTCGAAAAAGACACTTTTTCGCCCGTTTTTGGCCCATAGCATCTATGCGAGTAAAGCGATCGGGATGGTTAAACGTTAGGACCAACTAGACCCCAAATGGAGTCTATGTGCGAAAGAACGGGTTTTTTTAAGTCAATTCAGACAGCGGAAGGCGAACGGCGGACAGACATTTCAAATTTGGATTCTACGCACCTTGAAACGTAAAATGACAAAGTTTGAGGGGGGGTTATAAATTTTTTTTTGCTATACGATCACATAGGCTTATTATTGGAAATAATAAACCAAAAAGGTGCAGTATGGAAGGTATCATATGATTGGAAGTAGCTGGAACCGCGGTGTTAAGAAAGCTGAATGACGTCATAGAGTAACGATCTCCCCCCCCCCCCCAATCCACCTGCCACCTATGACGTAAATTCAGTTTCTTTCCATCGGTTTTTGTTCCAAACCATTTGGAGTTTCGAGCTGGAAATCGACTGTCAGAGGTTTTCAAGGACGCCAAATCTGATTCTATATCAAACATAACATAATGGTAAGCATTGCGTGGTTTTGATGAGAATGGCGAGTAGATCATATTTTACTGGATGTACCTCCTCCATTGATGTACCCCCTAACATGAATGTCCCGCGAAGAACTAAACAAATAGGTAAACAAAGAGGAAATAAACAAAAAATAAAATCATACAAAACGATGCAAGTTATTACACAATGGTTTATTATTTCTGTGTTAGATAGCCATTCTACGCAGATAATTGGTCTATAATTATTAAACCCCGTATGTAATATATGATCAGAACATGGCGCATTGTGCCTCTGAGAAGGGTTTACACTTTTATAGTTCCAAGACCCCGCAATTTTACGCTTTACAGTAAAGATCTTTAAAAAAGTCCAGTCATGCAGCATGACCCCATGAGCGAATTTTTGAAGAAATCTTCGACATTTCAGTCGCTATTGATCGTGTAGAGAAATTTTAGTTTATGATTTTGATAGACATGGAATCAAATTATTAAAAATAATTAGGAGGTACTCATACTTTATTATTATTAAACTAATCTTGTAGATTTAAAGACAAATGTAGGTAAATATTCATAGATTTCGATGGAGGGAGCCCTTGGGTCTGCGTGCTAGTACGTACATAAATAGAACTTCTTCATAATGTCATGGCTGATATTTTCTAAGCCACAGTCAGTATTAAAGCTACATCAAGTCCTAAAACAGTTGAGCGTAAAACATTAAAGAGAGCGACCGAGAGAATCGGAGGACGGAATATTTCACAGAGTAAACTCATCAGTTGTGATTACATTTTTTTTTCTTTTTTTTAAACAAGCACCTACTACCTACGTTTTAAACAGCATGGTTCTAGGATTGGTTATACAGGGATACTTCCATAAGAGTAGTTCAATCTGAATTTGGACAATGTCTCATGCAAATATTACCGATTTTTACAACTAGCGAACGGCATTATTTCGATTTTTGACTGATTTTTCAACTTCTTATAGGAAATTTTACGCTGATTCCGAATATACCACATGTTAGTATGCTGAAAAAATTATTTCGCACAACAAATCGCAAAAAACAGGCTATTTTGAAATTGTTGACTACATTTTTGAAAATTTCAACCCGAAGATGTAATCCGATCATGCTGGCCAACGAACTTTCGTTTTGTGTCCTTAACATTTTAAAATTTGTTTGAAGTTTCTAGCACAATTCTACGGACAGTTATCGTCTGGAATAACACACACACACACACACACACACACACACACATATATATATATATATATATATATATATATATATATATTTTTTTTTTTTTTTTTCTTTAGAAACCTCCCCTCAAAGACGGAGGGGGAACACCATTAAATTGAATAATAAACAAATAAAATAATAAAGTGGGGAGGACGCCCAGGTTTACCCGACGCCGGCTCTAGGGATAAGGGAAGTTGTAGGACGAGGAGGAAGAATGGGATGAAAGGATGTGCCCCTATAAAATGACCACCAGTTCAAGTAAGAACCCCTCAGGACGCGGGTGGTGATACCACGGAGTACTCCTGCCGAGATGCCCAACTCGAGTAACTCCGTGGCGCTTACATACATACATACATAAAAAAATGCGTTAAACTTCAGAATATGATTCAGAATAGCCTGAAACGGATTTCTGCATAAATTTTTTTCAAAAATTCACATTCTACAAATTTTGAGGCGAGAGCAATAGCTTAATTTTCTTCAAAAATTCGCTAAAAATGATAGGATTATGTTGAAATTGCGAGGGAATGCTCAAATTAATCTCTTCCACCTTTCCTCTAAATTTGAGCGAGATCGGACTACGGGGGCGTGAGAAAATGATGGTTGATGGAATTTACGTTTGCGCATGCGCCGAGTGAAGTATTGAT
Organism: Adelphocoris suturalis; assembly: GCA_030762985.1. Lineage (NCBI taxonomy): Eukaryota > Metazoa > Arthropoda > Insecta > Hemiptera > Miridae > Adelphocoris > Adelphocoris suturalis. The sequence continues at coordinate 2,307,972 of CM061051.1, read as the reverse complement.
TTGGGAAAAACGAAACTCATAGGGGGCCATCTTCACCCTAACCCGCACATACCATGAAAATTTCATAAGAACCGGTAAAATATTGTGGAAATTAAGGTTGTTACAAGGATTTGCGGACAGTCACACACAGATACACACACAGAGATAGAGAGAGAAAGACACGGAACGAAAGTTGTTCAAAAGGTCTAAAACGTAAAATACGATTGGAAATTTTGCCACTGTAAAAAAAGCAACAGTCACTTGATTTTAGTGGAGACCACAACTTTCAAATCTCTCGAAAGTGAAAACAATGCTTCCGCTATCTACAGGTAGGCTTGGGAGCAATTTAAGAGATGAAATTTAGCATTTAGGTACCAATACTTCGCTAGTAAATACGTCGCACGGAAAATAGCTAATAAACTCGATTTCGCAACGTTATAATAAATTCCATTGGAACTATATCACCTGATAATTCCAATATTGGCATTATATCAGCTTATAGCATTATAAGGCTATCTAGCGATCTTAGATGGAATTTAAAGCTTGATCGTCTAATCATTAGATCGCTAGCAGCTTCTGATTTCTCTATCTTCTCACGCTTAGAAATTCGAAGGTTTTTTTTTCTCGATGTTCAAGCCCTTAGGGAAAGTGAACTATTCAACGTATAGCGTTGCGGGTGGTTTTAATAGATTATTTGGAACAGAATTAATCATTGACAAGCAAAATATTATTACTGTTTCTTGGAAAGTTTTCGAGATCTCGATTTTTGTTAATGTTTAGGCCTTCAATACAACCCTTTAGGGTTGATAAAAATTGATGCCGAGCTTCTAGGCCCATCTAGATGCCAAATGTGATTTTTAACACAAGTCTCATACAGTTTGGTCTAATATTTTTGGAGAAAAGCTGCGGACGGAGGACGGACGGACTTTTTTTTTTCTTTCGATTTTTGGATTCTACGCATCTTGAAACGTAAAACAAAAAATGTTCGGGGGGTGTTTGAAAAAAAAATTTTCCTTTGTTGATTACAAAGGTTCATTATTGGAAATAATGAACCGAAAAAATGGTTGAGAATTGTAGCTTGGGCAGCGTCGTCAAAAGTTTTCACTCTCACTGACACAAATATACACACGCTCAATACATAGGTACCCCTGGGTTTTTTTTAATGCTTGGGTTGTTTCACATTCCCTGGATCAATTCCAATAGGAACCCTCTTATATAAGAAGCCTTGTCAATATGACCGAGCTTCAGAGGGACGTCCTTAAAAATGAGAAATTCCAACACACGAAAGGGTCCCTAGTCGAAATCGTACGGAGAGTCTATCTTACTGCTTCTACCTACCACCCCTTCTAGTTAAAAAGGTGCACTTCAAAATTTCGGTTGAATGGGGGGAAAACGGCTTTATACTATAATTATTTTTACCACTTGCGCTTACTATTACCGATCCAACTTGCAGCGGCGTTATCCGTGATTTCTATTGTACGTTGGTGGAAATTACTCGTTTATTTATTTAATGAGATGATCCCACTTTTATAATTGTTTTGCCTTCCTAATTGTTTTGTGTTTATTCATAACTTACCCGTTGAAACTCATTTCATGTCAAATTATGATGAATAAAGCCTAAATCGTATAAAGGTATTTCACTACTTTTCTAGAGTGTGTAATGCCAATGTATTAAATAAACTGTATTCCCTCCACTGCGATCTTTGTCATCCTGGAGTGACCAGAATGGTCCACTGGGTGAGAACTCATAATTTACCCTATTCAGTTGAAGAGGTAAGGAAAATGACTGCCTCTTGTCCCTCATGCAATTCTGTAAAACCACAATTCTACAAACAAAATAAATCTAGCCTCATTAAAGCCACACACCCATTCGAGAGAATAAGTATGGATTTCAAGGGACCACTAACATCTAAATCGAAAAACAAATACCTACTCACGATTATAGACGAATACTCCAGATTTCCTTTAGCCTATCCGTGTCCAAACATGAATTCGTCTACGGTGATCGACTCGCTTGTTGACCTTTTTACCACTTTCGGCTTACCCTCGTATGTACATACAGATAGAGGAACCTCATTCTCATCTAGGGAACTACAGGAGTTTTTGCACAGCCGAGGAGTGGCAACTTCCATGTCAACGCCTTACAACCCCATAGGAAATGGCCAAATTGAATGCAAAAATGGCACCATTTGGCGCACTGTATCACTTGCACTCAAACAACAAGGTCTGGAGGCATCCGACTGGGAATCAGTTCTCCCCGATGCACTCCACGCAATTCGATCCCTTTTATGCACATCCACGAATGAAACGCCTCACGAGAGAATGTTCCGGCACAGCAGAAGGTCTTCCAATGGCACATCTCTGCCATCTTGGCTTGCACCTTCAGCCAAAGTGTTGATGAGAAAACACATAAGAACGAGCAAGTATGACCTATTAGAAGAGGAAGTGGACGTCATAGACGTGAACCCCCAATTGAGTTCGACTGGAAGACGGGCGGGAAACGACGGTGGCTTTAAAACACTTAGCTCCTCACAATGGGGTCACATCCGAAACCAACGAAACGACAGACCAACGAAAGGTCACCCTGGAATCCGAACCAGATCTGCAACTTCACAATGCATCACTAAACATCTGTAGAAGTAATGATCCAGAGGAATCAGAAGCTCCCATTGTCGAAACGCTCTTCGACGTTCATCAAGAGATCGACGTACTCCTGCACGATTAGAGGACTACGTGCTAAAGTTCTGAAGGATGGAAGAATGAGATGATTCCACTTATATAATTGTTTTGCCTTCCTAACCATATGTTTTGTGTTTATTTATAACTTACCCGTTGAAACTAATTTCATGTCAAATTATGATGAATATAGCCTACATCGTATAAAGGTATTTCACTACAATTATTTAACGGGCAAGGCCCAATTATATGATTAATATACATCTCGATGTTTTTTTATCACAATATGAATTAAAAAAAAAAAAACTATGAAATAAATAAACCTTTTATCTTAAACATATTCTTAGTCAAATTATTCGATGGGAGTAGGCACTGCACGACCAAAAGCACTAAAATTTGCGTTATATGTCTATCTCGAGACGGCTAGCATCCTTCGTAATTCTGGGTATTGGAGAGTGGAGACTGTAATTCGTTCCGCACTGAGGGATGATAAAAAATCTCTAGGAGGGGACGCGAAAGTTAAGTCTTGCGAGGAAATCAACGACCCCCATTCTTACATCTAAGACCCTATAAAGAAAAATTGAATCTGATCTTCTTCTTCAAGAGTAGGTAGCCAACGACAAATACTTTTTAGCGATGCTACATTCATTATTATATCATCTGGACATCAAAATTAATCGTTTCCAAGGTTTCCTGTAAATTCGTGTCTTCACAAAATTATCAGTCCCGGCCCAAAATTCAATTCGTTCAGTTCCTACATTTATTTGTAAATTTTCATTTTAAATACAAAAGTTTATTGTTTATTCAGATTTGTCTCTTTAATTAACCTTGCACCCCACACGGAACGAATTTATCCATCTAATGCACCAACTTCGATGAAAAAACCATTTCCCTTGTTATGAAGAACAGATATGATTTTTGGTTTATTATTTCCAATAATAAGCCTATGTGATCGTGTAGCAAAAAATTTTTATAACCCCCCCTCAAACTTTGTCACTTTACGTTTCAAGGTGTGTAGAATCCAAATTTGAAATGTCCGTCCGCCGTCCGCCGTTCGCCGTCCGCCGTTCGCCGTTCGCCGTCCGGGCCATAAAAGGCCTAAGAATTGACTTAAAAAACCTGTTCTTTCGCACATAGACTCCATTTGGGGTCTAGTTGGTCCTAACGTTTAACCATCCCGATTGCTTTACTCGCATAGATGCTATGGGCCAAAAACGGGCAAAAAAGGGTCTTTTTCGACGCGCGCACGCCTGGCACGCTTGGCAGGGGGTCACGGTGGGTGGAGAGGGGGGGTGGTGAGCGGGGGGGTGGGGTGGAGTGAGAGGAGGCTCCGGCGCCGCGGCACCTTGTGGTGGGTACGGCGCCGGCGTTCCTTCTAGGCATGAATATGTTTTTTTCAAGGTCATATTTGTGTGTTAATACCAAAGATTTTCCTACGCATATTTAATAACATATCCTCTCGACTTTTCGTACGTACTTAGATAATGATATTATTAAGGCGATAACTATTTGAATAGATAAGAGCTCAAATCTAAAAATATAAACATGCGTATATAATTATAGAAGTATAGGTTGTGGCAATTCGAAGTAGGACACGCCGAGGAGTCTGGACGGGCCTTATGACGTACGCTAGCCAACTAAAACTACGATCAAACTCAATTGAAAAAATAATAAACCTTTGTGAAATAATTTGCAGCGTTTTCTCCTTGACCCATCGACGGATCTTGGAGCCTTGGATTCTTAACCCTGGAATGCCCCGTGGGGTTTGTCAAACCCCAATCGCGATTTGAAGTCAGTTTATCATGTTGAATCCCGCACGTGTGGCTCTTCTCGCCCCCTTCTATATCACCCCCCCCCCCCACTTCTTCACTAAAGGCTTCAGCCTTTTTCCAATTTAGTACGTTCAAGACTTCTGTGTAGTGTAGTACTTTCTTGTGCCTGGGGTTTGACAAACCCCGCGGGAGAGTAAACCGCTAATGATTTTCTCTATAGCAAGTGTTATTTTGGTGGGCGTTCCCACAATTTTGTTATTGGCTCATCGTTAGAAATGGCTGGAAAATGCAAGTTTATCGGATCCTGAAGACATTAGATCCATGTTGGAACAGTTGGAGGAAGAAGATGTATATTTTGGCAAAGAAAATTCAAACACGGAAGATAATGTCGAGTCACAAGAAGTTGCCTCCGATGAAGAAGCGTCAAAAGTGACAGTTTTGGAAAAACTAGTTCGATGTTCCATTTGTGAACATTATAGATCTCAAAGTGTTGAGAATGTTGATCCTATTGCTTGGTGCCAATTTTATGTTACCTTTTCATTCTAGTTCTTGGGTTTTGTAAGTGGTATCAAACTATTCTCAGAAAATTGTTTTGTAGATTTTATTCATTTATTTATTTTTGTTTTTAGATGAAAATGTGCTAATTTTATATTGAAATTTTGTTACAATGAGGTACCTTTCTGCTATTATTTTTTTTCTTCAGAGCGTGAGGTTTGCCTTACTATACTTTTTTCGTCATGAGTTTAGGTACCTACTTCATGTTTCTCTACACTCTTGATAACAGAATAAAAATAAAATTTGATTCAACAGTAAGTTATTTTTGAATTTTCTAACATTTTTAAAGTTGGGGTTTGACACACCCCACTGGGGAGTTAAGAGTTGGAAATTTAGCCGGGTCATTCCAGGTTTAAGTCTGTAGTGGTGATCTACCATGCTGGGACGTGAGACTAGGAAATTTTCTTTGAGCTTTTGAAAAAGTTTAGCGTCGTTCATTAGGACACCATGTGGTGTGTCACAGAATGTTTCGGAGCTATTTTACCGACAGCCTTGGGATTGGTAAAACAGCCTTGGTATTGATTCAGCGTTCCACCCTGAATCAAATGGAATGCTAGAGCGGTGGCATAGATGTTTGAAAACTGCAATTCGTTGTTATGCCTCTCCGCACTGGGTCGATATTTAAAATGAAAATTTACAAATAAATGTAGGAACTGAACGAATTGAATTTTGGGCCGCGACTGATAATTTTGAGTAGAAACGAATTTACAGGAAACCTTGGAAACGATTAATTTTGATGTCCAGATGATATAATAGAGAGTTTTTGGCGACTTCAACTTAACGTCACCCGTTACCCTAGTCTTGAGGGAGCAAATGAAGATGCTAACCCAAATGGAACCGGGAGAACGGTTGCCTTAATTTTGATGTCAAGTTAACGGTGGTCGGGCAACGCGATATTTTCCCCCTAGCTGTCTTGTTATCTACTGGTTGACTAATAAACTTCTTCGTTTCAATATGAAAAAGCCAATTTTCAATCCTGAATTCAAATTCCATACTGGTTTCAGTACAAATACAGGCTAATTTCTCATTTTCAGTTTCCAATTCGTAAACAGGGCATGGATCTAACGCAAAGATAGTAAGCCTCAAGTGTGGAACACTGCGGTTTAGTTGCACTTATAGGTCATTAGTCGTTACGAACTTCATGTTTTGGGTTTTCCGTTGGGTAAATTATCAACAAGTATGAACAAGTTTTTATCTCTATGACAATAAACCAGGATTTTACCTGACAAAATCATCAGTGGAGGCAGCACTTCACGCAATGTTCACGAGAAAACAGCTGAAGGATCAGGCAAACTAAGAACAATACTGCGAAGTAGTCTTGAAACTCAGGTTTCTCATTTAAAATATGTGAAATAATAATAAAAACAAGGTTCTAATCGACCAAATAGAGCCTGTGTGCAAAAGAACGGTTTTTTTTCGATCGAGTTGAAGGCTAGAAAAGCGAGACGGCGGAGGCGGACTTCAGATGGCACATTCGGTTTCTACGCGACTTGAAACGAAAAATAACCAAGTTTGAGGGGTGTTCAAAAAACCTACCCGCTACATCAACATAATTAGTAGGTACTGATGGGAAATTTAAAGAAAAACTATCATTATTTACTTCACCAGTATTCGAGTAATATTGAGGAGACCAGTAGTGTTACCTTTACAGGAAGGTTAGGCTGGTGTCGTGTGCCTTTAGGTCCCCAAACGGGTGACGTTGAATGAGCCATTCTTAACGTACGACGTTGCTAACGTCCCCTCAAGGTCACGTACTCTTGGGTACGTTAGGGTGACGTTAAGGGTATGTTAGTGGTCACCAAAAACTCTCTAATAATGAATGTAGCATCGCTACATAGATTCCCCCTCCAACGAAAATGCGACTTGCTTCGTCGTCCTCCATAAACCGCTCGCGACGAGGTTGTGGGAACCCACATTTCAAAACGGAAGTTAGTTACTTACAACCACGGTCTGTAAAAAAACTGCAAATTATTACACAAAGGTTTATTATTTATATATTTGCCCTTCTACGCAGATCAATGGTCTGTAATTATTAAACCCCGTATATATTGCTGTTTGATTACACCTCATTTATTCAACCCTACTAATCCTTGTTAATATTTTTTACTTATTACCTATATTAAACTAAGGTTTATAATTTAATGGGGATCCAAACATGAGAAGCTGGAGGTAGAGCGCAGCACGTAAACAAGGACCCTACCGATTTTGATATTCTTCTGTTGCCTATAATGTAGCCGTGATGGATACAAGTCGTTTTTGTTGTTTTTTCGGTTTTTTGTTTTTTTGTGTGTTTTTTTTAAATAATAATTTATTTATTAATTAATAATATAATTGTCATTGTTTACCAGTAGTGATGAGATTAATTGTGCGGGTAACGGATTGTAGAGCGAAAAGGGGTGACGAAGGTATCAACAAAAAATCCATAGCGGGATATAGTCAACTAAGATGAAGGTAACGTAAAACTTCGAAAACGTCATTTAGGAAACGGAAACATGCTGCTTGAAGTAATAATTACGTTAGCATATGCGTAAAATGGAGTAATGATTTGACAAGAAATAATAAACCTCTGTTTAAAACCTTTGTGTAAAAGAAGGAAGAATAAAAACATTGTATCATATACTGCGTTCGCCGGGATACGAACCCGCCGCCCAATGCTCATCATTCCCCTTCATCTTTCGCGCCTGGCAATCCGAAGGTTTTTTCGACGTTCTAGTCCTTGTAGAAAACAAATAGTGTAACCTACAGCATTGCGGATAGTTTTAATCGAATCAATCCTAAAATCATCACTGGTACCTTGAAAGTTTTCGAGATCTCGATTTTTGAGTATATTGGCCCTTTATTAGTACCCTTAAGGGTTGATCAAAATTTATGCCAATGCTACTGGAACATCCCCGGCCGATGTATGATTTTTGAGCCAAATTCCATAAACTGGCCCAGTACTTTAGGAAAAAGCGTACGGCGGACGGGCGGATTCTTTTTTATTCGATTTTTTGGATTCTACGCCACGAACCGTGAAACGAAAACCAACTAATTTGGGGGGGGGGGGGGGGGGGGTTGTGAATGTTTTTTTCTTGGTCGATCTCAAAGGTTCATTAAAAGGAGTTGTTCTAACTCTTCTAGCATTGTAACTCTTAATTTTTTCGTGGAAATAGACAACGTGTTTTCACTAACTTCCATTTTAGCGAATTTTTGAAGAATATTAAGCTATTGCTCTCGCCTCAAAATTTGTGTGAATTTTTGAAAAAATTTAATGCAGAAATCCGTTTCAGGCTATTCTGAATCATATTCTGAAGTTTAACGTATTTTTTTATGTATGTATGTTTGTATGTATAGGTATATGTATGTATGTATATATGTATGTGTCATTCTAGACGATAACTGTCCGTAGAATTGTGCTAGAAACCAAATAAATTTTAAAATGTTAAGGACACAAAACGAAAGTTGAAGTTCGTTGGCCAGCATGATCGGATTACATCTTCGGGTTGAAATTTTCAAAAATGTAGTCAAAATTTTCAAAATAGCCTGTTTTTTGCGATTTGTTATGCGAAATTATTTTTTCAGCATACTAACATGTGGTATATTCGGAATCAGCGTAACATTTCCTATAAGAATATGTATCAAGTTTTCAAAAATTTCAAAGTTGAAAAATCAGTCAAAAATCAAAATAATGCCTTCGCTAGTTGTAAAAATCGGTAATAATTTTCATGAAACATTATCCAAATTCAGATTGAACTACTCTTATGGAAGTATCCCTGTATAACCAATTTTAGAACCATGCTGTTTAAAACGTAGGTAGTAGATGCTTAAAAAAAAAAAAAAAAAAAATGTAATCACAACTGATGAGTTTACTCTGTGAATGTGTTAATAATTTGATTCCATGTTTGTCTATCAAAATCATAAACTAAAATTTCTCTACACGATCAATAGCGACTTAAATGTCGAAGATTTCTTCAAAAATTCGCTCATGGGGTCATGCTGCATGACTGGACTTTTTTTTAATCGATTATTTATTATATTATATTTTATTTCTTTTGTACTGGAGTGTGCTAAACTTTCAACTTTTGCTAATACGCCTCGATCCTATTCGGGTTTTTTGTAAGTTCAAACTAACTTTCTAATCCACGTGTTATGCCAAGCTTGCTAAGTACGTACTCGTACCTACCTATGGGATGATACTTTCTCACACTGCTGATTCCAATCTGGACGGGTCGTTTTTCAGTAGTTTTGCGAGGAATACGAGGCACTACAGAACTAATGCATTAATGTTAGAAACATAAGTCAGATAGCCAGACAGATAGAAAAATTGTGTTTAGAATATCACGTCACAAATTAAAATCAGGTTGTCCACAGGTGGATACACAAATCAGTAAAGCGCTAATTTTGAATCTTAGACTTATTTACTGTTCAGGGCTCACTACTAAGTGATTCTTCTGATGACAAAACAACTCGAAATTGCCAAACGATTGCTTGCATTTAAGCTACAGTTTTTCATCGAATGAATAAGATTGTAGGAAAGTTGACATACCGTTAAAAAGCTTATTAAATAAAAAATATTTCTTGAGATTTGCCAGTTTCCGGGATTTTTTTAAATGTAGTAACGTATCGTAAGTAAGTAAGTATCGTAAGTGACGTAAAAAAACACGGTTTACTTGGAGAAAAAAAAAAAAATCATTTCTAGAGAACGGATCGAGGTAAAATTACGCAGTTGGCGGCATTCTGCTCCTCTTCAGTTTCACCTAGATTTTTTATTTTTTTTTTTTTTTTTTTTTTTTTACACACTCGTTCGTATCCACCCTGTATAGGTCAAAATTCTTTCTGGACAATTTTTTAACGTTTTCTCTGATACAAACCTTGTCCTGACAAGAGGTGAAGCAGTTCTGAAGTTATGTGCACCTACATATATTCGGCAATTGATTTCTATGTATTTTTGATGAAACGATTTTACTAATAAGCTGTTCAAATAGAAAAACCTCCATCATGAAGGGATCTGTCCATTTTTCCCCCTGCGGATGTATCTAGGAGTATGATGTAATGGTGTTTGATAAAAAAAAAAAAAAAAAAAAAAAAAAAACGGAAGTTAGTGAAAAACGTTGTCTATTTCCACGAAAAATAAATAGTTACACTGTTAAATCGATTTCGACGGTTAGGCCATCATCAGTAACAAACAATAACAACAAACAATTATTTTTCGTGGAAATAGACAATGTTTTTCACTAACTTCCGTTGTGAAATGGGTTTCCACAACTTCGTCGCGAGTGATTTAGTTCGTATGGTGTTTGATAATGTACACAATGTATTGTATTTATGTATCTTGTTGAATGTTTAGAACTAAATATAATGCTCTCTCTCGCTCCCTCCCTCGCTATATCTCTCACTCTCACTTTCACTCTCACTCTGTCTCTCTCTTTCCTTTTCGCCACCTCTCTCTCTCAGTCCATTTGTTGTGCAGGTTGTTGTAACGAGGGTTTGGGTCCCCAAAATCGTTTACGACCTGTTTTGAGGTTTACGAGCCTCTTGCAGTCTTTGCGAAGGGGGAAAAGTTGGAGTGGATGATCAAACCTTGGACTGTATCATAAACATGATATGAATACTTAATCTCATCCACCCATCAAGGGTCATTAGTCTCATGTTGATGCTTCAAATGTTCTCCATAGGTTATTAAATCTACTGAATGTAGATCAACCACATTTTAAAAACGCTGTAAATCATTACACAAAGGTTTATTTACAGGGTGATCCGCTCGTAGATTAAAAAAAGCTTAAAACTCCATCGAAGTGGAGTAAAATGCCGTCAACTGCATATCCTTATCTCGATCTGTTCTTAATATATACCGTGTTATTTATTTTTTAATTTTATTTCAAACTCAAATGTCTCCACTTCACTTCTGACCTAATTTTCGGAATCAATGTTAGATTTTCTATAAGCATGTTGTACTTCGATTCTTGGAAGGCACCATCCAGGCACAGCAGCTTACATAGACAGTTTACATAGACGTATTTGAAGCAATAAAAATTCTGAAAATCATTAATAGGTACGTTGCCACACTTGGAAAAAAAAAAAAAAAAAAAAATCCTGGAAACAGACAAATCTAAGAAATACTTTTCATTTAATAAGCTTTCCAACGGTATGGTCAACTTTGCTATAATCTTGTTCCAAGAGATATCCGTTATCGAAATATGATTTTTTTTTTCAGGAAAACCGTGTTTTTACCTCTTAAACTTAAATTTATCCATTTTAGTTAATTAATTATAACTTTTGACCACATTTTAGGAATCAGCGTTAAATCGTATATACAGGGAAAGGTTACACCCCCCTTCATTTCCCCTGAATACAGCGTATGAAATTGGGACAAACGCCATTTTTCATAATTTTTTACGTAGATCTCAGGAAAAATACTTTTTTGCTCGCCACTTGCGCCAGAAGAGGCGCAAATGACATAAATTTGTTTTTTCGAATGGCAACCCGCATTCTTTATTGTAGATTCGAATTCTGAGTGACATTTCATGAATATATTACCCATCACTCGATTTTCCAAGTGCGCGTAAACGGGCGCAATTCCTCTCTAAAAGTACAAAAATTGTGAAATGCTGAGTTTTTGAGGATATTTAACTGCCACATGCAATACATGATTTTGGGGTATTTTGTAATAATAATAATGTAAATTTGTGATTTTAAATAAATAATGTAATTTTTGTAATGATGTTCATGAATTGATATTCGCAACAACTTGGAAAAACACCAAAGAACTACATTTTAGTTGGTAGACTGAAAGAGCTTTGTGCTGTGTGGAAATGAGTAAGATAAGTGCAATTCTGGTAAAGTTTTCTGTTTTCCCAAGTTATGTTACAAATATATCTGTCTAAGGTAAGACTCAAGTATCTCACAGACTCTTAGAATGGGATAGGTTGGTTGTTCAAAATAATTGACGAAGGGGTTGTTCGTCGGCGTCGAAGCGAAAAGTTGACCAGGGATGACTTATTCGTGTTCATTACCTCTCTCCATTTGTGACACCAGTTTTCAACTTTCAGCGTGAAGTTTTGAATCGTTTCTTCAGCTTGTACAGGGTGTCCCATCTAAACGGGCCCATCGGTAAATTACAGCCTTACGGTGAGAGCTATCGAAAAATTGAACTGGACCTTTTTTATAGTATTTCAACTCAGCTTCACGATGCGGAAGTCCGATTTTTATTTTTCCATGTTTTAGGGTCTCAATCATTGATTAAAACTGACGGTTTCCTCTTGACCCCCCTTTTTTTTATTGCTTTTTTCGATTTTAGGTTGAATTTTGAACAGAAAATGCCTCATTGAAATTTTCTTTTTGGGGCTTCGTTTCTGAGTTATTCCACTTTTTGCGGAAGTCCGATTTTTATTTTTCCATGTCTCAAATCATTGATTGAAACTTACGGTTTCCTCTTTATCCCCCTTTTTTTATTGCTTTTTCCAATTCTAGATTGAATTTGGAACAGAAAATGTCTGTTTGAAACTTTCTTTTGGGGCTTCGTTTCTGAGTTATTCCACTTTTTGCGAAATACAGAAAATCGCCAATTTCTTTTAGACATTACCTACACTTTCTTACTACTTTTATCTTCAATTTTTGAGATGTTCACCACACTTTTGGAATCAGCATTAAACTATCTATCATCAGACCCCAGCGTCCATAATCAACATTCACCATCAGGGGGATGACATTACACTTGAACCGCTTACGATTTAAAAAAAGTTTTCCGAATCGTCGTTTGAAAAAAAAAACCCCTCAAACTGTTCAGTACTATTACTCATTTATTAGAAGAACGTATGAGACGCCGTATTCTGGACTAATGTAAGGTTCTTTAAATAATAAAGATTATGTAGACTGAACGATAAGTATCAGGAAGCTGTTGTTTTCTTGACCCTTGAATACAGCTTGCAGGAGAAGGAGCAGAGGCTGCAGAAGGAGCAGGTGGGATTTTCGATTCATCACAACACAACTGACTGGAAGTCTCCTTGTGGTACATTTTTTAAACTGTATTCTGAACAGTGATTCTGTGTGTACTGAACAGTTTGAGGGGTTTTTTTTTTCAAACGACGATTTGGAAAACTTTTTTTAAATCGTAAGCGGTTCAAGTGTAATGTCATCCCCCTGATGGTGATTGTTGATTATGGACGCTGGGGTCTGATGATAGATAGTTTAATGCTGATTTCAAAAGTGTGGTGAACATCTCAAAAATTGAAGATAAAAATAGTAAGAAAGTGTTGGTAATGTCTGAAAGAAATCGGCGATTTTTTGTATTTCGCAAAAAGTGGAATAACTCAGAAACGAAGCCCCAAAAAGAAAATTTCAATGAGGCATTTTCTGTTCCAAATTCACCCTAGAATCAAAAAAAAGCAATAAAAAAAGGGGGGTTTAGAGGAAACCGTCAGTTTCAATCAATGATTTGAGACCCTAAAACATGGAAAAATAAAAACGGACTTCCGCATCGTGAAGCTGAGTTGAAATACTATAAAAAAGGTCCAGTTCAATTTTTCGATAGCTCGCACCGTAAGGCTGTAATTTCCCGATGGGCCCGTTTAGATGGGACACCCTGTATAGCGCCGCTACATCATCCTCATAGTGAGCTAAGGTTAGTTGATTGGATGCAGGGAAATCGCTCGTTTATATCAGGTACATCAGTGGCCCTAATATGCTACCTTCATGAACCCAGCGCTCAATAAGCGCCGAGCCTGAGACGGCTCCCTGACAACCCATAGAAAAAGTTCGCCCCGCTAAGTACGAAGCTAAAATCCTGAAATAAGTGTCAGAAAGGTAGAGTCTAACATTTGACAAGAGCCCAGGATGCCATACCTCGTCAAACGCTTTTTCGGTGTCGAAAAAAGCTCCTAGGCCTACTTGTAGGGAATTTTCGTAGAAAATAAAGCTATTTGAATGGCTCCAACAATTTCAAAATCAAAATTTTCGAAAAATTTCTTCATTGAAATCCGTTTTGAGACATTCTGAAACAAATTGTAGAGTTTAACGCTTTTTCATTTATATACTAGGCGCTCCGGCTCGCTTCGCTCGCCTCCACGTCCGCTTGCAAGGTGTGGCTCTATACATGTGATGGTCTTTTACCCCCCCCCCCCCATTCAGGTGTATTACAATTGAAACATGTGGAAGATGTTGCTCGCTTGCGGTGGATACCGAAGGGTAGGTTTAACGTGTGTAGGGGATGTTGCTTGCTTCGCACGCTCGGTATGGCTGTATATGTGTAGGAAAACCCGTTCTATTATTCTGTTGAAATGTCTTTCAAATGGAATGGTTCCTTCCCTCAAGAGGTTCCCCTCCCTTCCCCTCGCATTTTGTCACTTTTTTCGATAACCGGTTTCGGATTCGAATTCGGCGGAATCAAAACTGTATTTCGCCCGCAAACACCGTCCCGAAAAACGTCTCTTTACGCGATATATTTTAATGAGAAAAAAACGACGTTTTTCGTCGGAATTTTCGAGAAAACTGGTCCTTTTCTTTCATTTTTTGATGCATTTCCCGATACTTTTTTCGCAATTCGATCGAGCCGTCGTCTTTCTCTTACTTAAATCTACGAAACCGGTATTTTTCCGGAATTTGTAGAGGGGTAGGGGAAGCAGGGAAGTTGAGAGGAACGGGAAAAACGCCCGACAAATGTCAATATTTTAGTTAAAAAACTTTACTTTCAAAGGAATTTTATGGTTGAAAGAATGGGGGAATACAAATGAAACATAGCCTATAGTCTGACCGGGAGATTTCCGGTCACGATAAAAAAAACCCTGTTCCGACCCCCTCGTCCATTCGGTCGTGAAAGCGACACAGACTCACAGACAGAGTTTCATTCTTATAAAATATTATATATATATATAATATATATATATATATACAGGGTGTCTCAACTTAAGTAGGCAAAACTTCAGGGATCGATTCTACAAGTAATTTGCAACAAAAAGTGCCTTGTTAACTTTTTCTTTTAGAGGATTCGTTTCCGAGTTATTTCTTTTTTAAGATTTTTTTCGTGTTTTCAAACTTACATCACAAAAACAGCTCTAACTCCCCAATTTGTCGAGTTTTCTCAAATCTAAGAAAAGAAAAAGTTTACAAGGCACTTTGTGTTGCAAATTACTTGTAGAATCGATCCCTGAAGTCTTGCCTGCTTAAGTTGAGACACCCTGTATAGTACTATGTATATTTATCTTTGTGATAAGCAAGGTGTTTTTTTGCGCTGTAAATTTTTTTACTCAGTATTTGTTGATAGCTTATGAACTACGATTGTTCATTCTGATTTTAATCTACATTTTTCTACGTGTAAAGATGTATACCTATATATATATATATATATATATATATATATATGTGTGTGTGTGTGTGTGTGTGTGTGTGTGTGTGTGTAAAAAAATGGCTAATAACGGTTAAAAATGATCAAATTTATACTTTTCAACAGAGAGTTTCATTCTTATAAAATATTATATATATATATATATATATATATATATATATATATATATATATATATACATATATATATATATATATATATATATATATATATATATATATATAGTACTATGTATATTTATCTTTGTGATAAGCAAGGTGCGCTGTAAATTTTTTTACTCTGTATTTGTTGATAGTTTTCGATTAGGTGAATGAGCTTATGAACTACGATTGTTCATTCTGATTTTAATCAACATTTTTCTACGTGTAAAGATGAATATATATATATATATATATATATATATATATATATATATATATATATATATATATATATATATATATATTTAAAAAAATTACTAATAACGGCTAAAAATGATCAAATTTATACTTTTCAATAGAGTTTTAGCCAAAAAAAGTTGATCAACAACGAAATTGAACATTATATAATTTAACATTATATAATTTAACATTATATAATTTACGCACAAAATTATGCAGAAAATTTTATTCAAATTTCATTGATATTTGCTGAAAAATATATAAAATACTACCAAAAAGAGCAAAAAACTCCGAATCATTATGGCAGTTTCGGTGCCATAAACTTAGTAGTAACTATATTATGCTATTTTAACTATGTTGTAAGCACTCAAAATGATCGAATTTCAAAACAGTTCAAAAAATTTCAAAACAATGTATTCTAAAACAATATGTTTTATCACATAATATAATACGATTATTTACGAAAATTCGCTCATACGATCATGCTGCATGACTTTTTTTTTAAATAAGGGGCGTAGGAGGAGGGCACTCCTAGTGGTCCCTGTGATACTCCTGAGACAAGGGCCAACCCGGAACTGTGGTTGGCCCCTCTCTTTCTTCGGCCTTACGCCTCTTCTGTCTTGACTTTTCGCCCTCGAGATGCCTCGTTCATTATTTACATATATACAAAATATATACATACATCTGTTATTAGTCGAGTAGAACGGGAAAAACGCCCGAAAAATGTCAATATTTTAGTTAAAAAACTTTACTTTCAAAGGAATTTTATGGTTGAAAGAATGGGGGAATACAAATGAAACATAGCCTATAGTCTGACCGGGAGATTTCCGGTCACGATAAAAAAAACCCTGTTCCGACCCCCTCGTCCATTCGGTCGTGAAAGCGACACAGACTCACAGACAGAGTTTCATTCTTATAAAATATTATATATATATATATATATATATATACAGTGAGAAGGGAGTGGGGGGAACGGTTTTGTTGATTTTTCTAGAATTTTTGAGTTGTTCCAACTCAAACACTGAAATCTCACCAGTCAGGATCCAAAATGTTCAGAAAAGAAAGACACAAGTTAAAATTGTCCACACAAAAAGGAAACAACTCAAAACGAGACACAGACTGCGTGAACTCAACTGAGTTGTGTCTTTCTTCCTAGGACGTGAATTGGTTACTCCCTCCATAGAAGAAAGACACACGCACTCTCTAGCGGAATTAGAGTGCCCTACACATATCTCCACCTTCTATAGACAAACTAGACCGTTTCTACTTCTCAGAACCACAACTAACTCAAAAATCGCGATTTTTGAGTTGTTACCTTATTCTAGGACGGGTTGCGATATAGTACTATATATATTTGTGGGTTTTTCTTGAATTGACCAAACTAGACATGTGGTTTTTATGGTTTATTTCCCGACGTTTCCACCCAGGGTCTGGGTCCTAATCATGGGATCTACAAAATACAAAGGATGAATGTGAAAAATGGGTGAACAGTATATGGCTATACAAAGTATGTTTAGTAACATTCCATAGTGGGTAGGTATACTCTAAGTTTTACTTACAGTATTTACAACAGTCGTGGATTCTTCAATGTCAACTACACTGGTTCTGAATAACTGATAAGAGATAAAAAACATTGCGTCTAATTGGACATGTAAACGGCTATTAGTTATTCTAAAGGGTACTGTAACGGACATAGGTAGAACAATCTAGGTACCTACTACATTATAGCTAAAAGATACTAAATTATGAAAGGTAATATTACTAATTAAAACTATTTCGTTCAATTCGTTATATAGTTTTAATTAGTAATATTACCTTTCATAATTTAGTATCTTTTAGCTATAATGTAGTAGGTACCTAGATTGTTCTACCTATGTCCGTTACAGTACCCTTTAGAATAACTAATAGCCGTTTACATGTCCAATTAGACGCAATGTTTTTTTATCTCTTATCAGTTATTCAGAACCAGTGTAGTTGACATTGAAGAGTCCACGACTGTTGTAAATACTGTAAGTAAAACTTAGAGTATACCTACCCACTATGGAATGTTATTAAACATACTTTGTTAGCCATATACTGTTCACCCATTTTTCACATTCATCCTTTGTATTTTGTAGATCCATGATTAGGACCCAGACCCTGGGTGGAAACGTCGGGAAATAAACCATAAAAAACCACATGTCTAGTTTGGTCAATTCAAGAAAAACCCACGAATGTATTATTCACTAGACAACAAACACTTGATATAGTACTATGTATATTTATCTTTGTGATAAGCAAGGTGCGCTGTAAATTTTTTTACTCTGTATTTGTTGATAGTTTTCGATGAGGTGAATGAGCTTATGAACTACGTTTGTTCATTCTGATTTTAATCTACATTTTTCTACATTTAAAGATGTATATATATATATATATATATATATATATATATATATATATATATATATATATATATATATATATATATATATATATATATATATATATATATATATATATATATATATATATATGTGTGTGTGTAAAAAAAAATGGATAAACGGTTAAAAATGATCAAATTTTATACTTTCAACAGAGTTTTAGCCAAAAAAAGTTGATCAACAACGAAATTGAACATTATATAATTTACGCACAAAATTATGCAGAAAATTTTATTCAAATTTCATTGATATTTGCTGAAAAATATATAAAATACTACCAAAAAGAGCAAAAAACTCCGAATCATTATGGCAGTTTCGGTGCCATAAACTTAGTAGTAACTATATTATGCTATTTTAACTATGTTATAAGCACTCAAAATGATCGAATTTCAAAACAGTTCAAAAAATGTCAAAACAATGTAGTATTCTAAAACAATATGTTTTATCACATAATATAATACGATTATTTACGAAAATTCGCTCATACGATCATGCTGCATGACTTTTTTTTTAAATAAGGGGCGTAGGAGGAGGGCACTCCTAGTGGTCCCTGTGATACTCCTGAGACAAGGGCCAACCCGGAACTGTGGTTGGCCCCTCTCTTTCTTCGGCCTTACGCCTCTTCTGTCTTGACTTTTCGCCCTCGAGATGCCTCGTTCATTATTTACATATATACAAAATATATACATACATCTGTTATTAGTTTAGCACACTAAGGTTTTACATCTTAATACTATGCGTATACTAGTACAAACATTAAAAGTTAACGGATTTATTCCATCTATAATTCCTCCTCCCATTCTCTGTTGGCTTCCTTCAGCTTCAGGACGGCAAAAACGAAGTTCTTAACTGCGTCCCAATTCTTCTGCTCTTCCAACATTTTATTCGCTACCGTGTCCGGAGTCAGTTGGCAGAGAGTCGCTATCGCCTCCTCTCTGAGAGCCCTCCACTGGTCGCACAAAAAGAACGTATGTTCCGCATCATCCTCTCTTCCTCGGCAGTAACAGCACGTGGGATCCCGCAGCTTCCCAATTTTTACCAGGAAGGTGCGGAAATAAACATGTCCGTCAGAAACTGGGTGAGGTAATAGTTTACTTCCCCGTGTCTCCTCCCCAGCCATTTGTCGATATTCCTTATCAGCCTGGCTGTCCACCTCCCTCGTGATTCTGTTGCCCAGGACTCCCTCCATTTTCGAAGAGTCTCAGCCCTCTCCTCCCTCAACAGCTACATAGAGTTGTCGAACAAGAAGCTGTGGCCGTTCTTCATGCTTTCTCATGTAGATCCGCTTTCTCTCGGCTGCCAGCAGGTAGATAGGGATAACCCCCGCCACGACCTGTGCTGCAGGGCTGGACACCGTCCGGAAAGCGCTGCACACTCGCAAAGCTCCCCGTCACTGAACAGCTTCCATCCTCGTCCGATATTTTGCAAAACGCAACGAATCAGCCCATATTTCTTTTCCATAAAGCATAATCGCATTGGTCGTGCTCATAAGGAGTCTTCCTTTTGCCGGCGAGGGACCGCCAATGTTCGCCATCACGCTTATGTTCGCCATCTGCATGACTGGAACACTTCTCTCTTCAAATGTTACTAGGATTTGTTCGACAACTCTATGTAGCTGTTGAGGACAGGAGTGTGCCTCTCGGAATCCAAAGTGAGTAGAGGGAATGAGTTTGCCAAGGTAATGCATCATCTTTGGCAAGAGCAGCCGCTCTTGCCAAATCTGAGCTAATCACGGGAGCAAGCTAATGGACCGGTAGCTTATGGGTCTTCTATGGTTTGTTTGGTTTTTTTATTAATACTATTCAGGCATGTTTCCAAGAATGTGGAATAAGGGAAGTTCTCAAAATACCATTATATATCAGGGATAAAAAGGCTATGCTTTTTCTAGGTAGTCTTCAGGAGGGGTTGAGTCATTTCATCATGGCCAGGTGGTTTTGTAGTAGGTGAGACCGCTGAATAACGTTTTGCACTTGAGCAGGAGTTAGGAAATCGCTAAAAGGGCTTAGAAGAAGGGGTTCCTTCACTCTGTTCTGTATTTCCTGGGAGAATAAGGGATCCTGATCTTTATTTGGCCGAAACTGAGTTTTCAACATTTCCTGGAACAGATTACATTTTCCTTGCGGAGATGAGTGCCATGACGAGCCGACTTTCAGTGGTGGTATGTCATTAAAGTCATTAATCAGAAGGTTCGTCTGTTTCCACAGTTATCCATAATCAGCATTTAACTAAATGACTTTTTGTTGAGTTGTGCGATCATTTTCATTTTTCATTTTCCAATACAACTTTTGATCCCTGATGGCTCGGTTGAATAAATTTTGTGATATGGGTATTCGGACGATTCCCATAGCCTTCTAGATGCAATTTTAACCGCTAGAAGTTGCGCTATTTGGGTACTAGGAAAATATTTTTTATAATTTAAAACAGTTCTTGGGGTATGAGCCGCCCCAGCCGCTTTTTGTATGTTTCGTGTAAGTGTCGATACAGGTATGTCAATATCATTTGGGGTTTTGAGTGGGATTTGAGGATCTGCAACTTCATCCATGAGCTCCTTATAACGCTCCCAGTTGAATGGGTATCTAAGAAGAAGTCCACTATCCTTTATTGTTGTTTGATTCGCTGTATTCAATGTTGCTATTACGGGAAAGTGATCAGAGCTTAATTCGTGTAATACTCGGATATCCGTCAATTTCTGGCTGATTTGTTTTCCGATGTAGAAATCTACCATATCAGGCGTTGTCCCGCTGTCGGGATGATGCGTTGGGGATCCAGAAAAGGTCATCTGGTAATCCACAAAGCTGAATAGTTTTCTTCGTAGAGGTACTACTGAGATAGTTTTACTGGCGGACTTATGCTCCTTGATAAATAGCTGCATTGGTGATTGGGAATAAAATGTGGAAATAAAATAGGATGCATAGTTAATGAATCTTCAGGAATCGTCATCTGAAACATTCAAAAAACTAAACCCCAATCAAGGATTGGAACAATCGGGAAGGGTGACTTTCTCAACTTAGGAGACTTACAACGTAGTAAAAATGCTACGTTAGAAATATAAGTAATATGCCCTTTTTGGGGACTTTGAATAGTGGGAACTTATGCCCTGTAATATAGAAATGGGAACTTTTGCCCTTAGAAATATCTAGTATTGGTACTAGAAGTAAGGTAAAGGCAGAGGCGCCTGGAATCATCGTCAATTAGGTGAATAATTGAAAATTAATAAGTCCCAATTGACCAATGAAACTATTTATATGAAAAGGGATAAAGAGGATTCCTTCTGGAATCCTTGGGCACAATGTTTCTTCTGAATGGAACTTCAGCCCTCAAAAATAGTTGATCGGATTAATAGGTAAGGACCTTTAGGCAATGTAAAAAATTAAGGGTACCTGCAGCTGGATATCCATGGCTGAAATCCGCATGTTCATGCATCTCCGTAACATTTAAATCCATGGTGGAATTTATTATGTTTATTTTATTTTTATTATAAAGAAATGTGCGTATTTATTTATTTTAATTTTATAATCCAACAATGTATAGTGAAGTGAAAGTGGTTTAATAATTTAGAAAAAAAAGGAACTACTTTAATTTTTTTTTGGGACTACTTTTTTTCCTGACGTCAGCGCCGCCACGTCGTCGACTCTGCAAGCGCCATTATATCCTATACTCGTGCCATATATCAAAGTAAATCTGCTCCCGCTAAGCTTTCGCCTTTTTGCATCAAACCGATTATTGTTGAACGCAGGTCTCAGTTATCCTGGGTCAACACTTCAGAAAACGGGTCTCAGTATCCCGAAGTATCCCGATTTATATCAGGAAGAAGACAATTGGATTGCAAGCGGCGCAGAAACCAACCTGGACCTACACTCCTTTGTTCTCAAAGGATCGCAAAACATCCACCACAATACCTGGAGCCTTTGGTATTGTAGGACTACAATCAGGTTGGATCGCATATCTCTATATATCGATATCATTTAGGATATAACCCAACTTACGCAAACTTCGAGTGATCACCTCCCTATCAAGATACCTGGACGACAATCCCCCTCAAGAACAGTACTTCTACGCCTCTTACCGGAGCATAATTTCATTTATGTGATATTTATATCAAAGGGAAGCTTCCTATAGGCCTACCACTAGAAGGATTATATTATTTTAATAAGTTGAAAACTTGGTGTGAGCTAAACTTTCCCAATTACATTTACATATCTGGTGTGCAAAAATTGGTCTCTTAATTCCATCTAGTGCCCCTTTGCCCCAACACCGAACAATCAATAACAGAGGAGAGGTGTGACAGGCCCTTCCCTTAACAGCGCATAAATGTGCTGCGTTTAGGGGATATCATGCCCGATCAAACGGGTGAGGCTATCCCCAATGCGGCAGCTTGAAAAAGCGAGAAGAAGCAGCGTTCAAACCAATGATGAGCGGAGGTACATGCGGAAATGACGAGTACCTAATGTCACACCCCCATACAATTTGAAAATAATAGGTCCGAATGGACAAGTCTAGGACGAAACTGGCTTTAATATGCAAACCAGTTTTTTATTCTTCCTGTACAATTCGAAAAATGTCAGTTTCGTCCTTTGTTACATTTGAACATCTACGTTTGGTTACTTTTCCATTTTGAATAATGACCACTACTGATCGTGTTCAATCGTATATGGGTGATTCTCACAGAAAGGGGCAGAAGTGATGTCCGGACCAGTTGCGGCGACCCAATAAGGATTTGGGAGCTGGCGAAGGTCTTAAATTGTAGTATAGGTTTTTATCTAGAACCCTTTTTTCCATTTTTAGGTTATGTTTATTCCTTTAAATAGAAAATTAACTAAATATAGTCAAATCGTCATCGACCTGTCCTGTCCCAATGCGACCTTCCCAACTTCAAACTTTAATTACAGGTCTTTCCGCTTTTGAGTTTGGATTTTATTCAATTTTTCTACATCAGTATGATTTCTGAGATGCGTTTCTGATCGATAAAATTAATGTAGAACCGCTAGAAAAGTGTATTTGGATGGAAATATGTGTGTCCGGAGCATCGCCGTCATCGACCTGTCCAATATTGTTTTTCGAATTTTCGCAGTCACAATTGTATTTTAGCGGGTTTTTTTGCCGCTTTTTTTATTCGCGCGCTTCTCAGTTACCAGAAAAACCACCATTCGTTTTAATTCAGTCAACTCGTGGTCATCAGCGGGAGCAGATGTGTGCTGGACCGTGGGTTGGTCAATCACAATCGTCAAAAACCTGTCCACTTTTTTTAAGTGAGTACTTGAACTCAATTTTTTCTTATGGTATTTTTATCGTGCACCGAACGGACTAGTTTCATGTTATATGCCAAATTTGGGAAAAAGCTTGCCACAAGGTGAAACATTTGAGAAAAACTGAAGAATCGTCATCGACCTGTCCATCATCGACCTGTCCTCTCCTGAAAATTCGAGGACAGGACGATGAGGAAAAAGGCAAATCTATTATGTTTTTTGGATTTTCTAGTATTCCCGTATTCTCGCATTTAGTAATCCAATATTCTCGTATTGACCATTCAAAACACATATCTACTTAGCCGAACGTTGTGAAGGTCTACTAGGACTAATTCGAGAATTTCTGTCATTCTTCGTTTGTTGGATTCGCCCTACAGTGGTCACGTTTTTCGGTCTTTTGACTTGAAATGTTGAGGGTTAACGTTTCTTGGCAGTTATAGCAAATTTTCCTTTTATGATGCCAGGACAGGGTGGTGATGCAAATGGTGAGAATCAACGGGTCGCATCATCGCCCTGTCCGCCTAAATTTTTAAATATTTTTTTTCTGAATTAATAAAAGCGCTACTGTTTGGATTTGCTTCGAATTTCGATACATGCGATATAGAGAGCATCTGTGATTTTTTTCAGCTCGATTCGATCACTTTTTCTTTTTTCAAAAGTCAAACTCAAAACTGACCTTTTCTGTGAGAATCACCCATATAAGTAGCTATTCAACAGAAAGAGGAATTCGAAGTGAACGACTAGTAGAGACACCCCTTAGAACGTTTAATATTGTTGATAAGACTTCTCAACATGCTCTAGAATTAATACAGCGTATAAACAAAAACAACTTAGATGAATGCAGAAATTTTTATTAGTTCAAATTTAGTGGCCGATAGACTTGAAGGTGAAGACAAAAGTAAAGACACAGGAGAAGATCAAGTTGACAACAAATCACTGTCTTTCCATGTCTCCAAGAGTGCGTTGAAGTTCCCTGAAACAAAATAATCGTTTTATTAATACGGTTAGAAGCCAAGCATATTGTATTAAGGCACTAAAATTGGGGGGAGAGTGAAAATTTAACCAAGATTCAAACATTTGTACCTTTGGTGAATAATGAAAAAAATCTATATTTATTCAAAAATGGTGACCGATAGTTAGATAAAGTGAAGGTGAAGACAAATGTAGGTAGATGAAAACCATAGATGACAGAAAATCATTGTCTTCACAGGTCTGCATCGGTCCGTTGAATGTACCTGACACAATATTGTTATCAATAACTATAACCGAGCTTATTGTATTAATGGCTCTAAAGTTAGAGGTGGAATGAATAACCCAACCAAGATAAAAACATTCTTACCTTTGGTGATAACTGAAAAAGCTGTATTCGTTTAAAAATGGTGAACGATAGTGGAACAAAGTGAAGGTGGTGACAAATAGGTGATGATGGATGCCATAATATCTTTCCTTTCCATGTGTTTGTAAAATGTTTGCTTTGAATGTGCCTGAAATAAAATCATTGTTATCAATACGGTTAAAAATTGAGCTTATTGTGTAAATGGCAATAAAGTTGAGGGAGGAGAGATTTATCAACCAAGATACAAACATCCTTACCTTTGGTGATTAATGAAGAAATCTGTATTCGTTCAAAGATGGTGAACGGTAGTGAAAAAAAGTGAAGGTGATGATAAATAACTGATGATGGATGCTTAAAATTTTTGCTTTCAGTGGTCTCCATGGGTGCGTTGAATGTGCCTGAAATAAAATAATTGTTGTAAATACGGTTAGAAGCTGAGCTTATAAGGCACTAAAATAGGGGAAGGAGTAAAAATTAAACCAAGATACAAACATTCGTATTCTGGCATCACTTCAGTAAAGTAAGTGGCTTCACTTCACTTCATTTATTTATTTTGAGTTCTAACAATATCTTTGTAATTCTTAGATTGCTCAAACTTCGATACAATTCAACATACTATAATACAATATGATAGGTAGGTGATTTAAGAAAATTCGCTCATTTGATCATGCTGCATGACTGGGACGTTTTTGGAAATGAACAAACTCAGCCGATGATCGTTTACCGAATTTTTGAAGAAAATGAAGCTCTTGTGACCATTCTAATTTTTAAAAATGAAAATATTCCAAAAAGTTCTCCTTGGAATTCAGTTTTGAAGCATTCTTAAGCGAATCCTGGAGTTTAAAGATATGTATATATACGCGCGCGTGTGTTTGTCTGTCTGTGTGTGTGTGTATATGTGTGTGTGTGTTGCACGGTGGCCGCATTCTACGTCACGATGCGGGTGCTCGTCATCCGACATAAGTGAAGCCGAAAGGGTGAGACTATATCACATGCCGAGTGACCAGGGCAAGAAGCCGGATACCGTTGCCATCAAGCCTGATGGGTCTGCCATAATCCTGGGTATCCATGTTGTCAGTGGCAGTGTGGACATGGAGCGAACATGGCGGGGTAAAATAAATAAGTATGACAGAAATGACCTACGGCAAGCGATATCCGAGCTAAACGACCAATAACATCAAGGTCATGGCTGTGACCGTGTCATGACGCGGGGTGTGGTGCGGGAATAGCGCCACAGAGTTACTCGAGTTGGGCATCTTGGCAGGAGTATTCCGTGGTATCGCCACCCGCGGCCTGAGAGGTTCTTACTAGAACTGGTTGTAATTTTATAGGGGCACTTCCTTTCATCCCCATTCTTCCCCATCATCCTTCGACAACTTCCCTCTCTAGAGCCGGCGTCGGGTAAACTTTTTTAGTAAAGATTTTTCGTGTCTGGGCACCTGATCGTTTGAGTATTTGGCCTGGTTGTTCCACGAAGGTGTGACGATCCTTGAGGCATGAGGTGAGATGTCAAGGGATGTTGTCCATGGGCAGGGGGGATATGCCACGAGGATCCTCTGTCGCCACTCCTCTCTAACCTGGTCGTGGATACAGCCTTGGCTAAGCTTCCAGTAGAAATAGGGTTTGATCTCGTCCCTGAGGTGCAATATTAGCTTTTGCCAATGATGTCATCCCACTCGCTGAAACACAGTCCACCGTCCTGACCTGTGCTGTAGGTTCGGCGGTACCTTGGAGTTGACTTCATGGGTGTGGCCACCGTTGTACTAGCTCGTATCAACAAAACGCGATTTTTGACATTTTTACGCCAACTTTAGCCAACTCAGTGAGGTGTTCAAAGAGAAGTCATAGGAGCTGTGGCTCCTTCACACATACTCACGTGCCACTGCTAATCTATGAGCAAGGTAGGGATGGGGCTTCGAGGGCATTGGGGCCCGCAATTTTTGCCATTTTTATGCTGTTCGGGTGGCAACTTTAGCCACCTCAGTAAGGTGTTCAAGAAGAAGTAACCGGACAGTGGACATCCTTTGGCGTGCCTGTCAGGGTAAAAACGAGAATCTGTATTATGTGATGGAGCAGTGTCCTTACACACGGAGCCGCATTCTACGTCACGATCCAGTGACCAAGCAGATCACAGGTGCTTTGACATCCAGTGGTTAGGATGTCGTGAGGGAGAGACTATATGAAATGCCGACTGACCGGAGCAAGAAGCCGGACATTGTTGGCGTTAAGCACAATGGGTCTGCAATAATCCTGGATGTCCAGGTTGTCAGTGGAGGTTTGGGCATGGAGCAAGTATGAGAATGACCTACGGCAAGAGGTTTCCGAGCAAAAAGGAGTGGCAACCAACAACATCAGGATAATGGCCGCGACCGACCGTGTCATGGCACGGGGTGTGGTGCGGGAAATGTTCCACAGAGTTAGTAGAATTGGTCATCTAGGCGGGAGTGCTCCGTGGTATCACCACTCGCATCCTGAGGGGTTATTACTTGTACTTTTGGTCATTTTATAGGAGCACTTCCATTCATCCCACTCTTCCCCCTCATCTGTCTGCGACTTCCCTCACACCTAGAGCCGGCGTCGGGTAAACCTGGGCGTTCTCCACACTTCTTTTTCCATTTATTTGTTTATTTTTTAATGTAATGGTGTGCCCCCTCCGCCTTTGAGGGGAGTTTTGAAAAATAAGCAAAATATTATTTAAAATTTTTTTTTGTTTGCCAGAAAAGTTATAGCTAACAATATTTTTGAACTCAAATTGATAAAATTTCAAATCAAATTAATATAAAAATATTACAATAGTTACGCACTAAAAGCGATCAATTTGCTCGTATGATCATGCTGGATGACTGAACTTTTTGAAATCAATTTGGGATTCAACTCACTAAAAAACATACTTATCGATTTTCAGCCCGATATCGCTATTATTTTTTTCCACTTAAATTGCTCAAATTAGGTTTTGTTTGCCGTGGCATTTCACAGGTTGGGTTATTTCAAAACAGTCCACACTTATAATGATTTAAAACAAATGATTGCAGAAGTTACCTGTGTTGAAAAGTTCCTGGGTAGTAGTACTTCGATGTTTGAAGACATTTCTTCTGGTATCGTGATCAGTTTTGTCAGTATTCATTCTCGCTGGTCTCATTTTTTTAAATTTATTTATTTATTATTTTCTTTACTTCAAATTTCTTGTTGTTCTTACTCCAGAATTTGGGTGTGATAAGCAGCAATTTTGTAGTATCTCAGTAAAAATTTGGAAAATGATCAAACAATGCCACGATTAGAAACCAAGGATCTATTTCTCTTAGATCTTGTAAGTGGTCAATATCTAAGAATACGCAATAGACAACTGCGGATACAACGATCACGGCCATTTCCAGTAAATTCGGCATTTTCCAATAGATCGAATAGGTACTTTTATTTATCAATGTGCGATACGATGTTTTGCGATCCTGAAAAAAATAACAAAAATATTTAGTACTTTGCCGTAATAATTGTTTCATTTATTACATTATAAATGTAGTAGACAATTTCAGGTTGATAACAATATTGTCTCCAAAATATCTCAAACCCAAAAATCTTTGCTATTCAATCTATCAAGCTGAAATTTGAAATGGAGCGAGCACCATTTTCCTCCAATGTTTAGCCGAGGCTCAAGATGATAGCAAAAGAGGGACTTGGCCCTCCCTGAAGGTTTCAATGGGCCGTTTTTATACCATTATTGAAATCTAAGCATCTTGAAACGTGAACCAGAACATTTTGAGTTGGCGGGATGAAGGGGGGGGCTGCGAAAACCTTAACAAAAACTAATAAACTCTAAAAAACTGCAAAAATTTAACAACTTTTATTCCTTGGTCGATTACAAAGATTGATTATTGAAAAAAATGAACCAAAAAATAGTGAAGCAGAATGAGCTAATCAGAAAATGATATTCAATAAACCGTTTTAGCGATTTTTCGCAGTTTTAGGACTATAACAATACAATACATTAATTATCATAATTAAATTACCATTTTATTTACCATTATGGTAATAATTATGTAAATATTAATGTAACATTAATGTAAATATCATAATTACATTAATACTCATGTCGCTAATGACCCTTATGGTTGAGGTGCGGCTTAAACCAGTATATATATATATACAGGGTGGTCCTTAATGAACGTACCACCCTTTCAATTTCGTTGGTTGTGGAGAAATCAAAAAACTTGTCGAAGTAACCTCCCCTTATTTTTTTGCAAAGAATTCAAAAATTGCAGTTTGAAGCGTCGCGCATGCGCGCAAATGCGCGCTGCGCGCACCAACTTTGTTTTTTCAAATAGAACCCCCCAATTTTCATTGCAGATTCGCATTCTACATCAAATTTCATGAACATTTTACTTCGACAACTTTTTTTTTCCACTGCGCGAAACGGGCGCCAGGAGCGTTCAAAGTTGCTAAAGTCATCAAAATTGCACAAAAGATGGATTTTGGTAAACCCCAAGTGTGGCACATGACTTTACATTGTTTTTCAGCGCTGATTCACGTGGTGCTGTCAGTTTTTAGATTTAGCTCAGTTTTTTTCGATTTTATAAGCTTAATCAACGTCTTTTGGTGAAATATTACAGTTTTTCCGAAGTATCAACTTCGGCAGTAGATTTATTTTCCCTCGCCCTTTCGCAACCCGGGCTTTGGACCGGCTAAGGCGGGCTTAAAAATAAATCACACTCCTCGATAATTTTTCTGCTAAAATACAACAAAAACAATTCCTTGTTTTTTAAAAAAGAATAAAAGAAAAAAAATTATGAAAATAAATCGTTCACAGTAGTCGTTCAAATGGACCGCCGTCGTCCTCCAAACAGGCGGCAGCTCGTCGATCCCATTCGGTGGTGACTGCCTCGAACGTAGATGCCGGAGATACCGATTCGCAGGTGTCAATGATCCGCTGTTGCGATTCGGCAGCACTTGCGATTGGAGGAAGGGAGGCGTCGTAGACCTTGTTCTTCAAGTAACCCCATAAAAAATTATCTAGTGGAGTCAAGTCCGGAGAACAGGGTGGCCAAGAAATCAGGCTCCGATTGCCAATCCACCGAGAACGGAATCGGGCATCCAAATGGCGTGTAACAGCCCGTGCGTTGTGGGCAGGACAACCATCATGTTGGAACCACATTGCCTGCCTGGTGGCGAGAGGGACGTCCTCCAACAATTCAGGCAGAACCTCCTGAAGAAACTGAAGGTATCTCTCCCCGTTGAGGCTACCACCGGGCAAGAAATGTGGCCCAATGAGGTGGTTGCCGACCAACCCACACCATACATTTACTGTGAAATGCACCTGGTGCCTGGTGGAATACGATCATCGTGGATTCTCGTCAGCCCACGTTCGAAAATTCCAACAATTGAAGAGTCCATTGTTTGAAAATGTGGACTCGTCGGTCCACAAAAGAGTGGTGGCCAAGTGTGGGACCTGTTCGCGGAGCGCCTCCATGTGTGCGAGGAAAAGCAGCCGCCTTTCCTTATCCCCTTCGCGCTGGCCATGAACGACATGAGACCTAAATGGCCTCATGCCATAGGTGTGAAGGACCCGATGAACTGTGGTTTTGCTGCAACCAACTACTCGAGCCGTCTGACGTTTGGAAGAGTGGGGGTTTTCCCGTTGATACAGCAACACGTCCAAATCAAAGTTGAAGGAGCATACAGCGGAAGGTCTTCCGGGTGGACGACGAACGTCAACTCTGCCCGTGCGAGCAAAACGCCGAACCGTTCGTAATATCGCCTGGTGGTGAACACGCCGATTAAACACTTGCTGACAAGCGGCTGCAGTTAGTCGAGCATTTCCGTCGTGCGTGTAGTACAACCACACCATCTCGGTCAGTTCGTTTTGGGTAAAACGCTGCATGATACGCACTCAAGAACGTTCACAGTGAGACTATTAACCGGATCAGTTGCTTCTCACGATTAAAGACAAAATAAATATGATAACGGGTACAGATCAACTTAGTTAGTGATGTCTCGTAACAAAGTGCAGCAGATAAGCAGTCCGAGAATCGAAAAATCCGAGTTGTTTACCTCTTGTGATTCAGTCGTATTCAAACGCTTTTGGTACCATAATATTCATGATTTCTCAGAGTATCCTTCTGGGTGCAGGAACCAAGCCACTTTTTTCTTTAAAAAACGACCATGTTTCTGGCTTTTATTTCGGATTCATCAAGTCCAATAAAAAAACACACCATGTGATTTATTTTTAAGGCCGCCTTAGTGGGTCCCAAGCCCGGGTTGCGAAAGGGCGAGGGAAAATAAATCGACTGCCAAAGTTGATACTTCGGAAAAACTGGAATATTTCACCAAAAGACGTAGATTAAGCTTATAAATCGAAAAAAAATGAGCTAAATCTAAAAACTGAAAGCACCACGTGAATCAGAGCTGAAAAGCAATGTAAAGTCATGTGCCACGCTTGGGGTTTACCATAATTCATGTTTTGCGCAATTTTGATGACTTTAGCAACTTTGAACGCTCCTGGCGCTCGTTTTGCGCAGTGGAAAAAAAAAGTTGTCGAAGTAAAATGTTCATGAAATTTGATGTAGAATGCGAATCTGCAATAAAAATTTGGGAGTTCTATTTAAAAAAACAAAGTTGGTGCGCGCAGCGCGCATTTGCGCGCATGCGCGACGCTTCAAACTGCAATTTTTGAATTCTTTGCAAAAAAATAAGGGGAGGTTACTACGACAAGTTTTTTGATTTCTCCACAACCGTATATATATATATATATATATATATATATATATATATATAAAAAACAATACATTGTATTCGTGGTCCATTTACATACGAGTAGAAAATATTATCTATTCAAGTTTAATCCAAATTCTTTGAGCAATTTCGTGCAGATATGCTCTGCTGATTAGAGTGGTACCCCGCGTTTTCAATTATAGTTTATCACACCCTGAGAGGCTCAGTTCAAATGTTCAGCTCCTAAAGTTGAATATGAACAAAATGAGCTACATAGATCACTCTGCTGATTAGAGTAGTGCACCGAGATGTATTCGTAGTTATACTCTACCGCATCCAGAGACACCTCGTTCAGAAATTCATCATCCCAAGTTGGACAGCAACAACATAAGCTGCACAGTTCTCTATGCTGATGAAGTGTTGTTCCTCATGTTGGAATTATTGTCTGTGACACCAAGGAAGGCCCCGTTCCAATATTCAACACCTCATAATGAATATGAACAAACTACGCCACAGAGCCCAATCAGCTGATGAGAGCTACTTCTCAAGATGCAATTATACTCTACCACTCAGCGGCAGCGGGGCTTTGTTCCAATGATCGCTGTTCAATTCGAATAAGAACAAAATTAGTAATGTATATAATCTCTATCTCTATTATTAATAAGAATGAAACTCCGTTTGTCTGTCTGTTTATTTGTTTGTCTGTCTGTCTGTCGTGTCTATGCACGGCCAAACGGCTGAGTGGGCCGGATCTACGAGTGGTGGGATCTTCTTGGGATTTTCCGAAAGGGGGAACGAGCGAATTTAAAATTTTCTAATCCCACCCGAACCATGGGCCGTAGGGCGGGAGGGGGGTCGAAGTAAGAATTAATGTGCGCTTTTTGGACTTCCCCGCTTCCCCTACCCCTCTAAACGGCCGTTGAAAATTCCGGAAAAATACCGGTTTCGTAGGTTTTCCTACGAGGAAGACGACGGCGCGATCGGATCGCGAAAAAAGTATCGGGAAATGCGTCAAAAAAATGCGAGAGTACGGACCCGTTTTCTCGAAAAGTCCGCCGAAAAACTTGGTTTTTTCCGATTAAAATATACCCCATAAAGGTACGTTTTTCGGAACGGTTTTCGCGGGCGAAATACAGCTTTGGGTCCGCCGAATCTGAATCCGAAATCGGATATCGAAAAAAGTGATGGGCAGTCGGTCAAATCACGAGCAGAAGCGAGCAAAGCGATTAAAATGATTCTGCCGTGGACGATGAGAATTGACGTGAAGGGTTCGATGTCACAACATTGCGAGGCGAGCAGGTATGCCTACATAGGTACCTACCTTGCGAGCGAAGCGAGAGCCATTTCAAATAATAAATACGGACTTTGTCCTACACATATACAGGTATACCTTGCGAGCGAAGCGAGCAACATCCCCGAATAAACTTTTCGTGGTTCCACGTAGTTTTATAAGATTTAAATTGTTTGTAATAATTCCCAACTGAAAAAAACGTCTGCCAAGTTGGGTGGGCAGTATAACTTCCTCAAGCGAGCGAAGCGAGCAGCATCCCCTACAGAAGTTAAACCTACCCTTAGAGATCTACCGTTTGCGAGCGAAGCGAGCAGCATCCCCTACAGAAGTTAAACCTACCCTTAGAGATCTACCGTTTGCGAGCGAACCGAGCAACATCCCCTAAATGCCATACTTTGCGAGCGAAGCGAGCAACATTTTCTACATGCCAGACTTTGCGAGCGAAGCGAGCAACATATCCTACATGCCAGACTTTGCGAGCGAAGCGAGCAATATTCCCTACATGCCACACGTTGCGAGCGAAGCGAGCAACTTAATGGGGGGTCCGGGGGGCTTGCCCCCCGGCTGGACGTGGAGGCGAGCGTAGCGAGCCGGAGCGGCTAATAAATATAGAAGAATGAGGTGTTTTTTTCACGGTCGCGAGTATGTTACTGAATTGAACATACTAAATCGATTAAGATGGTATCTGTAATTTCATTCGAATTTTGACAATCCAGAGAGGTCCCCTGTCGGATTTAAATGTTTAGGGTGAACAGGAAAGAATTCTGCTCTCTCAGCTGATCAGGAAAAAGCCCACAATTTTATTCGTCTTAAATTTCAACTTCGAAGGGTGAGCAGGAGAGAATTTAGCTCTCTTTTTTTTCGGAGAGATATTGGTATCGCTTTTTAGCAATAGGTACCGTTAAAAGTGTTCAAAGCTGAAATTTATCCCAACACAAGACCTTTCAAGACCAAGGAACCTATAAACAGTTTCAGTTACTAAGTACCTAGAAACGTTATTTTTACTCTAGAGTTATTTTTATCTGAATGTGACGCGATATCTGCAGGGCTTTAAAAAATCTGTTTCTCGCAGTTGAGAGAATTTTATTGAGGCGAAGAGTTCATCCTTGAAGCCGTCAGTTCATCTTGCCAAAATTTGAGCACAATCGATGCAGAACTTATTGAGTTGTTGAAACGTACAGAAACCAACACATTTATATTAATTGCTATGCAATTCTTAGGCCGACCCCCAATATTTTTTTTTGTAACGTCCGTTACGCGAAGCGCGAGTTCGTGGGTTCGAATCCCAGCCAGGCTTGAAAATTTTTTTATATCAAAATTTTTTTATATCCATTTTTTTCGCATCGTGGGTTCGAATCCTAGCCAGGCTTGAACATTTTTTTATATACAAAGTTTTTCAGGCTAAGAATTGCATAGCAAATTATCCTCGTTTTCTACGCAGTAGAAAAGAGAAAAGATCCGGCAAGGCGCGAAGCGCCGAGTATATATATATATAATGCTTGTCAACAAAAAATGTTTTCAAACTGAATTTGAAATATTAATTTTGAGACGTTCCCAGAAAATGTCATAAAAAACGAATGGAACTACAAAAGTTATGCTTGTTGCAAGGATGTCACATTCGTGTCTGTGTAGGGCTGCAGCAGCTACTAATGATATACGAGCGTGTTGACATAGATGATATGGAATGCTTAAATATTTTTTCCCAGCTACCCTTCGACTTTAAGTGAAATCGGTCTTGAGAAAATGGTTCTTCATGGATTTTGAGTTTGCTATTGAGTTGTTAGTAATGAACATGTTAAAATGATAAAGGACACCTTATAATAAATAACGCCCTATTGACAAAAATATTTTTAAAATAAATTTATATTACATGTGGGGGGGGGGGGGGTGAACTTTTTGATGACTGCCTGATTCATTAGTTGTAGTAGTAGGAGACTGCTTGTTCCTGAATTTTCTACAATTCAGATAACTTTTCAGAAATTGATGTCAGATGTTTGGTGGGTTGTTGAATTCATCATGAGAAAACACTGCAGTTTGAGTAAGCAGAACACACTTTTTGAATCGGTCAGCTAGAGTTCTGGGTGGAACCCTTCGTTTCATTCGTCCCTTGATGTCCTGGATAGGCCCCCTGTCACATCTCGTTGTGATCATACAAACGACATAACATTTAGCGCTCTCAGCTGATCAGGATGGAGCCTGTAAGGTCATTCATCTTATGTTATGCCAGAGAGGCTCCCTGTCAATTTTCAACGTCCTCAGTGAACAGGCAAAATTTTAGCTCACTCAGCGGATCAGGACGGAGCTCCTCATTTTGCTCGTCTCTTGTTGTCCCTGGGAGGCTCCCTATCAAATTTCGACATCCTACCCTTAATAGGAGAGTTTAAGCACGATTTTGCCATCATTATGATTGATATTAAGGCTCGTGGTCCTCACCAAAGTCAGCGAGGCACAAGTTCCGAAAATGTAGTCCATCAGCCCATCAAAATTTGGCCCGAATCGAACCAGCGGTTTCGGACGATTACTGATCACAAAATCTTATCCATAAAACAAATTATATATATAAAGAAATCTAAAAATGTATGAGTACTTTAAACGTGTTCTACACCCTCTCAAACGCTAAAAAAAGCACCCCCACCCCCAAGTGTCGTCATGGCGACGGCTGTAATACACCCTCTTTTACGAAAAGTTGGGTAAAAGTTTCAGAACGGTCCCAGAGTTGTGAGGTACGAGTAAATTAGGGTGCCTCGAAACAGATTTCTGTAGGCAGAAATTCTGGGGGTAGCTTCGAAAATTATCGAGCACAAAGTATTGGAATGTATTGTAGACATTGCATCACATTAATGTCATTATATGCGAGTTCAATGTTTTTTATGAAAACTCCCTAATCACAGAATCCCAGGAAAACAACGGATTCCACATTACAAAATAAACTTTGTTGGATCATCTAATGTCAATAGTCGATGATTCAGTTGGTTCCGAAAGAAGTGAGTCACACGATAGCGCATTTTATTGTAAGGAGATCTGCGTGAATTAGACGCTTCCTGCGTTAAAAGGAGACAGACTGGCTTTGGAACTAACTCAGCTGATCGATGACCTCTCATGCTTCTTCAATATTCTCCCTTGGGCCTCCCTCGAGTATTTCAGCCTCCTGCGTTGAAAAGTAGAGAAAATGGCGTTGGAGCTCACTCGGCTTATGGATCACCTCACAGTCGTCTTCAGCATTCTCCCTTGGGCCTCCCTCGAGTATTTCAGCCTCCTGCGTTGAAAAGTAGAGAAAATGGCGTTGGAGCTCACTCGGCTTATGGATGACCTCACAGTCGTCTTCAGCATTCTCCCTTCAGCCTCCCTCTCGAATTTCAGCTTTCTGCGTCGAATAGGAAACAAGGTGGCTTTGGAGTTCACTCCGCTGATCAATGACCTCTCATGCGTTAGCGGCCCCTGTTACAGCTTTATCGTCGCCGTGTTACAGATTACATCCATACCAAGTTTTGTCAAAATCGGACGTCGGGAAGTGGCATTTAAAACGATTTTATGAGGACATACATACCTACATACATCAAGATACACATGCGTTGAACACAAAATGCGCTTAAAAAAAAAAAAAAAAAAAAAAAATAATAATAATAATAATAATTAACTAATTTAAAAAATAAGTGTACTCACTTCGAATCTTTGAATCGATTTTTGTCTGAGACTGATTGAGCTTGGTTGCGCTCAGACGTTTAGTTATTTCTATGATTGTTCCTTCTGTTCTCGGGTCGTATGACAATAGTTGCAAAATGAGACCAGCGCTTTACTCTTCAAAGTAGAACAGCTGGAAAAAATGTGTTAGTCGAGAATATGAGTACATTTGATTGAGGAGATCAAATCATCTATTAAAATACAATCAAAGTTACAGGTCACAACTCTTATAATATCGTGGAATGCGTTTTATTATATTCTGGTTCATACATCAGACCCATGTGTTTGGTGGAATCATAATATCAAACTTAAATTTAAGAAAAGGCTTGCTTTCTTGTATTATCTAGAAAGCAAAACTTAGGAAGTAAGTTCAGAAGTAGTCGGATTTAACCAAAGTACTTAGTCATGCAGCATGGCTAATTGAGCGAATTTTCAAAGAAAAGTTTTAATAAAATTAAATTAGGCGCATATTCTTCATCGAAATTCCGTTAAACATTAAAATTCTCATATTTATTGTGTGTTTGTGTGACATTTTATCCTCGCGGTTGCGGATCTGTTTGTGTACTGTTTTGCTAAAATATGAAATTCATATAGAAACGGGCTGTAGAAAAGTTTTTGATAAAATTAAATTAGGCGCAAATTTTGATCATTGGGTCCAACCATGTCCTGAATAAAAATCAGGACAGCCGAAATACGAGATCGCAAAAACAATTTTAGGACACACAGCCGAACTTGAAAATTCGGTCAATTTTGGGATTTTTCTTCCAAAAATCTATTTTTCTTCCTTGAATCAACTTTGAAGATCTGGTAGTGGTCGCAATCGACTCAGCGCTGAAAATATGTGACACCCCACTCGCCCTATTGTCAACAAACCGATTTTTTTGAATTTTTTAGGACACTAAATTGTAAATTTGAACCTGAAATTCTGGAGCGATCCGGGAAGCCAACGAACTCGACCTGTCTTCTGCCAAGACGGATTTTTCTGCATTGGAACGAATTTATTAGGCCTTTTTTAAAGGGAGTTATCGTCTGGAAACACACCCTATGTATAAATAAATAAATAAAAACCTAAAAATGAATATGAAATAAATATGTATATAAAATATATATAAATAAATAGTTCTTTGAAGTATAGAAAAGCAAATTTTTTTCTTTGAATTCTCTAAAAGACATTGACGGCCCCCGACCTGCAGGTCGAACGTTCCCCAGGAAAGGTGCGAGTATAAATTTGTGCATTACCCCCCCAAAAATGGGTTGAGTGCATTAATTAACCGTGATGTAAAAGCTTGCTCTAGCCCTCTTGTGCCAAAAAAATCAAGCTTTCCTAACGAAAGGACGAGTTTGTTGGCCAGAATTTTTTCAGAGCAAATTTTAAAAAAGTACTGAAAAATCACTAAAAATAGCAAATATGGCTAAAAATCGTTAAATTAAAATTTTTTGCAGAATATTGCTAGATAAAGTTATGTACAAAAAAGCATCAAAAATTGTATGAACAAAACTATGCTGAAAAATCTACTTAACAAGTTGGAGTGGCACAGCTGTCCGCTCTCAACTACAAAAATGTCCTCAGATGCCAAGCGTGCTTTTTTTTATTTTTTTCGCTTCAGAAGACCTTGCTTTTGATGGTAAGAGTTATTTAGTGGTATTTCACCTATTTTCATTGAAAAAACCGCGTGTATACGTGTGATACACGTGGCCTGTGAGTGACGACTTGGGACTTCAAGTGGTGGAACAGAACATTGTGTATCACTCTGATACACCCCTATTCGAACTTCTTGACGATTTTCCCCACTGGTAGTTTCCATCAAAATTATTTTCCATCAAAATAATTTTCCCCCACTGGTATTTTCCATAAAAGAGTTATATTAGTGTATTACACCTATTTTCATTAAAAAAACCGCGTGTATACGTGTGATACACGTGGCCTGTGAGCGGCGATTTGGGACTTCAAGTGGTGGAACAGAAAATTGAGAACCACTCTGATACATCCCTATTCAAACTTCTTGACGATTTCCCCCACGCCTGAATACGTGAGTAAACAAAAAACACTATTGCGTTGCTAACGAAAACTAGTAGGAAAATGAAGTGCCAGATAGCTGAAATGTTAAAAGTGACATCTGACAAAAACATATTCTTCTTCCGTTTGTACCGAATGTGTCTCGGCCAATTTGTTGTGGCCAACACTGTTCCACCTTTCCGAAGGGTTTCTCAAGGTCAAAGAAGAAGAGAGAAACGCCTTAAGTGTGAATCTGGGAGATACATGAGCTTTTGAAGCGAACCAGGATTGTGTATCACCCAGATACACCTGGCACGCTGGGACAGTTAATGGTGTGTATCTCACAGATACACATGGCACTCAACTTGTTAAATTACACTAAAATGTACAAAAAAATCGATAAAAACTGCAAAAAGTCAAAAATCCAAAATATCTTTTTGAATTGCAAAATATTATATAGAATGAGTTTTTTGCCATAAAATTGGTAGTTTACAATTTCTTTTCCCTCAAAGTAATTGATTTTCAAAACAATGTAACATAATATAGTATGATAATTTACGAAAATTCGCTCAAACGATCATGCTGCATGACTGGTACTTTTTATTTTCATTTGATTTCGGCGTGGAATTAGATGTGTACTTTTCCACCAGATATGCACATAACCTTTCCTATTAGGCATCCACTACAAGTACCTTCTCTCTTAGTTGGCGAGCTGCCCACCATGAGGGACTAAAGGGCTGTGGTACACTACAAATAGTGGCTGGATGGGGGGGGGGGGGGGGGGCTATAAGGAAAAGTATAGGTCGTTCACTATAAGGAGGCGCGTTTCTCCGAGAGGGGCTCTGAAGAGCAGGGCTGCGCAGTGGGACCCTTCCCCCACCCAACGTCCAGTCCTACTCCATCTGAACCCCTCCCGTTCCCTTCCCATTCCCACCCTCGTCTACAGTCTCAACCTAGTCCAGCTTATACCTCGGATGGGGTGGGATACCAGGTATTAGGTTGGTAAGAGAGGGGATGTGAAAACTTCAGTCTAGCTGCGCGAACTCTTGCCGGACGGTTTGGAGAAACGCGCCTCCTTATAGTGAACGAGCTATACCACCGCACCGTGTTGGGTGTGTTGATCGATATGGCAGATGGCTGGGCAACTCCTTGGGAAGATCTGAATACAGCTCCCTAGCTAATCTATTCCTGAACAGAGTGTTACTAAAACCATCTGCATGCTCGCTATGCATGTACTGTGTCTTATTCAAATAGTCTCCTACAGACATTTCCCCTGTTCAGAACGTGCAGAAATGCATGTAAGTCCCCCCTGGAGGCACAGTTGAAGGACCAGCACCTAATACATGACAGCTGAAAACTCAACTGGGGAAAAACCAACTACATAATTATTTAGAAACAGCTTCTGGCCATGGTGTAAATAGAAGACAATGAAGTTCGGATAATCTCTATGGTCGCATTGTAGCTCTACAATGGAACCTTAGACTGAGATTCATGTTTCATTCCCTTTTGAGATAGATCCCGAGTTCGTGTACATGCTTGAACTTATAAGTGTGCTAAAAAATTTCATAGATCCGACCCCATATAAAGCAGTAAATTAGAATCTCGATTACTGGTCGGATTCTCGGGTGGTACTTTTAGTACCCGCAATATTTATGGTGGACATTACCATTTGTTTTTTGAGGAAGTGTGGTTTTGTTTGTGTATGTGTGCATTGTGTTTGTGTAGTGTACAGTGGTGTCGTTACCGACGCTGAAGCCAATGCTACCTCCACCAGCCTATTGATTGCAGCCCATTCGCTGGTCCGTTGTGGGTCAAGAGGGGGGCCCCCACATTCAACATCCCAACCCGGCCGCCAACCGGTACTACAGGACATGGGGGATTTTTACCTACGTTACTTGGGTCAGCCCAGGGTCCGCTGGTGAGGCGCCATTGGGACCCAAAGCTTTTGCCGCCAGCAGGAGTACCGAACCTCCTGCTCCCTCCTCCACATTCCGGGGTTCGCCAGGGGTTGTAGCACAAGCCTCGCTCCTGTGTGTAGTGTCCTGTGTTATGTGTTAGGACCGTGTTGGGAGAGTTGAAGGGAGGAGAAAGGAAAGGAGAGGGAGGAAGGGATTTCGAACCCAACATGCTTGTTCACCCGATATCTGAAGAATCAGAGGAACAAACATGGAGGGCACGTTGGATCAGCATCTAGGCCTATCACCTAGGGTGAACCAACGCTTGCTCGGGGCCGCAGGGACGCCAGCCCTGTAGGACCTGAAGGGTCCCCCCCTACGGGGTCTATAGATGATTATTAATCGAAGTGTTGCCACATTATCGAATAAATTATCTCCCATCTAAAGTGACCCGTATTACCAATGATTCGCAAAGACTAACAAGGCAGTGGAAAAAAAACAAAAAAAAAAAACTGCAAATTATTACACAAAGGTTTATAATTCAATAACGAGTCCGGTAAAAGCTCGTTATTTAATTG
The DNA here is from genome assembly GCA_030762985.1 of Adelphocoris suturalis. Lineage (NCBI taxonomy): Eukaryota > Metazoa > Arthropoda > Insecta > Hemiptera > Miridae > Adelphocoris > Adelphocoris suturalis. The sequence goes on along the minus strand of CM061051.1, from coordinate 2,267,147 downwards.
GCGGTAAGCCCTGCCTGACATGGAAATTTCTTTGTACACATCTCAAAAGAATTAAGGGATCACTTTTTCTTGTATACCTATATACTTCATCAAAGTTCATATTATATCTCATGATTAGGTACCTAATGGAGATGGGAAGCACTCCATTCTTTTTATTTTTTCTAAAACACTGAGAAAGACCAGCGATATCAAGCTCCGACATGAGCCAAAACTGAATCGAATTTGAGCATTTTTCTCAAGAGAAGTAACCCCCTCCCCCCTAATTTTTGAGGTATCAAAGTGAAACTTGAAGAGAGTTTATGGGTTGCCTGATACTAAGTTTTAAGCAAATAAAAATCAGAAAAAAATCAAAAACCTTTTGGACAACCGGAGGGCGGGGGTTTGGATGCTTAGAAATATGTTTTCTCCACTTTTGCCGAGTGACGCCTCATTTCAAAGGTTTTTTAGTGCTGAACACGATGGTGAAACCAGAATTTCGATATCTTATTCCGTTATCAGATTAAAGCTGATAACCATGAAGAAGCACGATCCATTCTTTTTTTGCTCATGTCAGAGCTTGATATTGCTGGTCTTTCACCGTGTTTAAGAAAAAACAAAAAGAGTAGGGTGCACCCCATCTCCATTAGGTACCTTAATCATGAGATATAAGATGAACTTTGTCCGATTGATCTGGGGTCTTTGGCGTCTACAAGAAAAAGTGATCCCTTAATTCTTTTGAGGCGTGTATAACATTACCTTCTACTGGCTACTTGAAAATGTATTTTTATGAAATTAGTTTTCGTAAATAATCCTAAAGTGATACAAAACAATTTTTTTTCTATATCACGTTGGTCGATACTTTAATTTAGACTATCTAATACGCAATGGATCATTTGAGAGGTAGGTAATCATTGGCAACTCAGAGGTTAGACAAAAGGACCTTATATATATATATATATATATATATATATATATATATATATATATATATATATATATATATATATATATATATATCGTCGTTTAAGTTGCAACATAGCATATCTCAAAAAATTGGATATTGAGATATCGTTGAGGAAACTCCTGAGATGTGTGGTGTTCCCGCCAGTTTTTAGATGTGCGATGTTGTCAAAGACCTCGATTGCCGCGCAGCCACGTGTCAGCTGGATGAACTGTTGCTATCAACATTTCGGGCGCGGAAATACGAATCCAACGGTATGCATAACTCAATATCCCATTTTTTGAGATATGCTATGTTGCAACTTAAACGACGATATATATATATATATATATATATATATATATATATATATATATATATATATATATATATATATATATATATATATATATATATATATTTTTTTTTTTTTCACCGATCAAGAGTGGTTTCCCTTGCATCTACAATGCACTAATATGATTAGACAATGGTTTATTATTTCTGCATTAGATAGCTCATCTGCCCAATTACTATAGATTATTGATAAATCGTCAAAAAACGTTATTAGAATCTCGATTACTGATCGGATTCTCCATGCTGATGAGATCTAAACTCCCTTTCGTATCAGCCTATGGAGGAATACTATTCTGACCATTAAATAACGCCAAAAATGAAGTAAGATCATTACAGGCAAGTTCAAACGACCATATGATTATCTAGTAAGACCTGTTCCCACCCAATGGACAGGACCTGGATCTTTGAAACAACTTCCTATAGATTTGACTCCTATAACTCTCGTAATGTACTTTAGGTCAGGAAAACACGTCGAATGTTTCTCTTCCCTACTCCTGCCTTGGAGAAAAAGGCCTTGTAATTATTGATTGGATAGAGGAAAAATCAATAGAGGCAACTAGTTCAGGGTAGGGTGAAATGGCTATTGGCAAGGCCGCACAATGTCCAGACGCGGCAAAACCCCCCAAATCCAAGGTGAGGTTAAAATCAATTTGATTTTAATTTCTAGTTTGGGAAAAGGATGCAGAATTCAATTAGCGGAGAAAAACTATCGTAATGTAAACCAACAAAAGTGCAAAAGTCGAAAGGAGTGCGCTCTACTTAAAAAATGAATTCTATATTTAATGCACTTACTGACTCGCAGGATTTTTTTTCATTTTCCTTTTTCTACTTGGTTCAGATATCCGTAACATTGACATTCATACAGGAAAAGTTAGCAATTACATTATTTCCTCGCTGTATTTTTCACGTTTTAGCGATCTATCCATTTATTTGGCAGTTTTTTTCAAAAGCTCCTCTAATCTCCTGCTCCAAAACAAAATTTCTCGACTGTTTGAGGTTCAGTGTGACGCCCACTGAATGTTCAAAACAGCCTTCCTACAGCCAACCAGCTTACAGTATTTGTTTTCACAAATTATTGCTGACGGAACCGTGAAATCCAACATAATAAGCTAGTAGATATTTATGGTATTAGATCCCCGTTGTGTGGCACATGGTTTTCGACTGTATATTATATACTGACCGAGCAATTGAAAAGCTGCTAAATAGCAAAAGTTCCAGTCTTGCAACATGGCCTAAGGACCAAATTTGTTCAGAAAAGGTTAGAAAATACATCTTGGTGACGGTAGAGTTTGCTGGGGCTAGTTGCAATGGATACAGCAACCTAAAAAACATGTTCCACGAGACCCCACATGCCTATGTAGGTAACTGAAACCTTCAAAATCCCCCATTTTCACCCATTCCACCCAATCGTGCGGAGTGGCTGACTTATGACCCACCTAAATCAATTCTACGTACAAAATAAAATTGAAAACGACACCTCACTTCCCTATGTAACAAAAAACACAGAAAACCCATTTTTACACTCATTTTTCACCATTAGATGTGGAGTTATTGGGCGGGCGAGATGTTTGGACCAACCAGGGACCAAACAGAACCCTTGTGCGAAATTTCAGAATTCGTAAACCGATTCTAAAGGTTTTTGCCACTTTTCATGGTTTCTGGAACATAGTGGACCGTACGCATGTACTCAGCTGTGTTCAAACAGCTTCCTCAGATAGTTCCTCAGTTCAGGACGCGGAAATGCCCGAAACTCCCACTGGAAGCACAGTAGAACGTCCAATACTAGTATATGGCAGCTGATAACAACCGGGAAGAAACTAATTACAAAATTATTCAGAAAGTGTTTCTGCCCGTAGTATGAGTAATAGACAAAGTAGTTCGGATAATCTCTTTGGTCGTATGAACATGCCTATACGGATCATATAGCTCTAAAATGGAACCTGAGACTAAGATGATGCACATGCTTGAACTTATAGAAGTGGGCTAAACATTTTCATAGATCCTACTCCATCTGGGGGTAAAGCAGAAAATTGCAATCTCGATTATTGATCGTGATTCTCCACGCTGATGAGATCAAACCTCCAACCTGCATATTTGGCTTAGGAGGAATTGTATTCCTTGTATTGATTTGTACTCTGATCATCAAATAACGCCCACAAATGAAGTAAAACCGTGTTTTGCAATCATCTAGTCATTCAGCCGAGGAAACTTTATAAATTTGTACGCGTGCTCTTATTTCATGTTTTTCTTAAATGTTGTTGATAATGTTTTGTTTTGTCAATTTCTGTTGTCCCCGTTGGTGTGATCGTTCACGTGGAGCTGTGGCGTTGGTCGGGTCGGTCTGGCTGGGCCCTGGAACCCCCTTCTTGTCGGTTTTTTCCCCCTTAGGGTAGTTTTTTTGAGTTGCTCGTGGGAAGCCGCCGTGGAGGGTTGGGCTTGGGCCCAGTTTGGGCATGGCTCGGCCGGTGCCATACAGGGCAAGCTATAATTTTTTTGCTTCTCCCTTTTATTTATTTATCACAGAAATTTATTCTCTACTTGAACAATGATTTGGACGATTCTTGATGGCATTGATTGTTATGGATGTAGTGACAAATTATGTGTGTTTATTGTACCTGACGTTTGTTATATACCTGTGGTATGGAAAACAATAAATTCTCTCTCTCTCTCTCTCAAGAAAAAAAGAAGGAGGAGCTCATTGTCACGAGCTTCGAGAGAGAGAGAGAGAGAGAGAGAGAGAGCATTATATTTAGTTCTAAACATTCAACAAGATACATAAATACAATATATTGTGTACATTATCAAACACCATGCCTCCTTGATAGCTTGTAAATCAACGTTTAAACTTTCTATCGATGTTTCATGGAAACGCTGTAAATCGTCGATCGCTGATAACAGTGTAGTCGTTGATTGCATTGGTGAAACCCGTTGGTGTTAAATCATCGGTCAAATCTCTGGTTCGGTTAAAGAATGATCTACTTTATTCATGGTAAGTGATTTTTGGTGAAACCGGCCCTAAAGAGTGAATCACTATAAACAGCGGTGAGAGCTCTGCAGCTAATTTTGTTCCTGTTCAACTCAAGATGCTGAACTTTAGGACGAGATCCCTCTGTGTGTGGTACCTATAGTATAATTACAAACTTTAAACCAGTAAAATAAATTTACTGAGTCCAGTAAATAATTGGACCAGCGATGCAACCGCAAAGAGAGAGAGAGAGAGAGAGAGAGAGAGAGAGAGAGAGAGAGAGAGAGACAGAAAGAGAGAGAGAGACACAGACACACCTTTATATATATTTTTATTTATTTACACTTAAATCGGACACTAACTATTCGCAAAGGAATTCATAAATAAATTTCAAAACTTTTATCGACGTTTCACTTTTTGCGTTATTATGACTGGGATGTGGATGAAACTCTTCTTAGCAATCGCGTGTAGATGTTGATTGATGCGGTTGAGTGTGCATGATGCTGTCTCCATGATGGTTACGCTGGTAAACATCACGACTGTCCCGGAGGTTCGATATGAGCAAATTAGGGGAACATTTAGAATGAGATGAAATATAAATAATAATGGTGGGATGGTTTAGAATTGAAAATTTCCAAAATTTTTCTCGTGGAAATCCGTTTCCATTTTGAATAACGACCACTACTGATCGTGATCAATCGTATATATAAGCTATTCGACAGCAGTTCGGTAGCAGTTGTTGTGGTGTGATCCAGCAACAATAGCTGCTCCAAAATCCTGCTCATCTGCTGAGTTCGCTGCTGCACAGCATGAGTCAGTAGATTGTAAAGCGACAGATAAACAGACAGACAAACGGAGTTTCATTCTTATAAATAATAGAGATTATATATATATCGTGGAGCGTCAACAGTACTCGACTGTTAATTGATGGAGCGAATCAACCTCATATTATTGCAAATAGAATATTACTGACGACCACACGGGAGGGCCACTAGCGTACTAGTATCCGTCCATTTTAGACTATCCATCCGACAGTAGCCCCCTCCCGGCTCACGGATATAAAAGGCGCCTTTGTGAAGGGACCTACTGAATTAAACTCTAGACGTTTCATACGTAGGTTCTATTGAATAAACACTTCACTTCGTATTACTAAAACAGTTGTCTTCTTTAAATTATCCCCTACTCTCTGATTATTATTCATCATCGATAGAGTTGGGGATAATTTAAAGAAGACAACTGTTTTAGTAATACGAAGTGAAGTGTTTATTCAATAGAACCTACGTATGAAACGTCTAGAGTTTAAGTCAGTGGGTCCCTCCACAAAGGCGCCTTTTATATCCGTGAGCCGGGAGGGGGGCAACTGTCGGATGGATAGTCTAAAATGGACAGATACTAGTACGCTAGTGGCCCTCCCGTGTGGTCGTCAGTAATATTCTATTTGCAATAATATGAGGTTGATTCGCTCCATCAATTAACAGTCAAGTATTGTTGACGCTCCACGATATATATATATAGTACTGTGTATATTTATCTTTGTGATAAGCAAGGTGTTATTTTGCGCTGTAAATTTTTTTACTCTGTATTTGTTGATGGTTTTCAATGAGGTGAATGAGCTTATGAACTACGTTTGTTCATTCTGATTTTAATCTACATTTTTCTACTTGTAAAGATGCATGTATATATATATAGATATATATGTAAAAAAATTTCTAATAACAGTTAAAAATGATCAAATTTATACTTTTCAATAGAGTTTTAGCCAAAAAAAAGTTGATCAACAACGAAATTGAACATTACATAATTTACGCACAAAATTATGCAGAAAATTTTACTCAAATTTCATTGATATTTGCTGAAAAATATATAAAATACTACCAAAAAGAGCAAAAAACTCCGCAACATTATGGCAGTTTTGGTGCCTTAAACTTAGTAGTTAACTATATTATGCTATTTTAATTATGTTATAAGCACTCAAAATGATCGAATTTCAAAACAGTTCAAAAAATGTCAAAACAATATATTTTAAAACAATATGTTTTGTCACATAATATAATACTATTATTTACGAAAATTCGTTCATACGATCATGCTGCATGACTTTTTTTTTAATAAGGGGCGTAGGAGGAGGGCACTCCTAGTGGTCCCTGCGATACTCCTGAGACAAGGGCCAACCCGGAACTGTGGTTGGCCCCTCTCTTTCTTCGGCTTTAAGCCTCTTCTATCTTGACTTTTCGCCCTCGAGATGCCTCGTTCTTTATTCACATATACATAATATATACATACATCTGTTATGTATATATTATAGATTATACATTAGGTACATGCAGAAATGACGAGTACCTAATGTTACACCCCCCTACAATTTGAAAATAGTAGGGCCGAATGGACAAGTCTGGGACGAAACTGGCTTTAATATGCAAACCAGTTTTTTATTCTTCCTGTACAATTCGAAAAATGTCAGTTTCGTCCTTTGTTACATTTGAAAATCTACGTTTGGTTACTTTTCCATTTTGAATAATGACCACTACTGATCGTGTTCAATCGTATATAAGTAGCTATTCAACAGAAAGATGAATTCGATGGGAACGATCAGTAGAGACACCCCTTAGAACGTTTAATATTGTTGATAAGACTTCTCAATATGCTCTAGAATTAATACTGCGTATAAACAAAAACAACTTAGATGAATGAAGAAATTTTTATTTGTTCAAATTTAGTGGCCGATAGACTTGAAGATGAAGGAAAGATGAAGGTGAAGACAAAAGTAAAGACACAGGAGAAGATCAAGTTGACAACAAATCACTGTCTTAAGTCTCCAAGAGTGCGTTGAAGTTCCCTGAAACAAAGTAATCGTTTTATTAATACGGTTAGAAGCCAAGCATATTGTATTAAGGCACTAAAATTGGGGGAAGAGTGACAATTTAACCAAGATACAAACCTTTGGTGAATAATGAAAAAATCTGTATTTGTTGAAAAATGGTGGACTGAATAACCCAACCAAGATACAAACATTCTTACCTTTGGTGATTACTGAAAAAGCTGTATTCGTTCAAAAATGGTGAGCGATTGTGGAATATGGTGAAGGTGACGACAAATAGGTGGTGATGAATGCTTATCTTTGATTTCAGAGAACTCCATGGGTGCGTTGAATGTGCCTGAAATAAGATAATTGTTATTAATACGGTTAGAAGCTGAGCTTATTCTGTAAATGGCAATAAAATTGAGGGAGGAATGATTTATCAACCAAGATTCAAACATTCTTACCTTTGGTGATTAATGAAGAAATCTGTATTCGTTCAAAAATGGTGAACGATAGTGAAACAAATTCAAGGTGATGATAAATAAGTGATGATGGATGGTTATCTTTGATTTCAGAGGTCTCCAGGGGTGCGTTGAATGTGCCTGAAATAAGATAATTGTTATTAATACGGTTAGAAGCTGAGCTTATTATGTAAATGGCAATAAAATTGAGGGAGGAAAGATTTATCAACCAAGATTCAAACATTCTTACCTTTGGTGATTAATGAAGAAATCTGAATTCGTTCAAAAATGGTGAACGATAGTGAAACAAATTGAAGGTGATGGTAAATAAGTGATGATGGATGCTTATCTTTGATTTCAGAGAACTCCATGGGTGCGTTGAATGTGCCTGAAATAAGATAATTGTTATTAATACGGTTAGAAGCTGAGCTTATTCTGTAAATGGCAATAAAATTGAGGGAGGAAAGATTTATCAACCAAGATTCAAACATTCTTACCTTTGGTGATTAATGAAGAAATCTGTATTCGTTCAAAAATGGTGAACGATAGTGAAACAAATTCAAGGTGATGATAAATAAGTGATGATGGATGGTTATCTTTGATTTCAGAGGACTCCAGGGGTGCGTTGAATGTGCCTGAAATAAGATAATTGTTATTAATACGGTTAGAAGCTGAGCTTATTATGTAAATGGCAATAAAATTGAGGGAGGAAAGATTTATCAACCAAGATTCAAACATTCTTACCTTTGGTGATTAATGAAGAAATCTGAATTCGTTCAAAAATGGTGAACGATAGTGAAACAAATTGAAGGTGATGGTAAATAAGTGATGATGGATGCTTATCTTTGATTTCAGAGAACTCCATGGGTGCGTTGAATGTGCCTGAAATAAGATAATTGTTATTAATACGGTTAGAAGCTGAACTTATTCTGTAAATGGCAATAAAATTGAGGGAGGAAAGATTTATCAACCAAGATTCAAACATTCTTACCTTTGGTGATTAATGAAGAAATCTGTATTCGTTCAAAAATGGTGAACGATAGTGAAACAAATTGAAGGTGATGATAAATAAGTGATGATGGATGGTTATCTTTGATTTCAGAGGACTCGAGGGGTGCGTTGAATGTGCCTGAAATAAGATTATTGTTATTAATACGGTTAGAAGCTGAGCTCATTCTGTAAATGGCAATAAAATTGAGGGAGGAATGATTTATCAACCAAGATTCAAACATTCTTACCTTTGGTGATTAATGAAGAAATCTGTATTCGTTCAAAAATGGTGAACGATAGTGAAACAAATTGAAGGTGATGGTAAATAAGTGATGATGGATGCTTATCTTTGATTTCAGAGAACTCCATGGGTGCGTTGAATGTGCCTGAAATAAGATAATTGTTATTAATACGGTTAGAAGCTGAGCTTATTCTGTAAATGGCAATAAAATTGAGGGAGGAAAGATTTATCAACCAAGATTCAAACATTCTTACCTTTGGTGATTAATGAAGAAATCTGTATTCGTTCAAAAATGGTGAACGATAGTGAAACAAATTGAAGGTGATGATAAATAAGTGATGATGGATGGTTATCTTTGATTTCAGAGGACTCGAGGGGTGCGTTGAATGTGCCTGAAATAAGATTATTGTTATTAATACGGTTAGAAGCTGAGCTCATTCTGTAAATGGCAATAAAATTGAGGGAGGAAAGATTTATCAACCAAGATTCAAACATTCTTACCTTTGGTGATTAATGAAGAAATCTGTATTCGTTCAAAAATGGTGAACGATAGTGAAACAAATTGAAGGTGATGGTAAATAAGTGATGATGGATGCTTATCTTTGATTTCAGAGAACTCCATGGGTGCGTTGAATGTGCCTGAAATAAGATAATTGTTATTAATACGGTTAGAAGCTGAGCTTATTCTGTAAATGGCAATAAAATTGAGGGAGGAAAGATTTATCAACCAAGATTCAAACATTCTTACCTTTGGTGATTAATGAAGAAATCTGTATTCGTTCAAAAATGGTGAACGATAGTGAAACAAATTGAAGGTGATGGTAAATAAGTGATGATGGATGCTTATCTTTGATTTCAGAGAACTCCATGGGTGCGTTGAATGTGCCTGAAATAAGATAATTGTTATTAATACGGTTAGAAGCTGAGCTTATTCTGTAAATGGCAATAAAATTGAGGGAGGAAAGATTTATCAACCAAGATTCAAACATTCTTACCTTTGGTGATTAATGAAGAAATCTGTATTCGTTCAAAAATGGTGAACGATAGCGAAACAAATTGAAGGTGATGATAAATAAGTGATGATGGATGGTTATCTTTGATTTCAGAGGACTCGAGGGGTGCGTTGAATGTGCCTGAAATAAGATTATTGTTATTAATACGGTTAGAAGCTGAGCTCATTCTGTAAATGGCAATAAAATTGAGGGAGGAAAGATTTATCAACCAAGATTCAAACATTCTTACCTTTGGTGATTAATGAAGAAATCTGTATTCGTTCAAAAATGGTGAACGATAGTGAAACAAATTGAAGGTGATGGTAAATAAGTGACGATGGATGCTTATCTTTGATTTCAGAGGACTCCATGGGTGCGTTGAATGTGCCTGAAATAAGATAATTGTTATTAATACGGTTAGAAGCTGAGCCTATTGTGTTCAAGGCACTAAAATAGGGGAAGGAGTGTAAAAATTCGTATACTGGCTTCAGTTCACTTAATTTATTTAGTTTGAGTTTCTTGCCATAAAATTGGGCAATTCTTAAATTGCTCTAATTTCGATACAATTCAAAATATTATAATACAATGCGATAGGTAATTTAAGAAAATTCGCTCATTCGATCATGCTGCATGGCTGGGACTGTTTCAGAAATGGACGAAGTGATCTGACGATCGTTCACCGAATTTCCGAAGAAAATGTATATATAAGAGTTTGTGTGTGTGGGTGTGCTTACTGCCAAAGCTAACCTATGGGTTAGTCTTTGGTAGGCTTACTAAAGGGAGGCTGCTTGAGTTAGATCGTGAAGTTCGTTGTTCTGTGCGCTCTTGGCTAGGCGTCCCACCTAGTGTCCCTAGTGCGTATATTCATGCACCGGTCAAGGCCGGTGGGCTCGGTATTGTCTCTCTGTCAGCCAGCAGCATCCCATGATCACGCCGCCAGCGCCTGCTTGCCTGTAGGGGCTCGAGCTGAGAGGTCGCCCGAACTGCAGCTGACTGGACTTCGTTCGGTAGCAGTTGTTGTGGTGTGATCCAGCAACAATAACTGCTCCAAAACCCTGCTCATCTGCTGAGTGCGCTGCTGCACAGCATGAGTCAGAAGATTGTAAAGAACTCCAACATTACTCTTAGAAAAGTGTTGCATGGTTGCTGCATTCTACGTCACGGTTGCCAAGTATGTAGCAGGTGCTTTGTCATCCGTCAGTCGGGAAGCCTACAGGGAGAAACTATATCACTTACCAAGTGAGCAGGGTGAGAAGCGGGATAGTGTTGCCGTCAAGCCAGATGGGTCTGTCATAATCCTGGGTGTTCAAGTTGTCAGTGGTAGTGTTGTTTAGGAGCAAACCTAGTGGGCTAAGATAAGTAAATGTGATAGGAATGATCTGCGGCAAGCGATATCTGAGCTAATAGGAGTGGCAAAAAATAACATCAAGGTCATGGCTGCGACCGTTTCATGGCACGTGGTGTGGTGCGGGAAAAGCGCCAGTGAGTTACTCGAGTTGGACATCTTGGCAGAAGTACTCCGTGGTATCGCCACTCGCATCCTGAGGGGTTCTTACTTGAACTGGTGGTCATTTTATAAGGGCACTTCCTTCCCTCCCCATTCTTCCTCTTCATCCATCCGCAACATCCCCCTCTAAAGCCGGCGTCGGGTAAACCTGGGCGTCCTCCCCACTTTTTATTTTTTTATTTTTAAATTGAATGGTGTGCTCCCTCCTCCGTCTTTGAGGGGAGATTTGTAAGGAGAAAAAATAGTGTGTGTCATTACAGACTGATGTTGAAGACTGAGGTGTTGAGGCTCGGGGAGCAGGTAGGCCGCCTACCAGAAGGATCTGAATGTTGCAGTTTATGTGCAGGGGTTCATTCCACGGGTTAAGGAAGCGACTGTGGCAGGGCATCAGGGAGGGGTTCCCCCTATGTTGATGCAGAGCACCAAAGCAAGCAAGAAAGCGGGAATACCAGCGGGTCCAGAAGTTGTGGAGGATGCATCCAGCTCGTGTAGCTGCGGAGGTACTGAAAAGACCTGGGGATGAGTAAGATTTGCCCCCTCTCCAGGAGTTTGTGGACTATTGCGAGCCACTCTTGAGTGCTCCCAGCAACAACCCTGGTGATCTGGTGGTACCCCCAGCTTCCACCAGGGATTCCTCGCCCAGCATTCTGTGCATGCCGGAGCTGCATGACGAGGTACATATGTGCCGTTTCAAAAACTCCACTTCAGCTAGACCTGATGGGGTTTCTCCTTGGCGCTGGAACAAATTACCAAAGACAGTCAGGCTGCTCATTGTCAAACTGTTTCTTCAATCAGGAACACCCCCCAAAAGCGATGGCCTGTGCTTGGACGATACTTTTCACAAAAACGGGTTTGGTGGGCCTGGAGTGTACCCTCTGATATCTATATCGTCTGTAGACTTCCGCCACTTCTAAAAATTTCTGGCTTCTCGTGCTCCAAGCTGTCATCTCGCTGGCCCGTATTATGAAATGGCAGCTCTATCTTGCCACTCTTGACATCGCTAAAGCCTTTGATCCTGTAAGCCATTTTGCTGGGGCACCTGATCGTTTAATTAAGTATGTGGCCTGGCACGAAGGTGTGACGATCCTTGATGCATGATGTGAGCTGTCAAGGGATGTTGTCCATGGGCTGGGGGGATATGCCAGGGGGATCCTCTGTCGCCACTCTCCTTTAACCTGGTCGTGGATACGGCCTTGGCTAAGCTTCCAGCTGAAATAGGGTTTGATCTTGTCCCTGGGGTGCGAATAGGTGCATTGGCTTATGCCAATGATGTCATCCTGATCGCTGAAACCCGTGAGGGCTTGCAGATCGCCCTCAATGCCTTTGCTGAGCCACTAGCCAGGTACGGTTGACCCTGATAAGAGGGGGTCAGTCTCCTTGGCCCCACCGGGTCGCCAGCATCAGGTGATAAGGAGTGTTTTGTCAAAGGACAGTCACCTATCTTCACCTGACCTGTGCTGGGGAATCGGGGGTACCTCGAAGTTAACTTTATATATGTGGCCACCATTGCACTAGCTCGTATCACCAAAGCTCCATTGAAGCCACAGCAGGAGCTGCGCCTCCTCCAAACGTACTTACTGCTACTGCTAATCTATGAGCAAGGTAGGCATGGGGCTTCAGAGGTCATTGGGGCCCGCGATTTTCGCCATTTTTATGCTGTTTGGGTGGCAACTTTAGCCACCTCAGTGAGGTGTTCAAGAAGAAGTAACGGGACAGTGGACATCCTTTGGCGTGCCTGTCAGGGTAAAAATGAGAATATCTATCATGTGATGCAGCAGTGTCCTTACACACGGATGCTGTTGCCAAACAGATCGCAGGCGCTTTGACATCCAGCAGTTGGGATGTCGAGAGTGAGAGACTATATCACATGCTGACTGACTGGGGCAAGAAGCCGGGTACTGTTTCCGTTAAGCCCAATGCGTCCGCAATAATCCTGGATGTCCAGGTTGTCAGTGGCGGTGTGAACTTGGAGCAGACCTGGTGGGCTAATAGATATAAGTATGACAGAAATGACCTACGGCAAGCGGTTTTCGAGCTAAAAGGAGTCTCAACCAACTACATCAGGATAATGGCCGCGACCGACTGCGTCATGGGACGGGGTGTGGTGCGGGAAATGTGCCACAGAGTTACTCGAGTTGGCCATCTCAGCTGGAGTGCCCCGTGGAATCACCACCCGCATCCTGAAGGGTTATCACTTGAACTTGTGGTCCTTTTATAGGAGCATTCCCTTTCATCCCACTCTTCCTCCTATCCTTCTGCAACTTCCCTCACACCTAGAGCCGGCGTCGGGTAAGCCAGGGCGTTCTCCACGCTTTTTTTCCATTTATTTGTTTATTTTTCAATTTATTGGTGTGCCCCCTCCGCCCTTGAAAGGAGTTTTGAAAAAAAAAAAAAAAAAAAAAATGAATCAACACAATTTTTTGTTTGCCAGAAAAGTGATACAATATTTTTGAACTCAAATTGATTAAATTTCAAATCAAATTAATAAAAATATAATACAATAAATACGCACTAAAAGCGATTAATTTGCTCATATGGTCATGCTGCATGACTGAAATCATACCTACCGATTTTCAGCCCAATATCACTATTGTTTTTCTCCACTTAAATTGCTCAAAATTATTATTTGCCGTGGCATTTCACAGGTTAGGTTATTTCAAATCAGTCCACACTAATAATGATTTAAAAAAAATTATAGCACAAGTTACCTGTGTTAAAAAGTTCGTGGGCAGTACTTCGATGTTTGTAGAAATTCCCCTTGGTATCAGTTCGGTATTCAGTTTTGTCAGTATTCATTCTCGCTGGTCTCATTTTTATTTATTTTTTATTTATTCATTAATATTTTTTTTCTTACTTTAAATTTCTTGTGTTGTACTTTCTCCAGAATTTGGGCGTGATAAGCAACAATTTCGTAGTATCTCAGAAAAGAATGTAATGATTATTAAGAAATACCTGGATTATATACCGACGAACTATTTCTCTTACAGGTGGAATATGAATATCGTCAGTATGGTGTATGCAAATGTAACAGAAGTATGTAAATACAACAATCACGGTCATCTCCAGTAAGTACTTCATTTTCCAATAGATCGAATGCTTTTACTGATCAAAATTTAAGCTTTGCTATCCTGAAAAAAATAACAAAAATATTTAGTACTTTACCGTAATAATCGTTTCATTTATAACATTATTAATGTAGTAGACAATTTCAGGTTGATAAAAATATTGTCTCCAAATATCTCTAACCCAAAGTTCTTTGCTATTCAATCTATGAAGCTGAAATTTGAAATGGAGCGAGCACCATGTTCCTCCTATGTTTAGCCGAGGCTCAAGAAGATAGCAAAAGAGTGACTAGGACCTCCGTGCGGGGTCAATGGGCCGTTTTAATACCATTTTTGGATTCAAAGCAACTTGAAACGTAAACCAAAACATTTTGTGTTTGGTTGGCGGGGGAGGGGGGAGGGGGGGAAGGGTTGACAATTTTTTTTCTCGGTCTATTACAAATGTTGATTATTGAAAATAATAATCCAAAATATAGTCAAGCAGAATGAGCTAATCAGAAAATGATATACGTATAATAATTTGTTTTAGCGATTTTTTGCAGTTTTAGTACTATAACAATTCATTGTATTCGTGGCCCATAGAAAATATTATCTATTCAAGTTTAATCCAAATTCTTTGAGCAATGCGAGGAGATATAGAGTATATCTGATAGGAGATATATAGCTGATTAGAGTGGTACCCCTGTTTGTAACGATAGTTTATCACACCCTGAGAGGTTCCGTTCAAAAGTTAAGTTCCTCTAGTTGAATATGAATGAAATAAGCTACTGAGATCACTCTGCTGATTAGTGTCGTACACCAAGTTTTAAATTATAATTTTTCACACCCTAAGAGGCCCAGAGTATGACTCCTGAATATTCAGCCCCTCTAGTTGAATATGAACGAAATGAGCTACATAGTTCACTCTGCTGATTGGAGTGGTATCCCGAGATTTATCCCTAGTTATACTCTATCGCATCCAGAGACTCCCCGCTCAGAAATCCATCGTACCAAGCCTGACATTTCATTCGTCTTTTGTTATCCCAGAGATGCTCCCCGTCAATTTTCAACGTCCTACTTTAAACAAGAGAAATTTTAGCTCACTCAGCTGATCAGGATGGCGCTTCTCATTTTGCTCGTCCCTTCTCCCAACGAGACGTTCGCGAACAATCAAGTTGAGACACGAGGCTCGAGACCCTGACTTGCTCTCCAGTTCGGCTATCCACTGCGTGGCATTCCCAGCGCTCCGGTCGCCATGAGATTTTATACAGATCAGTTTTCTGCTTAGATTAGTGGTCTGGATGCTCGCTACGCTCGCATCTCAAAAAAACATAACATCACGTATTCAATCCCTTAGTAAGAATTTAGATTAATTGGTCAGGGTCTTGTCTCGTGTCTCAAATTGATTGTTCGCGAACGTCTCGTTGTTGTCCCAGAGAGGCTCCCAATCAATTTTCAACGTCCTACAGTGAACAGGGGAGATTTTAGCTCACTCAGCTGACCAGGACGGCGCTCCTCATTTTGCTCGTCTCTTGCTGTCCCAGGGACGCTCCCTATCAAATTTCGACATCCTACTCTGAATAGGAGAGATTTAAGCTCGGTTTAGCCATCGTTATGATTAATATTACGGCTCGTGGTCAGCTAATCCTCACCAAACTCAGCGAGGCACAACTTCCTAAAATGTTGTCCATAAAAATAAATACATAAACAAATATATATATGAAGACATCTGAAAATGTATGAGTATTTTAAACGTGTTCTACACACTCTGAAACGCATAAAAAAGCACCCCCACTCCCAAGTGTCACCGTGCCGATGGCTGTAATACATCTTTTCTACAAAAAGTTGGGTAAAAGTTCCAGAACGGTCCCAGAGTTGTAAGGTACGAGGAAATTAGGGTGCCTCGAAACGGATTTCTGTAGGTAGAAATTCTGGGGGTAGCTTCGAAAATTATCGAGCCCATTTTAATTGTTCGCTAATAGATGATGCAGACTTTGGTTTTCTAATTGGACAAATTCTGGGAAAAGTAGCTTCAAAAATTAATGGAGTGTATTGTAGGCATTGCATCACATTAATGTCATTATATGCAAGTTCAATGATTTTTATGAAGACTCCCTAATCACAGAATTCTTGGAATATAACAGATTCCACATTACAAAATAAATTATGCTGGATCATCTAATGTCTGGTTTCCGGAGGAACCGAAGCTGTGTTGATTTGAACAACACTCTTCGAATCATACTGGAACAAAGCTTGGAATGGCAGAGCCCCTTGTACGCACTCTTCATCGATTTCCAGAAGGCTTTCGACTCTATCAGCAGGGAGGCGATGTGGAAAGCTCTACAAGTGTATGGAGTCCCACCGAAGATTCTTAGGCTCATCCAGAAGATGTGCGACGGTTTCACATGCCAGGTGGTCCACGACGGTGCACTAACCTCAGACATTCCCATTCAAACGGGATGTCGGCAGGGGTGCGTGATGTCTCCAATGATTTTCCTGGTTGTCTTATACCTCTTGATGAGGATGACGATCGGACGAAGGAAGAGAGGGATCCAGTGGGGTATTCACGATCGTCTGGAGGACCTCGATTACGCAGATGACGTCTGTCTCTTGGCACAAAGGTTTAGTGACATGACCCACAAGCTAGAGAAGCTGAGCGAGTTTTCTTCCAAGGCCGGGCTCAAGATCAACGTCGGGAAAACAAAAGAAATCCGAATCAACGTTCCACTGAGGGATCCCCTGGTGGTCGATGGAAGCTCTATTGAGCGTGTGGACTCGTTCCAGTACCTGGGCAGCAACGTCGACACTCAAGGGGGCGCTGATGGTGACGTTAAAAGCAGGATCAGGAAGGCGAATGGTTCTTTCGTTCAACTATACCCTGTATGGAAGAACAGGAACATCTCTCCGGGGACGAAACTTCGTCTATTCAACACGAATGTCAAGTCGGTGCTCCTGTACGGCTGTGAGACGTGGAAGGTCACTGTGGTTCTTTCCCGGAAGATACAAGCTTTTGTGAACCGTTGTCTTAGACGGATCTTAGGGGTGTGGTGGCCCGAAGTAATCTCGAACGAGGCACTGTGGGCACGAACAAAACAATCTCCTATCGCAACCGAGATTAGGAAGCGAAAATGGAAGTGGATCGGCCACACCCTTAGAAAGAATGAGGACTCCGTGGAACGCCGAGCGCTGGACTGGAACCCGCAGGGGTCTCGACGGATAGGTCGTCCTCGGAAGACGTGGAGGAGATCCGTGGAAGAAGAAGCGAGCCGTGCTGGGAAAACTTGGAACGAGATTAAGGTCCTGGCCAGAGAGAGGGAAGAATGGCGTAACTTCACACAGGCCCTATGCTCCTGAATTGGAGTGACAGGATATAAGTCAAGTAAGTCATCTAATGTCAATAATCAATGATTCAGTTGGTTCCGAAAGAAAAACAAGTATATCAGCGCTCACGAAGTGAGTCACACGATAGCGCATTTTATTGTAAGAAGATCTGCGGTAAATAGACGCTTCCAGCGTTGAATAGTAGACAGACTGGCTTTGGAGTTCACTCCGCTGATCTATGACCTCTCATGCGTCAGCGGCCCCTGATACATCTTGATGCTCGCCGTGATATAGATTACATCCATACCAAGTTTTATCAAAATCGGACGTCGGGAAGTGGCATTTGAAACGATTTTAAGAGGACATACATAAAGACATACATCGAGATTAAGTGAACACAATATATGCGTTGAATACAAAATGCGCTTAAAGAAAAAATAAACTTATACTCACTTTGAATCGGTGATGGTTGGCTTGAATTAGCTCAGACGTTTAATTATTTCTTTATTATTGTGTTCTTTCGATTGTTCTTACAGTATTTCTTTTTATCTTCGGTATTATGGTTTCTTCACCTCGTAAGCTTAGGGTCGTTTGACAATAGCTAATGAGACCAGCGCTTTACTCTTCAAAGTAGAACAGCTGGAAAAAATGTATTAGTCGAGAATATGAGTACATTTGATTGAGGAGATCAAATCAAATATTGAAATACAATCAAAGTTGCAGGTCACAACTCTTATAATATCGTGGAATACGTTTTATTATATTCTGGTTCATACATCAGTCCCATGTGTTTGGTGGAATCATAATATCAAACTTAAATTTAAGAAAAGGCTTGCTTTCTTGAATTATCTAGAAAGCAAAACTTAGGAAGTAAGTTCAGATGCAGTCGGATTTAACCAAAGTACTCAGTCATGCAGCATGGCTAATAGAGCGAATTTTCAAAGAAAAGTGTTAATAAAATTAAATTAGGCACAAATTCTTCATCGAAATTCCGTTAAACATTAAAATTCTCATATTTATTGTGTGTTTGTGTGACATTTTATCCTCGCGGTTGCGGATCTGTTTGTGTACTGTTTTGCTAAAATATGAAATTCATGTAGGAACGGGCTATAGAAAAAGAGAAAAAGGAAAGGGTAATAATAAAAACTCGAATTTATATTTCGGTTTATTATTCACTAATGACTAATGACACAATATTATAAGCCGAGAAAACAATTGTTCAGATTTGACGTCTTAATACGCTATGATGACCTGTATTTTATTAGTGCATCGGGATTTTTTCTAGAATTGGCCTCCCACCCACTGTTGTGAGCAGTAGCTTGTTGTCGTGATCCTGAATAATGAGAGCGTAATTTCGAAAATTCGTATATAACATATGAGACATTCTGGAACTTTTTCATATATATATATATATATATATATATATATATATATATATATATATATATACGTCCTTTCAGACGATAACGCTCCTTAGGATTGAGATAAAAATTCCGTTCTTGCGCCGAAAAATCAAGCTTTCCTAACGAAAGGAAGAGTTCGTTGTCTAGCATTTTTTGAGCACATTAAATTGGGCAAATTCCAAAAAAGTACTGAAAAATCACTAAAAATAGCAAAAACGGCTAAAATCGTTAAATTTATATTTTTCGCAAAATATTGCTAAATAAAGTTATTATATACAATAAAGCATCAAAAATGTATGTACAAAACTATGCTGAAAAATCTACTTAAATTACACTAAAATATACAAAAAAAAAAAAAAAAAAAAAAAAAAATCGATAAAAACTGCAAAAACTCAAATATCAAAAATATCTTTTTGAATTGCAAAATATTATATAGAATGAGTTTTTTGCCATAAAATTGGTAGTTTACAATTTCCTTTCCGTCAAAGTAATTGATTTTCAAAACAATGTAACTTAATATAGTATGATAATTTACGAAAATTCGCTCATACGATCATGCTGCATGACTGAGACTTCTTATTTTCATTCGGTTTTGGCGTGGAATTAGATGTGTACTTTTCCACCAGATATGCACATAACTTTTCCTATTAGGCATCCACAACAAGTACCTTCTCCCTGAGTTTGCGAGCTGCCCACCATGAGAGACTAAAGGGCTGTGGTACAATAGAGGCTGGTGGGGACCGAAAGGTAAAGTACCACCGCACCGTGTTGGGTATGTGTTGATCGAAAATGCAGATGGCTGGGCAACTCCTTGTGAAGATCCGAATACAGCTCCCTATTTCCTCTATTGCTAAACAGAGTGTTACTAAAACCATCTAAATAATCGCTATGCATGTACTGTGTCTTATTCAAATAGTATCCTACAGACAGTTTCCCTGTTCAGAACGTGCAGAAACGCATAAGTCCCCCTGGATGCATAGTTGAAGGACCAGCACCTAATACATGACAGCAGAAAACTAAAACCGGGGAAAAAACTAACTACACAATTATTTAGAAAGAGCTTCTGGCCATGGTGTAAATAGTAGACAATGAAGTTCGGATAATCTCTATGGTCGCATTGTAGCTCTACAATGGAACCTTAGACTACATGTCTCATTCCCTTTTGAAATAGATCATGAGTTCGTGTGCATGCTTGATCTTATGAGCGTGCTACAAAATTTCATAGATCCGACCTCGGTAAATTAGAATCTCGATTACTGGTCAGATTCTCGGGTGGTACTTTTAGTACCCGCAATATTTATGGTGGACATTATCATTTGTTTTTTGAGGAAGTGTGGTTTTGTTTGTGTATGTGTGCATTGTGTTTGTGTAGTGTACAGTGGTGTCGTTACCAAGGCTGAAGCCAATGCTACCTCCACCGGCCTATTGATTGCAGCCCATTCCCTGGTCCGTTGTGGGTCAAGAGGGGGGCCCCCACATGTCGTGCAATATCCCAACCAGGCCGCCAACCGTACTACAGGAAATGGGGGATTTTTACGGATGTTACTTGGGTCAACCCAGGGTCCCCTGGCGAGGCGCCGTCGGGACCCAAAGCTTCTGCCGCCAGCAGGAGTACCGAACCTCCTGCTCCCTCCTCCACATTCCGGGGTTCGCCAGGGGTTGTAGCACAAGCCTCGCTCCTGTGTGTAGTGTCCTGTGTTATGTGTTAGGACCGTGTTGGGAGAGTTGAAGGGAGAACAGGAGAAAGGAAAGGAGAGGGAGGAAAGGATTTCGAACCCAACATGCTTGTTCACCCGATATCTGAAGAATCAGAGGAACAAACATGGAGGGCACGTTGGATCAGCATCTAGGCCTATCACCTAGGGTGAACCAACGCTTGCTCGGGGCCGCAGGGACGCCAGCCCTGTAGGACCTGAAGGGTCCCCCCCTACGGGGTCTATAGATAATTATTAATCGAAGTGTTGCCACATTATCGAATAAATTATCTCCCATCTAAAGTGACCCGTATTACCAATGATTTGCAAAGACGAACTAGGCAGTGGAAAAAAAAAAAAAAAAAAAAAAAAAAACTGCAAAATATTACACAAAGGTTTATAATTCAATAACGAGTCCGGTAAAAGCTCGTTATTTAATTCGCGGTAAGCCCGCCTGACTTGGAAATTTCTTTGTATTACATTACCTTCTACTGGCTACTTGAAAATGTATTTTTATGAAATTAGTTCTCGATAAATAATCCTAAAGTGATTCAAAACAAAGTTTTTCTATATCACGTTGGCCGATACTTCAATTTAAACTATCTAATACGCAATGGATCATTTGAGAGGTAGGTAATCACTGTCAACTCAGATGTTAGAAAAAAGTACCTTATATATATGTATATATTTTCACCGATCATGTGTGGTTTTCCTTGCATTTACCCTTGCGTCTAAAGAACGCTGCAAATGATCAGACAATTGTTTATTATTTATGTATTAGATAGCTCATCTGCCCAATTACTTTAGATTACTGATAAATCGTCAAAAAACGGCCGTTCTTCGAAGATGGTGCCGTTTCTAGACCCCATAACCATTATATTAAAGGTGTGGAAAGGAAAAATTGAAAATAAAACTTTGAATTTAGTCGACCTAGATATGCTAAAGTTACCACTGCGCGACGGTCAGCGCACTGTGCGTAATTTGACCGATTTTACTTTTTTTCAAGTTGTTCTTTGATGGATAGTACAACATAGTTTTCAAAGTTAAACTTGTGTTTCAAGTTTTTTTTTTTTTTCATTTTTAAATGCAAGTTTTCTTTGAAAAAATGAGCCGTTAGGGTCAAATTGCCTTAAATCGCCCCATAATTCACCAAATTTTCACAAAATGTGTTCCAGGATGTCCAGGATCAAAATCAAGAACGAGTATGTTTGGGGGATCAAGTTTCCGTATGTATACCATAATATATATATATATATATATATATATATATATATATATATATATATATATATATATATATATATATATATATATATATATATATATATATAAGGCCATTATTGAAAATGATATACCAAAGTCATGCACCTATACTTTCAAATGTTAATTGCGATGATTTTATTCTTTGTTTCATTTTTTATATTTATTGAGCTTCTTGGAAGGAGTCTGTATTTCAGGGACAGAGCGTACCGGAAAGACCGGGTTTTCAAGCTGCTCTGTCCTGGTTTGTAAGGAACGTTCATAGCAGACAAACAATGACGACAAAATGTTACAATCATGTCTCGTTTACGACTGGCCGCTTACCTCACCTACCTACTAGTAAAATGTAGTTCAGCAGATAACTACAGACGATCGATAATTCGAGGGGGATATTAGTCATTAGAAGCGAAGGGATCTCCATTCATGAGGCGAAGCCGGGAGAAGGGGGTTGGAGTAACCATAGAGTAACCCCCTTGTTCCACCCCACCCCTCCACTGCTCTCATTCACAGACCCCTCCATCGCAAGTTCCTTCCGATTTGCAAAACCTCCCTCTTGCCATAATAAAACGACCCCACGTCGAAGGCGACCCCTCCACCCCCTTCCCGACCCCTCGTACTACAACATGGAAAGGATCAGGCGCCCCTCGGCCGTACACCCCTCTCATTTTCGCTATACCGACTTGAAAGTAAACGGAGCTCAAGAGGGTTTTTATTTACTTTTTTACTTAGACTTCTGGTTAATTAAACCCTGTTCGCAACATAAAGTCCAAGAGTCGCTGCAGGGTCTCGTGCGGCCCCTTTTTCTCATTATCTTGTTTTTGACTGTTTTTCAACTGAATGATATTAGCGAGATGTAAATAATATCATCAACTGTGTTGATCCATGGGAATTTCATTAAAGATAAAACGGGGAACCGACTCAAATATTTAGTATTCCAACACAAAATGGTAAATTATCTCACATACACCGTAATATGCAATAATTATGTGGGGTCTGACGCAAATGTTTCTCAATCCACTCGATCTCCTCAAAACAATTTTCTCACGGATTTATATAAGTGACGCGATTCCAATAACTCCTCCTACCTTCTTCCAAACTGGAATTCCTATCTTCTCCTTTACAATCTACTGGTGAATTAATACCTAATAAACTATTCAAGAAAGCACCTAACAACAAACAAAATAATAATAACACTTTAAACAATCACTAAATTGAAAAAGAGAAAAGTTGTCTCTAGATACAGATACGTCACTATTTGAGTGGTGTGATGGGACTTATCAAGAATCAAAGTACACTGTACATATAGGACATTTAACGCTGAGATCGAACGTGGGGTCAACAGTATTAAATTTAGTTATAGTAAAGTGAGAAAATTCTGATTTCAAAGAAGAAAAAACACGATTTTTCAGACAATTTTCAAAACATCCTATCTCAGAAGCGGATTGAGGGGACAAAATGCGATTGGCGACGTTCTACTCCATTTGTTTTGTGTTTTAAGCAATGTTGTTTTTGTTTGCTGCTACCAGCGAAAACGAGTGTCGTTTTATATAAGATTGCCTGATATTCAGGAGACATCCGTGGATATCAGAAGAGGTTCAGCCTTTTATTTGAGCAACCTGCCCACAAGAAAAATTGCACTCTTAATTTTCTTCTGTATTTGTTCATATGATTGTATAACTATGTGCCACCTGATACAGGCATTTGTGGTACTAGGATTTCGATGATTATTAATAATTTTTACGTAATCGGCCGCAGCTTACAATTACACAACTACAACATAAATGGTGACAACTTGAATACAATTTAATATGGTCCTGAGATGATAGCCATAACATTAAGATGTTAAATGCTATCAATGTGCATTGAAGACCAGTTCTCCTAGATGCAACATAGAGCCAATTCCAAATGAAGGGTCCAGGGGAAGAAGGGTATAAGTCCATTTTTAGCACTTTCCCAGGATACGAAAAGTAAAGTTCCACAGCTGCTTAACACTGAAAATCAGGGAATAAAAAATAATTTCAAGTCTAAACAGTGCAGTAAAAGTAGTTTATTTTGTAATATCAAAAGGAAAAATTCAAAATTCTTCAAAATGAACCCAATAACTCAAAAAATTTTAGAACATGTCTGGACTCTGATCCTTCTTCCCGACAATAAGTTCAGATCTCAGTTGTCATCTTCGTCCAGTGGCACATCATCGATGTATTCATCATCGCTTCCTTGTAAATTTTCGCTTGATTTGAGGTTATCATAAAATTGTACAGATGACGGTTTCACCAAAAACTGTTTCAATTGTTGAAGATCTTTATATTTCGCAGCTTTTATGGGGAGTTTGCCGTCGTAGATTCTCTTTAGGGGAATTTCAACTTCTGGTTTAGGTTTTCGCCCTCTTCGTTTTTTTCCAGTTTCTGCCAGAGTTTGGTTTTCTGTTCCAATAGGTTCTCGGACGATGGCAGAATTGTATGCTCCGGCAAAATTAAGTTTGTGGAACATCATTCTTGAATAGTCCTTTGAAAGTTTCAAGACTCTGATGGGCCTCACAGAGGGAAAGGGCAATTTTTGACATTTTAAAACGGCAAATATTCAGTCCAATTTTGGAATTCTACATTTTTTTCGCAGTCAACTACGGTGTAAGGAGACGGTTTAACCCTCGCGTTACGGAGTGGAGCGGGGGCTTTAATTCGGACTCCAACCTTTCTTCCCTGGTACCGCGTGGACTCAAATCCTTTTTCCCCTGCACGGCAAATCTTTTTCTTGCTATATCTCGTGACTTGAACCCTTCTTGCTTCCAATCGTTTTGCCATTCCATAGTACACCTAAAACTCTAACAGATGGCACCTCTACCTAAAAATCGACCAAAAGTGGACTTATACCCTTCTTCCCCTGGACTCTTCAAATGGCATGAGCAATGGCAGAGTGAGTGCACTGGTCTGCGAAGCTTTTCAGGACCTGTACAGGGTTGACCTGTACCATGTTGGCCCTTTCCGCACCCAACTTCGAGGAGGGATTCAATAACGGTCAACTGGGTTACCACTAGCTATCAGTGGCGTAGTTTGAGGAGGGAAAGGGTGGGCAGAGCCCCTCCATAAATTATAGAGGATGCAGAATTTTGTTGTATGGATATAGCCAAATTAATAATTTTACGCTTCCAACTTCAGTACCCAACACCTTCAATTAAAGAATGTAATTAGTAAAACACAACTACTATTATTATTATACGATTCTGGTTGCCATGCGGTCTTGAGACGCTCTTAAAGAAATTTTTATTTGGTTCGTTTGTGTAGGGGCAAAATGGCGTGGATATTGTACAGCCCCACGGAGCATAGTAAAATCACCTAGTCGACGAAACGGAAATGTGGATACTTCAAACTGAAATCAAGTCGTTCCCCACTACCTTCTGGGGCGAGCCCATATGCAATTTTTCCCTAGAAAAATATCCATTGTTCAGTATCCTCCTTTTCCCCTACTTCCCCTACTTTTCACTGCCTACTTGATCAGGCTTGGTTGTTCCTTTCAAAACAGTTTCCTGTTGTAATATATCATTAATTTACGAATAAAATCCGAGTTAAAATGAAGCAAGAATACAATAAATAGAAGCCTGCAGTGGTGATTGAAATAGTTAAATAGAAAAGATTAAAATAATCTAGTGTAGCAGTATTTCTATTCTAACCTAGCATATTGCAAGTTTGAGTTTGTTCACATTTTTTGATGTTTCTTGATGTCGATTCCATGCCTTGTACCTATTTCATTTCGCGTAGGTCCCTGTTTATATAATACAATTGTATGATATTGTCCAGAAAAAGTTATTTTCACGCGGAAGTAACAATTGAGGATAAACCTGTTAGACAGCAAGTCTACAAGTATATGAATTTGAATGCAGTAAATCTAGAATAATAGTAAAATAAACCTAGTGCTCCGCAATTCATTGGTACATAGGTACCTATTCGTATTTATCGTAATTTTTCAAGTTCTGATTAGTTATTTAGATAATATTTTTTCTTAGTAGTATTATGCTTTAATAATCTATAAGTAGGTTTATGAATATGAAAGCGTCCGTTATTTCAGATCATTGCAAAAAGCCATTGAGCACCTTCCTACTTATATGAAGTTTGGCAGTTTATTAAGAGTCTTTGTATACTCAGCAACAAGCACTAGAAATTAATAGCAAAACTATAAAATAACTAGCTATACTCTTCTTACACCTATGGATACCTGTTCAGAGCAGTAGCTCGTTAAGTGTGAGAAAGATGTAAATTGGATAAATTCTGATTATAAATTTAAAAAAAAAAAAACGGTTTTCCAGAAATTTTTTAAAAGAACCTATCTCAGAAACGGATTGAGGGGGAAAAATGTGATTGGCGACGTTTTTGTGTCATTTCAATCGATATTGTTTTTGCTTTGCATCATCTAGCGAATCGCCATGTGTATACCTATACGATGTAGTTATATATGTTTACTTGATATTTTTTTGGCTTTCAGATCCACAATATTCCACCTTTGCTCCGGTGCTGCGGTGCACATCACCATTTTACTGTTTACTCATCATCAACGAAATTAATTTATTTTTTCATTTAGTTGATTGTACAATAAGTTTCATAAATAGGTTGGGAGGATTATCTGGAGTTGATTAGGGGTGTGAGTATCGGTCTGGTAAAGTGTTGTACAGTTGCGTGGGATTTGAGATATAAAACCATGATTGAATACGGTTTCAATAATTAGATTATAATATATATATTAGTATTTAATATTATTAAATCTGTTAAATCTGTTATAAGATGTAATTTATCATTGTTATCGTTACATAATATATATATTACATCAAGGTTTGCGATTGTTATATTTAATATCATATTTGCCACTGATTTGTTCTGTTTATTATGTGTTTTTCTTTTTCTTCGTAAATTTGCGGATGTGAACTCATCAGACGGTCTTTGCGACCATGATTATTACATGTATTGTTGATTCAAGTATAACTACTGTCAGGATTATAAATAAAGCATGTTTTCTTTCTTTCTTTCTTCTTTCAAGTTTCATAAATAAATATAAACACAGAAACGTACGAATTACCAAACTATTGCCGAGTTCAAGGTTAAAGCAAGTAGTCCCCTGCAATAATAGATATCAAAAATCAAATTTTTTCGTGAAAAAAAGTAATAAAATAAATAAAAATGAAATTAAACAAAATAAATAAATAAAATGAATAAATCAAGCAGCACCAGTTTAAGCTATACTGGCTATACTAATTGAAGATCAATCAATTAAAATAATATTAAAAATCAAATATAGACACTTCTCTACTTACATCTTCACGACCCTCGTAGCCGATGTTAATCGGCCTCTCAAACATTTTCTCATTAAAGCTGTCATTAAAGCTGTGAATGTGAATTTTTGAAAAAAATTTATGCAGAAATCCGTTTCAGACTATTCTGAATCATATTCTGAAGTTTAACGCATTTTTTTTTGTATGTATGTATGTATGTATGTATATATGTATGTATGTATGTATGTATGTATATATGTATGTGTCATTCCAGACGATAACTGTCCGTAGAATTGTGCTGGAAACTTCAAACAAATTTTAAAATGTTAAGGACACTAAACGAAAGTTCAAGTTCGTTGGCCAGCATGATCGGACATCTTCGGGATGAAATTTGGAAAAAAGTAGTCAAAAATGTCAAAATAGCCTGTTTTTTGGCGATTTGTTGTGCGAAATAATTTTTTCAGCATACCAATATGTGGTATATTCGGAATCAGCGTAAAATTTTCTATAAGAATA
Organism: Adelphocoris suturalis; assembly: GCA_030762985.1. NCBI lineage: Eukaryota > Metazoa > Arthropoda > Insecta > Hemiptera > Miridae > Adelphocoris > Adelphocoris suturalis. The sequence goes on along the minus strand of CM061051.1, from coordinate 2,239,426 downwards.
TGTATCAAGTTTTCAAAAATTTCAATGTTGAAAAATCGGTCAAAAATCGAAATAATGCCGTTCGCTAGTTGTAAAATTTCTCTACACGATCAATAGCGACTGAAATGTCGAAGATTTCTTCATAAATTCGCTCATGGGGTCATGCTGCATGACTGGACTTTTTTTTTTTTTGAATCCAATAAAATTTATAACTCGAAAGCCCCTTCCCCACTTTATAGCGCACCTACGATATTTCGCCTCAATACTCCTCAGATATGAATATTAGATAATAGTCTCCGAAGAACCCTCGCAATGGCATTTCAATTAGACTTGAGGTCGTGGCCGATGCTAATTACTCTGGGGTCGTTTAGTTGGTGCACCCCTCAATCGGTCGGGCTCTCCGAGGCGGGGGTTATGATGTGCACTGGTCAGCTTTCAGACCCCTTGTTCCTTTCGGGAGCCCAAGTAAGACGTGAATCTCGTCTCTCCCCCTTCCTTTTCCCGCTCAAATGGCCCCTCGGAATCCACATCTTCTTCTCCCGATTATTTATTCATCAAAGTCTATAGTTAGTTGGTTCCCCTGAGTTGAAGCCGATTAAGCCGCAGGGAGCTCGCCCGGATTCTGTAAGTCTGGTCGGAGCGGTGCTGGAGGAGGGTGACTTCCAATAAAGGGAGAGCGTCTGCCCCATAGCCAATATCCTTCACCAGGTTCGCCATTCATGACTTAGAAAATACTCTCTGAGGCAGTCGAACATAATTCTCTTAGATACATTACAATATGAATATGAATATTTTTAATTGTGGTCGAAAAGTAAATTCATCACAAAAATCAAGTAATTTGAATTTAAAATAGCATAAAAAAAGTCAAGTCATGCAGCATGACCCCATGAGCGAATTTTTGAAGAAATCTTCGACATTTCAGTCGCCATTGATCGAGTATAATTAGGAGGTACTCATACTTTATTATTATTAAACTAAACTTCTTCATAATTTCATGGCTGATATTTTCTAAGCCACAGTCAGTATTAAAGCTACATCAAGATCTAAAACAGTTGAGCGTAAAACATTAAAGAGAGCGACCGAGAGAATCGGAGGACGGAATATTTCACAGAGTAAACTCATCAGTTGATTACATTTTTTTATATTGTTTTTATTTATTTTTTTTAACAAGCACTTACTACCTACGTTTTAAACAGCATGGTTCTAGGATTGGTTATACAGGGATACTTCCATAAGAGTAGTTCAATCTGAATTTGGACAATGTTTCATGCAAATATTACCGATTTTTACAACTAGCGAAAGGCATTATTTCGATTTTTGACTGATTTTTCAACTTTGAAATTTTTGAAAACTTGATACATATTCTTATAGGAAATTTTACGCTGATTCCGAATATACCACATGTTAGTATGCTGAAAAAATTATTTCGCACAACAAATCGCAAAAAACAGGCTATTTTGAAATTTTTGACTACATTTTTGAAAATTTCAACCCGAATATGTAATCCGATCATGCTGGCCAACGAACTTGAACTTTCATTTTGTGTCCTTAACATTTTAAATTTTTTTTGAAGTTTCTAGCACAATTCTACGGACAGTTATCGTCTGGAATGACACATACATACATACATATATACATACATACATACATAAAAAAATGCGTTAAACTTCAGAATATGATTCAGAATAGCCTGAAACGGAGTTCTGCATAAAATGTTTTCAAAAATTCACATTCTACAAATTTTGAGGCGAGAGCAATAGCTTAATTTCCTTCAAAAATTCGGTAAAAAATGAACGGTGCGCATACCACAGTCAGGAGAGGGTTGAAACATCGCTCGCTAGGCGTATTTCTCTATTAGCCTGCTGCATTACCTCAAGCAGAGAGCCAATCTCTCTTATGTTCTGATTGGTTCACATAACGAAGTTCTTTTCTTCACAAAGTCACCTCGCAGCATTTAGAGAAGTTCTGCCTACTTTTTGCACGGCATCCTGAAGTACTGAAAAAAACTCCCTTTCGTCGCCCAAAAGATCGGAAAATAGAGAATGAAACACTCCGAACACACGTCTACGTGTTCATCGTACATCATCTATCCAAATACGAAGTTTATATTCTTACATTTCTGTTCTTCTTCGAGCAAAATATTGAAAAATATAAGATCTAAATCGGAAGAAGAATCCATGACGAACAAAACACTGAACGTACGAAAAAATTAGCTCATTTTTCCGATGAGCTGTGGCCCGACCCGCCGCTAAATGCTTATCTATTTATTTATTTATTTGTAATACGGGCATAGCTCAATACAACATTGACATATATTTAGTAATAAAATATTGGTGAGGAGTTAAGTAAAAAATGAAAATATCCGCATATATAAACAATTCAAAAAAGAGCGGAAAGTAAAATATTCCTATAAAATGCTTAAGCGGATCGACATTAATGTGCTGTGATGCAATGCGAAGCGACCCAACCCGCTGCGGCACTAGTGGGTGCAGACATTTATAGAACATCATACAGTTATCGTGTGAGCCCGATCCGAACAGACATGGACTTTGCCTGATATGGCCATGTCCAATCTCCCCGTATATTAAATGACGCAGTTTTTGTGAAAGTTGACAGTCTCTAAGAATAATTTTTGAGGGAGTGGCTAATCTTTAAACATTTCTCAAATTCCTCTATTTCCAATTAACTTTTGTTTTTTAACAAATGACTCAGAATGGTGTTAAATAAATAATATGAATATCACTGTTCATAAAGAAAATTTTACGCTGGTGTGAAAAATGTGTTCAAAAGTTGGAGAAAATGTATTTAAAGGAGAGAAAAGTGGGTTCTTGAGTAAAAAACGTCGTTTTCTCAAGGGGAAAAAAAACTTTAAAAAAATCATATCTCAGTAACGGATTGAGAGAGAGAGAGAGAGAGAGAGAGAGAGAGAGAGAGAGAGAGAGAGAGAGAGAGAGAGAGAGAGAGAGAGAGAGAGAGAGAGAGAGAGAGAGAGAGAGAGAGAGAGAGAGAGAGAGAGAGAGAGAGAGAGAGAGAGAGAGAGAGAGAGAGAGAGAGAGAGAGAGAGAGAGAGAGAGAGAGAGAGAGAGAGAGAGAGAGAGAGAGAGAGAGAGAGAGAGAGAGAGAGAGAGAGAGAGAGAGAGAGAGAGAGAGAGAGAGAGAGAGAGAGAGAGAGAGAGAGAGAGAGAGAGAGAGAGAGAGAGAGAGAGAGAGAGAGAGAGAGAGAGAGAGAGAGAGAGAGAGAGAGAGAGAGAGAGAGAGAGAGAGAGAGAGAGAGAGAGAGAGAATTGTATAGTGGGTAGGTTGGAAGTGTAAAGAAAGGCTGATGGATAGAGCACCTTTTGGAATTAATATCATGCTTTGTGTGTGTGTATGTGTGTGTGCTATACTCGGCGCTTCGCGCCTCGCCGGATCTTTTCTCTTTTCTACTGCGTAGAAAACGAGGATAATTTGCTATGCAATTCTTAGCCTGAATCAACTTGGTTTTGGAATGTAGCCAGGTACGTAAGGAGAGGGAAATTGGTAGCTTGAAATGTGAACATTTATCACATAAATCAAGCGCTTTCCAACGAGTGGCGAACGATTTTTGTGCGATGAAAACTGCGGAAGTTTCATTCCCCTAACAACGGCTGGGTTGTACGTGAAAAACACTGAAATTGTGACACAATCTATAGCAACTACTCAACTACTACATAACCAGGGAGAGATTAGGGCCACAAGGCCCTCCCTTCCATCTCCCCTGGCGAACATATTGTTTAACATACCTCGATATTGTTAATTAAAAAAAAAAAAAAAAATCTAACAATAAAATACAAAATTATACTTCTTATATAATCGCCTTCATACTTTATTTTTCGTTAATAAAGTTTTGCATTTGTTGCTGTCCTTTGCACTGTAATCACTCTTAAATTACTGCCCAATTTTCTTCTACTATAATAAATGTTTACAAAATTTACACTTTCTCAACTTAATTATTATACATATTACCAATTGATTTACTTTAATTTTCCAATTTCCTTGTTCTTCTCTCATCTACAATTCGTCATATGTTTCCAATAACTTTCTTTTATATTCACCTTTAAACTGATTCACTGATTGTTCTAGATTGAAAATACTCGAATTTTCATTAAAGATTCTAATGCCTTGAACAATAAAAGCTTTATTATACATAGTAGTTCGATGCTTTGGAACTTGTATCAGGGTATCTGCATGTCTAGTAGGCTTATCATGAACATTGGACATGAAATTAATTTTATAATATAGGTAGGTAGGTTTTTTGAATTAAAGTTACTTGAACATCATCACTGCCAACGCTAGTTTTTTCTTCTCCTTAAATTTCAAAATTCCCAGTTTTTTGTAGTGTGTCTATCGGTAACCTTAAAATAAACCTAATGGCTGCATTTTGTGGTACCTGTATCCTATTCGTTAATTCTCCATTCAAATCGTAATATGCCAAAATAGCATAATCTAACACTGGCATCAAAAGTGTTTCCACTAAATTCAAACGTACGAACTGTGGGAAATCTATCTCCATCCTCCTTAGTTGGTAAATCCCTTTAAATATCCTATTACTCATTGATGTAATTTGAGATTCCCACGTCAGCGTATCTTGACTAAAAACTCCTAGGTTCTTTACCTCTTGTTCATATTTGATAGGTATCCCTTCAAATCCAATTTTGGAATTTTATCATACTCGATATTGATAAGAAGTTTGCTGTACCCCAGAATCATACCTTTGCTCTAGAGAGGATTGATCTGCATGCCATGTACGTAGCACCACCCTACAATTTGTTCCAGATCGTAATTAATTTTTTCAATGCATGTTTCTCGGTCTTTAATTTTACACGATAAATATATTTGAAAGTCGTCTGCATAACTCATATGTTCACAATATGTAAGAACATTAGGAATCGAATTGATAAAAAGGGAAAACAATGTAGCCGAGAGAATAGAACCTTGAGGAGTACCTGAAACATTGGCATGCCAACTCGATTTCGAACCATCTGGCCCTTTGGTGCATTGTTCTCGATTGTATAGGTACGATCTAAACCAATCTAGTTCTTTACCTATCACTCCATAGGATTCCAACACTACCACAAGAATATTATGATTCACCGTATCTTATGCTCGGGAGAAATCTATCATTGTTAAAACAGTTACCATTTTTTCATCCATTGCCTTACGAACATCGTCTAATACTCCTACTAGTGCAGTTTCTGTACTGTGTCCTACTCTATATCCCGATTGTTTAGAATCTAGAAAATTATTTCCACATATATATAGATTAAATTCATAATGTACAATCCTATCTAAAATTTTACCTCCTGCGCACAACAGATTGATTCCTCTAAAATCAGCACAGTACTTTGGTTGGTCTACTTTCTTTAGGGGCACTACCAATGCTTTCTTCCAAAGTTCAGGATGTACACCACTGGTCATAGAACATTGATATATGTTACAGAGAACAGGTACAATTACATCAGCTAAAATCTGGAGAATATTGACTGGAATTCCATCTGCTCCTACTGATGTTTCCTTACTATTTCATCAGTGATAGCACACATTTTATATTTTGGTAACCGTGAATCACCTATTATTTTATATTTATTAATAATTTCATCGGTGTTAGTCCTATTTACTTCTCTACAGAAGAAATTATTTAATTCATTCAGTTCTATTAGTAACGATGGGGGTTTTCCAGGCTTACTATCAGTCACCCCAAAACTTCTTATAATTTTCCAGAAATCTTTTGGGGATATATTCACACCAAACAATTGCTGGAAATACCTAATTTTAGAATTACGCATTTGTTGATTGACTTTATTTCTGATCTTTTTTGTATATGTTTTTATTTTCGTTTGATTTTGATGATTTCCAAATCTTATAAGCTTTGTCACGTTCACTGATCATATTCCGAATTTCAATTGTAATCCAAGGAGCTGGCGAATGTTTAGGATTCATCTGAACAAGTGGACAGTGTTTGTCATATAAATCTAGCAGCATTTAGGTAAATATCTCTACTTTTTTATTAACAGATGGTTCATTTATCACTGCGCTCCAATCCAGCTCATTCGCTTCCTTGAAAAATGCCTTTTCATCGAAATTTCTTCTATCTCTTACAAGAATTTTTCGCGAGAGAGAGAAAGAGAGAAAGAGAGAGAGAGAGAGAGAGTGAGAGAGAGAGAGAGAGAGAGAGAGAGAGAGAGAGAGAGAGAGAGAGAGAGAGAGAGAGAGAGAGAGAGAGAGAGAGAGAGAGAGAGAGAGAGAGAGAGAGAGAGAGAGAGAGAGAGAGAGTGAGAGAGAGAGAGAGAGAGAGAGAGAGAGAGAGAGGAGAGAGAGAGAGAGAGAGAGAGAGAGAGAGAGAGAGAGAGAGTGAGAGAGAGAGGAGAGAGAGAGAGAGAGAGAGAGAGAGAGAGAGAGAGAGAGAGAGAGAGAATTGTATAGTGGGTAGGTTGGAAGTGTAAAGAAAGGCTGATGGATAGAGCACCTTTTGGAATTAATATCATGCTTTGTGTGTGTGTATGTGTGTGTGTGTGTGCAGTATTTGAACAATTTAGTGAAGAATTTAGAATTTAAAAACTTGGGAGATTTACAAAATTTGTGTAAAATAGTAAAGTTGAGAAAAGGCGTTACTATTTTCTAAAAATGAACCGTTATTTTCTATATATACTCGGCGCTTCGCGCCTCGCCGGATCTTTTCTCTTTTCTACTGCGTAGAAAACGAGGATAATTTGCTATGCAATTCTTAGCCTGAATCAACTTGGTTTTGGAATGTAGCCAGGTACGTAAGGAGAGGGAAATTGGTAGCTTGAAATGTGAACATTTATCACATAAATCAAGCGCTTTCCAACGGGTGGCGAACGATTCTTGTGCGATGAAAACTGCGGAAGTTTCATTCCCCTAACAACGGCTGGGTTGTACGTGAAAAACACTGAAATTGTGACACAATCTATAGCAACTACTCAACTACTCGGTTGTACGTGAAAATCATCTTTATTTATGTCACGGACGTTAAAAAAAAAATTATTGGGGGTCGGCCTAAGAATTGCATAGCAATTAATATATATTAATTGCTATGCAATTCTTAGGCCGACCCCCAACAATTTTTTTTGTAACGTCCGGGACCGCAAAGCGCGAGGTCGTGGGTTCGAATCCCAGCCAGGCTTGAAAATTTTTTTTACAAAATACAATAAGAATTGCATAGCAAATTATCCTCGTTTTCTACGCAGTAGAAAAAGAGAAAAGATCCGGCGAGGACGCGAAGCGCCGAGTCAATTGGCGGAGCCCCTTGGGAGCCCCGAAGGGCCGAGTATATACCTATATATATATATATATATATATATATATATATATATATATATATATATATATATATACTAGCCGCTCCGGCTCGCTCCGCTCGCCTCCACGTCCAGCCGGTGGGCAAGCCCCCCGGAAGCCCCATTAAATTGCTCGCTTCGCTCGCAAAGTGTGGCATATAGGGAATGTTGCTCGCTTCGCTCGCAAAGTGTGGTATGTAGGGAATGTTGCTCGCTTCGCTCGAAAAGGGTGGCTGTATACATGGAATGTATTACAATTGAAACATGCTGCGAAAACATGTTGCTCGCTTCGCTCGCAAACGATAGATTTCTAAGGGTAGGTTTAACTTCTGTGGGGGATGCTGCTCGCTTAGCTAGCTTGAGGAAGTTATACTGCCCACCCAACTTGGCAGAAGTTAATTAAAATAGAAATTAAAAATTTTGTCTAAAAAATAAAAAATAAAAAATTTAGGGGTGGACTACCCCTAACATTTAGGGGGATGAAAAATAGATGTTGGCCGATTCTCATAGATACCGGATAAGCACAAAAAATTTCATCAAAATCGGTCAAGCCGTTTCGGAGGAGTATGGCAACGAAAACTGTGACACGAGAATTTTATATATTAGATATTAATTGCTATGCAATTCTTAGGCCGACCCCCAATAATTTTTTTTTGTAATGTCCGTAACGAAATTTGTCTCGTGAGACGAAGGTTGTGGGTTCAAATCCTGTTGACTGGTCAAATTTTTTTTTGGTCGTATAACTTCCGAAATTTGCATAGCAAATTATTCTCGTTTTCTACGAAGTACAAAAGAGAAAAGATCCGGGGGGTCCAGGGGGGCGAATATATATATATATATATATATATATATATATATATATATATATATATGCGTGAATATTTTATACGAAATATGGTTGAGGCAACAATGAGATGATTTTCAAGATAGGTATCCACGTATCTCCTTTAGCCTTGGCATGGGCAGCATAAGATGGAGCCGGAGAAGGTGAGTTCCTATAACTGTCAAATGCGAGAGGAAAGTCAACGGGGCAAAGCCTCATGAGGTGGGCAGAACTGACCGTTCATCAAACTTATGCAATTGAAACTACCCACCCTAAGAAACCCCCTGGCTCCAGCTACATCCCGCGCTCCCAACTTATGAGACAATCTAAATTGGTTCTCAGTTCCCCCTGTAGATCCCTCCTCCTTCATCGCTCACCTTTGCCTCTCCCATCGCCGCCCCTTCCCGACGGAGATCCACTGCTTCAGCACAAGTTGTTCTCAAACTATGGTCTAGAAGCCTGAGAGCCTGAATTATTCACACAGTTTCAACTCTATGATTAAATCCACCCAGCTGACGGAGGCTCGAGTTAATTCCACTGTGGGCTCTTCTCCTTCTTTGATCTCGCGGGACCAACTTTCTTAATCGCACTACCCTAAGCAATGGCATCACCTTGAATCGACTTTCAATGTATAATGTAAGTATCCCCAAATTCGATTCCGTCACATTTTGCGCTGCTGCAGTGCCGATATGATGTTCCCAAGATAAAATACCTACAGGGTTATCGTCAGCTGGGCGTCCTTGCGTTTGGGGCAATGACGGGAAAACGCAGTGACTTTGGGTGAATAAGTCAATGACTTTGGGTCAGCTCACCACTGGAATCGCGTTGCGTTTGGGGGCAACGAGAAATCGGGAAAACGCAGTGACTTTGGGTCAAGTTAAGTATTGTTGTATCAAACATAGTATCATTAAAGTAAGTTCTTCTTGCGAATGGGGAAGGGTGGACAACAGTTTCCTTCTGACTCTGTATACACTTTTTCGTAGTTTTTGAAATCCTCATGCTCCAAATCACTAGTCTCGCTCGATTGCATCTCCATGCGAATCAACTTGTTTGGTTTATGAAATAACGCTTCTTGCGCTTTCCTTTTCATACTACTACGTACCTTTTCACGTTCTATGTTTTCTTCTGGCTGTGGCTCGTGTGTGTGATCGTGCTTGGATGACAGAACTCGCGAAACACTATGGTCAGTATTCACCGTGGCATTACATTTTCGGTTGCAGCACCTAAAAGTTTTAGAACCGTCTAGCATGGTACGGCGTTCAGAAAATTTGAAATTGTTCACGACGATAACTGTTTTTCCGCGACGACTAGAAAACGTTGACTGAATCTCAATATCCATTGCGAAGCACTGTTCAACTGACGGGATAATCTCAACGGTGATAAAACAGTAAACATAGGTAGGTAGCTGATTTTTGACCCAAACACAACGCACCGCTAACTGACATTCTCTCTCTCCTTTCCCCAAACGCATTGCAGAGCGTTGACCCAAACGCACGGCTAAGCTAGCCAACTTTCACTTCCGATTGCCCCAAACACATTGAGTCAGCTGACTCGAAATTGCCACTTTCGATTTCCGGTGGTTGCGCCAATATTTCATCGAATAAGGTTTCATGGCCCGGATCAACTCACAAGTTTCAGTCATGCAGCATGATCGTATGAGCGAATTTTCGTAAACTTTCGTATTGTGTGATGTTGAATTGTTTTGAAATTCGAGCTTATTGAGTGCAAGGAAATTATTAACTATTGATTTTATGGTAAAAAATGTATTCTAAATACTAATCTCCTATTCAAATTGAGGTTTTGAATTTTTAGCTTTTTTGCATTTTTTATCGATTTTTTGCAAATTTAAATGAATTTTTGGTACATTTTTCAGCATAATTTTGTACGAATCTTTTTTATAGTTAATAAACTCTATTTGAGCAATATTCTTCCAAAAAATATAAATTTAACAATTTTTTGCCGTTTTTAGCAATTTTTAGTGATTTTTTCAGTACATATTTTGAAATTTGACCAATTTAATGTACTCAAAAAGTGCTGGCCAACAAATTTATCCTTTCGTTTGAAAAGCTTGATTTTTTGGAGCAAGAAGCAAGGAGGATTTTTTGGGGGGGGGCATTCTACCCTCCACCACCAAATGGAGTGCCATCACGGACTGGAAGAATGAATGGCCTCACCTGCAAGTCACAAAGCAGGCGACCTGGTGAAACGGTCTTAGGTGGACTTTGGAGCGCAAAGGTCAGCGAAAATATGTCAGATGACCCTTTGATGCGCCTACCACGTTGCAAAATGATGACCTCAATCACAGAGTCTTCCTTAAGGCTCTCAAGAATCTCCTTGGCGGAGCACCATCCAAGGTATTGGCAACGAATTGTGTCCTGTGAGGTGTTGAGCTTTTCGTTAAGAGTGACTGCAACTTCAGTCTCTCCTAATTTCACTAATTTGGCCAGTCTCATTCCCTGTTCCCCTGAGGCCACTTTGGCATGAACCTTAGAGTTGGAAATAATCTTCATTTCTGTTGGTTTGCCTATCTGATGCACCAAGCATTTCCAATTTTCAGAGGGCTGGAGGTTTTAAAACCATCCTGCTTGATCTCTACCGAATAAAACGGGGATATGCAGACCTCTTGAAGAGGCATGCTGACATTAGCTGTCACCTTGGGGATAGTTTTGTAGTTTTCATTTGGCTGCTTTTTCAGTGTGCCCAGAGGCTTTTCTACAGCATTTGATTGTTCAGTGGGGGCTTCTACGTTGGGAACTGAACAATCAACAACAGTTGTTCCTGGTTGTGTAGGAGCATTCATATTTGTCCTCCTAAACGGGATGTAGCAACAATCCAGTCCATGGTGACGACGTTTTCATCATTCTTCAGTGCCCCCACAGATGGAGACACTGTATTGTTGATATTGACAACAGAGACCACAGTCTTTGCACTCACGGTGAGCGTAGTCTCACCATTCTTGGTTGCCTCCACTAAGGAATGCACCGAGGTCGATTGGGGGTTTGAGAGAGGTGGAGTGGAAATCTCAACAGCTGGGGTGGGAGTCACAGGTGGCACTTTTAGTACCCGCAATATTTATGGTGGACATTATCATTGCTTTTTGAGGAAGTGTGGTTGTGTTTGTGTAGTGTACAGTGGTGTCGTTACCGACGATGAAGCCAATGCTACCTCCTGCTCCGAACCTCCTGCTCCCTCCTCCACATTCCGGGGGCCGCCAGGGGTTGTAGCACAAGCCTCGCCCCTGTCTGTAGTGTGAGTGTCTTTGTGTTGCGTCGTGTCGTGTCTTATGTGTTGGGACCGTGTTAAGAGAGTTGAAGGGTGAAAAGGAGAAAGGAAAGGAGAGGGAGGGAAGGATTTCAAACCCAACATGCTTGTTCACCCGATATCTGAAGAATCAGAGGAACAAACATGGAGGGCACATTGGATCAGCATCTAGGCCTATCACCTAGGGTAAACCAACGCTCGGGGCCGCAGGGACGCCAACCCTGTAGGACCTGAAGGGTCCCCCCCTACGGGGGAAAAGAAGTTGTTAACTCCCAAATTGATGTCAAAAACTCCTTCTAAATAATAATCTGCTATTAAAAAATAGATTTTGGATTTTTAACTGTATTTTAATTGTAACTGGATTTTGGATTTTATCGATTTTTTAGTACATTCTAATGAAATGTAAGTGCTTTTTCAGCATAGTTTTGTGCACCAATTCTTAAATATTCTATTTTATAGTTAATAAACTTGATTTGAGCAATATTCTGCTAAACTTTTATCGATTTTGTAGCAAAATTAAATGAAATTTAAGTACAATTTTCAGCATAATTTTGTAAATAAATTTTGGAACGTTCCATTTTATAGTTATAAGCATTATTTTAGCAATATTCTGCTATAACAATTATCAATTTAACAATTTTTAGCCGTTTTTTGCTATTTTTAGAGATTTTTCAACACTTGAAATATGACCAATTTAATGTGCTCAAAAAATGCTAGGAGAGTTATCGTCCAGAAGGACACACACACACACACACACACACACACACACACACACACACACACACACACACACACACACACACACACATATATATATATATACCGGGTGGTCCTTAATGAACGTACCACCCTTTTAATTTCGTTGGTTGTGGAGAAATCAAAAAACTTGTCGAAGTAACCTCCCCTTATTTTTTTGCAAAGAATTCGAAAATTGCAGTTTGAAGCGTCGCGCATGCGCGCAAATGCGCGCTGCGCGCACCAACTTTGTTTTTTCAAATGGAACCCCCCCATTTTTATTGCAGATTCGCATTCTACATCAAATTTCATGAACATTTTACTTCGACAACTTTTTTTTTCCACTGCGCGAAACGGGCGCCAGGAGCGTTCAAAGTTGCTAAAGTCATCAAAATTGCGCAAAACATGGATTATGGTAAACCCCAAGTGTGGCACATGACTTTACTTTGTTTTTCAGCGCTGATTCACGTGGTGCTGTCAGTATTTAGATTTAGCTCAGTTTTTTTCGATTTTATAAGCTTAATCTACGTCTTTTGGTGAAATATTACAGTTTTTCCGAAGTATCAACTTTGGCAGTAGATTTATTTTCCCTCGCCCTTTCGCAACCTGGGTTTGGGACCGGCTAAGGCGGCCTTAAAAATAAATTACGTGGTGTTTTTTTTATTGAACTTGATGAATCCGAAATAACAGCCGGAAACATGGTCGTTTTTTTAAGAAAAAAGTGGCTTGGTTCCTGCACCCAGAAGGATACTCTGAGAAATCATGAATGTTATGGTACCAAAAGCGTTTGAATACGATTGAATCACAAGAGGTAAACAACTCGGATTTCTCGATTCTCGGACTGCTTATCTGCTGCACTTTGTGACGAGACGTCACTAACCGCTCACGTTACGACTTCAACTCCAAGTTGATCTGTACCCGTTATCATATTTATTTTGTCTTTAATCGTGAGAAGCAACTGATCCGGTTAATAGTCTCACTGTGAACGTTCTTGAGTGCGTATCGTGCCGCGTTTTACCCAAAACGAACTGACCGAGATGGTGCGGTTGTACTACACGCACGACGGAAATGCTCGAAAAACTGCAGCCGCTTGTCAGCAAGTGTTTAATCGGCTGGTTCACCACCAGGCGATATTACGAACGGTTCGCCGTTTTGTTCGCACGGGCAGAGTTGACGTTCCTCGTCCACCCGGAAGACCTTCCGCTGTACGCTCCTTCAACTTTGATTTGGACGTGTTGCTGTATCAACGGGAAAATCCTCACTCTTCCGAACGTCAGACGGCTCGAGTAGTTGGTTGCAGCAAAACCACAGTTCATCGGGTCCTTCACACCTATGGCATGAGGCCATTTAGGTCTCATGTCGTTCATGGCCAGCGTGAAGGGGATAAGGAAAGGCGGCTGCTTTTCCTCGCACACATGGAGGCGCTCCGCGAACAGGTCCCACACTTGGCCACCGCTCTTTTTGTGGACCGACGAGTCCACATTTACAAACAATGGATTCTTCAATCGTTGGAATTTTCGAACGTGGGCTGACGAGAATCCACGATTATCGTATTCCACCAGACACCAGGTGCGTTTCACGGTAAATGTATGGTGTGGGTTGGTCGGCAACCACCTCATTGGGCCACATTTCTTGACCGGTGGTAGCCTCAACGGGGAGAGATACCTTCAGTTTCTCCAGGAGGTTCTGCCTGAATTGTTGGAGGACGTCCCTCTCGCCACCAGGCAGGCAATGTGGTTCCAACATGATGGTTGTCCTGCCCACAACGCACGGGCTGTTACACGCCATTTGGATGCCCGATTCCGTTCTCGGTGGATTGGCAATCGGAGCCTGATTTCTTGGCCACCCCGTTCTCCGGACTTGACTCCACTAGATTATTTTTTATGGGGTTACCTGAAGAACAAGGTCTACGACGCCTCCCTCCCTCCTATCGCAAGTGCTGCCGAATTGCAACAGCGGATCATCGACGCCTGCGATTCGGTATCTCCGGCATCTACGTTCGAGGCAGTCACCACCGAATGGGAACGTCGAGCTGCCGCCTGTTTGGAGGACGACGGCGGTCCATTTGAACGACTACTGTGAACGATTTATTTTCTTAATTTTTTTTCTTTTATTCTTTTTTAAAAAAGAAGGAATTGTTTTTGTTGTATTTTAGCAGAAAAATTATCGAGGAGTGTGATTTATTTTTAAGCCCGCCTTAGCCGGTCCCAAGCCCGGGTTGCGAAAGGGCGAGGGAAAATAAATCTACTGCCAAAGTTGATAATTCGGAAAAACTGTAATATTTCACCAAAAGACGTAGATTAAGCTTATAAAATCGAAAAAACTGAGCTAAATCTAAAAACTGACAGCACCACGTGAATCAGCGCTGAAAAACAATGTAAAGTCATGTGCCACACTTGGGGTTTACCATAATCCATGTTTTGCGCAATTTTGATGACTTTAGCAACTTTGAACGCTCCTGGCGCCCGTTTCGCGCAGTGGAAAAAAAAAGTTGTCGAAGTAAAATGTTCATGAAATTTGATGTAGAATGCGAATCTGCAATAAAAATGGGGGGGTTCCATTTGAAAAAACAAAGTTGGTGCGCGCAGCGCGCATTTGCGCGCATGCGCGACGCTTCAAACTGCAATTTTCGAATTCTTTGCAAAAAAATAAGGGGAGGTTACTTCGACAAGTTTTTTGATTTCTCCACAACCAACGAAATTGAAAGGGTGGTACGTTCATTAAGGACCACCCTGTATATATATATATATATATATATATATACATATATACATATATACATATATATATATATATATATATATATATTATATAAACAACGTTTAACTCTAGGATTCGTTTCAGAATGAATTTTCGAAATTTTGACTTTTAGCTCTTTCTCTTGGACAATACGTTTTATAATTGAAAATAACGAACCATTTTTGAAGATGTGGATACCTGCTAATACGCGACAAAGGGCGAAGACAGCAAGCAATTTTCGTCTGTGTCTACCCCTACCCATTCCATCAAAATCGATCCATCAGTATCGGAGCTTTGTTTATAAGAACCATTTTCAGGTTTGACATGTGTAATGGTTACCTATTTCAAGAAAATTAGTAGGATGTCATCCTGAGACTTATACCCAAATACCCTCGAACAAAATCGGACTGATGGTAGATCGTGAAGCTTTAGAATCCATTATAAGGTAGGTATCAGCTCAGGTGATAGGTATCAGGTTGGTGTAAGGTAGGTACTCTTTGCTGCATATATTAATGACATTCCTAGTTGCTTCCAAGAATCTAGGTGTCATATTTTTGCTGATGATGTTCAGTTTTTTATTCAAGCTCCCCTTAACGATCTTCAAGAGGCGGTGGCACTTTTAAACTCAGATATGGATCGTGTTGAGGTGTGGGCAAAAAATAATGCTTTAGTAATTAATCCTAAGAAATCGCAATTCATAATATTTTCTAAGAAACCTATTCCATTAACTTTTAACACACCTTCTTTAATAGTTAAAAAACACTTAGTTACTCCTAGTTCTACGGTAAGAAATTTGGGTTTATTTCTTGATCCCCAATTGACATGGACTTCACATGTTTCCCATATTGTTAGAAAGGTTTATGGATCCTTATATGCACTGAAAAAATTAAAAAATTTCACACCCTCTAATTTAAAACTAATGCTGTCTAAAACATTATTAATACCTCACTTTGATTACTGCTGCGAGATTTTCTCCACCAACCTCAATTCTGAGCAGCTTCATCGCCTTCAAGTGTGTTGGAATTCCATAGCTCGGTATGTGTTTTGTATCAGAAGATACGTTCATATCACTCCATATTCACGATCTTTAGTGGGATGCTCCATGACCGACCATTTTACCATGCGTGTATGTTTTTTCATTTTTAGATTGATACATGGTGTGGATCCTTGCCTGGAGTACCTTGAGACGATGTTTGCTTTCGGGCGCTACGCCAGGCTCCATGCCTTAAATGTGGCGCCTCACCGTACTCTTTCAATGGGTCATTCCACGAGACCTTGAGGGTAGCTGGTGCGAGGGCGTGGAATTCGTTGCCTCTTGGTTGTCGTTCGGTTTCGGAACTGTCCGTCTTCCGTGGCCTTATTGAGCAGCACTTTGGTGTTGCATCGAACCTCCTTCATGATGCCTAACTCGTCGACCCCACTAATTCCACCATTTCTTTTCATTCATTTCTTCCTTTCAATTTTATATTTTCGCTTTTTTTCTTTTGTTAATTAGTATATCTTTTCATTTTCAAAATTATGTGAATTTTACATTGTGTTACTATACTAGGCCAGACAATCTTTATTGTTATTATTCTTATTTTTACATGCCTAAGGGCCCATGAGGCCTATTTGTAAAATGATTGCCAATAAAGGTCTTATTATTATTATCAGCATAATTAACGTGAGGATGAATCCTATAAACCAACCACCTTTTTTGAAAATCACGAATATTACAATGTCCATGTCATGCCACCTTGAAATAGGAAAAAAAGAAGATTATAGCGTTACCTATAGGTTATCGTCATGGAAGGTTACATGCGTATTCGGAGTTGTATTCGGCTTCCCTTGAGCTCCGAATAGAATTTTTGTTATTCGTACAACGAATGGACCGCTAACAGTTAGCATTTTGAGCGCATGCGCAATGCTCCATTTCTATTGTTAGTTCCTCCCACTCGACTACAAACCCAACGTTGCAAAAACTCCCTAATTCCAAAAACTCCATCCCACCTTGCTTTGAACGCGGTAAACCACGCTCCTCTACGACCCCCATTCTCGCGCACTGATTTTTGCATCCTCATTACCGAAGGTAGGGAAGCTTTGTACTCGCGATTGAAGTCGAAATAATGTTGTCCTCCAAAATCAAAATTTCTAATTGATTTTTGCGTTTCAGAGCTTGCTGATCACTTTGGTTCAGTGTCTGTCTGTCTGTGGTAAATCCTTGTCACGCCCAGAACTATACCAAGTTATAGTCCGAAATGAGAAAAAACTTACAATATCCTTCGTTCTCCAGCTCATTACCAATTATTGCTCGAATAAATAATAAAATAATTCAAATAAATAAATGAATAAAGTACTTATGTATGTATTAATAAGTATACTATGAAATAATTTATTGTCATTAGCTGAGAGCAAGTACATATGGTTATGGACATGCCCGATGATAATGATCAAGGTGTGTATATTGTATTATTTTTATAGTTAGTCCTGCTTATATTATAAGAAGCCTACGGCAGGGAATTGTGGAGTTCATGAATAATATATATGATATGCACCGTTTTATCAATTCTAGGTGAGGATGGGGACTTCTGACATTCCGTAGAAGACGGAATGAAGTAAGCACTCCATATAGAAAAAGGTTCTAGTCTTGCAGCATCATCGTATGAGCGAATTTTCTTAAATTACCTATCGTATTATAATATGTTAAATTGTATAGAAATTTGAGCGATTTCAGTGGAAAGAAATTGTTAACAACCAATTTTATGGCGAAAAAACTCATACAAAAAAAAAAGTTCGGTGATTGAAAAAGATTTTAGATTTCTAGGTTTTTTTGCAGTTTTTGTTGCTTTTTCAGCAAATATTGTTGAAATTTAAGAATGTTTTTCAGCATAATTTTGTGCAAAAAATTTTTAATGTCCTAGTTAAGTTAGTCGTTCATAATTTTGCTTTGAATGAAATTCTGATAAAAAAATAGAAATTTAACAATTTTGGCCGTTTTTAGCCATTTTTAGTTATTTTCTTTGTACACTTTTGAAATTGACCCAATTTAATGTGCTTAAAATTATTGGCCAACAAACACATCCTTTCTTTCGGAAAGCTTGATTTTTTGGCGCAAGAACGGGATTTTTATCTCAATTTTAGGAGAGTTATCGTCTGAAATCACCACACACACACACACACAAATAAAATAAAAAAGTGGGGGAGGACGCCCAGGTTTACCCGACGCCGGATCTAAGGATAAGGGAAGTTGTAGGACGAGGAGGAAGAATGGGATATGTGCCCCTATATAGTTCAAGTATATATATATATATATCCTGCCGAGATGCCCAACTATAATCCGTGGCGCTTTTATATATATATATATATATATATATATATATATATATATATAGAAAAAACGTCAAAAAACTTATATATATATATATAAAATACAGAATGCCTCAAAACGGATTTCAATGAAGACATTTTTCCAAAATTTTGTTTTTAAAATTTTCCGAG
Organism: Adelphocoris suturalis; assembly: GCA_030762985.1. NCBI lineage: Eukaryota > Metazoa > Arthropoda > Insecta > Hemiptera > Miridae > Adelphocoris > Adelphocoris suturalis. Next base: position 2,221,096 of record CM061051.1, on the reverse strand, counting down.
CCATTGTAATAGTTTCATTCTCTACGAAAATTATTTCAAAAAATGCGTTGTTCGTAGAGTTGCGTTTGCTAAAAAGTGAAGATGCCAATGTGCACAACAACTGCTGTTGGATAGTTCGAACAGTTCGGTATTTATTGAACACCTTCATGGGTTTCTCAAGGCTTTAAAGCGAGAAGGTGTTGTATCAGGTTGAGAAGTGGAGTTTTTTAAATGGAGAAACAGATTGACTCTTTGTACTCGCACTAATTTTCGAAAAACTGTAACGACGCACAGTGGCGCTAAATCCGATTCTAGCTGTACAAAATTATTTTTTGCCTCTATCTTCTGGAAAATTGCACGCTGTTTCCGAATATACCTCACGTACCGAAAATGGTTCTTTCCCGAGGTTTTTTTTCTCGTGATACAGCCTCAGAAAACACATTTTCCTACGCACCTTTTTTCAAATTTTCTCAGATATACCCAATTTGAAACGATTTCTGTTGTTTGTTGGAACACACCTTTTCCAGAAATTTTCCAAACTTCATTTTCGGACGTCTGTCCCGCTAGATACGTTTTAGCAAATTTTCGTAGTAAATGAAGCTATTGCAATGGCTCGGAAATTTTAAAATTAATTTTTTTTTCTTCGTAGGAATCCGTTTTGAGGCATTCTGAAACGATTCCTGAAGTTTGCGCTTGTTCACACACACACTCACACACTTTTTTTTTTTTTTTTTCAACTTTCAACTCTTTTTCGGTATCAGCTCCTATAAGAAAAGGCGGAGACCCTCACATCAGCTCAAACATTGGGGCACACCATTAAATTCAAAAATAAACAAATAAAATAAAAGTGGGGAGAACGCCCAGGTTTACCCGACACACACACACACACACACACACACACACACACACACACACACACACACACACACACACACACACACACACATATATATATATGTCATGTCAGATGATAATTCTCCTTAGGATTGAGATTACAATTCCGTTCTTGTGCCATAAAACCAAGCTTTCCAAATGAAAGGATGAGTTTGTTGGCCAGCACTTTTTGAGCACACTAAATAGGTCAAATATCGAAAAATGTGCTGAGAAAATCACTAAAAATGGCAAAAACTGCTAAAAATTGTTGAATTGATATTTTTTAGCAGAATATTGCTGAAATAAAGTTTATTAACTATAAAATGGAACATTCCAAACTTTATCTACAAATTTATGCTGAAAATTGTACTTAAATTTCGGTACTTTCCTGTTATGTGGTACCTGCGAAAAAATTCTTTCCTGTTATCTGGTACCGATGCTTGTGCTGAAGTAAAGCTTCATCTTATGATTGTTCGGACAAATTCGTTCGGCTGGCAAGATACCCTTATCTTGGAGGAACGCGACGGCCTCCTCTTCGGTACGTGGCAAGTCAAAAATCTTCATTCTAAGCAACAAATAATCAAAATATCTGATGTTTACTATAAAAAACTCGGTACGTGGCAAGTCAAAAATCTACATGCTAAGCAACAAATAATCAAAATACCAGCTGGTTCCTATAAACAGCTGATTTAAAACATCCATCAATAATAAATAAGGCAGGTACCAAATAACAGGAAAGAATTTTTTCGCAGGTACCAGATAACAGGAAAGTACCTAAATTTCATTTAAATTTGGTACAAAATCGATAAAAGTTGCAAAAAAAGCTAAAAATCAATGATCTCTTTTTGAATGGCAGATTGTTATTTATAATACGTTTTTTGCCTTAAAAATAATAGTTAATAATTTATTTGCACTTGAAAAGCCCAAATTTCGAAACAATTTTAGATTATACAATACGATAATAATTTACCAAAATTCGCTCATACGATCATGTTGCATGATTGGATATTTTTGCCCCCACTGTGCGACAATCTAACAGTTATTGCGGTTTTCAAATTATCCACTCGCCCAATAGCCTGGTGTCATTGTTGGATGAAATGAGGCGAGCTCTTTGTGAGCGTGATGCAGCCGCGCAGAGATAGGCAGCTTCCCCTGGAGCACGAGGTCACCTCTATTGGCCTCCTCCAATCATTTAAAATTGTAATAGGGGTGACTAGGTGAGAAGATGATGTTTAATGCATGCGCATCTCCCAGCCGTTGGACCAGTTTGAGATTTGTGTTTGAAAAGGGGGAGACAACGATCCTTATGTGAAAAACGAGCGGTTATTTTTTCCCCCTTTCTCTCGCGCGGTCAAGCTCGGGCTGTTATGTAAATCTGGAATTTAAAAAAAAGGGGTGGGTTGGGGAGGCGAAAAAATAATAGGAGATGACCACGTGGTGGACGCAGCATCTTGAGGACCAGTTTGGCGGGTTGTGAAGGGGCAGCTCCAGGTGGCAGCTTGGGGTCCTACCGACCAAGCGTAAGCGACACTGCGGCAGTTCGAACCTGCCCGTCCTATCCGTTCCTTCTCCGGGGGCATACCGCTATCCAGCTCTGCTTACCTCAGCAGCTATGTATGCTCATCCCCTTCGTCTGCCTAAATATCGATCACCTACGGGGATCCAGGTAAGAAGTCACTTATGTCATCAAAATGCTAATAATAATTGTCATGCACAATCATCAATACCTTCTCTCGTTTGACAACGAAGAATTCTTGAGCAATTGAAAATAAAACGTACTTCCCAGCTTGATTACAATCAACGGTTAAATAGAAAACGTTACATCAAAAACCAATAATCCCTACCAAGCAATTTTACTCATGAAAATGGTAAATACTGTGTAGAAGAGTGAGTCGAAATCGGTGAAATTGGGTATTTTTTGCTGATTTTCAAAGAAAAGTGACTGGTTTTATTTGTGACTGGTTTTAGCAAATTTTATCCGCAAATAAAGAGGTGTTGAAATAGATCTAAAAATTTTAAAATTAAAATTTCAAACTATGCACATCATTCTGAATGTAACATATATATTCCTAAATTAATTGCTATTAACGATTATATAATTATATATAGTATTCATATTTTTATATTTATTCTGGCACATGCTATTATTCATCCTATATGGTTAATAGATGAATATGCTATAATTTTTTGTGTGGATATACGATTTATTCCTAGAAAGGCTCCTGTAATTGTTGAAGTTGCTATAATTAATAATGTTAATTTATCATTATTTAATATTAATGATAAAATATATATTGGGGTAATTTTGCTTCCGAGACTGCAAGGCAGCGGAAGCTTTGTTTTCACTTTCGAAATGAAAAAACATTTTTTGCTCCAAAATCAAAATTTCCACTCGCATTTTGCGTTTCAGAGCCTCCTGAACAAATTTGGTTCCGTGTCTGTCTGTCTGTCTGTCCATCCACATTTCCTTGTAACAGCCATAACTTCCACAATTTTGATCCGATTTTAACCAAATTTTCAGGGATCGTGCGGGTTAAGCTCTAGATAGTCCCCTATCAACTTCATGATGATCGAATCAACGGTAGCTTCTGCGCAGGCGCTAACGTGAATTCCTTGTGACGGTCATAACTCGGTCAATGTTGAACGGATTTCGGTCAGATTTTCAGGGATGATGTGGGTAAGGTCCCTTGAAGTCCCATAAGACAATCATCATAATTGCATTAGCGGTACGCTCTGCGCATGCGTGAACGAAATATTCTTGTTACGGTACTTGCAACAGCCGTAATTTCCACAATTTTGATGCGATTTTCTTCAAATTTTTAGGGATTGTGCGGGTATAGCTCTACATGGTCCCCTATACCAATCCGTACTGTGAAGGTCACGAGGAAGCTCATGTGCCATTTCCTTGGCAGTGTATTTTGTCATGTTGTTAATATAATACATGTTTTCCATCTTAATTTAAATATTAGTTCTGGAAATCATACATGAAATGGTGGTATACCTATTTTTATTATTATTGTTAATAAAATAATTTTTATTATTTTTACTCATAAATTTATATATATATATATATATATATATATATATATATATATATATATATATATATATATATATATATATATATTTATTCATTTATTTATTTAGTAATAATAATATTGTTGATGCTAATCTTTGGATTAGGAAATATATTATAGATCTTTGTATTAAGAAATTATTCTTATTTACATATATTAGTGGGATAAATGATATTAGATTCATTTCTAATCCAATTCATATGTTTAATATATCATTTGATCTTTGGACTATTATTGTTCTAATAATAGTTAGTAGAAAACATTATATTTTTTAAACAGGAGAATGAAATTCTATACTTAGGGTATGAACCTAATAGCTTATTTAGCTTAACTTTTTATATTTTGTTGTATGGTGCATATATACTCGTAATTTTGATTTCTAGGGATTTAGTTTAATTCTAAAAAATAAAATAAGAGTATATTATAAATTATTTATCCTATCAAGATAATCCTTTTATCAGGCATCTTATTTATATATAAAAGAGTTGATCTTGGAACAAACTCAGTTATCTGCCCATACCATATATGATCATTGGATTTATATTATGATATTAATTTTTTTTTTCCAATGATTGGTATATTTATCATTTATCTGCGGAACACGCTCACCCTTTGTGTCAAATTCGGTTTTTTTAGTTTTGGTAAAAAGGCTGAGATCTTTCAGCTACTTTTAAAAAAGGCTGATTTCACAATAGGGCTGCGACGTATCCACAATCCGAAGTAGACGAAGGAATAATTTCATCTAACGAAGGCAGTAAGGTGGCAGTGATGGATCCAGCAAAGTTATGAATCCACGATTATGCCCTCCAGAAAGCTCATTTTTCAGGCCTTGCTCAGTTTCCATAGCGAGCCAATCCTTTATCTTGGGTATCTTCGATGCCTTCTTCCTCTTGCAGTTGAATCTTTCATAGGTAGAGAATAGGGGTGAATAACTTTGCTTAGATCACATCACTCATCGTATACAACGGGTTTGCATTCAAAATTCATTATGAATAATGGATAATGAATAAATAACGAATAAGAAATATGAAATTTGCTACAAACAACATCAACATTTGGTCAACTCACAGCGCGTCGGGGACCGCGATTTCGGGCTGGTAACAAAATATTTCTGGTAGGATTTCGAAACAGATCGTCCATCCGCATTACGCCATCTGAAACAGTTCTCCGAAACTGCTCGACCAAAGTTTATGAAATTCTGCTCAAAATGCAAACATTAGCCGGGGATGTGCCTGTACTCTCCGCATTTCTTTCGATCAACTCCAATGATATTGTTAATTTTCGAAATAAAAGTGTAGTTTTTTCGTTCGATTCAGATAGAACTCTTTGATGAATCGAATGAGACCACTTGGAGCATGGTACGACCACCCAAACGCACTCCAGAAATTTTCAAGTGTTAGAAGCGGGAAGAAAATCGTCAATATAAACGTGAACCGCAAAGCGACTTTGGCATGCAGAATTAGGCTGGAATCCAGTTGATTTTATTCGGTTTTTTAGTATTTTAAAACCGTCTACACACGTGTGATGGCTGGTTTATACAGACAACAGAGCTAGACAGGTAGACTGCTAGACTCGTTCTACGACGAGACTATTTCTAAGACAGAAATAGTTAATCTTTGTGTAAGAAATCGCAGCCTTTCTTCCGGTGCGTCATCTGGCACGTAGAATTCATCCATAATACTGGATATTCGACGTTGGGAGGGGAGGGGGGAATTGAATCTCCCTATGAAGTTAAGAAAATGGACAACTTTTGGAAAATATTAGCAAAATATCAATATCAGACCAAAAAAATTATGAATGAAAAATAGCAATATCAGAAAAAATGACACCTTCTTTAAAATTCTACCAAACTATACTATAATAATAAACTAAACTGAGTATATTTCCATTTATAATTACTTAAATCTTATAAACAAAAATACTTACTTTAGTACCGCAAAAAAAAAAAAAAAAAAAAAAAAAAAAAAAAAAAAAAAAAAAAAAAAAAAAAAATAATAATAATAATAATAATAAAATAGCAATAATAATTAATAAATAAAAAATAATAATACTTAAATCTTTACGCTCTACGTTTTATAAATGGTATTGCTATTTTTGGACTCTAGAGAAAGAAACATAACTGTTCGAACAGGTTTCAGCTGCGACTTTATCCAATTTCTAATTGTTTTTTATCGGTTTAAGGGCAAGTAATTGGCAAAATTTGTATTCTTATGTTTTTCGCTGAACTCGAATTTGCTTTCAAAAAATCAAAATTCTAACAGAAATACGTAAAAATACAAAGTTTCATAATTTTATGATGAATTCTGAAAAATTGTTTTTTTTTTTTTGACATGATTTTGACGAGTTTGAATTTCCAAACTATCAAAAGTTGTTGCTGTCGACTTTTTTTGACTGCATATTCGAGTTTAGCGACCCCCAAAACGTAAGTATACGAAGCTTCACAATTTTACAAAGAAGTTTGTAAAAGTCAAATTCAAAAGTCTGATATTGGCACAAAAAAAGCGTATTTCATAAACCAAAATCGAGCTACCGGCGTAGGTTTTTGTTACGCGAAAAATCTGGAAAAATTCAGGGGTCATTTTTTTTACATTTTAAACCGAATTTCGGGTGGAGGTAATCAAAATTCCACCTTTCTCAAAGTAGCGGGCATCCTACACCAATCTGCGGGTCATTCTGACTTATGAACATGTGGATTAAGCGTCAGAATGTTTTACCGTCCTTAGCTTTATTTAACTTGTCAATACAGTCATTACTGAATCACAAAGCCTCTTGAAATCAACCTTTGCTTTAGCTAAAAGCATTGAAACAATATCACCAGACGGGAACTTTCTCACTAGATTTAAAAGGCGGAACAGACGTTTCCTAACACGAAAAAACGCTGCAAATAATTACACAAAGGTTTATTATTTATGTATTAGACAGCCCTTCTACGTAGATCTCTGGTCCATAATTATTAAACGCCGCTTATAGTATATTTAGTATCGGAACTCGGAGCTTCGGACCTCACAAATGGGTTCAATCCCTTACAGCAGCGGAATCTCACAATTTTACGCTTTTTAATATAGTTGATAAACATAAAAATTTATTATCAAGTCATCTTTCCAACACATAAAAGTGTTACCTAAGTATACTGTATATTGATATCATTCAATTGGTCAAATTTCAAAAAATGTGCTGACAAAATCACTGAAAATGGCTAAGAATCGTTAAATTGATATTTTTCAGCATAAGATTGGTCAAATAAAGTTTATCAACTATGAAATAGAGCATTCAACAATTTATGTACGAAATTATGCTAAAAACTTGAACTTGAACTTGAATTTTGTTTTAAAAAATCTATAAAATTGCAAAAAATAGCCTAAAATCCAAAATCTCTTTTTGAATAGAAGAGTATCATTTAGAGTACTTTTTTTCCATAAAATTAATAGCTAACATTTTCTTTTCACTCATAAATCTCCAATTTCTATACAACTTGAAATATACAACAAAAAAAAAGACACTTTTTCACCTATTTTTGGCTCATAGCACCCATGGGTGTGGAGCGATCGAGCTGGCGTGAAGTTAGGACCAACTGGACCCCAAGTGAAGTCTATGTGCGAAAGAACAGATTTATTAAGTCAATTCTAAGGCCTTTTATGGCCCGGACGGCGAACGGCGAACGGCGGACGGCGGACGGACACTTCAAATTTGGATTCTACGCACCTTGAAACGTAAAGTGACAAAGTTTGAGGGGGGTTATAAAATTTTTTTGCTATACGATCACATAGGTTTATTATTGGAAATAATAAACCAAAATCTGTAAAAACTGCAAAAAAAACCTAGAAATCCAAAATCTTTTTTAATCACTGAATTTTATTAATGCGTTTTTATAGGACATAAAATTGCTTTTTAACAAGCTCTTTCCACTGAAATCGCTCTAATTTCTATACAATTTAACATTTTTTATAATATGATAGGTGATTCAAGAAAATTTGCTCATACGATGATGCTGCATGACTGGAACTTTTCAAGAGGTGTGGATGGTAGGCCACATCTCACCGGATTCACAGATACCGCATCGCACCGCCCGGCGCCGTGCCGTTGTTACCGTGTCGCATCTTAGTCAGGGATTCTGAACTGGTTCGTTTTGTTTTCACGTAAACGTGACGAGATTTCACGTGTAATATCCTTGGTCGTTGGCGACGTGAATGACGTTGCGGAAGGTCGGGGTCGGGTTAGGACCCCGCATCTACGCTTCATTATACTTGTATTAGAGCAGCCGCAGCCCTAACGGTGACCCCCCCCCCCCCCACCACCACCACCCCTCCAACTTACTACCCTTACTACAAGATACCCGCCCTCCCGGACACCCCTCACAGAGGCCCTTCCCCCTGCCCCGCCCAACTGATTTATTTCCCGAGTACTCCCTGACTATAACAAATAGTCGAGTCGGCTCTGATTCAAAAACAAGTTTGTTGACGTTATTAGAGAGTTCCTAGTAGATCCGTAAAACACAATACGACGTGCGGTATTGACAATGCGGTGCCGTAACTCTGACGAAATGAGTTACGGTGACGCATCCATCTGTACACATACGGTAACGGATCGCAATCCGTAAAAAAACGTATCGTCTAAAATAACCTTCTTCCATGGACTCAAATAACCTCCTAGAGATAATTTCCTCCTTCCATGGATTTAGCGTTATAACTAGATCCGTTAAGGACTTGACGTGACTTAAAGGTGCGGTAAATGTTTCTCGTTACCGCACACAGTATTGAGACCGACTGATTTCTAGGAACTCTCTATTCAGACGACGCACGTTGGCCCAGATCACAAAGCTAGCACGGAAAAATCCCTACTGTTCTAATTTCTTTCTTCTTTTTTGGTGCCATGTATAAATATATGTTTATACGCCATGTATAAACCTGTTTCGGTTTTTTCACGCTGAATCCAACGGGCAAGTCAGATTTTACGTATCTCACATCTTACGTATCTCTTTATTTGAGAGATGTAGGGCAAAATGCCCCAAAATCGCCGGTCTTCCGTCCAAAATCCGGGCTCGACGTAACATGAACAATAATAATAGAGAGTTCCTAGTAGATCCGTCGGTCTCAATACGGCGTGCGGTAACGAGAAACATTTACCGCACCTTAAAGCCACGTCAAGTCCTAAACGGATCTAGTTGTAACGCTAAATCCATGGAAGGAGGAAATTATCCCTTGGAGGTTTATGTGAGTCCATAGAAGGAGGTTATTATAGACGATTACATTTTTTTCCGGATTGCGATCTGTTAACGTATCTGTACGGAAGGATGCGTCACCGTAACTCATTGCGTCAGAGATACCGCTCGACGTATTGTATTTTACGGATTTACTAGGAACTCCCTAATAGGTACGCTCTCTTTCCACGATTCACACTGTTCAAGGGAACGCCAAAATCGTGCAGACATTTGAATGTGGCGACAACGCCTGAAACAAATAGTGTACCTATTTATCAACAGGGTACTTGAAATCTCAATTTAAAAAGTTCCAGTCATGCAGCATGATGGTATGAACGAATTTTCGTAAATTATCCTTTGAGGGAAACGAAAATGTCAGCAACCAATTTTATGGCAAAAAACTCGTTCTAAATAATATTCTGTGACTCAAAAAGAGATTTTGGATTTTTCACTTTTTTGCATTTTTTTACCGATTTTTTAGCAGATTTTAATGAAATTTAAGTATATTTTTCAGCATAATTTTGCACATACATTTTTTAATGATCTGCTTTATAGTTGATAAACTTTATTTGAGCAACATTCTGCTAAAAATACAAATTTAATGATTTCCAGCAGTTATGTCATTCTCAGTGATTTTTTTAAGCACTTTTTCTGAAATTTGGCCAATTTAATGTGCTCAAAAAATGCTGGCCGACGAACTCATCCTTTCGTTTGGAAAGCTTGGTTTTTGGCACAGGAATGGAATTTTTATCTCAATCCTAAGGAGAGTTGAGAGTTATCGTCTGGAAGGACATATATATTAATTGCTATGCAATTCTTAGGCCGACCCCCAATAATTTTTTTTAAATGTCCACTTTTTTTGTGTAACGTTTTTTGTCCCGAGATGGGAAGCGAGAGGTCGTGGGTTCGAATCCCGGCCAGGCTTGAAATTTTTTTTTTTTTTTTTTTTTTTTTTTCTCGTGAGACGAAGGTTGTGGGTTCAAATCCCAGCCAGGCTTGATTTTTTTTTTTTTTTTTTCGTGAGACGAAGGTTGTGGGTTCAAATCCCAGCCAGGCTTGATTTTTTTTTTTTTTTTTTTTTTCGTGAGACGAAGTTTGTGGGTTGAAATCCAAGCCAGGCTTGATTTTTTTTTTTTTTTTTTTTTTTTTTTTTTTTTTTTTTTTTTTTTTTTTTTTTTTTTTTTTTTTTTTTTTTCGTGAGACGAAGGTTGTGGGTTCGAATCCAGCCAGGCTTGAACATTTTTTTTTTTTTTTTTTTCTCGTGAGACGAATTGCATAGCAAATTATACTCGTTTTCTACGCAGTAGAAAAGAGAAAAGATCCGGCGAGGCGCGAAGCGCCGAGTATAGATTAGGGGGGTCCAGGGGGGCGAAGCCCCCCTGGCGGGGTCAAGGGGCGGAGACCTTGCGAGGCCCGAAGGGCCGAGTATATATATATATATATATATATATATATATATATATATATATATATACGTATGAAAAAATGTCTAACTCTAGGATTCGTTGCAGAATGTCTCAACACGGATTTCAATTAAGAAAATTTTCGATAATTTTGATTTTAAAATTTTTGGAGCTATTGCAATAGCTTCATTATTACGAAAATTCGGTTTAAAAAAAACCCCAGAATTTTACATGAAATAATGAAATGTACCTAGTAAAACTGAAAACCCATTGTAAAGTTTTAATTGATCTTGAAAAAATCCATAGCGGAAGAAGTAGCGTGAAATGTCGTCATATGTGGTCAATTAAGAAACGAAAAAAGTCCAGTCATGCAGCATGACCCCATTAGCGAATTTTTGAAGTACATACGTACATAAATAGAACTTCTTCATAATTTCATGGCTGATATTTTCTAAGCCACAGTCAGTATTAAAGCTACATCAAGTCCTAAAACAGTTGAGCGTAAAACATTAAATAGAGGGACCGAGAGAATCGGAGGACGGAATATTTCACAGAGTAAACTCATCAGTTGTGATTACATTTTTTTTTTTTTTTTTTTTTTAACAAGCACCTACTACCTACGTTTTAAACAGCATGGTTCTAGGATTAGTTATACAGGGATACTTCCATAAGAGTAGTTCAATCTGAATTTGGACATTGTTTCATGCAAATATTACCGATTTTTACAACTAGCGAACGGCATTATTTTGATTTTTGACTGATTTTTCAACTTTGAAATTTTTGAAAACTTGATACATATTCATATAGGAAATTTTACGCTGGTTCCGAATATACCACATGTTAGTATGCTGAAAAAATTATTTCGCACAACAAACTGCAAAAAACAGGCTATTTTGAAATTTTTGACTACATTTTTGGAAATTTCAACCCGAACATGTAATCCGATCATCCTGGCCAACGAACTTGAACTTTCGTTTTGTGTTCTTAACATTTTAAAATTTGTTTGAAGTTTCTAGCACAATTCTACGGACAGTTATCGTCTGGAATGACACATACATACATACATATATACATATATACATACATACATACATACATACATTAAAAAATGCGTTAAACTTCAGAATATGATTCAGAATAGCCTGAAACGGATTTCTGCATAAAATTTTTTCAAAAATTCACATTCTACAAATTTTGAGGCGAGAGCAATAGCTTAATTTTCTTCAAAAATTCGCTAAAAGCTTGTTACAAGGATTTCATATGGAGCCTGCACAGTAGCTACTAATAATAAAACCGTGTTGAAATTTATATAAGATGATCACATTGTCATTCCCCAACAATTATCCAAATTTGAGCGAGATCGGAAGACTAGGGCGTGAGAAAATGATGCTTGGTAGAATTTACATTTGCGCATGCGCAGAGTGAGTTGTTTATTCAAGAACGATGAAACTGACAGGGGACCGTCCACCACCTAGCCCGCACATTCCCTGAAACTTTCATCCAGATCGGATGAAAACTGCGGAAAATAAGCTTGTTATAAGGATTTGCGGACACATGACAGACACACAGACAGACAGACAGATACGGAACCAAATTAGTTCAGAATGCTCTGAAACGTGAAATGCGACTGGAAATTTTGGTTTGGAGACCAAACAATTTTTTTCCCCCGTGAGTGAAAGCTTTTTCCCCAGTTTGCCACAGCTACCTTTATATAGACTCGGAAGCAAAAAGGTAGATTAATTATACGGGATTGGGTATTTCAGAATTTCTGTTTTCCGTTAGACATTCGCCATCTTGTATTTCTACGACTTTGTTTTCCTTCAACCTGACCTCAGTTTCCATCATCCATCATCGACCCATCGTGTTGTTAAAACATGATTTTAGGGTATTTGCTCGTACTGAACCTCGTAATGCTGTTCATTTATCGATATTTGTAACACTAACTTGAGAAAACACTGAGAAAACTACATTTTAGTACGCTTTGTCCCGTGTGGAAATGTGTAGGAAAAGTGCAATTCTGGTCGATTTTTTCGGTTTTCCGAATTTGGTAAAAATGAAATTCTAGAACATTTTTCAGCATAAATTTCTGCATATTTTTTAATGCTCCAGATCATTGTTAATAAACGTCTTGTCGCTAAAATTCTGTTAAAAATATAAATTTAACAATTTTTAACCGTTTTTGCTATTTTAGCGAATTTTTGAAGAACATTTTGCTATTGCTCTCGCCTCAAAATTTGTAGAATGTGAATTTTTTTATGTATGTATGTATGTATATATGTATGTATGTATATATGTATGTATGTGTCATTCCAGACGATAACTGTCCGTAGAATTGTGCTAGAAACTTCAAACAAATTTCAAAATGTTAAGGACACAAAACGAAAGTTCAAGTTCGTTGGCCAGCATGATCGGATTACATCTTCGGGTTGAAATTTTCAAAAATGTAATCAAACATTTCAAAATAGTCTGGTTTTTTGCGATTTGTTGTGCGAAATAATTTTTTCAGCATACTAACATGTGGTATATTCGGAATCAGCGTAAAATTTCCTATAAGAATATGTATCAAGTTTTCAAAGTTGAAAAATCAGTCAAAAATCGAAATAATGCCGTTCGCTAGTTGTAAAAATCGGTAATATTTGCATGAAACATTGTCCAAATTCAGATTGAACTACTCTTATGGAAGTATCCCTGCATAACCAATCCTAGAACCATGCTGTTTAAAACGTGGGTAGTAGGTGCTTGTTAAAAAAAAAAAAAAAAGTAATCACAACTGATGAGTTTACTCTGTGAAATATTCCGTCCTCCGATTCTCTCGGTCGCTCTCTTTAATGTTTTACGCTCAACTGTTTTAGGACTTGATGTAGCTTTAATACTGACTGTGGCTTAGAAAATATCAGCCATGAAATTATGAAGAAGTTCTATTTATGTACGTACTAGCACGCAGACCCAAGGCCTCGCTTCGCTCGAAATGTCGAAGATTTCTTCAAAAATTCGCTCATGGGGTGATGCTGCATGACTGGACTTTTTGTGATTTTTTGAGCATATTTTTTGGAATTTGACCAATTAAATGTGGTCAAAAAATTTTGACCAGCAAACTTATTCTATCGTTTTAAAAGCTCGATTTTTCGGTGCAAGAACGGATTTTTTATCTCAATCCTAAGGAGAGTTATCGCCTGGAATGACACACACACACACACACACACACACACACACACACACACACACACACACACACACACACACACACACACACACACACACACACACACACACACACACACACACACACACACACACACGCACGCACGCACGCACGCACGCACGCACACACACACACACACACACACACACACACACACACACACACACGCACGCACACACACACACACACACACACACGCACGCACACACACGCGCGGGCGCGCGCGCGCACGCACACACACACACATTTTTTTTTTTTTTTTTTTTTACAAAACTCCCCTCAAAGGCGGAGGGGGCACACCATTAAATTGAAAACTAAACAAATAAAATCAAAAAGTGGGGAGGACGCCCAGGTTTACCCGACGCCGGCTCTAGGGATAAGGGAAGTTTCAGGACGAGGAGGAAGAATGGGATGAAAGGAAGTGCCCCTATAAAACGACCACCAGTTCAAGTAAGAACCCCTCAGGACGCGGGTGGTGATACCACGGAGTACTCCCGCCGAGATGCCCAACTCGAGTAACTCCGTGGCGCTTTTCCCGCACCACACCCCGCGCCATGACAAGGTCGCAGCCATGACCTTGATGTTATTGGTCGCCACTCCTTTTAGCTCGGAAATCGCTTGCCGCAGGTCATTTCTGTCGTACTTATTTATTTTAGCCCGCCAGGTCTGCTCCATGTCCATGCTGCCACTGACAACCTGGACATCCAGGATTATGGCAGACCCATCGGGCTTGACGGCAACGATATCCGGTTTCTTGCCCCGTTCACTCGGCATATGATATAGTCTCTCTCTTTCAACATCCCAACCGCTAGATGATAAAGCGCCTGCTATCTGCTTGGTGACCACATCGTGACGGAGAATGCGGCCACCGTGAGTACGAGGACACTGCTGCACCACATGATAGAGATACTCATTTTTACCCCAACAGGCACGGCAAAGGGTGTCCACTGTCCCACAACTATTTCGTGAACACCTCACCGAGGTGGCTAGCGTAGCCACTCGGACGGCATGAAAATGGCAGTAGTCGCGGGCCCCAATGCCCTCTGAAGCCCATTCCACCCACTGGGAAGAAATGGGGGATGCAGTGCACTGTCGGAGTTCTTTACCATCTACTGAATCATGCAGTGCAGCAGCGAACTCGAGAGATGAGCTGGGTTTTGGAGCAGTTGGTGTTGCTCGATCGCACCACAACAACTGCTGCCTGACAAAGTCTAGGGGAGCAGCAGTGCGGGCGACCTCCCAGCTCGAGCCCCTAAGGGCGAGCAAGCGCTGGTGGCGTATTGATGGGATGCTGGCTGAGAGAGAGACAATACCGAGCCCACCGGCCTTGACCGGTGCGTGGATATAGGCACTTGGGACACCAGGTGGAAAGCCTAGCCAAGAGCGCACAGCAGAGTGAACTTCGCGATCTAACTCTGGCAGCCTCCCCACAGTAAGCCTACCAAAGACTAGCCCATAGGTTAGCTTTGGCAGTAAGTACTTGCGAAGGAGGCGCAGCTTCTGCTGTGGCTTCAATGGAGCCTTGGTGATACAAGCTAGTGCTCCACCAAAGTCCACACGGCTTGCAGCAATGGTGGCGACACCCATGAAGTAACTCCAAGGTACCGCCACACCTCCAGCACGGATCGGGTGGGGACGGGTGACTGTCCTATGACAAAACACTCCTCATCCACCACCTTCACCTGATGCTGGCGACCCGACGGGACCAAGGAGACTGACCCACACTTATCTGGGTTAACCACCAAACCACACCTGGCTAGCTGCTCAGCAAAGGCATTGAGGGCGATCTGCAAGCCCTCACGGGTTTCAGCGAGTAGGATGACATCATCGGCAAATGCCAATGCACTCACTCGCACCCCAGGGGCGAGATCAAACCCTATTTCAGCCGGCAGCTTACCCAAGGCCGTATCCACGACCAGGTTGAAGAGGAGTGGCAACAGAGGATCCCCCTCGCGTACCCCGCGCCCAATAACAATATCCCCTGACATCTCACCTTGTGCCTCGAGGACCGTCACGCCTTCGTGGTACAGACAGGCAACATACTCTATTAAACGAGCAGGTGCCCCAACACCACGAAGACAATCGGTCAGGGCAAAGTGGCTAACTGTGTCAAAGGCCTTAGCGACGTCCAGAGCGGCAAGATGGAGCTGCCATTTCTTGATACGGGCCAGCGAAATGACAGTTTGGAGAACTGTTAGGTTCTCCGCTGTGCCATCCGCTGGTCGAAATGCTCTCTGGACGTCACCTATGACACCAGCCACTTGAGGCGAGATGCCAGAACCTTTTGGAAGTGGCGGAAGACCACCGACGAAATAGATATCGGGCGGTAGCCTCCGGGCCCACTTAACCCTTTTTTTGGGATGAAAACTGTCCTGGCGCGGGTCAACGCTTTCGGGGGTCTTCCTGATAGAAGCAGCAGGTTGAGGATGAGCAGCTTGACTGTTGTTGGAACGCACACACGCACACACACACACGCGCACACGCGCGCACACACACACACACACACACACACACACACACACACACACACACACACACACACAAACACACACACACACACACACGCACACACGCGCAAACACGCGCGCGCGCACACACTCACACACACACACACACACACACACACACACACACACACACACACACACACACACACACACATATATATATATATATATGAGAATTGTTTGAATCCAGGAATCGTTTCAGAATGTCACAAAACATATTTCAATGAAGAAAATTTGCGAAAATTTTCATTTTAAAATTTTTGGAGCCATTGCAATATCATTATTTATTATTTTTTACAAAAATTCTCTAAAATGGGGGTTCCCATTTAAAAAAACAAAGTTGATGTAATTTGCGCCACATTGGCGCAAGTGTCGCGCGTGAATGTATTTTTCTTGAGATCCACTTAAAAATGATAAAAAATGGCGTTGGTCTCCTTCGGGAACGGCGGCGTTACCTTTCGGTGGGACATCCTGTATATATAAAAAAGTGTTAAACTCTGGATTCGTTTCAGAATGCCTCAAAACGGATTTCAATGAAGACATTTTTCAAAAATTTCAATTTTAAAAATTCGCGGACAACTGCAATTGCTTCATTTTCTACGAAAATTCGCTAAAATCGGTTACAATTGAAAAACATTGTTTTTAATTCTAAAATTGGTATGTTTAGGTGAATAATATTTTAAAACAGTATTTTATTTCAGCCATTATTCTATAGTTAACGATTTCCGGAAACACGAAGCTCTCAAATTTCAATGAAGAAAATTTGCGAATATTTAGATTGCGATAGCGGATCGAGCGTTTGGAACAATAATTGCGGTTCTCTTCATCACATTAGCACGTTGTATTTTGGCTTGATTTATAATGAAAGTTACTTTATTGATTTTATGAACAATATAGTGTCGTGTTTGGAGGAGAGGCACTTACGAATTTGACTTTAGAACTTCCTATTTAGACTTTGCCCTGACTCTTAGTAGAAAAGAGGATGAAAGTACACTCCATTACAAGAGTTTTGAGTAAAAAATCATGAATAGTCTCCAGCTCGGCTTGACTTATTTATAGTCCATGGGAAATGTGGGGAGAATGGCAAACCTTGACGAGCTGTAGAGGTAGGTTAGGGTCAGCTGACATTCCGTTGGTATGACCATTTTGGGATAAAGTGGAGCCATGTCGTCTAGGGTTTCGTTTTTTTCCCCCCTAAGGAAAATCTATATTATGATATTTACAATATCGTTGATGCTCAATTTGAGGCTAATTGTAAAATCCTCTTCACCGAAGTTTGAATTTAATACAATACGAATATATACGATATATGCAATACAAGCTGGGAAATTTAATCGTAATGAAATGGCACCTGTGAGTTCGAGAAAATGACAGAAATACTCGCGGACGAAGGTTTGGGCTTAGGATCGGGAAGACGGATTTAAACCCGAGTAAGTGATTTTACAAGGGTCACGCATGGCAGACTAACCCATATAATATCACAAGGGGTGAGAATTAACCCTCAACACCCCACCTCACCCCCTTAACAACCCCTAACCCCTCCCTCCCATCTCACTCACACCCTCTAACCAGACACCTCGAGCCGGCTCGGACTGCCCTAATCTCCACCGCCACAACGAACCTTGCTTTATATTAGGACCAGCTTTGTATTTATTATCCACATTTACTCCAAGGGCAGCCCAAGGACATTCCAAACTTGGAAATTATTCTATATCTACAATTATGATTAGATGAACAATTATTACAGCGTTGCGTTTTATTTTGTTTTCAAGTCGTATGGCTGAGTAAATGTTGACATATCTTCGGTGTTTGTCCAGATCCGTCTATTATTCCCTGGTTACGTTCTGCGCAGAGATGGGCGTTAATCGATTAACGAATTCTTTTACGAATACAGAAGTAGTTGTGATTAACGAATTCATTTCCGCGATTACGAACACGTTTTCGCTTATACAGATACGATTAACGGACAACGAATACTTTTTTTTTAAGTCTCAGAAGTGAAATGTTAGTAGTTGATTTAACATGGTACTAAAACCCAATTAAAAATACATTGATATTGTTTCCAATGAGTAAACTCTTGCCTGCTTAAGTTTGATAAGCACGACTTTGGGGGAAAAACAACGCTGCAGATGTTGCGGTTTGCAACTTCTTTGATAATCTCGGTGTGGGAAACTATGTTTCTAATGTCACAATTTCATCGAACATTGTTCGTGTCTATTGTACGTATTTAGTAGGGAGTTCCTGGTTACTACGGTGTTCTCATACGGTGTAAGCGAATCTAGGGGAAAGTGTTCCAGGTTTATCTTGAGGACACATCAGTCAGGAACACTGGCCATCGTTCAAGTAAGTTCTTGCTCAACTTTGTTACTGGTAATATTGGTATATGTAGATATATATGAATAGATTGGTACATACAGATTTTATGCATTTTGTGGAGAAACTCAGTAAAATAATACATGTTGGTATCTTATTAGTTTAATGTTTGTATCTTGAAAAAGTAAGATATGACTGGAATGAACAGATTTATTCCGTTTTTCGGCAAACTTTTATCCTCCGTTTTGTTGACTAGTTGTTTTTGGGCACTCGATGAACGGACTGTTTCGAGTGAAAATAAGATGAATATAAATAAATTTTGTATATTTTAATACAATTATATATTTAATTTATATTTTAAATCATATAGTTAATATATTAATTTAGTAAAAAATTTAATGTGAAAAATATGAACTGAACACGCTTATCACTGAAACCTTCCTCGGGTTTATACATTTACGGGCGTAGTGTTGAAGACGTGGTAACGAGGACGTACTAAGACTCGATCTTGCGTTGCCAATCAAGCGGTCTCATATTCACGTCGTCCACCTCTACAAATTCGTCAGCTGTCAGTTGTTTCCAGATCAGCTGATCATGAATCACGCGCACCGTGTGAATTAAAAACGTGGTATCAAGGAACTCTCTAGCGGACTTGTTGCTGGTGCGTGGCCTGGGTGTTCCGGCCGGCCTGGGGGCGGCCCCCTTGGCGTGTTTTCCGGATCAGAGTGACCTTTGTCACTTGTTAGGGCTGCCTGTTCAGAAATGAGCAGGTGGCCCCGGGGGCCGCCAGGTGGGTGGGTCCGGGCCGGTCTGGGCGCTCTGGCCCCGGCCGGCTACACTCGGGAGCTTTGTGCCTCCCCCCTTTTGGTTTATTATTTCCAATAATAAGCCTATGTGATCGTATAGCAAAAAATTTTTATAACCCCCCCTCAAACTTTGTCACTTTACGTTTCAAGGTGCGTAGAATCCAAATTTGAAATGTCCATCCGCCGTCCGCCGTTCGCCGTCCGCCGTTCGCCATCCGGGCCATAAAAGGCCTTAGAATTGACTTTAAAAATCTGTTCTTTCGCACATAGACTCCACTTGGTGTCTAGTTGGTCCTAATTTCTCGCCAGCTCGATCGCTCCACACCCATGGGTGCTATGAGCCAAAAATAGGTGAAAAAGTCTTTTTTTTGTTCATTTCAAGTTGTATAGAAATTGGAGATTTATGAGTGAAAAGAAAATGTTAGCTATTAATTTTATGAAAAAAAAAAAGTATTCTAAATGATACTCTTCTATTCAAAAAGAGATTTAGGATTTTAGGCTATTTTTTGCAATTTTATAGATTTTTAAAACAAAATTAATGTAGTTTAAATTTTTAGCATAATTTCGTACATAAATTGTTGAATATTCTATTTCATAGTTGATAAACTTTATTTGACCAATCTTATGCTAAAAAATATCAATTTAACGATTCTTAGCCATTTTCAGTGATTTTGTCAGCACATTTTTTGAAATTTGACCAATTAAATGGTATCAATATACAGCATAGGTAACACTTTTGTGTGTTGGAAAGATGACTTGGTAATAAATTGTTTTGTTTATCAACTATATTAAAAAGCGTAAAATTGTGAGATTCCGCTGCTGTAATGGATTGAACCCATTTGTGAGGTCCGAAGCTCCGAGTTCCGATACTAAATATACTATAAGCGGCGTTTAATAATTACGGACCAGAGGTCTACGTAGAAGGGCTGTCTAATACATAAATAATAAACATTTGTGTAATAATTTGCAGCGTTTTTTATAATGACGTTTGCTCTATCGTTTGTTATATATGATGTTTATGGCAATAAAAAAAATTATTATTATTATTATAATTATCGTTTGGAATTTGAAGATGAGAAAGTTACCGAGGTTTTCCCATTTGCATATGGTTGAAATTTCTATTTGGCTCAGGAAAGCACTTCTTCCGTCCCCTTCGCGATAGCCCATGTTGATCTCTGTGCACCCCCTGAGTTCCACTGATGACCCATATCTTGATATGACACATATAGCAATTACAAGTCAAATTGACCTTTTTACAAGTCAAATTAACCTCCCTACTAGTCAATTTAACCTTTTTACAAGTTAAATTAACCTTTTTACAAGTCAATTTAACCTTTTTACAAATCAAAATAACCCTTTTACAAATCAAAATAACCCTTCTAGAAATCAAAATAACCCTCCTTGAGCAATGCGCGAAAATCGTTGAAGGGCAAAGAAATAGGAGTACGGGTTTAACTGGCATTCCTTTTTCATGAATTTCTACACCAGTATTCCTTCTCACTGTGATCTTCAAGAATACCTACCTCATTTTTTTGTTGGAAAATTTTGATATATTTTTGGTTGGAAAATTGATATTTTTTTAAATTGAGTTTTTGATGGAAAATTTTGATATATTTTATGTTGGAAAATTAAAATTTTTTAATTATTATTACACCTACTTTGTCGTGTTCAATGTAGGTACCTATTCAGTTTCTTTTCTTTGCCCTTCAACGATTTTTGCGCATTACTCAAGGAGGGTTCCTTTGATTTGTAAAAGGGTTATTTTGATTTGTAAAGAGGTTAAATTGACTTGAAGGAAGGTTAATTTGACTTGTAAAAAGGTCAATTTGACTTGTAAATGCTATATCTTGAGGTATATGACACGCACTAACATGTCGTTGCAAACCCAAGAGATTTGTGTAATTTTCCTCCAACCTTCCGATCTGGTTCAAACTCAGATAAGTCGGAACGACTTGCGGTTTATACGTTTCGTCTTGCATGTACCGTTTTATCGTTCAGACAAATCGTTATGTTTTATTGTTGAGTGTAAACCCCCCAAGGCCGGTCCAGACGCTACGTTTTGCACAACCTTTTGTGTGCGCTGTCCCAAGACGAAATAAAAAGGTTGCGTGTTTTTTTTTTTTTTTTTTTTTTTTTTTTTTTTTTTTTTTTTTTTTTTTGCACATTTTAATGAAATCCAAGTACATAGCATAATATTGCACATAAATTTGTAAATGTTCTATTTTATAGTTAATAAACTTTATTTGAGCAACATTCTGCTAAAAATAAATACATAAATTTAACGATTTTTAGCTGTTTTTTGCTATTTTTAGTGATTTTTTCAGCAATTTTTTTTTAATTTGGCCAATTTAATGTGCTCAATAAATGCTGGCCAATGAACTCGTCCTTTTGTTTGGAATGATTGATTTTTTGGCGTAAGAACGGAATTTTTATTTCAATCCTAAGGAGAGCTATCGTCTGGAAGGATATATATATATATATATGCATACATAAAATTCAATTACATTTATTTTATTTATTAATGCATTCGCTCATACAATAAAACAGATAAAAGGTGAAGATGCAAAAAAAAAGTGAACAACAAGCTACCTATACCATGGAAAAACGAGCTAAATGAAATAAAACGGACGTCAGATTCAGCACATCAAATAACATAAGAAACCGACAAAATCCAGCTCAATTTTGTGATTGAAAATGGCATTAATATATTAAAACGTTTCATAATAGCAAAAATGTATGCAAATATAAGTAAAAGGTTCAGTTTTTTATCTACCTCCACTCAAAAATTGCATTTTTAATCTGTCAGATGACTTGTGCCCGATCGTCTTAGGCTTTGCATTGCGCCCGACGGAAGGTTACAATGAACATATATTGTTCCGCATTGCACATGATTAACATAATAGGTACACAATTTGAAATTTCAAGTGTTTCGTTCTTGAGAGTCGGTCGGGTGAATGATACTAAACTTCAGGCCAGTGTTTCGCTATATTTATACAGCATCATCAGGGCTATACAAAAAGAACCATCACGTTACACACATATGGACACAACTACACACTAGCTAGCTTATATTTAACTTTGAATTATGAAAATTATTGCACTAAACTAAATAACTTAACTTTGAATATTTAACTTATGTTTAACTTTGAATTATGAAAATTATTGCACTTAACTAAATAACTCCACTATAAGGGGTTGGGGGCAGTTTAAATAATCACATTCTGTGATTGTGGAAGGTAGGTAGCTACTTACAATATATTACATGGCTTGGGGGTGAGCTGAATGATTAAGTAATAACAATTTTTAATGATGTTATTTACCTTGGAGTTTGCTATTAGAACTATTAGGAACACAGATTTTTGAAGGTAGGTAGCTACTTACAATATATTACATGGCTTCGGTGGGCTGAATGAATAAGTTGGTAGGTAACAAAAATTTTGAATGATATTTTACCTTGGAGTTTGCTGTTAGGTACTCAGTGAGTCATCCTGAGACTGAGAGGGCATATGGAGTTGTTGACATGTGGTGAAATTGTGAAAAGTTATGTGGTGAAAAAAGTTGTTGAAACTCAGAAATGAAAACGTTGAGAAAAGGCTCAGCAGAAGCACCAATTACATTAGACCAATTGAACTATCTGTTTAAATGGTCTCAGGTTTGTTTACAATAGGTTACAACAACTTGAGGTTATCCCTATCACAGTTATTATTGTCTAAGTTGCATTATAATGGAGGACACAAATGTTGCTGTTTCTATATGTTTATCTGTTACAAATTTTACAAACAAAACTGTTACAAATGGAGGTAGTATCTGTTACTGCTAAGTTTCTTTGACTTTTTTTTTTGGGAAACAAAAATACATAATGTATTCACATACATATAAGTGTATCAAATCTATATATTTATAATAATAATTTTTTTCTTTATATTTAAATTACATAATTTGAGGGTAACATGATTTTCAAGTCTTTAGGTAGGCAGGTTACCATTTTTCTTATTGCCTAATAATGTTGGCATATATTCTACTTAATTTTTCAATGTCTGACCTCTTATTACAGGCATTTGGATCTCTCGAAATATAAACCATCTCCTTGACCTTTCATTTGGCAAATTAAGGTTGTTCAGCAAATTGGCTGTTTAGCAAATTGTTCTTTTTGTATAGCCCTGATGATGCTGTATAAATATAGCGAAACGTTGGCCTGAAGTTTAGTATCATTCACCCGACCGACTCTCAAGAACAAAACACTTGAAATTTCGTCGTCTGCGGTCAAGAACTCATCACTGCTGTACACAATTTGTTTACACATATTTGCCTAAGAAGCTAATGTAAAGTTAACGTCTTCTTACATCCCTATAGATTGGGCATTGGCATACAAAGTAAAGGAGCGTGTCCCTTTCTCCCACTTACAACATGGGCACCCTTCAGAACTTATTTTTTGAAATTTCTTTCAGGTTGATGATTTCTGGCAAACGGTCTTTCATGAATGAGTCTTCCTGTTCCAAAAATTGGAACACGTTAGACAGTCTCCGCCAACAACAAACCTTTAAGCAACATGTAAAGAGATGTGCTGTACGATGTACACATCACAAGTCTTCTAATGAAATTCCAAAGGAACTCATCATCCAGGTATGCTGTCATATTTATTATTGTACTTTGTACAAGACATTACGTGCTTTTACATAACACTTCCACCACTTTACTTTGACCAACTTACAGAAATGTTCACACTTAATTCCAGAGTGTGGTTATTTGTTACTGATATCTTGATGGTTTCAGCGAATTTTCGTAGAAAATAAAGCTATTGCAATAGTTCCAAAAATTTTAAACTGAAAATTTTCGAAAGTTTTCATTTATTGAAATCTGTTTTGAGACATTCTGAAACGAATCCTGGAGTTTAACGCTTTTAGCGAATTTTTGAAGAAAATTAAGCTATTGCTCTCGCCTCAAACTTTGTAGAATGTGAATTTTTGAAAAAAATTTATGCAGAAATCCGTTTCAGGCTATTCTGAATCATATTCTGAAGTTTAACGCATTTTTTTATGTATGCATGTATGTGTCATTCCAGACGATAACTGTCCGTAGAATTGTGCTAGAAACTTCAAACAAATTTTAAAATGTTAAGGACACAAAACGAAAGTTCAAGTTCGTTGGCCAGCATGATCGGATTACATCTTCGGGTTGAAATTTTCAAAAATGTAGTCAAAAATTTCAAAATAGCCTGTTTTTTGCGATTTGTTGTGCGAAATAATTTTTTCAGCATACTAACATGTGGTATATTCGGAATCAGCGTAAAATGTCCTATAAGAATATGTATCAAGTTTTTAAAAATTTCAAAGTTGAAAAATCAGTCAAAAATCGAAATAATGCCGTTCGCTAGTTGTAAAAATCGGTAATATTTGCATGAAACATTGTCCAAATTCAGATTGAACTACTCTTATGGAAGTATCCCTGTATAACCAATCCTAGAACCATGCTGTTTAAAACGTAGTTAGTAGGTGCTTAAAAAAAAAAAAAATTTAATCACAACTGATGAGTTTACTCTGTGAAATATTCCGTCCTCCGATTCTATCGGTCGCTCTCTTTAATGTTTTACGCTCAACTGTTTTAGGACTTAATGTAGCTTTAATACTGACTGTGGCTTAGAAAATATCAGCCATGAAATTATGAAGAAGTTCTATTTATGTACGTACTAGCACGCAGACCCAAGGCCTCGTTCCGCTCGACCGTCAATACCGACTGAAATGTCGAAATTTTTTTCAAAAATTCGTTCATGGGGTCATGCTGCATGACTGGACTTTTGTATCCATGGCCGGAACAGAATAATTAGTGCCGCGATAAATCTTGGAGTTGCTAATTATTTATATTGAGGCCAGGGGGTCTATTAGGTCCCATAACCGACCTATGAGCTCTTTCTGACTGCTGCAACTGGCGATCGTTGGCTGTATCCGGCATTTTGCGCAGTAGGTACTTTAACCCCTAAGCATTCATCAAACAATGCATCATGGGAACGTGCACGTTCACCGTGCTCAGAGTTGGTTGAATGAGGCCCTTTGATTATTTATCCGTAGATTTAGGGTCGTAGCTTTTCCCACATAGGAGGCTGGATTACCTTCGCATTTATTGTAAATCAGCTGATACACCCATTTCGGTTTATTATTTCCAATAACAAGCCTATGTGATCGTGTAGCAAACAATTTTTATAACCCCCCCCCCCCCCCTCAAACTTTGTCACTTTACGTTTCAAGGTGCGTAGAATCCAAATTTGAAATGTCCGTCCGCCGTTCGCCGTCCACCGTCCGGGCCATAAAAGGCCTAAGAATTGACTTTAAAAACCCGTTCTTTCGCACATAGACTCCATTTGGGGTCTAGTTGGTCCTAACATTTAACCATCCCGATCGCTTTACTCGCATAGAGTTGCTATGGGCCAAAAACGGGCGAAAAAGTGTCTTTTTCGAGGCTTTGAGTGCTAGACGCACGCCTGGCACGCTTGGCAGGGGGTCCTCACGATGGGTGGTGAGGGAGGGAGGGGGAGAGCGGGGGGTGGAGTGAGAGGAGGCGCTGCGGCACCTTGCGGTGGCTGGAGGGACCAGGGGCGTAGCACAGGGGTGTAGGAGAATGGATATTATAGGAGATGGACGTGTTATACCCATATAATACACCGCGGCACCATGAGGTGGGTACAGCGTTCCTTCGAGGCATGAATATATGTTTTTTTTATAGGTCATATTTGTGTGTTAATACCAATGCTTTTAATAACATAATAATAATATCCTATTTAATAATTTAATAATATCCTCTCGGCTTTTCGTACGTACATAGATAATGATATTATTAAGGCAATAACTATTTGAATAGATAGGAGCTCAAATCGAGAGATATAAACATGCGTATATAATTATAGAAGTATAGGTTGTGGCAACTCGAAATAGGACACGCCGAGGAGTCTGGACGGGCCTCATGACGTACGCAAGCCAACTAAAACTACGATCAAACTCAATTGAAAAAATAATAAACCTTTGTGAAATAATTTGCAGCGTTTTTCCTTGGGCACTCTGCGTATTCCTTACAGTTGTAGGTATGGGTCGTATTTCAAGAGGTAAAATGTAAGGTCTTCGATAACCAAATTACACAACTTGCACCTCGGACGCTACATGGGAACAAGCCTTGTTGACGCGGCTGCGAAGGCTGTGTTTGGTGATGGCGATGGGATAAAATGCTTCCGATATTTTTCCATTGGCGATAGGACACTCGCGGTGTTTCTGGGAAAAAACCCCGTGTCTGAGGACTCGATGCCAGGATTAATTGCAGTTCGCGAAGGATTCCATTAATTTTTTGGGTCTCGACGAAGAAAGTGGTTACCAATGAAGGTCAGTCTGTGGGTACCTGTACACTTCGTTGATAGTTGACATTTGCTGGGACAATTCTGTCTTAAACAAACTTTTGAGGGTAGCTTCATCAACTTGTTCTTAAGACCAGATAAATATCCTTCCAGGTTCTCTCTTTGGTTGCAAATTCTTTGGCCTCTAATTGACAATGATCTTGGAATTGATATCTTCGTACGTGGGGGATGGCAGCTATCATAATGAAGATATAACTGCTTGTTTGAACTCTTCACATGTGCTGCTGTGACAAATTCACCATTGTTCAGCGAGATATCAACATCGAGAAATGTTGCGACTGCCCTTGAGTATGTCCATGTGAACGTCACAGAGAATTGAGAGTTGAGGGCTTCTAGAAATAAAACCGATTCTGCTTCACCATGACTCCATACTACGAAAATGTCACCTATAAACCGTCTCCAGATAAATCGAATTTTGTCTCTGGATGCCAGAAATCTGTTTTCCATAAACTCCATGTATTTTTATGTCTGTGATGAGGCCAGGTGTTCCATCAACTCCTTCACACATAACTGGTTCATTCAATACTCTTCTCCACGGTAATCTGGCAAGCCCAGCAACCATGTCTCTTATTTGGTCGTGACCCTGTTTCACGAGACATTCCTTGTTTACAATTTAAGACGTGATTGAGAGTCAGTTCAGCTTCACACCCATCACATCTTGCTGGGAGACCAGCTGGCGCTTTTCCATAACGCCTGTCAAGGCGCTTTTCATAACTGTCAAGTCTAAACTATTGGCTGCTAGAGGAAATACAGAGAGCTATTGGGAGGCATTCCCTTCAATTATCCGGGTTATTGTCCATTTTGATCCAGGGGAAAGGATGCGCTTTATTTCTTGGCTTTGCTTTGATTTCCTCAGCTTTCTGGCCAGCTTTTGAGATTTCGTCTCTCTATCCACCGTTTCCATGTGATTTCCTCTATTATACACAACACCTGGTCGTAGCTAAAGAAATCCGGAAGTTGAATTATTATATTGATTATATTATTTATTATTTAATATTTCTCTTTCTGGTATCAAGTGTCTCTTGTTTTCTCCTCTAATGCGTTTTATTTAATCATTTAAATTGCTATTATTTTCCTCAAAACTATGGACTGTCTTCCATTTTAATATAACAGTCAATGTGAACTATTGTAAATGATGCAATTTGGCTTGTCCCGTAATAAATAAATAAAACACCCGGGCTGGTGTCTCTTCCCAGATGCATGCCAGTGCTACCCGGTGCGTCCACAAATTGCGGATAGTGGAACAGCTATGAGATATTTGGTTTGCTGCGAAATAAGCTGTTGATCAGAAAAAGGTCAGTTGAATGTAGATTTTTAAAACGTCATTGCTCTACAATATGTGTATCTTTTGTTACATCATTAATATTATTATTTTAATTTCCAGGGGATGTTTATAATTGCGTAAATGCGATGAATCGAACATAGAACGACGGTTGGATGAATGAGACAACTTCCTGGAACATCCACGAATATCGGTTGGTGACCAAATACTATCGCTAAGACCCAGTGATCCTGTGCGGCTGGTACATGAATTCATTTAATACAAGGCGTTGGACCTCACCTAAGTTATGGAATGAAAACTAATAAAACTGTAACTCAAGAGTGTTTTTTGTTGGATTTTATTCAAACCCCCATTTGCCAGAAAAAATATGCCGCTCATAATCAATGCTTTTGAGAAATTGTGAACACTCCAGTTGGTCTGACTTTCAGAAAAAAACCACCCAAAAACATCGACTAGCCTGGTCATTATCTACCTCAACTGTACAATTACAACTAGTCAGAATCTCACCGATATATATTCTTAGGCCGACCCCCAATAATTTTTTTTTGTCCCGCTACACGAACCCGCGAGGTCGTGGGTTCGAATCCCAGCCAGGCTTGAAAAAAAAATTTTTTTTTTTTTCTCGTGAGATGAAGGTTGTGGGTTCGAATCCCGCCAGGCTTGAACATTTTTTTTTTTTTTTTTTCGTGAGACGAATTGCATAGCAAATTATCCTCGTTTTCTACGCAGTAGAAAAGAGAAAAGATTAGGGGGGTCCAGGGGGGCGAAGCCCCCCTGGCGGGGTCAAGGGGCGGAACCCCTTGCGAGACCAGAAGGGCCGAGTATATATATATATATATATATATATATATAAATTATTTAATTAATTTATTTATAGGGTGTATTTCCAGACTATAACTCCCTTTAAAATCGGCGTGAGTAATTCGTTCCAACGAAGAAAAATCCGTCTTGGCAAATGACAGGTCAACCTTGATGGCCAGCCCGATCGCTCCAGAATTTCAGGCTCAAATTTGCAATTTAATGGCCCCAAAAGTGCTTTTTTAAAATTTTTTTAAACGAAAGCGCATGTGGGGTATCACATTCGAAGTATTTTTCAGTGCTGAGTCGATTGCGACCATTTCTAGATCTCCAAGATTCATAATAAGTGAGAAAAAAATATTTTTATGTGAAAAATGCCCACAATTGACCACATTTTGACTATAGGGCATTTGGGGTGTCACAGTCGACGCATTTTCTAGGGCTGAGACGATCGCAACATAATAGACCAAATTTTCGAGATCGGCTGCGTGGTCACAAAATGTCTTTGCGATTTCGTCACACGGCTGTCCCCTCAGTTTTATTCAGGATACGGTTGGCCTCAATGATTAGAATTTAATTTCCTAATTTAATGTTATCCACAAATGTTCTTTGAAAATTGGCAAAATTCGCTCAATCAGTCATGCTGCACGACTGGGTACTTTGTTCTATTAACCAACTTGAAATTAATTTTTTGTAGTTCTGCCTGTAATAATATCTGCATTTGGCATTCAAGCTCATTCACATTCAGCTTTTCATCTCACCAAATATTCGAGGAAGCCAATTTTCAGGTTTTTGTGAATAATCGTCTTCTTTTTTACCACAAAAACCATACATGGAATCCACATAGACCTACCATCGGTTCCCAACTAGGTTCACCTCAGAACAGAGAGTTGTAGGGTGGAGGTTTAAATAATACGGCAAAAAGTTTAAATAATAAGGCATAAACGTGTTTTACGGGCTTGACCCTTTTGAATTTTGAAGCTAAATACCTTCGCAGTGAAGTACAAAGGCGGGAAAAGGTTTCAGGCGGGTTTTGTGGAATCTGGAGAAGGTTACCCAACAAAACCTCGTGTAGTAATTTCTTTGTGCTGCTTCTTGTGATTTTGCTAAGGAGGCAAGCGACTTATTCTGATTCACCATGTCCTCCATATTTTCAAATTCGATCTTACCCATGGTTTTTCTCAAAAAGTTTTTTGTGTAGATTGCATTTTACTATCATTTTTTCGAAATAATCAAAGATAACATGTGAAAATGCAAATGTCAATTAATAGTCACCAAACTGATGCTACCCTCAGTGATTGACATTACTGTCAATATGGATCTCTATTCGTTCTTATCATTTGTTCTTTATATTTACATAAATACATAGCAACTCACAAGCTAGAATCGTATTGTGCCACCGGTATCAAGAAAACATTGAACCTATTTTGTGATGAAACATCTAGTGATATTTTCAACTTTGTCTTTATAAATACTAATATTGCTCAATTTATTTATAAAATTTTGAAATAAATGTTTTGTTGATACACGAAACCATTCATTGCAGAAGAACTGCTGTGTCAATCACGGGGGGGGGGGGGGGGGGGTGTCAATCACAGGTGTAACCAAAAATTTGGGTGTCAAATCCTGGGTCAACAAATTGATTTCGAAAAACCAAATTTACTATGTTTCATAGCTTGAATTAGTGATTTTTCCAATACTGAGCAGTTTGAGGACATCCTGATGCAGCAATAGATGAAAGATTAAGTTTGAACAAACGAAAAAACATAACTTAATTGCTTATCAAAGCCAAAATTTCTCTTAAGGTGGCAAACACTGGCCGCACCACTCTAAATCCTCGCCCTCAAATTTCAATTTTATTTAACTTTATATTTTAGAAGGTACCAAACTACTCTACTCCTGTTAGGCGTCACGGACTCTGCCTACTGCCAGACAATAACATTTTTGTATAAATTTCGAAGTTTGTAAAATTTATGTTGTTGTTTTATGAAATATATTTCTCTCTCTCTCTCTCTCTCTCTCTCTCTCTCTCTCTCTCTCTCTCTCTCTCTCTCTCTCTCTCTCTCTCTTTCTTTCTTTCTTTCTTTCTCTCTCAAGGTTTCTGTGAACGATATAATAATATACTGATGAAGGTAACATGAGTGATCAGATTGAGTCAACACCCGACCCACATAATGTGGGAGCTCCAGAAATATGGTGGATTCCATAACTTTCCATTGGTGATATTTCTGGTGTTGGGAAAGTAGTCGGTAGGAGGAGGTATAACGAGTATAACGAGCAGGAAGCGGCCTGAGGCTACGGTTA
Source organism: Adelphocoris suturalis (assembly GCA_030762985.1). Lineage (NCBI taxonomy): Eukaryota > Metazoa > Arthropoda > Insecta > Hemiptera > Miridae > Adelphocoris > Adelphocoris suturalis. The sequence continues at coordinate 2,189,959 of CM061051.1, read as the reverse complement.
CTATGAATGCGTATTCTGACGAAAAAGTGTTCTGACGCGTTCGTCCGAATTCGTCCGAACAAACAAACGCCTGTTTTCCAATGAGGGTGTTTGCACTGGCTGCGACAAGCACGTCAGTACACGCACGACTTCGTCAGAACCGGTCGAGCGTTCAAAGTGGTTTGATTTGTTCGTGCGTTCTGACGGAAATTTCCAGTGTTTTGCGCTATTATCACCATGGATATCGAAAAATTGATTGGTCTAGTGTTTGATAATAGGTGTTTGTGGGACATGAAAGACAAGAACTATCACAATAGAGATGTTTCACAACAAAAGTGGGAGAAAGTAGCTCAAGAAATCAACACAAGCAGTAAGTATTATAAATTTATTGTATCAACATTTTATTATTATTTATTAACATTTTTTTCAATATAATACCTATATAGATATTCATCAAGCACTCATTTGTAATACAAGCTACACATTATTGCAGTATGTTGTACTGAAACGGAATCTCACCAGCTGGACTAACAAAATAATTTTTCAAAGTTTCTCTAGTCTCATTTGCACTTCTTCCGTAATGATTATATCTCCTTGAAACTGACATATTACGTACAGGTTCAAATTCCCCTTCAGAAATATCGTGGGAAGTAAGACCTTCCTCATTGATGATTAGGTTATGCAAAAGACAAACGCATTTAACTACGATGTCTATTTTATCTGGATCAATTTGCAGTTCAGTTTTTAAACACCTCCACTTTGCTACCAGAATACCAAACGCGCATTCCACACAGCGTGGAACCTTTGGCTCTTGATAATCTGTAGTTAAAAATCCGTTCTTCAAATAGATTGTTTACATGTTCTGTTTTCACACCACTAATCAACAGTAACTTTATCAAAGGACTTTCAAATAAATAAAGCTCGTCAAATTCGTTCATTCTGCTGGAGATATTGAAACGTACTGACCGTCAGAACGCGCATAGTGAAACCACCTTCTTCTGACGAAGATTTCTGACGAAGTCGTCACAACAAAATTTCGTCAGAACTCGCACCCATAGTAACCGTAGCCTGAGGTGGTTTGTGCGAAGCAAATGTCTATACAACCCCAGAGCGTTGTCCATCACGAGGAGCGGAATTCAAGTTCAGGGCCAGCGAGCCTCATTTGAATACTCGTTAGCCGAGGGTTGTGGAGGGGGGGGGGGGGACCTCACGGGGTCGGTGCGGCGCGGAGGAGGGGAAATGATTAAAAAGTACGGGAGAAAAAGAAAAAGTGAATGAAAAGACGGAGTGGGAATGAAAAGACAGAGGGAAGAGGGAGGAACGATAGGTTTTCTTAAGGGAGAAGGAGGGAAGTGGATGGAGGAAAACGGAGATCGGTGGAAGGGGAAGACCCATAGGCTTTCATACGGGCATGAGGCGGTCATCCGTCCAGTTTAATATAACTTTGGCCATAGTTTGTAACAAGATTACGTAGGACATGTTTATAATTAAATCCACGACACCTTGTGAGAAGGTTGTGAGAGCCTTTGTGCGGGTCCTCTGGCATCTTCACCCCCCTAACCCATTCTTTGAGTTCACGGCGGAGTGAGCACTCACCCTTAGATGAAGCAACATGGCTGCTTCCCTTATTATCGATTGGGGTGCAACCCTTATACCCTTGCATCATGGCCGCACGTGCAACCAACTCGCCCTCCCCCTTCGGCGGAAGCTCTCCTCCCTTTTTTTCGAGTTTTTCTCCCTTCAACCCCTCCGACGAAGGGTTTGGGCGGGAGGGGGGGTTGTGCTCTGGTAAGAATAACTTGAAGTCCGTGGGGGCGGCGAGGTGGGCGCCGCGCCGCCCCCGTGGCCTCCGCCACCCCATCGCAGGGATGCAAGCAAGGCTGCGAGCGTCTCGTCTCGCCCGCTTCCGCCTCGACACCCGAATTACCAGGTCACCCACCCAGATAACCAGAGCGACGGCGACGTCATCAAAACACCTAGCACGTCACACCTCCCCTTTGCAAGACACGCGAGCGGAATCGGAGTTCCCGAACCCTACGATAATTCCGTAACTTCTTCATTCCATTATTTACGTCGCTAAACCAATTCAGAAGACAGTTCAGCTTCGTTCTCAGTGTTGGTTCTGCCAGTTCGGAACGGTTCTGGACAAGCGCAGTCGAGTTTTGTCGTTCGCAGAGCCAGAACGCCCAGTTCCGGAACGCCAAGAACTCCGAGTTTGGAATTCGCAGTGTTTGGCGAACACAGTTCCGAACGGTTTTGACAGTCCCCTTTTTTTTTCGGAACTGTCAGAACTCGAACGCAAGGACGTACCGTAAAACGGGGTAATAAGGGTCAAATTTACACTTTACCTCAAATTTTCTAACAATAAACAATGATTTAAAAAATTTCTTTTTGTTTCCCCCTCAGAGTCTTGGGCTGTAGAGTAGAATCCATAACCTAACTTTAGACCCCCATGAATGGTGGGGGATATATATATTTTTTTATAGTGTGACCCTTATTACCCTCAAGTTGGGGTAACAAGGGTCACACACTTGTTTTCAGAAGAAAACCTAGATAACGCATTTCCTGTGCAACAAGGGTCAATCATTCAAGTTTTAAAAAAACGGAAAATTGTTAAAATATTTATTTTCAGTCAGTAGGTTATCAAATCAGGCTCATTAACTCGTAATATGAAGAATAATATATAAAAATAACGCTTTAACGAACAATTGGGTAAAAATCCCAAATGTTTACTTAAAAAATCACAAAAAAGATACCACTATTTTTTCAACTTGACTTTTCGAACACTTGAACTTTTTAAACGGTAACATATTCAAGGAACTTATGTTTACAACCCTGATTTTATCGAGAAAATCACAGGAACATTGCTTAAAAATGAATAAAAATCTCGACTTGAAGCATTATAAAAAATTAGGGATAAATCCCTGTTTTTACTGTATAATAAAATCATAAAAAAAGGCGTAAAGTACCTACTAAGTTGTCTTACAACATTTTAAAAACAGTCATGCAGCATGATCGTATGAGCGAATTTTCATAAATGGTCGTATTACATTTATGTTAAATTCTGTTGAAATTTGAGCACTTTGGGGACAAATAAAAATTTTATTATACATTTTATAGCAAACTAACTTGTTGACAGTAATTATTTTAATGAAATTTAAGTACATTTTTCAGTACAATTTTCTGCTTAAATTTTTAAATGTCCTAGTTCATGTTCGATTAATTTTTTTTCGAGTAGAATTCTGCTAAAAAATAGAAATTTGTTAATTTTTAGCGGTTTTTTGCCTTTTTTAGTGAATTTTTAAGTACATTTTTTGAAATTTGACCAATTTAATGTGCTCAAAAAGTGTTTTCCAACGAACTCATCCTTTCTCTTGAAATGCTTGATTTTTTGGCGAAAGAAAGAAGTTTTTATCTCAATTCTATCGAGAGTTATCGTCTGGAATGACACATACATATATATACTTACATATAAGCGTTAAAATCCAGGAATCATTTCAGAATGCCTCAAAACAGATTTCGATGAAGAAAATTTCTGAAAATTGTTATTTACAAATTTTTGGAGCCATTGCAATAGCTTTATTTTTTAAGAAAATTCGGTAAAACACGGCGGCTGTAAAAAAAGACGAAGACTTCCTAATCTCATTGAATTGTTGAACTCTGTCTCTCATCAACGCGTTGGAATTTGTTTTGACTGAAGAAAATGAGTCAGTTCGTCCATTCCCTCTGTGACGGTGGGGTCGGTTCGAAAAAGGGCAAGAGCGTGCATCCGCAGTCGAGGGAGCCACTTCGAAAACACAAAATTGTGAGTTGCATTTGAAGCAATAATGTAAATGTAAAAGTAAATTTGTTTTCTCTTTATCCAGGAGTAATTTTCATTTGAAATTGCGTTTTTTCCGTTGCCGAGTTTTTATTTGTTTTTTCATCCCAGCCCGTCCATCAAGAAAAAACAACCAAAAGGTAACATGTTTTTTCATCTTCCAGGTTAAATAACTGCACCAATTTGAAAGGAAATTTCAAAAGCAACTCCATCGTTTGAAAGCTCTTTAAATGAAGAATAAATTTGTGAGGTTTAATAAGTCTCAAGATTATTTATTGGGAGACAGTACAGCTTCGAAGATTTTCGGAAAACTTGGTTTTTATAATTTTCTCACGTTTGAACAAGGATTATGGTTTAAGGATTGTACTTCTAAAGATCCAGAGAACAATATTCTCATATAAAATTTAACGCTAATTTCAGATATGTGGTCAAAAATTTAAAAAAGTGTATCGATGATGGATAAAATGAGGTTTTTAAGGTCTAAAACGTGTTTTTGTAAAAAAAAAAATTAAAAAAATCATACCTAGGCAACGGGTTGAGATGAAAAAGTGCGGTTGGTGGCATTCTACCCCATTTGGGGTCAAGTTTCACCCCATTTTTTTTACTCAGTCCATAATGTAGGTTGTTACAACACCCGAAAACTGAATGTTTGATTTGCGTCTTGTACGAGGAAACGATCAGCTCGAATTTCCCGGGGGGTCAATTCGTCCCAGGTCGTACAAGGTTCCGGAACACCGCCTTGTAGTCAGTTCTCGTCGGCATTTCAGACGGCCTTGAATCAGTTAGCGGACCACCGTGCGCAGTGTTTGGCGAACACAGTTCCGAACGGTTTTGACAGTCCCCTTTTTTTTCGGAACTGTCAGAACTCGAACGCAAGGACGTAGTTAGCGCATGCGCATTTCACAATTTTTCGGATCTCGTGGAGTAAACAACTCTCTTCTTCTTCATCGAAATCATACTTAATCATACTTGAGTCTATAAGTACCTATTCTATGATCGAAAAGTCAACTAGCTCTCGTCAAATTCGGGGAGCGATTGTTTCGACGATGGTGTTTGCTTTGTAAATGATGAGGACGAGATTGAAGTTATAGTTGGATCTCGTCTACATCCACGAAACTCAAATTTTTTCGATTATACTCCTCAGTCATTGTGGTTTTTGTATTTTAGCGAATTTTTGAAGAAAATTAAGCTATTGCTCTCGCCTCAAAATTTGTAGAATGTGAATTTTTGAAAAAAATTTTATACAGCAATCCGTTTCAGGCTATTTTGAATCATATTCTGAAGTTTAACGCATTTTTTTATGTATGTATATATGTATGTGTCATTCCAGACGATAACTGTCCGTAGAATTAATTGTGCTAGAAACTTTAAACAAATTTTAAAATGTTAAGGACACAAAACGAAAGTTCAAGTTCGTTGGCCAGCAAGATCGGATTACATCATCGGGTTGAAATTTTCAAAAATGTACCTAGTCAAAAATTTCAAAACAGCCTGTTTTTTGCGATTTGTTGTGCGAAATAATTTTTTCAGCATACTAACATGTGGTATATTCGGAATCAGCGTAAAATTTCCTATAAGAATATGTAGGTATCAAGTTTTCAAAAATCAGTCAAAAATCGAAATACCCGTTCGCTAGTAGTAAAAATCGGCAATATTTGTATGAAACATTGTCCAAATTCAGATTGAACTACTCTTATGGAAGTATCCCTGTATAACCAATCCTAGAAGATTTGTTTAATAATAACAAAGTATGAGTACCTCCTAATTATTTTTAATAATTTGATTCCATGTTTGTCTATCAAAATCATAAACTAAAATTTCTCTACACGATCAATAGCGACTGAAATGTCGAAGATTTCTTCAAAAATTCGCTCATGGGGTCATGCTGCATGACTGGACTTTTTTTTCTATTTTAGCTTGTCGATAGGCAGAGCCTGCGTTGACAAGCTAGAGTCCCATTCCAGTCCGAATTTGGTTCGACCAAAAACATTTTCGAACTTGAAGAGTATCATATACAACAACCTAGATAGACAACGTTTTAAGAATGTATAACAGGCAGTATCGTAAACTTATAACAATCACATATTCGGGGAAGATGGTGTAGTAATAACAAAAAGACGTAAACTATAATCAACAGTGCTCATACAAATGAGGTTTAATGGACGTAAATGTTATTGAGAATATCATCAGCATTCGCTGGCCCCAAACCTATGTGCCAGGTAAAGATGAGCCTCATGTAGTAGTAGTAGTAAGTTGTTTATTGTATTAAATCAATGATTATTACAAAGAGTTCAGGTCCACTTACACATTATCATTAGAAAAATATATAATAGCTAAGAAATAAGTCAAATATCTTCTTCCTAATCTAGTTAACAGGGCATCGATATGAAATTAATATAAATAATAATAATCCGTTATGAATCCATCATATCAACGCTATACCTGTGGTACTCGTACAATATCCACAACAAGCCTATCCTGTTGTACACTATACAATTCTAATGCTGTACACATCAGACACCTATTAGGTGAGTTCAATTGATCGAAGTGCTAGTGCACTAGTAACAAAATGAAATAAATTTAACATTTTCTCCCTATCATCACCAAAATCGAGCAAATTAGCCAGACGATCTTCATCCTCTACCGCTGGGAGCCCACAGATGTATTTCGCAATGAATTGCCTTCGGTACGGTTCTAAGATCGGGCAACGTAGACAAAAATGGCTGAGGGTGTCAGCTTATTTCATATTGCATATATTGCATAAGCTCTCGTTTCTAAACTTATGATAAGTACCTCTATAATAGTTAAAAAAAACTTTGAAGACAGACGCAACTGGCACAACACCCTCTCAATCTGGACATTTTGAATGAGTCCCAAGTACTTCTGCCTACCTGAATAGTCCGCTATCCTCCTATAGAACATATTAAATCTGGCACTGTAAACCAGATTGATGTCCTGGCACCAAAAATGGTAGTAGAGTTTTTCGATTAGTGACGGTAGGCACTTCAAATTTTGAGGGTCCTCAGCTGTTAGGATATCGTGGGAGCCAAGGACAGCAAGCATGTTAAAAATGCAGGTATACCAGTTGTTATGATCAGTTGAACTGGTTGAAGAATTATGCATATTCTCCAATACCCTAAAACAAATCTTGGGCCACCTACTCTCATCCATCATAGAAATCCTGACCCAGTAATTAATTGCTCTTTCATAAACAACGGCCTTAAGTGCAGGGAACCCAGTCTCAATTCGTAAAAAGTGATTCGGTTTATTACGTAGGAGATAGAGGAGACCTTTCAAAAATTGAGATTGCACTGGCTAAGATGAGCCTCATGTATGGGGAACGCGAATCATTTCCCGCGTTTAAACAGATAGACAGGCATGGAATTGAAGATCAGATAAATCAAATATTGAGGGCTTCTAGAAGTGAGGGTCAGATTAATTCTGGTGTTGTCAACATTCTGTAGAAATCGGTAACGGGTGGGGTAAGAATAAACGTGAGGGCTATTTACAAAGGATGGGTGACGGTAGTAAAAGAGGGAAAAGGTTTCAATGAAAAGCTGCCGGTCAGTAAAGACCTCACAGGAGAAATCACACAAAATCGAACATTTTCCAAACAATAAATAGAAGAAAAAAAGTAAAGTCGTGCAGCATGACCCCATGAGCGAATTTTTGAAGAAATCTTCGACATTTCAGTCGCTATTGATCGTGTAGAGAAATTTTAGTTTATGATTTTGATAGACAAACATGGAATCAAATTATTAAAAATAATTAGGAGGTACTCATACTTTATTATTATTAAACTAATCTTGTAGATTTAAAGGCAAATGTAGGTAAATATTCATAGATTTCGATGTCCAATGTGGTCAGTATTGAAGGCAGTTGAAATCTTCACAGTATCCTACCATAACATCATCAAATCTTGACATAAAATAAAATAACATACCGACGTCATATGAAAGAAACGTATTTCCACAGCCAATCGATGATGAGGCTTTATATTACGAGTGATATAAAGTCAGTTGCATTCGAATCTAGTATCCTACAGGAAGAAATTGACAGACAAACTAGTCTGTGTGCATCTATTGACAGCCTAAATTATGGGGAAGTGTCACTTGGCTTTTCCGTAGCAACAAGAAAGAAATTGAAAGTATTTAATACTAGCATTAAATCACAATTCTCCAGCAATCAGAAAGAGCTCACAGATTAATACTTGGAGCAAATCGACCACCTGGCCTCAATTTAAACGATTAACTCAAGGTATTGAACACTGCAAAAATTAATAATCGTTTCAGCCAGCATCTTAGCCTTGGATACGAGTTTTCCCAAGCAATCAGGACGCAAGAAAACAATCATTTCTCTTACTATATTCTATATCTGTGACCAAGATTTTCATCGAAATATTAGATTTTCCATTCTTTCGTCTTTTATCTGTGAAATTTCTTTCCTAAATTACTAATCATTCATATATATATATATATATATATATATATATATATATATATATATATATATATATATATATATATATATATATATACATACATACATACATACATAAAAAAAATGCGTTAAACTTCAGAATATGATTCAGAATAGCCTGAAACGGATTTCTGCATAAAATGTTTTCAAAAATTCACATTCTACAAATTTTGAGGCGAGAGCAATAGCTTAATTTTCTTCAAAAATTCGCTAAAAGGCAACTTATAACTATTTACTTAGGAAATTTACTTAGGAGATATTATTGATTGCAGTGGTGACGACTTAGAGTTTTCGAAAAAAGTTTCCAGCTCACCAACGGGAGAGAAGGACACCAACATTTAGGGCATCATAAAGCATAGATTGGAGTTGTATTAAATAATAGGAAATTCAAATTCGGGAAGAATTCGGAGCACTTTTTCTTCCTATTATCGACTTTTTGTAAACAAAATTAAGCTATTGTCATGACTACACAAAATTTAAAAATAAAATATGTTCTAAAATTGTATTATGTAAATCCGATTTAGGTATTCCAAAACGATTCCTGGAGTTCAACATTTTTTGCATATGCTTATATATTTATTTATTTGTGTATGTTTGTAGGTACACGTGTATATATCATTCCAGACGACAACTCTCCTTACAATTAAAATTAAAAATCCGTTCTTTCGAAAAAAGAAAAAAATCAAGCATTCCGAAAGAAAGGGAAATCCGATCATGGAAATCCGATCATCGAAATCCGATCATGCTGGCCAACGAACTTGAACTTTCGTTTTTTGTCCTTAACATTTTAAAATTTGTTTGAAGTTTCTAGCACAATTCTACGGACAGTTATCGTCTGGAATGGCACATACATATATACATACATACTTGTACATACATATATACATACATACATACATACATAAAAAAATAAGTTAAACTTCAGAATATGATTCAGAATAGCTTGAAACGGATTTCTGCATAAAATCTTTTCAAAAATTAACATTCTACAAATTTTGAGGCTCGAGCAATAGCTTAATTTTCTTCAAAAATTCGCTAAAAGCACAAGATGTAAAACCCTATACAGAACCTTAGTGGAATAGCACAGGACATAATAACTTTATATAATGACACAACAACAGAGGGCAAATCTTGCAGCTTGTAGACATGGAGCAGCCGCCTTTATTGCCGCCAATGCCTGAAGATTCCGTTGGTACAATAGTCTTAAAGAAAAGTACCTACCCCCTAAAAGATCCAATTATCTCGACTCAAGTGCTTTAGTTTTCTGATTAAGAGGGAAAAAAATTCACGAGGGGTAACATTGTTTGCATAGAAGTGGGGAAACGAAGCTGTAGGGACTTGATTATAACACCCGAGAGGCCATCCAACTCGAGAATCTGGGAGCAGGAAGGCCTTCCGTAGTACTTACCGCTCTTCTCTTTTTAATATTTAAAAGGTCGGTGGGCGGAGTAATTTTTCAACGAAGGGATCCCTAGCCCTTCATGAAAGGTTCGAGGCTCTGACTTGAAAAAAAAAATCGGAGCTATGCGAATTAACAATGGCCGAAAAAAAGACTGAAGGGAACTGAATGATTAAAAGATCTGAGCAGAAGAGGGTTGGGCTTCAAGGATTTTCTAAGGAGTGGAGGGTTAGGAAATGAGAACTCCAACCCCCTTGGCTGGGGATTTGCAGCAGTTGGAAGGGAGCCCTGGGGGGTTATGAGGAGAAGAAACTCATAAACTTTTATCCGAAGTCGAGGTTTTTTCAATCCTGTTCCTAAAACGAGCTCGGAGGGAAGGAATAAGACGCTGTATTTTTCAGAGTTTTTCCCTCCGACCTTGTTATTTCTACTTTTCCACGGGTTTTTCTCATTTCGAACTGCTTTCAAGAGTCTTGACACCGAGTAAAAAAAAAGATTAATTAGAAAGGTTTTTTTCCCCTGCTATCCCTCGAGAATCAGAATAAGAGTCAGAATTTGTAAAAACGTAGTCAGAGCTGCATTGATGATCATTCTTACTTAGACGACGGACAAGCTCCTTCTAAAGAATATTCTCAAAAAACGAAGCTGTTGCACTAGAATGGAATACATTTATTTACAATAAATTTTAGATGCTTAGATTAATTCACAATATAATGGACGAACGAAGTGAGTCTCTACGCATTTGTAAGCGTGCGTGTCCACGTTACAGTCTGTAATTTTGGAACTATCAACTTGAAATTTGTTAGTTAAACTCTTGAGACATCCCGAATTCGCTGTATAAAGTTTTTGAAACCTGAGCTACCGGTTTCATCGGCTACATGACCCGAAATATCTCGAAAACGCAATCAGAGCCGTGTAAATACGACTTATAAAAAACTTATAAGGCTGATGTGATTAAGTCTAACAAAATTGTATACCTACCATGTTCATGTTTTGAAATGCTGTTTTTTATAATAAATGTGTTGTTTGAAACTTGGTATTAATTATTTTGTATCCATATTATGATAATTTTGTATCATTTATTAATGATTAACAGGACGTTTCCATTTGTTTTCGTCACGTCACGAGCGTCACGTCACGGTGGGGTTTTCTATTGATTTTCACGTACAACCAATGCGTTACTAGGGAAGTGTAACTCCCTTAGTTTTCATAGTAGGAAAATCGTTAGCCACTTTTTGGAATGCTCTAATTTTATCACAGCATCTCATGATCCATAAGCCCCTGTAGTGTCAAGGAAAGATGATTTAATACGCTCAGTTATAAACTAATATCGCTAAGTAACCATAATGAACTAATAATGTGTAAAATTAATCATTATTAAATGATCTGACTGTAGAACCTGTAGGTCTACCTTCCGTTTTTTTTTTTTTTTTTTTTTTTTAACGTAATCCATGTCCGAAGTCGCGTTACATGTCACCAAACACCATTTTTCTGCAGAAAAAACACTGCGTCCGAAGTTACCTGACATAAGCTGGTAACTCCGGACACATTCAAAGAAAAAAAAATTGAGTAAAGTATTAGAGTTAGGACAACGCCGTTTTCGTAGTTCAAAAGCGGAAGAGTGAACACACCTATATATTTTTTGAAGATTTTTTACAATATTCCTTCTCAGTGAAAATTTCAAAAAACCGCGATTTTCGTCCGAAGTTACAAGCATTTACGGTAGCAAATACGAAGTTTAGTCATGTTGACAAAGATGGCGAAGAGAACTACCTACCTAGTAAATTGTTTTACATCCAAATTCGATTTCGCTTAGTTTTGATCGTTGATTTAGCGCCTTTGATCATTGATTTATCTGAACCGTAGTAGGTGAAACCGAATATCGTTGTTTAACAGCTGAGATCTTCGGTTTAATGAGTAAACGTTGATTAAAACTTTGGTGAAACCGGCCCTTAGATATTTGTAGGATATCAGATTACATTGACAGCTACATAATCCTTGCCTTTACCATATTTATCATCTTTCATTTACCTACCGCCGTTGGTAGCAAAAATTTGTACATTAGTTCAAACTTTGTGAGACATCTGGTCAGCGGACCCACTAGTTCTGTTGGCTTATTTTGTAGAACTCCATTATAAATTTAAATCACAAAATTAATGTGTTCACAATATACATTTAAAAGAAAGATGTCGGGTTTATTTCTAATATTCGATGACACCTAACAATGCTAACAACCTAAGTCTGTGTTGTTAGGTTGTTAGATGCATCGAAATGTAATTTTGCCATACAACTTCGAACTAAAACATTCTATTTATCCGTTTTTAGCGAATTTTTGAAGAAAATTAAGCTATTGCTCTCGCCTCAAAATTTGTAGAATGTGAATTTTTGAAAAAATTTTATGCGGAAATCCGTTTCAGGCTATTCTGAATCATATTCTGAAGTTTAACGCATTTTTTAATGTATGTATGTATGTATATATGTATGTATGTGTCATTCCAGACGATAACTGTCCGTAGAATTGTGCTAGAAACTTCAAACAAATTTTAAAATGTTAAGGACACAATACGAAAGTTCAAGTTCGTTGGCTAGCATGTTCGGATTTCATCTTCGGGTTGAAATTTTCAAAAATGTAGTCAACAATTTCAAAATAGCCTGTTTTTTGCTATTTGTTGTGCGAAATATTTTTTCAGCATACTAACATGTGGTATATTCGGAATCAACGTAAAATTTCCTATAAGAATATGTATCGTTTTCAAAAATTTCAAAGTTGAAAAATCAGTCAAAAATCGAAATAATGCCGTTCGCTAGTTGTAAAAATCGGTAATATTTGCATGAAACATTGTCCAAATTCAGATTGAACTACTCTTATGGAAGTGCGACTTGTGCAGCATCTCACTATAGCTGGGGGAGGGATCGAAAAGTCACTAGCACTCCTCTTTTCAAATCCTACCAACCGCAGTGCACGACCACAAATCTCGTTAATATATGCAGAAAATTCTAGCTGGGAGTCCAAAAGCACCTCTATGTTGCTAGTCAGCGAGCTCCGAAAAAGTTGAGTTCCTTCAAGAGTGTAGGCATGCTTGTAAATTTGTCTCGACTAGCTAAAGCACATTATCGAACACTTGGCAGGATTAAGGATTAGGCTTTTTCAGAACACCATGTTATGCCCGATTGCTGTTTATTGCAGTCCATAGGAGATCTGGCAGGGTTAAAAAGTTTAAGATCATCCGCAAAAATCAAGTACAAAACTCACTCTAGAGCAACTGAACAGGCCTAATATTGCCTCGAGAAGAGCCAGGATGTGTTCGTGTGAGATCCGGTCGAATTATTATTGTCAGATGTAAATTTTATGAAAATTTAATTAGAACAGGTAAGTATAATAAGCCAATAATTTAATGTAAAAAAATTGATTACATGTTACTAACTTGAAGTATTAGAAGAGCAGGATTTTAGGTGTAGTACCATACAAATCATTAAAAATTTGATCTGATATATCATTTTTTATTCAATTATTTGACCAAAACGGGTTTTTCCATAGCCCCCTGGATCCATTCAGATAATGATATCATCTTCAATTAGTAAAAGAAGGGTGAACTTTCATGATTAAAATTATTGAGCAGACGGGCAATATTCATAATTGTATTAGTATCAACAAATATGGGAAAAAACACAAACGAGGGGGGAGGGGGAGTTGTGGTGGGAAAATGTAGGTCATGAAAACTTTTTCAATATTCCAGTAGGCACGTCTATATTCGTATTAAACGTTGGCTCCCTCTCTTGTCTATAGAAGGATGAAAATTGAAGGCGTAGAAAGCACACGGTATTACAGTTACCTAGCGGAAATTGTTGAAAACCTCAGCAAACATGCAAAATGGTTCTACAGCAAACATCTACACTATTTATAATAGAGAACAGAAGAGCGGAGGCTTTGTAAGGAGTGAGAGGAGCAACTGGAAGGGTTGCGTTATGTAAGGGAAGTACGGAGAACCGTGAAAGAGAGAATCGCGGATAGTAAAAAGAGAAAGACTGAAACACACGGCAGATGGATGGGAAGCAAAAGTAACGGAATTCGCTCAATTAGCATGAATCCTCATTGTTGAGAGCAAGTTTCCTCCAGGGTCCCTATTATAAAAGTCAACCTATTGTCCCCTCTTCGGCCATACATTTTTTCCATGAGTTTCCCTCGCTATTTACACTGGGAATGATTCACCTAAGGCCTTCCTTGCCCTTCTCATTCATTCTTTTTCAAGGCGTCATTTGACATGATCCCTAATTAAAACTTTCCACGAGAATAAGAATGCTATTCATCAAGATGGAGAAAGAGGTTGGGGTGGAAGCGCTCCGGGTATGTACATACACCAATAGAAGATCAAGTCGACTCTTCAACCGTGCACAGGTTGAGGCAAGTAATTTTTGTAAATAAACAGAAAATGATTTTTTTTTAAACTGCCAAGGGTGTGCCAGTGCGTGAACGATTGAAGATTAAAGAGTAGACTTTTCAACTTCGAAAATTGAGTGATGCATGTACATTCCAATTTTCCGTCCCACAGGGAACTGTTCTGGCTCCTTTATATTATATAATATATAGTAACGGTATTTTCTCCTTAGATATTGACATTGCGGATGATTCGGCAATGGTAGTGACAGGGGATTCATGGGAAGAAGTAAAGAGAAAGACGACCTGCAACCTTATTAAAATAAACCAATGGCTACACATAAAAAATCTCAAATTAAACTTTAACAAAACAAACTATATAACGTTCGCATGGAAATCCTCAATGATTCCTGATTTAGGCCAAATTTCATGTCATCAATCTGAGATGTGCGAAATAAACTGCAGCTGTCCGACCATAAAACAGGTACAAGTAACAAAATACTTAGGGGTAAAAATAGAGCAGTGCCTTGGGTGGGATGAACACATAAAAGATTTATCTACAAAAATAAGAAGGTTGCTACCAATGTGTCGGGAAGTTCGTAACTTTATGACCCTGAAAATAAAGAAACAATTTTACCACGCAATGTGCCAGTCACTACTGATTTATGCCATGCCAGCCTGGGGTTCAGCTTTCAAAACTAAACTTCAGCCTTTGTTTACGATTCAAAAAGCCCTGATCAAGGTCCTATTAAAAAAACTCATTAGGTTTGGGACAAGGGATTTATTTAAAGAATTTCAAGTTCTCGATTTATTAAGACTAATAGATAAATCTACTATAATTTACATTTACAAACGATTTCTAAAAGGGGGATTTGAAATAGTAAGTAATATTGGCACAAGAAGTTCAAGCAAGATTACCCTAATTATACCAAGATTTAATTCTTCCGCTGCACAACGTTCTCATCTATATAGAGGGATCATCTTTTTCAACAACCTACCTTGCAAAATTATTTCAACTAGTGTATCGCCTAGTAAATTCAAAGAAGATCTGAAGTAGCACTATATACTGTTTCATTTTGTCTAATCATTTATATTATTTCAATTATTATTTACTCCTTAAATTCTGAATTTTCTATTATTTATGTAAACCAATGGAGAATAGAGTACAATAGAAGTATATACATACATACATTATCTTTAGAACTTGATGTTAAAAATCCTGTATAGTAATTAATTATTTAAATAGTCACCAACAGGAGAGCAGAATAATGAACAGACTCTCCAATTCCCTGCACAAGATTCTTCTTATTGGGAATTGTAGCATTTTTTTACAAATCTGTAATAAGTTTTTTGTAAATTTTTTTCTGAATAAAATGCATATTATAGGTATTAAAAAAAAAAAAATAATAATAGATTCCCAAGCCTCAATAGGGAACTTTAATCTGTTGGAATTTCACAGGCAGATTCGGATTCAGCGCACTTGAAAAAAAAACCCCAATATTGATTTTTAGCTGAAAACCCCGTTAGTTTGGCCAATAAACGGAAAGGAAGATCAGGCGTGACGAAGTAGAGGAATGGAGCAGTGCCCCCCTCCAGACGGCATTTTACTGGTAAGATACCCATAATATAGCACCTTTTTGAGTAGCACTCGCTTATATCTTTCTATTGAGCAAATAAAAAATAACCATGAAAATTCCGAAAGTCGATCTTTTCCCGTACAGGGACATTTTTCTTGTACAGGGTGTCCTAAAAGTGCCCCCCCACCCCCCCCCCCCCTCAGAACTTTTTCCCACTATATTTGGGATATCGATGTTATACTTGGACAGCGTTTTTGGGATTCCTAAAACCGATTTTTATTAAATAAAAATCAGGAAAACATCCAAAGGTTTTTGGACTACCAAGGGGAAGTATTAGAATTTTTTTTTTTTTTTTTTAATTTTGCCAAGGGACACCCCATTTTAAATAATTTTAGTGCTGACCTCGATGGTGAAACCAGAATTGCGATATATTATTCCGTTCTAGGATTGGAGCCTGATGAAATGTGATTCTTCCTGAAAATAGGTTCTTTTAGAAAAAATCCTTGTTGGTTCATCAGCTCTAATCCGAGAACGGAATAATGTATCGCAATTCTAGTTTCACCATCGTGTTTAGCACTGAAACATATTTAAAAAAGTCCAGTCATGCAGCATGACCCCATGAGCGAATTTTTGAAGAAATCTTCGACATTTCAGTCGCTATTGATCGTGTAGAGAAATTATAGTTTATGATTTTGATAGACAAACATGGTTATACAGGGATTTTTTTTTTTTTTTTTTTTTTTTTTTGTTTAAGCCACTGAGGCCGTAATGGCCTATTGTAGCTGAAACAGGGATACTTCCATAAGAGTAGTTCAATCTGAATTTGGACAATGTTTCATGCAAATATTACCGATTTTTACAAATAGCGAAATGCATTATTTCGATTTTTGACTGATTTTTCAACTTTGAAATTTTTGAAAACTTGATACATATTCTTATAGGAAATTTTAGTATGTTAGTATGCTGAAAAAATTATTTCGCACAACAAATCGCAAAAAACAGGCTGTTTTGAAATTTTAGACTACGTTTTTGAAAATTTCAACCCGAAGATGTAATCCGATCATGCTGGCCAACGAACTTGAACTTTCGTTTTGTGTCCTTAACATTTTAAAATTTGTTTGAAGTTTCTAGCACAATTCTACGGACAGTTATCGTCTGGAATGACACATACATACATACATACATACATACATACATTAAAAGTTCCAGTCATGTAGCATGATCGTATGAGCGAATTTTCATGAACTATCTATCGTACTATAGTATGTTAAATTGCACTAAAATTGAACCAATTTTATGGCAAAAAACTTATTCTAAATAAAATTCCACTGATTCAAAAGGGATTTTTAAATTTTTTGCCGTTTTTATAGATATTATAGCAAATTTTAATGAAATTTAAGTACTTTTTCATCATAATGTTGAGCAAATATTTTTAATGTCCTAGTTAATCGTTGAAAATTTAGTTTTGACTAAAATTCTGCAAAAAAATAGAAATGGTGATGATTGATGAAAGTTTCGTTGGTGCATGCGCAAAAGCTAATAGCGAAAAAAAAGATCGATGAAATTTGATGGAGACCATTTACAGCCTAAGTGGTGCAATTTCGAAAAATTTCATTGAAACCGGATGAAAACTGTAGAAGACAAGCTTCTTATAAGGATTTTAGATTCGCGCATGCTCAGTGAAAACCATTGATTTTTGCGTGGCGGAATTCATAGGGGACCATTATCAGTTTAACCGCACATTTACAGGAAATGCCATCAAAATCTAATAGAAACAGTATTGTCCCAATGCGTGTTATAAGAATTTAACGTTTACGTATGCACAGCAACTAATAACCTTTTCCCATGTAACCTCCAAATTTGAACCAGATCGGTCGACTAGGGCATGAGAAAATGATGCTGTAGAAATTAAGCCTGTTGCAAGGATTTGGGCACACATGGGCACACACACACCATACACGCACAGAAACAAACACATACAGACACGAAACGAAACTTCTTCAGAAAGGCTGCTCAAAAGTTTGAAAAGAGTGGATTTGACTTTGGCTTTGATTTTTGTAATAACAATTTTTAGGTCGATGGAGTAACTTTTCCTTTATCATTCGGTGTGTAAAAAAGCTGCAACTAGAAGGTAGAATTATATATTTTCAATTTGCTTCTTTCTCAATATTTGCCATGGAACGAAGGTACATATCACGGATCACGAGCATATTTTCTGCACACGAGCGAAGAAATACCAAGTTGTGAGTAGGTAGCCAAGGCTCTTCTGTTATCAACCATAGCGGTCAGTTGAGAGAGGGAAGATTATGAGGAGAGGAAGGGGCTTCATTTTCTCTCGGATTACTTAGGGCAGCTTGAGAATAATATCGGCCGTTGAAGGCTCCTTTTCACGAAACAATACACGGGGAAGTCATTGTTCTTTTCTCGTTCCCTCCAATATTGTGAGGTACGGACCTCATAGAGACGAGGGATATCGAAAAAGAAGAACAGGTTATATGTATGTAAGTGAAATGATGGGAGGGTCTTGGCGACCTCATATTGTAATTAGTAGGCGGAGTGCGCAGGGAGATGACACAATAAATATTTGCTCAGGGTTAGTGGGTGAAGCCTCCGGGAAGAGGAATCGAGTGGGAAAGCTATTTCATTACTGACCTGGGACAAGGCTGTTGGTCGTGCCCTGCAATATTAATTGACTTCCAATATTATATGAAAAGGGGGAGGCTTCACCATTCCGAATCAGGAAGACGAGTGTATAACAAACACGATGATGCCATTTATGATGAAAACATGGCGAGGGGGAGTCGGATCGTTGTGATCTTTTCCCAGCTTCATCTTGACTCCATGAACAATGGACTTGATTTTTAGAACAATAAACCCCCCTCACTACTCCCCTCCATGGCAATTCCTCTTTCACATTCGGACTTCAACTTTGAACCCAGGGTGATATCGATCAACCTTTGTACAATAGGAACCCTCAACTCATTAGGAGCTTCACAACAAGAATTTCTAGTTCTCCTGCTTGTGATTACTCGCGGTCAAGCTTGACCCAAAAATCCTTCATTTCAGAAAAGTCAACAACACAAAATTTTCAAAATTAATGTTTCGCTTCCTCGTCAATTTAAGTACGGAATCTTCCTATTCACCCCCCCCCCACCCCACTCACCATCTCTCTATCACCCCTCCCCTCCCCCCATCTCCATCTCTCACACACACCCATTGTATCTGTCCATCTTCTGAGATACGATAAAAACGCCCAATGATACCATCAATACTCTGATGACCATATCGCAGAAAAAAATACACTGCCTAGGAAATGGCACATGAGCTTCCTCGTGACCTTCACAGTACGGTTTGGTATAGGGGACCATGTAGAGCTATACCCGCACGATCCCTAAAAATTTGAAGAAAATCGCATCAAAATTGTGGAAATTACGGCTGTTGCAAGGACCGTAACAAGAATATTTCGTTCACGCATTCGCAGAGCGTACCGCTATCAAGCTTGCTACCTCAAGGGACCTTACCCACATCATCCCTGAAAATCTAACCAAAATCCGTTCAACATTGACCGAATTATGACCGTCACAAGGAATTCACGTTAGTGCCTGCGCAGAAGCTACCGTTAATTTGATCATGATGAAGTTGATAGGGGACCATTTAGAGCTTATCCCGCACGACCCCTGAAAATTTTGTTGAAATCGGATCAAAATTGTGGAAGTTATGGCTGTTACAAGGAAATGTGGACGGACAGACAGACAGACAGACAGACACGGAACCAAATTTGTTCAGGAGGTACTGAACTGAGGCTGTGGAAATTTTGGTTTTGGAGCAAAAAAATTTTTTCCATTTCGAAAGTGAAAACAAACCTTCCGCTGCCTTGCAGTCTCGGAAGCAAAAAACGATCTGGTACAGTAGGTATTCAACTTCAGTAACGGAGAAATTCACCGAGGCCTTACTTACTTATGGTTACTAGTAACTACATGAAGAATAGCAATTGGCACATGATGACATCATTACGGTTGTTGTCACGATTTATTCACAAGTTTACAGCTTCATCATTATGCATCCAGGGGTGATGCCGCCCATATTTATGGAAGCCAGAATAAAGGCGATTCCATTGAACAAAGAAAGGAGGGTGGTCTTCCCACCAATTTCAGTTCCGTCAATTGTGGTAGGTGCCTCATTTACATGAGACCTTTGGGAAAATACTGAAATTTTTACTATCACGGTTGCAATGCATTGTCCCTTACGAGCAGAGTTCAGGAAGAGAGAGGTTGATAAGCTATTAGAATGCCATACAGCCGCGATAGCTAAGTACGAGTATGCTCTCAAGGATCGGTTCTCCCTCCATAGTGCTTGCCAGTGGTACTCAGCATCACCTAACCTGCTGCATGTAAAGGATCCTACCGTAAAGGATGGCCTGATAGTCATTTTGCCGCAAGGCACGGTTCTGGGACCGATCCTTTTTCTTATTTATATAAATGATTTGATGAATATGGATGTGCAGGGATCTTTGGGTTTGCTGATCACACAGCTATTATTTTTTGGAGTAAATCATATGATGAGTTTATTCGGATGAGCGAACTGGAATTTCTTTTGGTTCGAGGTTGGTTGGATTTAAATTTTTTGCAGTTGAATTTGAAAAAAAAAAACAAAAATACTTAATTTCAAATTATCTCATAAATGTAGACAGAGTATTCCTGAGTTCAAGTGTCATGATTATGTGTGCGATCTTTCTGATCAGTGTAATTGCGTATCTATAAAGTTCTCAGACACCTGTAAATACCTGGGCATTGTTTTTGACAACAAATTACAATTTAAGGAACACATCAGCTCATTGGTTTGTAAGATACGTAAGATGTATTATGTCTTCAAGGTGCTCAGGGGTTTCCTCAATATTAGACATTTAAAAAACGTGTACTATGGGCTTTTGTACTCTGTACTGAAATATGGTATTTTGGTCTGGGGAGGAACTGGGACTTTCTTGAGAGGATTGCAAGTTGCACAGAATTCTATCATTAAAATTATTCTAAATAAACATCGTAGGTACTCAACGTTCAATCTGTACAAAGAATTCGATGTTCTAAAGGTTGACCAAATTTTTTTGTACTGTTCGTGTGTTCATGTATATAAGAGAAAAGTTGACCATGAGCATTTGGGTTTTCATTCAGAAACCAGAACGGGTTTTGGTTCAAATATTAGACTGCCCAGAATTAATTTGGAAATTTATAAAAGAAGTTCTTATGTCACTGCTATTCGTTTTTTTTTTTTAAATCATAATAATATTAAGCTAGAAGATTTTCCCAACTTGAGTTCATTTAAACGTATTATCAAGATAAAGATGTCTTTAGTTGTTTCAGTGTACCTTTGATTTCATTCTTGGTTTTGTTGTTTTGGTGTTTTTTGTGGATATTATTATTGATATAAATAATAATTTATATAATTAAGATGATTAAAGATAATTGATATAAATTAATTATATTCATTATGTTATCATACTGAAGCATTGATTATGGTATGGTCCGCTTGCTAAAGTGGGTATTAGTTGACTCCACGGGGAAACACAAGTTCCTTATGAACTTAAATCTTCGTGGCAC
Source organism: Adelphocoris suturalis (assembly GCA_030762985.1). Lineage (NCBI taxonomy): Eukaryota > Metazoa > Arthropoda > Insecta > Hemiptera > Miridae > Adelphocoris > Adelphocoris suturalis. Next base: position 2,168,736 of record CM061051.1, on the reverse strand, counting down.
AATGTATTTTTTTATATATGTACCCAATTTGAAAAGAATATTATTGTAAGTAACAGTTATTTTTCTATTTTTGAAGTACACTGTTTTTGTGATGTATTGTATGAAGTGCAAAATATATACATATTACATACATTTAATAAACATATTGGAAGTAATGCACGCGTTTCAGGGACGTCCCAATGTACGGGTCGTGCATTGTAGAGAATCGCGAATAGATCGTGATTTCACTAGAACCCCTCCCATTATTACCTAACATGAATATGTAACATGCTCCCCCTCCCTCACCCCCCCCCCCCCCCACAACACCCTCACGACCGTAAAAAAACAAAAAAACATCAATGAACTGCTTTTACAATTTGGATTAACATATCACGTTATATTAATAATACCTACAGTGATGAAATTTTAATTTACTGAGAATGAATGATTCTCTAAGAAAAGATCAAATACGTCGAGCAAAATAGTCGACCAAAAATGAATAACCAAAATCGGTTGAGAATTATAGTGTAAATAGTACAGCTCATTTCTTCCTCTCCTCCTCACAAAAATGCGTCCTAAAAATTGAATCCCCAATTAGCACGTCTGACCTAAAAGATAAAAAGAAAGATGAAAAATAAAAGGTTGAGAAAACGAAAACATCATGGTTTATCGGAATAATCTCCTCCATATACCCCAGTCGATAGTAAATTTGAAACTTTCAAGGTTTATTGCATCACTGGATTGAAATCTGGATCGAACAAAAAACAGTCACTGAAGAAAAAATAGTAGAAAAAAAGAAGATAAAAATAGTGGAAACTTTACGATTTATCGTTATTACCCCCTCCATTTACCCCCTTCCATAATGAAATTTAAAATTCCTGAAACGTGTTCCATAACTATACCGCATTCTTTATCGAAATGAATAATCAATGAATAATAAAATAATAATGAATAATCAAGAAAATCGATCAAAAATTGCGACTGGGAGAATCGATATCTGCCCCCTCGACTCCACCCCCACCCCCCACCACCATAACAACTGCAAATCCCAAATTTCCAGTAGACTAACATTAGAATCGAAAAAAATAACACCCACAAAAATCGGTTGAGAATTATAGCCTGGGGTAGCGAAGACAAAATTTAGCGAAAAAAAAAAAAAAACGTTTTTTTCTGCTTTACCCCTTCTATTTTCTCCCCTCCGTCATGAAATTCAAAATTTCCAAATTTTTTGCTCAACTTGGTTACAGTTGAGATCGAACGAAGAAAGAATCTCAAAAATCGGTAGAGAATTGTGGCCTAGGCAGAGTCGACAAAATTTGATACAAACTTTTTTTTTTTTATTTTTTTTTTTTTTATTTTTTTTTTTTTTTTTTTACAAAACTCCCCTCAAAGGCGGAGGGGGATCACGATTAAATGAAAACAAAAAACTAAATTGAAAAAGTGGGGTGGACGCCCAGGTTTATCCGACGCTGGCCCTTGGGATCAAGAAAGCTGAAGAAGGAGGAGGAGGAGGGAGAGACGGATGAAAGGAAGTGTCCCTATAAAATGCCCACCAGTTCAGATAAGAACCCCTCAGGACGCGGGTGGTGATACCAAGGACCCCTCCCGCCGAGATTCCCAACTCGAGTAACTCCGCGGCACTTTTCCCGCACCACACCCCGCGCCAAGACACGGTCGCGGCCATGACCTTGATGTTGTTGGTCGCCACACTTTGAGCTCGGATACCGCTTGAAGGTCATTTATATCTCACACACACGCCTCTCTGGATCAATTCCAATAGGTCGTAGCATTGCCAATATGACCCAGCTTCAGAGGGACGTCCTAAAAAGGGAAATCAGCTGAGCTGTATACAATTTGATAGAAATGTTTTATACAGGCCATATGGTCAAAAGTGAAAATAAAAGAGTATACAAAAATAGAGAAGATACAGAAGAAAAACTTAATGTCACGTACATGGACAGAGGATTGACTGCTTTAATGGTGTTGGGACTTGGAACGTTTGAACTAAGGAAGATATCTGGATGTAGTGATTTCTGTATCAATGTATTTTCTGAAGTAGAGGTATTTTGTTGGTTGGAACGGAACTCGAATGAGCGGAACATGGTGGAGAGTTAAATGTTGGAACAAGGTGTTCGTGGGAGGGTAGTAAGAGAAAATTCATCCTTTTATGTAAGAGGTCTGTCTATTGAAGAGATCACTCCATATCTCCTAAATATTGCAGATTTAATAACTACAACATTTCGGAAACAAGACGTAGGCAAACAATATCTTGCCGAATTGAACAGAGGTAATTTTCGAATAATTAGATAGAGTCCTCACAGAAGCGTTTACATGGCCGAAATTAAGAGTTACTATTACCCGAAGTGAAACGGAGCTAGTCGAAAAAGTGAGATAACGAAGGTATAGCATAGTCAGAAGACGCTCAGACCTAACAATTGGCTCCATAATCACGGGGCAGGCCAAAATCCTTTGAATGGGACAGAAAAATTTAGTCTGTTTTTTCATCCAAAATTAATGAGGTTGGATTTTGGGACATATAACCATATTCTGTTGGATAAAATCAGCAGCTAAGTTCACAGAGTGCTATAACAAAGACAACCAACGATTACCAATTTACTTGCTACGCTGCTGATGCCACTTAATCCAAACATGACAATATTATGATGATATATTGTGAAAAATAATGTTTCCTTTTAGATTAAAAATTGTTTGGATTTTCCATTTGATTCCTTCATAGAAAGATTTGGTTCAGAGTTGGTATATCAATATTTATTGACACGGAATCAGGGCGACTGGGCTGGACTCCATCGTCTGAATCCGCATATTAAATAAACAGAGGAGTGTGACAGCCCCTTTTACCCTTGATAGCGTATTTAGCTGCAGCATTCTCCCCGATTGATCGAATTAGGTGTCTTCCGAATTGCCACATCAAAAACGTGGGAATGGGACTTTCAACCCAACGGAACGTCGTAAGATAGAGTTCATCTCCCGGATGAGACGGGAACCGCCACCCCCCTCTCCCCTCCCCGTAAAGCATAGGAAGAATAAGTATGTTGAATGTGGACTGGAAAATGTCCAGTGGACATGTTAATGTTAAAATGTGGAGTGGAAATGTCAACTGGAAAACCACAGAGCTAATGAGCTCCCTTCGTAAAGGTACTACTTCGGCAGAGAACTTATGCACCTTCATAATTAGATCCATTGGCGATTAGAAATAATAATGAAGAAATCGAAAACAGGATGGATTGTCAATAAATCTAGTTCAAGAAATGATATCTTTAAAATTCATTCTTTAACCCCCAATAAAGATTGGAACAACTGGGAAGGATAATTTGCTCAATATTGGAGACTTGGAATGATTTTGGCCTCTTTGGGGACTTTGAATAATAAATTTCCCGCTTAGGGGACTTTTAATAAATGGGAACAATACCCTGGAAAATAGAATTGGAATTTTAACCCATGAAACGAAATAATAAGGCAGAGGTGCCTGGAAACGATTACGTAATAACAATTGAAAGTAGAATGTAGGAAAAAATGTAAAATTAAGAAATTGACCAATGCAAGTATTTATATAGAAGGGAATAATTATGTTTCCTTCTGGAGACGCTCAGGTGCTATGTTTCTTCTGGAACAGCCCGCAAAAACAATGGATTGAACTGCAGAGGAATAATCATCCAGCATGTAATTCAGTCATGTTCTGCTACCATGAAGCGAATTTAGGGCAAACAGGCTGGGGTCGCCATCGCCTAAATTCACACAATAAGCAGAGATGAGTATGAGAGCCCCTTTTTACCCTTAATTGTGCATTTATCTGCAGCGTTCAGAGAATAACCTTCTCCGATAGAGCAAGTTAGGTACCCTCTCGAAAATTGCCACATCAGCAACGTGGGAATGAGACGTTCGACCAAACGCAACATCGTAGGGTAGACCACTCTCCCAGATGAGATAGGAACCTTCTCATTATTCGTTCGAGTTTATATGGAAATTTCAGAGATAAGATGAACCCATCGCGTTCTAACTTCATCCCGCTCGAATGTGCAACACCTTTCGCGCAAGTGCACTCATGGAGCCTTCGAGGACACTTCTGCCTCGCATTTGAATCGTCGACGTTGTCCTGAATCTTCAGCTTCAGCAGTACACATTTTGCAGAAACGTTGAAAAATCATAAAAAGCAATGAATCACCATAAAAGAGTAGTACGTATGGTGTGGGGATTTTCAGAATGTTCTAGTTTTATATAAAAATAGTAAGCGCAAATTTTTCGGACCAGTGGGTAAAACTCATTATTCAAATTGTTTGTTTAACAAAAGATAACGCGAGGTGATCTTCCAAGGGCTGTTTATCAATCGCATTTGCTAGCTTGATTAAAGTCTGACTAAGTCAAATCTCTGACTATCTTCGACATACCTGTTTATCAATTCAGTTTCACTGCTCAGTTATCCTATAGTCGCAGATTATTTTAACCGAGCGCCTGGGGTTCGGTTACCGTTTTAGCGATTTTATTAGAAATTCCCCCATAATAAGGTATACTTATCCATTGTTTTCTTCTAAAAGCGAGTGATTCAGTTCCTATCTGTACAAGGAGGTAAGAAGGTACCTACGCACTTGTCATTTTCTCAACGCCTCGAATGCCAATCAGGAAGCTTTTTAGTTAGCCCAAAAAATTTTCTGGGACTGCTGAAAAGTTTGGAAAGCATTAAATGGGTGAGGGGGGAGGGGTTTATATGAAGCTCATATTAAGAGTGTAAAAATATAAAGTTTCTACGTCAATTTATTTAATAAAAATGTTGGGAAAGTACAGTGAAGCATTGCATTGAACGTCATAAGTTCATTTTGAAGCTGAGATCTGGTATGTCTTTCATCATTTGTAGAAAAAAAATTAATACATAACTTCAGCGATTCATGAAAGAAAGGATTCACCATTGATACAATTATGCAAACGAAAGAGGGTTATGGAAAAGAATGCGCTTGAAAGCTGAGGCCTGGCAGTTGCTAGGGGAACGACTAAATACTGCGCAGTGCTTCAACCCAATTTCTTGGGAATATTTTGCTCTTGTTGTAGCATCCCTGTTTTATCCGTGGTGAATTCTGGTTAGTTAGCAGTCATTTCATGATTGATAAACGGCATCTGAAAGTCCAACACATTGTAATCAGTTGTTACTTAGTTAGTCACAGATTCGACTGAACATTGATAAACCGGCCCTAAATGTCATACAAGGCAAGTTACACGCGGTGGCCCAAGTTACACTGCTATAGACTTTTATTGCTTCCGAGACTGCAAGGCAGCGGAAGCTTTGTTTTCACTTTCGAAATGAAAAAAAATGTTTTGCTCCAAAATCAAAATTTCCACTCGCATTTTGAGTTTCAGAGCCTCCTGGACAAATTTGGTTCCGTGTTTGTCTGTCTGTCTGTCTGTCCGTCCACATTTCATTGTAACAGCCATAACTTCCACAATTTTGATCCGATTTTAACCAAATTTTCAGGGATCGTACGGGTTTAGCTCTAGATGGTCCCCTATCAACTTCATCATGATCGAATCAACGGTAGCTTCTGCGCAGGCGCTAACGTTAATTCCTTGTGACGGTCATAACTCGGTCAATGTTGAACGGATTTCGGTCAGATTTTCAGGAATGATGTGGGTAAGGTCCCTTGAGGTCACATACGACAATCATCATAATTGCATTAGCAGTACGCTCTGCGCATGCGTGAACGAAATATTCTTGTTACGGTCCTTGCAACAGCCGTAATTTCCACAATTTTGATGCGATTTTCTTCAAATTTTTAAGGATCGTGCGATTATAGCTCTACATGATCCCCTATCAGTTCCGCCATGATCGAATCAACGGTAGCCTCTGCGCAGGCGCAAACAAAATTTTCATGTTTCGGTAATTTTCATAACTCAGGCAATTGTGAACGGATTTCGGTCAGATTTTCAGGGATGATGCGGGCAAGGTTTCTTGAGGTCCGGTATCACATTCTTCGCGATCATCAGCAGCGGTACGCTAGGCGCATGCGCGGAAGTGATGTTTTTGGTACGGTCACAGCTTAGTTAATTTTATCGGATTTTGTTCAAATTTTCAGAGATGGTCCCGGTAGAGTCCCTTGAGGTGCCATACGAATCGTACGGTACTACCAGCGAGTACTTCCAATTTCCCACCTTATTAATTCCCTGATGCCAGAACCGGTCGTTTCTAGTTTTCTGGAATTTAATGGTGACGTACTGTGAAGGTCACGAGGAAGCTCATGTGCCATTTCCTTGGCAGTGTATTGTGTTATATGAAGTTATGCACTTTAGAAGGAAGAAGTGATAACGACTTGAAACGAAGAACGAACCACCCGATCGTCGAACAGGAGACTGACCAAATCCCAGCCAGTTGGCGAGCGACCCACAACAATGGGAAAACAGACAAGAGGATTGACAGCTGGAAACAAACCATCTCGCGGAATCAAGGTAGAGGAGGAGTGGGGCGGCGTAAATTGAACGACTGCGCAGGCCATGTGCGCAGGTCGGAGCCCCTCTTCCGCTGCGAGCCACGCCCAGAAGAACAGGTATAACCTATCTACCTATCGCTCAGGTAGAGCTTCCAAATAATTCGGGCAATTGCAATAAAATGTTGACAAAAATATGAATTGGAACTGAACACATCGCCACCTAAATACAAATTTCATTCACTGAATTTCGTAGTTACAGAACGTAGAAATCACTGAGCGAAAAATAAAAACATTTCGGCCCCTGAAAATTACTGAAAAAGTTCAGTCATGCAGCATGACCCCATGAGCGAATTTTTGAAGAAATCATCCACATTTCAGTCGCTATTGATCGTGTTGAGAAATTTTAGTTTATGATTTTGATAGACAAACATGGAATCAAATTATTAACACATGCACAGAGTAAACTCATCAGTTGTGATTACTTTTTTTTTTCTTTTTTTTTTTTTTGAAGCACCTACTACCTACGTTTTAAACAGCATGGTTCTAGGATTGGTTATACAGGGATACTTCCATAAGAGTAGTTCAATCTGAATTTGGACAATGTTTCATGCAAATATTACCGATTTTTACAACTAACGAACGGCATTATTTCGATTTTTGACTGATTTTTCAACTTTGAAATTTTTGAAAACTTGATACATATTCTTATAGGACATTTTACGCTGATTCCGAATATACCACATGTTAGTATGCTGAAAAAATTATTTCGCACAACAAATCGCAAAAAACAGGCTATTTTGAAATTTTTGACTACATTTTTGAAAATTTAAACCCGAAGATGTAATCCGATCATGCTGGCCAACGAACTTGAACTTTCGTTTTGTGTCCTCAACATTTTAAAATTTGTTTGAAGTTTCTAGCACAATTCTACGGACAGTTATCGTCTGGAATGACACATACATATATACATATATACATATATACATACATACATAAAAAAATGCGTTAAACTTCAGAATATGATTCAGAATAGCCTGAAACGGATTTCTGCATAAAAAGTTTTCAAAAATTCACATTCTACAAATTTTGAGGCGAGAGCAAAACATTTCGGCCCCTGAAAATTACTGAAAAAGTTCAGTCATGCAGCATGACCCCATGAGCGAATTTTTGAAGAAATCATCCACATTTCAGTCGCTATTGATCGTGTTGAGAAATTTTAGTTTATGATTTTGATAGACAAACATGGAATCAAATTATTAACACATGCACAGAGTAAACTCATCAGTTGTGATTACATTTTTTTTTTTTTTTTTTTTTTTTTTTTGAAGCACCTACTACCTACGTTTTAAACAGCATGGTTCTAGGATTGGTTATACAGGGATACTTCCATAAGAGTAGTTCAATCTGAATTTGGACAATGTTTCATGCAAATATTACCGATTTTTACAACTAACGAACGGCATTATTTCGATTTTTGACTGATTTTTCAACTTTGAAATTTTTGAAAACTTGATACATATTCTTATAGGACATTTTACGCTGATTCCGAATATACCACATGTTAGTATGCTGAAAAAATTATTTCGCACAACAAATCGCAAAAAACAGGCTATTTTGAAATTTTTGACTACATTTTTGAAAATTTAAACCCGAAGATGTAATCCGATCATGCTGGCCAACGAACTTGAACTTTCGTTTTGTGTCCTCAACATTTTAAAATTTGTTTGAAGTTTCTAGCACAATTCTACGGACAGTTATCGTCTGGAATGACACATACATACATACATATATACATACATATATACATACATATATACATACATACATAAAAAAATGCGTTAAACTTCAGAATATGATTCAGAATAGCCTGAAACGGATTTCTGCATAAAATGTTTTCAAAAATTCACATTCTACAAATTTTGAGGCGAGAGCAATAGCTTAATTTTCTTCAAAAATTCGCTAAAAGGAAAAGAGAATGGGAGCCAATCTACTCGCTGCGGCACCTGCTATTATATGCATTATTTTTTGACAAGTTTTATTGCGCCAAAACAACTTATAAGCAATATTCATGTGATCAATTATTATACATTTTCTTAAGATCTAATATACTTCACTTTAGACTTATTGTTCTGATTATTGAATCACTAGTCTTGGCGTTAATTTTATTTCTCTTAGTTCATGCGGTTTAGTTCTTTTAAGTCTTCTAAGTAGATCTTCGGTGTCAAGGAGCTGAACGACATCCTCGTTAACATGATCTCTGAGCCTCAAAATGATTGACGGCTTGCTTACGGATAACCTCATTGACAGATTCAACTTTCAACTCATAGTGTAATCTGTCGTTTCTGAAGTATCTGTATGCATCAACGCAGGTACGCAGAACATTATTCTGAAAGCGCTGAATAATGTTGCGGTTACTTTGTGCAGTGCACCCCCACAGTTGCGCACCATAATATGCATTTATGTTACACTGTTTTGACATTTGACCAATTTGAGTGCAAATAAATTGCAAAGAGTGAAAAGAAAAGCGTGAAAGAGAATAGCAGCCGTTAATCAATGGCTAATTGTAATAATTAGCAGTTTTAGCAATTTAAGTGATTTTTTGAGAACATTTCTTGGAATTTGATCAATTTAATGTACTCAAAAAGTGCTGGCCAACGAACTCATCCTTTATTTTGGAAAGCTTGATTTTTTGGCGCAAGAACGGAATTTTTATCTCGATCCTAAGGAGAGTTATCGTTTGAAATTATTTTAAATTTAATAATTTTAATAAAATGAGATTTAAATGTTAATAAAATGAGGTTTAAATTTTAAAAATTAAAAAATAAATTTGAAAATTTCATAATTAAAAAAAATGAAATAAAACATTTATTTTCATCTAGCTTATATATATATATATATATATGTATATATGAAAAAGCGCAAACTTCAGGAATCGTTTCAGAATACCTCAAAACGGATTTTAATGAAGAAATTCTTTCAAAAAATTTGATTTTAAAAATTGTTGAGCCATTGCAATAGTTTCATTTTTCACAAAAATTTGCTATAAGTTAACGGAGGGTTTTCTTTAGTTTACAATTTCCACCACTTAAATGGGGTATAACTCAAAATCCGTTCAATATTTTTTTTAGCCCATGTAGACTTTTGATTGGGGTATCGAAAGCTATCTATCAATCAATCAATCAATCAAATACTTTTTTTATTGTAGGGCCCAAAATGGGAATAACAATAGTCAAAAGTCCATAAATAGGTACGTCAGTAACAAGATAATACTACACAGAAGATAAAAAATATATAGGTAATTATTTTACTAACAGAAACTGTCAACAAGTCAATATAATAACAAAACTGGCATAAAAAACATACAAAAGCAACAGTAATAAATTTTCTTCTGCAATGCAATCACCCAATGGAGGTACCCACCCAGCAATAGACTAAACTAAACTAAAATTAAGCATCATCGAGTACTGGTATAAATATTCCTCGGCATGCTAATCAATAAAATTTAAATTAAAAAACTCAGATACATCATAAAGTTCGGCTTCAACCAGGATACAATTTAATTTTCTCAAGAAAGCCTTGTCCGGCGATTCTTTTAACGAAATAGGTAGTCTGTTAAAGAAACGGATTCCGTTTTGCCGAGGATCGTTACGTAGAGACGCAGAGAGACGTACAAAAGGGGGGCATAATAGGTTAGATGAACGCGTACTATAGTTATGATGATGCTGATTACTATTGATTAAGGTCATCTTACTCTTTACAATCTTTAAGCACTCCAATACATATAGTGAGGGAACAGTTAAACAATTCAATTTCTTAAAGTAACCTCTACAACTTTCTCGGTAACCAAGACCAAAGATAATTCTAACAGCTGCCTTCTGCAGTCTGAATATAGAGAGAACACCACCAGAACTGCCCCACAAGATCACACTATAAGACACTCGGCTCATGAATAGTGCGTAAGTAAGAATTCTATTAAGTAAGAATTCTATGAAACCTAAATTCCATAAAAAAAGTGTGGAGTCCTTTCATTGCCGCAGTAGTCCGTTCGCCCGCGCAAATGTAAATTTCGTATAACGCTGATTTCATGATCTATGATTGTAATATTTCGTTCAAACTCGGGGGGTTGTTGAGTATATGTCAAGGATGATTGATGCTCCACGTATTTTTTCGCGATTGGTTGAGTAATAACTATTGCTCTTCCGCAAAACTAACATGCATGACACTCTGAGACAATATTGGAGCGACGTCGATGAATGTTCTTGGTTTTTGCGGGTTAACATCTAAACAATAGAGAGTTCCTGGTTACCACGTTTTTAGTTTACACGGTGCCCGTGAGCCATGATCAGCTGATCTGGAAACAACTGACAGCTCACGAATTAGTAGAAGTGGACGACGTGAGTAGGAGACCGCTTGATTGGCAACGCAAGATCGAGTCTTAGTACGTCCTCGTTACCACGTCTTCGACAATTCGCCCGTAATGTGTAAACCCGAGGAAGGTTTCAGTGATAAGCGTATTCAGTTCATATTTTTCATATTAAAATTTATACTGAATTAATATATTAAATATATTATTTAAAATATAAATTAAATATATAATTATATTAAAATATACTCAATTTATTTATATACATCCTATTTTCACTCGAAGTAGTCCATTTATTGAGTGCCAAAAAACAACTAGTCAACAAATCGGAGGATAAAGGTTTGCCGAAAAACGGATAAAATAATTAAATTCTAATCATATCTACCTTTTTCATGATACAAACATTAAACTTTTAAGATACGAACATGTATTATTTTAGTGAGTTTCTACACAAAATGCATATAATCTGCATATTGATACCGACCTTTATATCTACATACACCAATATTCCTACTAACATAGTTGAACTAGGACTTACTCGAACATCGCCAAGACAAGTCGGACGGATGTGTCTTCAAGGTAAACCTGGAACACGTCGAGCTCGTCTTTGCTCAATCAACTAGCGTGATATATAAGCTTACGAAGTCTAATACTTCACGCTGATTTTCATTGCACAAATAAAACGGCGAAAGAACAGACAACGGACTGATTCGATTTTTGAAATCCATGTATCTTAAAACGCAACCAAAAAATTTTGGGAGAGAGATTAAAAAAAATTGGTATCCGATAACAAAGGTTCACTTTGCAAAGAACACTACGAATCGAAAACAGAACAATAAACCATATGATAATAAATTATGGAATGTGAGATCTGGATGATGGAAAACAGAGTCAGAGAAATACAAGATGTCGGAATCTCGGAATCAGCTTCAGGTTACAAAATTGATAAGAGACGACGTGTGAAGACACACGAAACACCGTAGGAACAGCCAGCGTTGTTAGCATAATTTTGGTTCTACCTAGATTCACTTACACCGTATTAAGACACCGTGGTAACCAGGAACTCTCTAATATCTACCCATTTCATTGCCATATATGCGCATGCTTAAACATGAATTATAGCCCGATTTTGATTATTAGCATGTCTAAACGTATATTACTGTTTTATTTTTTATTTATTAATTTTATATATATATTCTATTCTAATATTGATCGAGAAATTTCCTTGTTCTAGAAGTTGAAGATGATCATCTTGGCGTCAGATTGATGGGGAAGCGGCACTTACCCCGCCTATTCTGGTACTACCCCTGGAGAAGGGTCACTGAAGTAGGATAAATTGTGGGCATTACGGAAGATGGAGCTCACACTACGTGATCCATTCCAACAAACGATGAAAGAAAAGAGATAAAAATCTCGTCATACATGAAATCTGATCTATTGGTTGGAAATTGAAAGATCAGGGGCATTCTCAAATGTTCTGGCATCGACGAGGACCTTGCTTTGGCTCAATGTGAAACACTCAGACAAAAAAAAATTAATACATCAATGCAGCCAAGTAAAACAATGTCATACTGACGGTGGAGAATTAGTCATTGGAAATGGAGGATATTGCGAAGGACATCTTATCAATATATCGTCAAGTCTCATGTGATGGTATCGGTTTGAAATGAAATGTTAACTTTTGAAGTGAAATTGAACCATGAGGAAACTAGGGACGTTCGACCCAATCCACAGTTTTTCCCGCCTGCACTGGTTATAAGTAGTCCTTTAACCTCGAAAACAAATGATGGGTAAATACGTCACTAACACACTTTTTAAGCCAACCTGTGAGTTGCTATAGCAGTGATAGCTTATGGTGACAAACTTTTTCCCACCAAAAAAGAACTGCATCCAGTTTTTCCCCAGTCAAGTGGAAAATGATTTCCAGAGCGTGAAAATTAAGGGGAGTAGTCCGGAAAAAATCGAAAAAATCTTCTTTTTTGTCAAATTGTGTCTAGTTGGGTAAAATCAAAATTGAAATCTGATTATTAGAACCAGAGTTAAGAAAATATCGAACCTCCCAATGGGTCAAACGTCCCTAGTTTCCACTAATTTTATTATTATTTCTGTACTTCAGAGGTAAACCCATCATAAGTGCTCCCCTCCCCTTGATAACTGATGAAAATTATGAAATCTATGTTCATAACATAGGAGGAACATTGTATGGAATAAAAATGGTTGCATTACTGGCTCATAACCATTATTTTGATATTTGATACTATAGGTTTTTCATAACAAGATAAAATGAATTTCAGAAACTTCTTTTGGCTCAGTTGAAAAGGTGGGGTTTTGCATCTATGATGGTACAGATTTATGCTTTTGAATAAGAAACTTTTATGCAGTGATATTTTTTGAGCAGCGTATTTACTATGTTGGAGAAATCTTGTGCGCTATCGCCGAATTTCCTTCCTTCTGCGACGTGGATCCTTCGGAAAGCATAAATGCAAATGAAACGGTTAATAGTGCGGCAGCGAAGAAGCTTCTAGATGGGGCGGAAGATTCAATCAAGGGGTGGACGGGGCCATTCTTTGGCTCAAAGGAAGTCGTGGAGGGACGGGGGCGAAGACGGCGTTGGAGAGGGGGACTAATTGGTCCTAAGTAAAGGAGGAGATTGGCCCTCACGAGCTTCAGACTAAAGTGTTCATTACCAGGGAAGTAGAAGTACCTCCCCAACAGCACCGGCTATCGTAAAATGCCGACAGATCAGCTCTCGAGGTAATCACAGCTTTACCATCCTTATTCCTAACAACATTCTTCGGAATCATCTATGGTGCCTACCTACATTAACAAAATACAACAACTGCAAAGATGACGGTTCCTATAGTGGAGGTACGAGTATAAAGAAATTAAATAAAATACCTACACTTTACAACTCCCTTTGTATGTTACAAGAGCTGATGTACAATTGTACTTGGAATCAATTGTACAGACGGTTTCATACTAAGGTTGCAGTCGCGGAAAAGCGAAATTTTGAAGGAAATATGTAGGCTTTGTGCCTATGATTTAAACTCAGATGATGTGATCATCAGGTAAACATCAATGTTAATAAATAGTTTCATCCAAGAACAATGGCACAATGAGTGAACAAAATTTATCAAAAGAAAAATCCATTACCAAAAGCATAGCGGCTAGTAACGGATATGGAGGAGATCTCGTTGATACCATATGGGATAATGTTCTTAGGAAAATGAGGAGGGAAAAAGTTTCCAATCTAACCAGGGAATATGTAAATTTAGAAGAAAAGCAATGGATAATTATACCTTATTATGGGATAATTTCGGATAAAATCGGCAAAATTCTATCATCGAGTGGTTACACACGGTGGTCCGCTGACTGATTCAAGGCCGTCTGAAATGCCGACGAAAACTGACTACAAGGCGGTGTTCCGGAACCTTGTACGAGTAGAAATTGACCCCCCGGGAAATCCGGGCTGATCGTTTACTCGTACAAGACGTAAATCAAACATTCAGTTTTCGGGTGTTGTAACAACCTAAATTATGGGCTCAGTAAAAAAAATTGGGTGAAACTAGACCCCAAATGGGGTAGAATGCCACCAACCGCACTTTTTTTATCTCAACCCGTTACCGAGATATGATTTTTTAAAGTTTTTTTCGACAAAAACACGTTTTAGACCATAAAAACCTCATTTTCTCCACTATAGATACACTTTTTTCAATTTTTGACTACATATCTGAAATCAGTGTTAAATTTTGTATAAGCATATTGTTCTTTGGATCTTCAGAAGTTCAATCCTTATACCATAATCCTTGTTCAAACGTGAGAAAATTATAAAAACCAAGTTTCCCGGAAATCTTCGAAGCTGTACTGTCTCCCAATAAATAATCTTGAGACTTATTAAACCTCACAAATTTATTCTTCATTCAAAGAGCTTTCAAACGATGGAGACGCTTTTGAAATTTCCTTTCAAATTGGTGCAGTTATTTAACCTGGAAGATGAAAAAACGTGTTACCTTTTGGTTGTTTTTTTCCTGATGGACGGGCTGGGATGAGAAAACAAATAAAAACACGGCGGCTGTAAAAAACGACTAAGACTTCCTAATCTCATTGAATAGTTTAACTCTGTCTCTCAACAACGCGTTGGAAATTGTTTTGACTGAAGAAAATGAGTTAGTTCGTCCATTCACTCTGTGACGGTGGGGTCGTTTCGAAAAAGGGCAAGAGCGTGCATCCGCAGTCGAGGGAGCCACTTCGAAAACACAAAGTTGTGAGTTGCATTTGAAGCAATAATGTAAATGTAAAAGTAAATTTGTTTTCTCTTTATCCAGGAGTAATTTTCATTTGCAATTGCGTTTTTTCCGTTGCCGAGATTTTATTTGTTTTTTCATCCCAGCCCGCCCATCAAGAAAAAAACAACCAAAAGGTAACACGTCTTTTCATCTTCCAGGTTAAATAACTGCACCAATTTGAAAGGAAATTTCAAAAGCGACTCCATCGTTTGAAAGCTCTTTAAATGAAGAATAAATTTGTGAGGTTTAATAAGTCTCAAGATTATTTATTGGGAGACAGTACAGCTTCGAAGATTTCCGGGAAACTTGGTTTTTATAATTTTCTCACGTTTGAACAAGGATTATGGTTTAAGGATTGAACTTCTGAAGATCCAGAGAACAATATTCTTATACAAACTTTAACGCTGATTTCAGATATGTGGTCAAAAATTGAAAAAAGTGTATCGATAGTGGAGAAAATGAGGTTTTTATGGTCTAAAACGTGTTTTTGTCGAGAAAAAAAAATTTAAAAAATCATATCTCGGCAACGGGTTGAGATAAAAAAGTGCGGTTGGTGGCATTCTACCCCATTTGGGGTCTAGTTTCACCCAATTTTTTTTACTGAGTCCATAATTTAGGTTGTTACAACACCCGAAAACTGAATGTTTGATTTGCGTCTTGTACGAGTAAACGATCAGCTCGGATTTCCCGGGGGGTCAATTTCTACTCGTACAAGGTTCCGGAACACCGCCTTGTAGTCAGTTTTCGTCGGCATTTCAGACGGCCTTGAATCAGTCAGCGGACCACCGTGTACAAAGTAGGTTTTAGAACTAAAAATATTCTTGAAGCATTACTAGGATCCGTTAAGGACAAAATCGATGTTCAGGATAAAAGTGGGGTTTATAAACTAAAATGTTCTTGTGGCTACGAAAAAGGTCAGGGAAAATAAGGGTAAGACTGGGTTTATAAACTAAAATGTTCTTGTGGCTACGAATATTGCGGTCAAACTGGTAGGATATTCAGGGAAAGAATATACGATCACCAGGAGGATTTCAGGGAAAAAACAGTAAGACTGCATTTGCGAAACATCTTAAGAAATCCAATCATAGTTACAATTTTGATTTGACAGATAGACGGTTTGTAGAATTTCTTCATTTTCGTCCAAAGGGAGGTATGTTGAATGTACTTAAAAAATTCAAAATTATCGAAAGTGACAGATCTAGTAAATGTTTAAATGAGGATATCCCTCAATATATTTTACCACTAATAGGTCCATTTGTATAAAGCTGGGAATTATCCCTTCACAATGTTGAAACCATATTTAGTTATTTCCCCCTTTCACTTCATTTAATTAGCTATAATCCCCCGTCACCTTGTTTGCACTTAATTGGTTGTACCTCCTGCCCCTTTCCTTTCTCTTGACCAATGGGATTCAATCTCCCTTCACCTGTTACCATAAAAGCTGTGTCCTTTCTAATGTATCTTCAGTTATTGTTTGTTACTGAGGATGGCCTAACCGTCAAAATCGATTTAACAGTGTAACTCTTTATTTTTCGTGGAAATAGACAACTATAGCTCCCCAAGATTACCAAAATTTACTCTTCAATATAAAGAGTTGATTAACTCGATTACCTAACTAAAGTAGAGATAACTCGATTTAGCCCCAGCATCGCTTCTGTATTAAAAATGAGTTTTGAATTTCAAGAATATGGGAACAGGAAATGGCCACAAAGAACGTTGATAATCACTGACGCATCAAAAATGGAGGACTGTAGGATGCGCCTTCTGGAATGTAGAAAAGGATTATCGGGCGAAATTCAAACTACCCTCGCTAACTTCGAGTTTTCATGCGGAAGTGGCTGCAATAATCCAGGCTTTGGAATTCCTATTGACGAAGAAGGGAACTGAAGGAACTCAAATTATCTGTATGGATTCACTAAGTCCTCAACAAAATATCAGTTCCTTTTCTTTCAACCGAGCCTCAAATGGGCTTAGCACAAGACTTTTCCGACTACTGAACGCATGTGCTCTGAATAACCAGAAAGTGGAATTCCTGTGGGTAAAAGGACACACAGGACTAATCGCCTGCGGGTAAAAGGACACGAAGGACTAACCGAAAACGAAATCGTGAACTGAATCTCTAAAGAGGGAGTCAGAACAAGAGTTCAGATTGACATAGCTAGAGAGATAGAAGATTTCTTTCCTTCGATTCTGCGATATTATCGATCGGTATGGCAAAGGAGCTTTGCTGCTGCCCAAAAATTTTTTAGGAACTTGCGCTTCAAACATACGAGCTCGAGTCTTCTCCAGAATGGATCGATTATAGCGCTCTACTACTCCATTTTGCTGAAGAGTATAACTGCACGTTAGTTGGTGCTTGATCCCTTTACTTCTGAAGAAGGCTTGAAGTGATTTGTTCATAAATTCACCCCCACGATCTGAATGCATAATTTGCACTCTCCTGCCAGTTTCTGTTTCCACTTTGGTCACGAAACCCGGTATGATATCGGCAACTTTATTATTTTATTCAAGAAAGAAACCAACAATTTTCCTGGAAAAATCATCCACTAGTAAATAAATACTTGGATCCACTAAGTGATGAAACCTTCATAGGTCCACATAAATCCGTATGAAGAATGTCTATTTTGCCTTTGGCTAACTTGGTCAAATTTTTCGGGAAAGGCTTACGGTTGTGTTTGCCCATAACAAACGGTTCACAAAGAGTATATTCCCAGAACGGTTACTAAACGAAATTCCATGGGTCAAACCATCTCGTAAAAGTCTGTGGAATGGTGATTTAAATTACCCAAATAAGCATGCCACAAATATTAGTCATTTTCATACTTGGCCGTAACAGCAGTTCCTTCTTTCGATGAGGATCTGAACGTGTAGGTACCATTTTCACATGGTGCATGCAGTATAACGTCCTTATCTATGGTTGGAACATTTGAACACAAAATATTGCATCCTCCTGAGTCAAATACAACGCAATACCCTTAAGATACACTAGCAGATAATAAGTTAGTCGCCATTCCAGGTACAAACATGACGTTGGAGATCTTGGCCTCTTCATCCGCACCATCTATTTTGGTGTTAACGTCACCAGTTCCACAACACATGACCTGCATGTCATCAGCATGTTATCATGACATTTTTATTTTTGTCAGACGATCAAGAAATCTGGGATTTATCCCCAGTCATGTGGCAACTTGCTCCCGAATCTATATACCATGTATCATGCGCTGAATGGGTACCTACATAAAGCAGCAAAAGTGAACGTTTGTCTTTGTTTTTGTTATTATTTTGAACTAACATTTATTTATTTACAAAACGGGCGATGCCCAATTACAATATTAATAACAAAATAAATTCGTCTCTTGATGAGGAAACAAAATCGGTGTTACAGAAGAAAGAAAATAAGTATAGGTATATGTGTAATTATAAGGTCAAAATCACAAACAAACACTTCTTGTAGCTGAGAGGAGTTAAGGGCTATGTGGACAGAAGTTTTCAGGGTGGACGGTGGATGGTGCGTAATATTTTTGAGCGGAAGGTTCGAGATGGCTGATCATGGAAAAAGTCTAAGGCTGGATTTCGTTGGAGTATATGGTTGGCCTGACGAGGGATTCTATTGAGAGGCTGTTCATACAGGTAATTAGTAGTGGAGAATTGAATATGAAAAATGGGTTGGTTACGGGAGTAAAAAGCTGGAATATGTAGGTTGATTTCGGAGATGAGTTCGGGACAGTCAATTCGGTTATTCAACAAGTTGAAAAGGAACAACATGTCAGATACAGTGCGACGCTCTTCAAGGCTGGTGAGTCCGCAGCGATCGTCTAGGGTTCTTGAGCTATATTCTTCTTGTGGTATGCGTAGTTTATAACCCAGGTATCTCACGAACCTCCGCTGAACTCGATCTAGCCGATCCTTATAAGTTTGATAATATGGTGACCATACGATTGAGCAATACTCCATTATTGGCCTTACGATCATTGAGTACAGTGATACAAGTGCTGGTATGCTGTAAAACTCAGCGGTGTTCCTCTTAAGATAACCTAGAGCGCTCATTGCTCGACAGACCACAGAGTCAATATGTGTGGAAAACGAAAGTGTTGTGTCAAATATGACTCCAAGGTCCTTTGCTTGCCTCAAAGCGATTTAGCTGCTGGCCACTGATGCAATATGGATGACTAAAGAAGTGAAGTGAGCGGCGAAAAGACATTATATAACATTTAGAGATGTTCAGGGAAAGGTTATTGGTTCTGCACCACTCAGTCAAACCATTTATGTTGCCTGGAGGACTTGACAATCATCTTTCAATCGGATGGTGTTCAGATTTATGACTGTTCGATTTTGACCACTTAACGTCCTGAAAAATACGGCTTTATAACGTTTAATTTCCTTTTTGTGAAATTAACAATGGAACAGAAAAGTCCAGTCATGCAGCATGACCCCATGAGCGAATTTTTGAAGAAATCTTCGACATTTCAGTCGCTATTGATCGTGTAGAGAAATTTTAGTTTATGATTTAGACAGGGTTACTTCCATAAAATAGTTCAATCTGAATGTGGACAATGTTTCTTGCAAATATTACCGATTTTTACAACTAGCGAATTTCGATTTTTGACTGATTTTTCAACTTTGAAATTTTCAAAAACTTGATACATATTCTTATAGGAAATTTTACGCTGATTCCGAATATACCACATGTTAGTATGCTGAAAAAAATTATTTCGCACAACAAATCGCAAAAAACAGGCTATTTTGAAATTTTTGACTACATTTTTGAAAATGTCAACCCGAAGATGTAATCCGATCATGCTGACCACACTTTCGTTTGGTGTCCTTAACATTTTAAAATTACGAGTTTGAAGTTTCTATCACAATTCTGCATAAATTTTTTTCAATAATTCACATTCTTCAAATTTTGAGGCGAGAGCAATAGCTTAATTTTCTTCAAAAAGTCGCTAAAACACGGCAAACGACTGGTAGAACCAAACCAAACTGCGAACAGTAGCGCAGACTAGCGTCAAACATTATAACTGCAGTCCTTATCAAATCATAAAGAAGAGATCAGAGCAAGGATATGATACAAAAGTGAGGTCACTCCTACAATTATTATGTACTTCTGTAATTTTGTTGTTGTTTTGATTGAATTATTGTAAAATTTGGCGCCAGCCCGTGAATTTGTGAATAAATAAATAATTCAAATTTTTAGTTCACGTCACTACTCTAATTCCGAACTCTCGTAATTCGAAAAATTCGGACGGACCCTTGAAGATTCGAATAAGCAGGATTATGTTTATTTGGATACGATGGTTTTTGGGAGTAGCAGAAGTTGTTAAAGGACCTAACATCGTTCATTCTAGCGAACCCGGGATTCGTAATAATCATTGTAATGGCCGTATCAACTCAAATCGCTGACCATTTAGTACCTTCGATTGAAGTTCGCCTTCTAAGATATCCCTCTCAGACAACTCACTGACCATCCATTTCCCCCTGGCCTTAGTCCCCTAATCCCAATTTACGAGCATAACTTCGGAAGCCGAAGCTGCCAGTATAAATTTTTCCCTTTGTCCAGGAACGGGGTTCAAGTAATTCCTAGTTTAACTGAGGAGTTGGCCGCGATGAGCGGGGTGGAGGCTCTGCTTTCAGAGGCTAATTAATTAATAAACTTAGTTGTTGGAGTTGTGGATTGTTAGGGGGCTGGAAGGCGAGCCCAAGAACCCCACACCGCTTTCTCCTCTCCAATCCGAAACTACTTCCTCCTACTTTGCAGTATATCCCCCGGCTACCTTGAAGTGGCCAACTAGGTATCTACGGTGTTACAGTTCCAAGAAACTTGATGGATCTCAATATGAGGGACGCCCGTCAAATGCGTCACACGATAACAATGGAAACGATGGAGATGTGAACAACAAGAAAACACCTGTTTGTAAATCCAAAATATGTTCAATGAGATTCAACTTCGAGGAAAGAAGGTGAATAATGCATGTGCTTGTACTCAGCAGCTTCTTATTATACAGCAGGACAACACTAATTTTTGAATTGTCCCATTGTGCCTTTAACTCAGAAAATACGGCCACCTTTTCAAACATTCCTTGTTGCTTAAAAAACAAATTTTTCTGGACAAGATGCTTCTGAGGTCAACAACTGTTTAGGAAACACGTGCTGTATCATATTAGTAATATTTACGTGTATACTCTCTTGAAAATCTCTTGAAAAGCAGTTCGAACTATATCCCTAAATCCTACACGCGTTCTCTGATTTTTTTTTTTTTTTAACCTAAATTTTTGATGAAAATATTCTTTGATTTTTAATTTTGCTTCCGAGACTGCAAGGCAGCGGAAGCTTTGTTTTCACTTTCGAAATGAAAAAAAAATTTTTGCTCCAAAATCAAAATTTCCACTCACATTTTGCGTTTTAGAGCCCCCTGAACAAATTTGGTTCCGTGTCTGTCTGTCTGTCCGTCCACATTTCCTTATAACAGCCATAACTTCCACAATTTTGATCCGATTTTAACCAAATTTTCAGGGATCGTGCGGGTTAAGCTCTAAATGCTCCCCTATCAGCTTCATTATGATCGAATCAATGGTAGCTTCTGCGCAGGCGCTAACGTGAATTCCTTGTGACGGTCATAACTCGGTCAATGTTGAACGGATTTCGGTCAGATTTTCAGGGATGATGTGGGTAAGGTCCCATAAGACAATCATCATAATTGCATTAGCGGTACGCTCTGCGCATGCGTGAACGAAATATTCTTGTTACGGTCCTTGCAACAGCCGTAATTTCCACAATTTTGATGCGATTTTCTTCAAATTTTTAGGGATCGTGCGGGTATAGCTCTACATGGTCCTCTATCAGTTCCGTCATGATCGAATCAACGGAAGCCTCTGCGCAGGCGCAAACAAAATTTTCTTGTTTTGGTCATAACTCAGGCAATTGTGAACGGATTTCGGTCAGATTTTCAGGGATGATCCATCCTGGATGGTCCCAATTTTGATTACAATCAAAATGTTCCTTATTAATTTCATTTATTATATGTACCATTCAGCTTCCAATTTCCCACCTTATTAATTCCCTGATGCCAGGACCGGTTCGTTTAATGGTGACGTACTGTGAAGGTCACGAGGAAGGTCATGTGCCATTTCCTTGGCAGTGTATTTTTTCTCAAGTTCTCATTCTGATTTACCGGAAAACAAGTTTCCGGAGTTTTCCATCATAAATGTGCTCCGAGTCCAAGGCACACATTGCCAAAAAAAAAAAATTCATTAAATAATTTTACCGGTGGAGTAAAATGGGGCTTTTTTTCTAATACTCCAACATTTTATTGATAATTTCTTTTTATCGTACATGAAGTTTCTTAAGTGTGAATAATAAGTACCTCCCCTGGCTATAGTTCCATATTATATTGTAACATACGGTATTACACTATCTTTATTTTGTCTTTTGAAAGCAGGTGTCTTACAGAAAATATATACAAATTTTCGGAGCTTATACGAATAATCAATAAGCGGTTTTCAGGTTAATTTTTCATCCAAGATGCATTACTCGATGCTTCACAGTGACAGTTGGATCTCAACGCACAAGAACGCAGTTTTAGATTTAAATTCTTATTTCCTAATGCAGTTTTATTCCCACTATATAAAATTAATTTTGCGTTTTTCGTGTTAGTGTATGGTAATTTCCACAGAACCACTCACCCATGGACTGGATCGGTTTGCTCTATAAAAATCATCTTCCCAAGTGGCTCCTTCAATCAATACCGCAGTGTATACTATGTACAAGTAAGAACAACAGGTGATGTATACTAAAAAAAACAGAGGATTGACGTATACTAAGAGATTCCTTGAATTACTCTAGTCCACACTCTAGTACATTCACTACCAATGCAGTCGCCTATTGCCTCGATGGTTGCCTATAATAGCGGATCTAGCTGGTCAAAAATCATTTAAACAAACAATTTTGTGGGGCATGTAGGTAGGGGCATACATGCCTACTTCAAGATGAAGGTCTAACTAGCCGAGAATAAAGGTTTGTATTGACAAGAATTTATTAAGGTTGAAGTTGCACATAGTTCTACAAACACTTGACTTGTAAAACTCGCATCGCCGATTGTTAACATACCTATATTCAGTTCGTTCATTACTTTTAATGCCACTAGGGTAGAGATTTTTTCAGATATTTTGTTTTGTGTTTATCTGTGAATATTGATCCTTCTGGAACAAGTAAGTGTAAAAATCTTACAGTAAGTATGAAAAATGACTCCATATTCAATAGGTACCTAAATGAAGTTTCCGATCAAAGTTTTTTGTATTTATTTATTTAATGTATTTGAACATTTATGTTCCTTACATTAGAGTATGCTTTACAAAAAATACATAATTAATTATGTATTAAAAATAATAAACAGTTGTAGTGTAAACATCATTAACGTAGGTAGTGTTTTCAATACTCAGTTTAATCAACTATAAGAGTACAAAATTTAGAAATTGATCGTGGTGTCCAGTTACATGATTTACTCACAATTAATGATAATCTATTCAGTATTACAGCGTTAGTAGAAATTTCCAATATTTTATAAATTACAAATTAATATAACATTCATTATTAATTCAGCTTATTCTCTTTATCTTATAAATATTGGAAACAACAATAAAATAAAACACACAATGAACTTCATAAATCATTTCAAAAAACATTCAAGGAGTTAACATAGGCAATACCAGTATATGAAAGCGAGTTAATGCTTCAGTCAAACAAACATAAATTTCTCAGTTTGCAAACTTCACTTAAGAAGAAACATAGCCTTTTTATGTCGAATTCACTTGGTACTGATACAAAATTAATCAAGTTTCCGGTACCCCCCACCAAGTCCGAGATATATCTTTTTCTGATCCAGTTATACATAGGACACTCAAATAGAACATAAAATGAGTTTTCAAGAAGACCCGTGTCCCAGGCTTTACATACAGTATTTGGAGAAATTTTGTAATTATAATTCCTAATTTTAATTGTGAAATGGTGTTTACTTGCCTATCTTATTTGTGCAAATAAGTTTTAAGATTGAAAAGGGACATTATGGTAGTTCAAATGACCGTTAAATCCATCCTGCCCTATCACAAGCCAATAGTAATCATTATAGGAGCCATAAAATACCGCATCAAGATCTTTGATATCAAGAATGATTCCACCATCCTCTACACATTTATGAGTGAGTATTTTGAGATTTTCACAATCCAAAGATTACTTGTTGCACTCCATATTTTATGAGAAGCTCCTTAAGTTGAGTTAGCCAATTAAACGTTTTTTGGATTTGTTGCTTAATGTAGACGAGATTATCTAAACAGCATAAAAAATTATATTTGTGAAATTTTTACAGAACGTTCTTTAAGATGTCTACAGAACAAGAAAAAGTCCGGTCATGCAGCATGACCCCATGAGCGAATTTTTGAAGAAATCTTTGATATTTCAGTCGCTATTGATTGTGTAGAGAAATTTTAGTTTATGATTAGAACTTCTTCATAATTTCATGACTGATATTTTCTAAGCCACAGTCAGTATTAAAGCTACATCAAGTCCTAAAACAGTTGAGCGTAAAACATTAAAGAGAGCGACCGAGAGAATCGGAGGACGGAATATTTCAGAGTAAACTCATCAGTTGTGATTACTTTTTTTTTTTTTTTAACAAGCACCTACTACCCACGTTTTAAACAGCATGGTTCTAGGATTGGTTATACAGGGATACTTCCATAAGAGTAGTTCAATCTGAATATGGACAATGTTTCATGCAAATATTACCGATTTTTACAACTAGCGAACGGCATTATTTCGATTTTTGACTGATTTTTCAACTTTGAAATTTTTGAAAACTTGATACATATTCTTATAGGAAATCGTACGCTGATTCCGAATATACCACATGTTTGTATGCCGGAAAAATTATTTCGCACAACAAATCGCAAAAAACAGGCTATTTTGGAATTTTTGACTACATTTTTGAAAATTTCAACCCGAAGATGTAATCCGATCATGCTGGCCAACGAACTTGAACTTTCGTTTTGTGTCCTTAACATTTTAAAATTTTTTTGACGTTTCTAGCACAATTCTACGGACAGTTATCGTCTGGAATGACACATACATATATACATACATACATATATACATACATACATACATAAAAAAATGCGTTAAACTTCAGAATATGTTTCAGAATAGCCTGAAACGGATTTCTGCATAAAATTTTTTCAAAAATTCACATTCTACAAATTTTGAGGAGAGAGCAATAGCTTAATTTTCTTCAAAAATTCGCTAAAAGATACATTCTAATTCGGTCGATCTTATGCATGTGTGATGCTGGACTGTGTAGTATGTAGACGAATGATCTGCGCAGAAGGGCTATTCAATACGAAACAATAAACCTCTTTTGTGTCAAAAAACGCATCACCATTATTAGGGTGCCCGCTATTTTGAGAAAGTGAAATTTTGATGACCTCCACGCAAAATTTGGTTTAAAATGTCCAAAAAAAATGACGCCTGAATTTTTTCAGATTTTTGGCATTACAAAAACCTACGCCGGTAGCTCGGTTTTGGTTTTTGAAATACGTGTTTCTTTGCCAATATCAGACTTTTGAATATAACTTTTACAAACTTGTTTGCAAAATTGTGAAACTTCGTATAGGTACTTACGTTTTTGGGGTCGCTGAACTCGAATATGCAGTCAAAACAAGTCAACAGCAAATACTTTTGACATTTTAGAATCTCAAAATCATGTCAAAAAATGACAATTTTTCGAAACTCATTGTAAAATTATGAAAATTTGTATTTTTATGTTTTTTGAGTCGCTGAACTCGCATTTGCGGTCAAAAAATCAATTTTTTTGAAAAACAATGGGTAAACTCTTGTAAAATAACAAGTCAAATACATAACAAACATAATTTTTATTCTTCATACAAACGATCACCTTACTCAAGAATCATAGGTTTTGCTAACTTTTCTTTCGTCGCCTTTGGGTACAATTTATTATACTTTTCCACGACCTGAAGCACATACTGCTTCTGTTCTTCGTTTGTACTTAACCTTTTGTTATAATCTGCAACGATTTTGATACCTCTTTCTGCTACATGATTTACAACTTGAATTTAATGAAAATTCTAACAGAAATACGAATTTTCATAATTTTACGATGAATTTTGAAAAACTGTCATTTTTTGACATGATTTTAACGATTTTGAGATACCGAACTATCAAAAGTTGTTGCTGTCGACTTATTTTGACTGCATAATCGAGTTCAGCGACCCCGAAAACGGAAGTATACGACGTTTCACAATTTTACAAAGAAGTTTGTAAATGATATTATTCAAAAGTCTGATATAGGCAAAAAACGCGAATTTCAAAAACCAAAATCGAACTACCGGCGTAGGTTTTTGTTATGCAAAAAATTTAAAAACATTCAGGGGTCTTTTTTTGTCATTTTAAACCAAATTTCGAGCGGAGGTCTCAAAATTCCACCTTCCTCAAAATAGCGGGCACCCTAATCACTAGAGACGAGATCGATATGCTAAAATTCGAGCCCGTTTATGCATTCATTTATGCGTTTTTTAAGGCCAATATATTGTTCAATATATTCTTTCTATGCGAATATATTCTTTTTCAAGGGTGAAAATATTCTCTTTTTTTACCATAATGACAATAAAAGTTTACGATTTTATTGTCTCGGCGCCGGAAAACGTGTTTTTATAATGTGTTTCTATGGATAAATAAGTCAAGGCAAGACACTGTTTCATTTCTTATTTGAGTTTCATTATACAATGAAAATAATACATGGCATGAAATACGGCGTGAAATATGTAATTCGTTTTAATACATACATGAAAAAATACAATCGACTTCGTGAGAATAATACATTTTTACGTCCCACTGCATACAATTACCAACATTTTTTCCAGGTTTTCCAATGTTAAGTTCCGTCTTTTGTCGGTTAAAACGTTCTTCAGCATGGAGAAAGATCTTTCCACTTCACATGATACAATAGGCAGGAATTTGAGGGCAGGTTTTTCCCAGGTCAGTGTCCCTAATTAATTTTTGGCCTTGGCCCAGGCATTGTTAGGGGATTTACAGGACATTCCTACTTGCCAGCTTTCACATAATGGTTGAGGCAGGCGAGATTTAGATGCTACGAGGGGTCTGATAGATATTCATGTAAATTAGGGAGGTATGCAATGCAGCTATTCTTAGTTCACAGGAAGCATCCAGCAGTTTCACAAAAATAATTTCCTGACGATTTTTTTCCCTTAAAACTATCCAAATATTCGAAAAATATTCGAAAACCTAAAAATATGCTTTTTGGTACCAAATATGCAAAAATATGTGAAATTTAATTGCGTTTAAATGGTTGCAAACCGCTTAAAACTCCCCAAAAGGGATTCCTATGAACATTCAGAGCCTAAAAACTGGATATGCAAAATATGTAAAATCTCGTCTCTACTAATCACCAAGCACGCATTTTTCGGTGGATTTAATTTCATTTTGATAGACAGAGGGCGTAAAAGTTCTACTGCTCCTTCATTGAGATTGCGAGTCGGAGCGGGGAGGTGGACTTGGTCACTTTGCGGTGAGGGCGAGATCGTTAAAGTTAGTTTGACGGTAAGTACAGCTGATAATGTCTTACCAATTAAGTCGTCAAGAACAATCCGGTTGCTCCTCTGTTCTCTCCTCATCTGAAACGTATACAATCACTGGGAAGGAGCCGCCCTACCTTCTCCGAGGCCTTTCGGATCAAAAGACGAGTTGGGCAGTCGACTGCCCGATCCTCCTCTCCTTCCATTCCTAATCTCCATCCCATAATCCTTCAGAACTTGGATTAAATAGTCCTTCTCTCAATTCCATACTTTTGTAAGCTGTACTAGTTAGTTAACATGGGTACCGGATGACGGAATAGTTGAAGGGTCAGGGGAAATATCAAAATAAGTCAATCTTTATTTCAAAAATGTGATATTAGTATCATAAGACTCAGGTTGGGAAACTGCATCATTTGAAAATGCCAGAAATGGGGATCATACCACATGAACCTGTCTTTTTAGCGAATTTTTGAAGAAAATTAAGCTATTGCTCTCGCCTCAAAATTTGTAGAATGTGAATTTTTGGAAAAAATTTATGCAGAAATCCGTTTCAGGATATTCTGAATCACATTCTGAAGTTTAACGCATTTTTTTATGTATGTATGTATGTATATATGTTTGTGTCATTCCAGACGATAACTGTCCGTAGAATTGTGCTAGAAACGTCAAACAAATTTTAAAATGTTAAAGATACAAACGAAAGTTCAAGTTCGTTGGCCAGCATGATCGGATTACATCTTCGGGTTGAAATTTCCAAAAATGTAGTCAAAAATTTCAAAATAGCCTGTTTTTTGCGATTTGTTGTGCGAAATAATTTTTTCAACATACTAACATGTGGTATATTTGGAATCAGCGTGAAATTTCCTATATGAATATGTATCAAGTTTTCAAAAATTTCAAAGTTGAAAAATCAGTCAAAAATCGAAATAATGTCGTTCACTAGTTGTAAAAATCGGTAATATTTGCATGAAACATTGTCCAAATTCAGATTGAACTACTCTTATAGAAGTATCCCTGTATAACCAATCCTAGAACCATGCTGTTTAAAACGTAGGTAGTAGTTGTTTGTTAAATAAAAAAAAAAAAAAAAAAAAAAGTAATCACAACTGATGAGTTTAATCTGTGAAATATTCCGTCCTCCGATTCTCTCGGTCGCTCTCTTTAATGTTTTACGCTCAACTGTTTTAGGACTTGATGTAGCTTTAATACTGACTGTGGCTTAGAAAATATCAGCCATGAAATTATGAAGAAGTTCTGTTTATGTACGTACTAGCACGCAGACCCAAGGCCTCGCTCCGCTCGGCCGTCAGTAACGTTAATCTCAAGGCCTCCCTCCATCGAAACCTATGAATATTTACCTACATTTGTCTTTAAATCTACAAGATTAGTTTAATAATAATAAAGTATGAGTACCTCCTAATTATTTTTAATAATTTGAATCCATGTTTGTCTATCAAAATCATAAACTAAAAGTTCTCTACACGATCAATAGCGACTGAAGATTTCCTCAAAAATTCGCTCATGGGGTCATGCTGCATGACTGGACTTTTTTTTTCATTTCCTCCATTTTTCCATTCCTTTTACATTTTACATTCTTTGTATTTAAAATATCTCATTACATAATTTCATTCATTAATGCAAAATAAAAATACAATTTAAGTAATTGAAAATAAAACTATAATTCATGTTATGGCTGCGTGCGATGAATTTTATTAATGACTCCAAGGAAAGACATTTGAATATGAGTTGGACTTCTTAATTAATGAAACCCTAAATGGACGTGAACCCTAGGTATGTGGCCGGATTATCTTTTAACCGAAGCCTCCTACTTAATAGCTGGACATTAAACCTCGCTCTGATTGCCGGACATTATGCTCGTAGCACTCATTGCCGGACTCATTAATCCCACAGCACTAATTGCTGGACTGTAAGGCCGTAGCACTAGTCTAATAGCCGGACCAGATAGCCCGTAGCTCTAACTACTTAAGTGCCGGGATCGGAAGTTCCGTTGTATAAACTGATAAATAATGAAAATAATTAAATCAAGAAAGGAGAATGTCGGGTCGATTATATCGTTACATGAGAATATAAAAGGCAAATTTTTGAGTGAGGTTTGAATGAGGATGGAATAAGAAGGCAGGTTGTTGGCAGTTGATAGCTTCGTAAGCACTGGTATTATATGCTCTCCCCCACTGGCGCTCTACCCTTTCCAGTAAACCTTTTCCCCTCTCTGCGCTCTTCTTTCCACTCTCTGATAGTGGTTTCCGGTGATAATATCAGATACAATGGTCGGGCACAACATTGCAGATCGGAATTTCTGCGAACTGTGTGAACTCGATCAGCTGACTATATTTTTTGCATTTGGATTTCTCAAGTAGGATGCAGAGGTCTGGGTGCGCTTGTTAAGCTTCATTGTGCTTTGGACATAGTAATAGGGAGTGTTCCATGTCCTTTACCACACCGCAGGTTCCACACGATTGAGTCAGCGAGTCCATAATGGTACATAGCTCTATTGCTTTTGCCATGAGTTGTCCGAATCCTGATCATTGTATAAATTTCTCTGTGGGGGAGTATCCATGTTGCGAACTACTGTCGGGAGGAGACATGTGGGTTTACCTCACAGTGGAAGTGTCCCTTATCTACTGATTCATCAGCGTAGATCTGCTGCCAGCCCCTTTTCATCATTTTCTTCATCTGGACAAGAAGATCGCTAGTAGGTACAGAAATTGGCATTATGGGGGTGAGTTCTCTCGCTTCAGTGGCTGCTAGTTCAGCTTCATCATTCCCTTCCATTACGTGTCCCGTTGTAAACATAGTGAGTGACATCACTCGTATTAAACATTTTCGGTAATTTAACAATTTCCTAGAGTATATAGTTCAACATTTCCCCCTTTTGTAATGATTCCGGTGCTCAACATGTCACGAGTGTGGCTGTTACTATAAATCATGCTGGAATGCCCTTTTCTCGCAAAATGTTTACACAATACCACACACCCACCATCTCAGCAGTTGTGATGGAGAAATTCCCTGTATTCTTAGGACATGTCGGTTTGAGTAACATACACGCCTGTTTGAGGATCAAAGCCCGACCTTATTTGTTTTCAAAGTTTTGCTGTAAGAGAAAAAACAAGTGAGGCCGAGCGTAAAAGGAAAGACACAAGTACATCAAAGCCTACCCTGCCAGAAAAGGGCTTTTTGAACTTCTCACTAAAGCTTACAAACGCTACTTTAACTGAATAAACTCGTAATTATTTAATGCACAACATTTGTATTCATTTACGCCAACATATTGTCGCCGTTCATAGTCCAAGAATTTCTTTCCCATTATAGGTCGCCTCACGGTTGCTCGATCTAAATAAGTACCTACATTGATATGCAAATAATTATGAGATTTTGGGTCCCGGTGCATTATTTTTTAGACTAAACTGCTTTACAAAAGAGTAATTATAAATATTCTATCTTGCAATTAAACTGTATCTGATCAACAGCAATGTTTCCAACTTCCAATACTCCTCTCAATGGACTCAGCGTCAAAAATTACATGGGAAATGATACCTCGCGGGGCCATGTTCACCAAACTCATTTTTCGCACAGAAAACTATAGTGAGGATGAGAGGATGCTAGTCTCCGATGAGGTTTCTCTCGTAATAAGCTCAACTGGACCCCAAATAGAGCCTTTATACAAAATTTAGAATTTTTTAAAGGGAACATAATGAGATATAGATTGAAAGGAGGACGAGGACAGACAGATTGGAGTAAGTTAGCTGATTTTACCTATAGTACACTTGTTTCTTGCTGGAGTATGTTTGCGTTTATACCTTTGTTTATTATCTTTTTTGAGTTCGCCGTTTTTCTAAGAGTTGAGCTGTTGTATTGTATATTATAGGCCCTGGAGAAGGTAATGCATTTATCAAAAGCTTTGCGAAAGAAGAAGAATCATTTGTTCGGCCCCATTCCTGATAATAGATAGTCGGCAAACGGTATTCATTGGAACATATTATAGATAATAAAGGTAAATATCAGGCCTCATTTGGCAGGAACATGGTGTCATCAAGGAAATGAATAACAATAATTGTGAATGCATGGAATTTATGACTGTATGATCTTTTAACCCTGGAATGTCCCGGCTAAATTTCCAACACTTAACTCCCCGGTGGGGTGTGTCAAACCCCAACTTTGAAAAATGTTAGAAAATTCAAAAATAACTTACACTTGAATCAAATTTTATTTTTATTCTGTTATCATGAGTGTAAAGAAACAAGAAGTAGGTACCTAAACTCACGAAGAAAAAAGTAATAGTAAGAAAAACCTCACGCTCTGAAGAAAAAAATAATAGCAGAAAGGTACCTCATTGTAACAAAATTTCAATATAAAATTAGCACATTTTCATTTAAAAACAAAAATAAATAAATAAATAAAATCTACAAAACGATTTTCTGAGATTAGTTTGATACCACTTACAAAACCCAAGAACTAGAATGAAAAGGTAACATAAAATTGGTACCAAGCAATAGGATCAACATTCTCAACACTTTGAAGATCTATGATGTTCACAGAAGAAACATCGAACTAGTTTCTCCAAAACTGTCACTTTTGACGCTTCTTCATCGGAGGCAACTTCTTATAACTCGACATTATCTCCCGTGTTTGAATTTTCTCCGCCAAAATATACATCTTCTTCCTCCAACTGTTCCAAAATGGATCTAATGTCTTCAGGAACCGAAAACTTGCGTTTTTCAGTCATTTCTAACGATAAGCCAATAACAAAACTGTGGGAACGCCCACAAAAATAACACTTGCTATTGAGAAAATCACTAGCGGTTAACTCCCCGGTGGGGTTTGTCAAACCCCAGGCACAAGAAAGTACTACACTACACAGAAGTCTTGAACGTACTAAACTGGAAAAAGGCTGAAGCCTTTAGGGAAGAAGTGGGGGGTGATATAGAAGGGGGCGAGAAGAGGCAGACGTGCTGGATTCAACATGATAAACTGACTTTAAATCGCGATTGGGGTTTGACAAACCCCACGGGGCATTCCAGGGTTAATGAGTAAGTATTTTTAGTCTATACTTTCACCCATGTCCGGTTTCTTCCCCCATACCACCTGGCAACCCTGAGTAGAAAGCAGTAAAGCATCAAACTGCCTGTTTTCAGAAGCTATTTCTTCCTAGTGAAAACATGGTAACCCAACGACCGCTCGCCGCGATCACACTGTCATTGTCAACGAGGGAAGTGCCAGCTAATTCAAGTTAATAGATCCCAAGGCAGGTGGCTATTAACCCTCGGTCGAGTTGAGCGGGAGGTGGTACTCAAACTAAGGGCCGCGTAATAGTTCCACAGGCGATTATCCTTGCCCCGTCCTCATCTTCTTCCCCCCCGTTTTCTCAGTAGTATTAGTCGACTAAGTCCCACCACCTAAGGCACCGCCTCTAACTTGCATCTCAAGATTAATTTAATTCTACTTAACTTAAGGTCATTACTAATTCAATTGCAACTCCTTCCTCTCCACCTAAGCCTCTGATAACAGTTCTAATCAGAGCAACTTCAAATTGCTAAACTTTAATAACACTGACGTTGACCAGCTATTCCTAAGGCTGCAGAGATTGGCATCACTAACCGTATCACTTAGGCGCTCTTAACATTATTGTTATATTGTTTACATCTTTGCTATTTGACGATAGCACGTAGCACATACTTGGGCCCCATGCACGGTGTTGTGAAACAGTTGATTTTTAAAAGAAGAAAGAAGCCCCAGGAGTGTTTTTGTTCCGTATTTTTCCACAGTGTGTCGGATGGTGATTTTCATTTTGATGGTACATTGCATTTCCCAGTGGAATTAATATCCTTCCCAACCAAATTAAATAATTTTGCAAACCAAGTGAAATTAATAATTTTCCCATTCAATTTGGTAGGGAAAATTATTGACTTGAATGGGAAAGTTATTAGTTTCACTGGGAAGTGCTATAAAACAAATTGACGGGTTTACAAGTAAATTTAAACGTCAAAACAGACCAACAAACAAGCAAGAAGAAAATATTGGTTTTGAAACTAAAGCTAGTTGGAACAAATTCTAGCACATGTACTTCCTAATATGACTACTTTCCACATTTACTATTAGAATGGTATCACTTTTTTTTTAGCGAGCTTTTGTAAAAAATGAAGCAATTGCAATGGCTCAGAAAATTTCAAGATTTTTGAAAAATTTCTTCTAGGAAATCCGTTTCGGACACAACTAAACTAAAATTGGAATCGAACAAAATAAGACTCAAGAAATCGGTTGAGAATTGTAGCCTGGGTGGTGTCGACGAAACTCGTCGAAAAAAACGCTGCAAATTATTACATAATGGTATATTATTTCTGAATCAGATAACCAGCTATAGTAACCAGCATGCTTTGGGGCTTTCGTCAGTCTCTTTTCTAGTACCCATCTCTGTTCTCGCGTTACAGGCTGCGCTCCCGATGGGGAGCAAATGGATGATCGTACAGCCACCCGAGTGGTCTCATTCATTCCACGGAGCTAATTTCTATAGGAATCAAACTAAAACCGTAGGTACACTGGATTCCAAAAGCATCTGGGACCTATCCCAGTCGATTCTGCTCTCACTCCACCCCCCGCTCACCCCCCTCACCACCCACCGTGACCCCCTGCCAAGCGTGCCAGGCGTGCGCGCGTGCGTATGTCTAACACTCAAAGCCTCGAAAAAGACACTTTTTCGCCCGTTTTTGGCCCATAGCATCTATGCGAGTAAAGCGATCGGGATGGTTAAACGTTAGGACCAACTAGACCCCAAATGGAGTCTATGTGCGAAAGAACGGGTTTTTTAAAGTCAATTCTTAGGCCTTTTATGGCCCGGACGGCGGACGGACATTTCAAAATTGGATTCTACGGCGTAAAGTGACGGACATTTCAAATTTGGATTCTACGTTTTTTCGGCACCTTGAAACGTAAAGTGACAAATAAAGAATCTCGAAAATCAGTTGAATATTGTGGCCTGGGCAGCGTCGACAAAATTTTTCTCGCACCGTACACACATTCACACACACACGTAGGTAGTGTTTTTATTTTTGAACAAAAAAATCAAAATTTGTAGAATGTGAATTTTTTTTTTATACGATCACATAGGCTTATTATTGGAAATAATAAACCAGAAAATGAGTTTTGAAAAATTTAAAAAAAAAACACTATAGGTGCCCATTGCAATACCTTTATTTTCTATAAAAATCCGCTAAAATTTTTTCAGACTAAAAAGGTTATCCTGAGCATTTTTCACGAAATGCATCAAAAAGGTTAAATTCATAGTTATTTCCGATGACTAAACTTTTTTTTTTTTTTTTTTGCGCTATATTTCTTGTGATTTTGCTAAGGAGGTAAGCGTTTTATTTTGCTTCACAATGTCCTCCACATTTTCCAATTCGATTGTTTCCATGGTTTTCCTCAATCAGGTTTTTTGTGTAGATTGCATTTATGTTATCATTTTTTGGAAATGAACAAAGATAACATGTGAAAATGCAAATGCCATTTAATAGTCCCCAAACTGATACTACCCTCAGTGATTGACAGTGCTGTCAATATGGATCTCAATTCGTTCTTTATTTTTTAAATTTATATAAATACATAGCAACTCAAAAGCTGCTAGTTTACCATTAGAATCGTACTGTGCCTATGGTATCAAGAAAACATTGTACCTATTTTGTGATGAAACATCAGGTGATATTTTTAACTTTGTCTTTATGAATACTCATTAGATTAATAAAACTAAGTTCAAATGCTCAATTTATTTGTAAAATGTTGAAGTAAAATGTTTTGTTTTATACAAGGAATCATTTATTGTAGAAGAACTGCTGTGTTCTTCTACATAGGGTGCCAAGCACAGGTACAACAAAAAATGTGGCTGTCATATACTTATGATCCGCCGTTCGCCGTCCGGGCCATAAAAGGCCTTATAATTGACTTTAAAAATCTGTTCTTTCGCACATAGACTCCACTTGGGGTCTAGTTGGTCCTAACTTCTCGCCAGCTCGATCGCTCCACACCCATGGGTGCTATGAGCCAAAAATAGGTGAAAAAGTGTCTTTTTTTGTGTATATTTCAAGTGGTATAGAATTGGAGATTTATGAGTGAAAAGAAAATGTTAGCTATTAATTTTATGGAAAAAAAGTAATCTAAATGATAATCTTCTATTCAAAAAGTGATTTTAGATTTTAGGCTATTTTTTGCAATTTTATAGATTTTTTAAAACAAAATTAATGGAGTTAATTAATTTCGTACATAAATTGTTGAATGTTCTATTTCATAGTTAGCACATTTTTTGGCAGTATAGGTAACACTTTTATGTGTTGGAAAGATGACTTGTTAATAAATTGTTTTGTTTATCAACTATATTAAAAACCGTAAAATTGTGAGATTCCGCTGCTGTAATGGATTGAACCAATTTATGAGGTCCGAAGCTCCGAGTTCCGATACTAAATATAGGTTCTATAAGCGGCGTTTAATAATTATGGACCAGAGATCTACTTGGAAGGGCTGTCTAATACATAAATAATAAACCTTTGTGTAATAATTTGCAGCGTTTTTCAATACCGAGCAGTTTACATCCTGATGCAGCAATAGATGTAAGCTTCAAGTTCGAACAAACGAAAAAATATAACTTAATTGCTTGTAAAAGTCAAAATGCCTCTTAAGGTGTCAAACACTGGACCCACCACCCTAGGATGGTCTGAAACAATTGATTCTAAATTTTTTTTGGCCCATTGCAATACGTTTATTTTCTATAAAAATCCGCTAAAAGGTTTCGATAAAAAGGTTATCCTGAGCATTTTTCACATGCATCAAAATTCAAATTCATAGTTATTTCCGAGTTTATATACATATTTTATACACATATTTTCTGTTTTCTCTCTTTTACTTGGAAACTAAGAGACCTCTACTACCTTTCATTTAAGCTAATAATACCGTAACCACTTGTTGATGAGTTACAGAGCGCCGAATTGTATGGCTTGCATATCTCCACGAACGTGAGTGCCTTTGTTATGAAACCAAAGGAAATCTCAGAATGATTTTTTTTTTTGAAAAGTGAAGAGAATAAAACTACCACCCGCTCACGAACCGTCTTATGAAGGTGGAATGCACGGAGCGGTTGGAAAAGTTGTGCACCGCATGAAACAGAAAAAAAAACAAAGAGTGCAGGAAAAAAATAATAATTCGCTCGGTAGATATCGAACAAAAGAAAAAGTGAACAGGCTAGAAATGTAATGCCATGAAACGAGGCTTTCTAGTTCCGTATCCGAAGGAGTTTTGTGCCAAGTTCTGAAGCCTGGAGTGCAATTCACTCGGGAAGGGCAAGCGGGCCTTCGCTGTAATGATAGTTCACCATCCACTTAGAAATCAGTTCCCCCTGCTAGCTCCCTCTCACTCGATCCCAGTATACTTGATATATATCTATCTCTAGTTGTAGACCTGCTTGCTTCTACCTCCCTCCCGTTTTCAATTTACTTTTCTAACAGTGGCCTCCAACTAATGGATTCGTTATATCCATTACCGACCCCCCCCCCCCCCCCCCCATCCCTTCCGTCCATCTCTTCCTGTACATGTCACTGCTGTGTTCCATGAGACATTTAGCATCTCAAGTGGTAGACGTTCTCTTTCCGTTATATACTCATGAAATTCATACTCATCTATGTACACATCTCCGTACACGAATTCATCACTCATTATTTGTGACCGTGCAAGGGAAAAGGGAGCTTAACTTGCCAGAGGTCAAACCTGAGTTTATATTTTTTCCATTTTTCTCCACATTACACTGAACAAAATCGTTTTTTTGTGGATTTTTTCTATCATTTTTCAATCAAAGTTTATGATTTTTCAAAGTTTAAAAAAAGCGGAGGAGACCGACAAGTAACCAGTCCGGAACTTTTTGTAACTGCTCCTCCTTCCTCCCACTGAACCGTTCTCCTATTTGTCATCACTCCTCATTATTATAATTACTTATTATTATTCATAGGAATAGGGTGAAGTCAAGAATAACTATTAGTTGCGATCAGTTCTGTCTTTATTTTCGTAGTTCTTCAAATAGTTAACATATACAACAATATTTAATAGGATATATCGTATTTCTTAAGTAATAAAGGCCACGCTAATGGCGTAGGATATCTCTTAATATCTTTTAAGAAATAGGCCGATTTCCATCTATATTTTATCATCCTATCATTAAACGTTTTTTCATTAGGAAATACGCATTTATTAGTTAGCATAAATACAGGAGTTCGTGGAATCATTGCGTCTCCACAGAATTTAATTTTGGCGGGAAGGGGGTCTCCCCCAAATAGAATTTTACAAGTGTCATACGCAGATGACTCGCAATTTGGTTCATTCCACATTAAAATACGTCTATTAGCGCAGTCTTGAAATGTGAAACCAGAGTATCTATTGAAATTGCCTATATTACCTACGTTTAAATAATAAGATGTGATACAATCGAAAAAGAAATTTTTTCCAGATGAAGGTGGTGAACACACTTCCATACAATTAATTTTTGGAATAATGTTATCTGCTATATTAATTACATTATTTAAGAAATTTCTAACTTCAAAAGTAGAATTGTTGAATTGAAAAAGTAATAGTTTATAATATAATAAATCGTGGACTCATCTTTTTGAAAAACTCACCGGAGTAGCAACCGAGCCGTTCAATGTCCATTCCCTTATTGCAAGTGCGGATATATCTATATACAAAGCCCTTTTTACATTTATATCGGATATCAACAGACATTTATAAGTATTCCGCTGTGTGTGTAATTAAGAAACTGACAATTGACTTTCAAAACTAGGAAGTTTGCTGTATGTAGCATAATTATAAATTGTATGTGTGAAAGTTTGTAAACCCATGTTTTTCTATGGCTGTATGGGGTTTCCCGATGCCAAATAAAAGAAGGAAAAAAAACTTTCTTGAAAAAAAACTTTGCCTGACTTCCCAAAATTGATGCAATACTAAATGGCGGCTTCACACATCGTACGTTTAATGACAATTGAAGGGTCAAGGGAAAGAACGATCAGAGTCAATTTTTGGTCCAAAATGAGATAGAGCAGGTCCATCTTGCCACATTGCAGGTCTTAGAGATACGAATCGAAGCATTTATCGCTTCGGGAAAGAATGATAAAGGTTAGCGTCAAAATACAGAGGGAAAGATTTTAGGTGTTGCAAAACAACTATCAGAGCCCCATGCGCTGACGGCTAAAAGAATGATCAAGGTCCACCTTGATACATTTTGAGTTTTGTTTCTTCATAAAAATGTGTTTTTTCAATAAAAAATTACTATATGGAGTTGAGAATTATTTACCCTAAACCCAAAGTATTACACTTGAAAGTTTAAAATTTGAATTTTGCAGATTAGTGAAGAAGTGACTCTGATCGTTATTTCCCGCGACCCTTCAATTTTCATACGCCCAAATTAGCTAACCATAAAGAACAAAGCAATTCGTCCCCATGAACTATAAATTATGGCCCAGATGACCATCATACGGGCCATCTCCATGAGACTGCGGGGGTCTAGAAGAAAAATTGAAAACCATGGACACTTTCCACAAGAGGAGGGGGGTGAAATGAACCTAGAGGATGGCGCTCCACTCCGATACCAGAGGATTGAGCAAAAAGAAAATAGCTTAGAAACTTTTCCGTGAAGACCCCGAGCCTAATCTTTAATATCTAATTTAAAATATATTTTGTTAAGACTATAAATTATCTCCCAAACCGAGGATGTAACCAATAATATTGAAAACCGGGCTGATTGTGGGAGCGTCCAGGTCTTCCCACGTCTTTACTTCTGCCCTGCAGAATCACCTATTGATCTGACTGAAGTCCGCTAATGTTCATACGACTGAGGGTTGAAAACTTTCCAAGGTTTATATTGGACGGGTTTCAACTCCCTTTGACTAGAATATAATTCATGAGTTCTGTGTCATTTTACATTATTAGGTGGGCATGAAAGTTTCTGATGGATTTACGGTTCAGGGAATTATTGGTGAAAAACTGGATTTTTTTCTTCGCTTCTCTTCAATAATATACTATTTGATGTTGCTCTATGCCATGGCTCTTGGGCCACAAACCCTATCTATGTATCGACGCGTAATGATCTGAAAAAGTTGGCGGTGGCTGGTACATTCTGAGGCTCATTAGCGCTTGTGTAACGACCCAAAAATATTTGATACCTCGACAGACTTTAATTTCTTTAAGTCTATCTTAATTTCTTTAGAAGAAATTCTTTTTTAGAAAAGTCCAGTCATGCAGCATGACCCCATGAGCGAATTTTTGAAGAAATCTTCGACATTTCAGTCGCTATTGATCGTGTAGAGAAATTTTAGTTCATGATTTATACAGGGATACTTCCATAAGAGTAGTTCAATCTGAATTTGTACAATGTTTCATACAAATAT
Source organism: Adelphocoris suturalis (assembly GCA_030762985.1). Classification (NCBI taxonomy): domain Eukaryota; kingdom Metazoa; phylum Arthropoda; class Insecta; order Hemiptera; family Miridae; genus Adelphocoris; species Adelphocoris suturalis. The sequence goes on along the minus strand of CM061051.1, from coordinate 2,128,650 downwards.
TACCGATTTTTACAACTAGCGAACGGCATTATTTCGATTTTTGACTGATTTTTCAACTTTGAAATTTTTGAAAACTTGATACATATTCTTATAGGAAATTTTACGCTGATTCCGAATATACCACATGTTAGTATGCTGAAAAAATTATTTCGCACAAAAAATCGCAAAAAACAGGCTATTTTGAAATTTTTGACTACATTTTTGAAAATTTCAACCCGAAGATGTAATCCGATCATGCTGGCCAACGAACTTGAACTTTCGTTTTGTGTCCTTAACATTTTAAAATTTGTTTGAAGTTTCTAGCACAATTCTACGGACAGTTATCGTCTGGAATGACACAAACATATATACATACATACATATATACATACATACATATATATACATATATACATACATACATACATACATATAAAAATGCGTTAAACTTCAGAATATGATTCAGAATAGCCTGAAACGGATTTCTGCATAAAATGTTTTCAAAAATTCACATTCTACAAATTTTGAGGCGAGGGCAATAGCTTAATTTTCTTCAAAAATTCGCTAACAGCGTTACAACGAATAGCACTATGAGGTGGATTTAATCAAACCTCTTTGACAGTGGGAGTTTTATTTGAATTTTCCTGGAGCTGTATAGGCTGATTTGGGGTCTGACAAACGATGAAGTGAAACGTAGGCTGCTGATACAGCAGATGGTTGATGTTTACAGTCTGGCTCGAGAGGGATTAATTATTTCATATTATAGTCTGGGACCTATTGGTATATTTGGTATTTTAAATATTTGGTATTTCGACAGTCTCAAGATCATAATTTCTTTATGAGAAATTCTGTTTTAGAAACAGCGTCCCAACGAGTTACATCAAACTTCTTCGACTGTGGAAGTTTCCCTTGAATTTGAATTCAATTCCTTGAACCAGGATGGGCCAATATCGGCATTCACATATTTTCACAAAGGTATCCACACATCGTGGTTCTCAATGCTGTCACAACATCGGTTAATCATCATTGACCTAACAATGAGATTGCTTTTCTAATATTATATGGGCAAAAGCTGGGTATAATATTCCTTTAATGAGAAATAGCTATATAGATTAGGTACCAACACAACCAACCTTTATTGCCTACATTACCTGCACTAACTCGTTCTAAAGTTTTCTTCAAATGGTTGCAACTCTAAGGATTTTATCTCTGTAACAAATATACAGATGCTGAGTGAAACGGATGTTGGTTAAATGCAGCTAAACGTGGTGAAAGACTCCACCTTCAAACTGCTGCTTGAATATAACAAAGAGCAACTCCTTATTAGGTAAATAGTTCGATATAGATAATATTGTGAACCATTCAATAACTTTCATTTTCTAGTTCTGATTGCAATATTCTCATCAGTTCATTTTCTGCTATTGATTTGCAATGTTCTGATCAGAAACACTTGGATAACGGTTCTGAAAATACTGAAAATTATTAAACAAAGGCTATTTCTTTCGGTAGCAGGGAGCCCAATCTGATTTGGGAGCACCAAATTCGAATTTGCAAGTGTCTCAAAAAACTCTAAAAATCACTTTTTGACAATAGGGCATGTGGGGGTCACAGTCGAAGTATTTTAGCGAATTTTTGTTGTAGAATGTGAATTTTTGAGAAAAATTTACGCAGAAATCCGTTTCAGGCTATTCTGTAGTATGTATATATGTATGTGTCATTCCAGACGATAACTGTCCGTAGAATTGTGCTAGAAACTTCAAACAAATTTTAAAATGTTAAGGACACAAAACGAAAGTTCAAGTTCGTTGGCCAGCATGATCGGATTACATCTTCGGGTTGAAATTTTCAAAAATGTAGTCAAAAATTTCAAAATAGCCTGTTTTTTGCGATTTTTTGTGCGAAATAATTTTTTCAGCATACTAACATGTGGTATATTCGGAATCAGCGTAAAATTTCCTATAAGAATATGTATCAAGTTTTCAAAAATTTCAAAGTTGAAAAATCAGTCAAAAATCGAAATAATGCCGTTCGCTAGTTGTAAAAATCGGTAATATTTGCATGAAACATTGTCCAAATTCAGATTGAACTACTCTTATGGAAGTATCCCTGTATAAATCATGAACTAAAATTTCTCTACACGATCAATAGCGACTGAAATGTCGAAGATTTCTTCAAAAATTCGCTCATGGGGTCATGCTGCATGACTGGACTTTTTTCTTTTTATTTTCATTTCTTTTAATTCGATTGTTTTGGAATGCAAAGAAAAAGTACCAGTCATTCTGCATGATCGTATCAACGGATTTTTGTAAATTGCCGATTATATTATGTTACATTGTTTTGGAATTTAAATACTTCGAATACAAAGAAAGTTTGAACTAACAATTTTATGGCAAAAAAAACTCGTTCTGAACAATATTCTGTGACTCAAAACTTATTTTGGATTTTTAGTTTTTTTAAATCGATTTTCAGCAAATAATATTGAAATTTAAGGACCTTTTTCAGCATAATTTTGTACGTAAACTTTTGATGTTCTAGTTCATCATTAATAAACTTCTTTTGATTGAAATTCTGCTAAAATAAATATAAAATTGACAATTTTTAGTGGTTTTTTGAGCATATTCTTTTCAATTTGGCCAATTTGTTGGGCTCAAAAACTGCTGGTTAACAAATACATACTTTCATTAGGAAAGCTTGATTTTTTTCGTAAGAACGGAGTATTTATCTCATGCATATATATGAAAGATCGTTCAATTCTAGGATTCGTTTCAAAATTCCTCAAACCGGTCAATGAAGACAATTTTCGAAAACTTTAATTCAAACATTTTTGAAGCCATTGCAATAGCTTGATGTTCTATGAAAATTAGTTAAAAGATTAATTGAAATGTAAAGTCGAAACGGAAACCAACAAATTTCGAAAGAGAAGTAAGAGGGAGGGGTTATATACATTTTCCTTAGTCGAATACAAAGGTTCATTACCGGAAATAATAAACCAAAACCAGGGTGCAGTCACAGCGCTGTGCATTCAAGGCTCACTGAGAGGGTGAATCTCGATTTTTCAAACGAATCCTCATTTTCCTCGCTCGGCTTTCTTCATCACTATTAGTTCTAGAATCAAACCTTTAATCAACCGGCAGAACGGGAGCAGAGGGGCAATTTACGGATGCATGTAACAGAAATGCAACCCTGCAAGTCAATTCGTTGCATTTCCATTGAAAAGAGGTAAGAGCCCCCTTTTCAAAAGGGAGTTTTTGGGTTTGAAAACCGTTTAACCCTCTCGTCGTTTTAGGGTCCGACTTCTAAGGGAGTACGGAAGGGTAGTGACCAGGGGATGATGAAGGCGAGGGGTTGGATTTAGGGGTGGTGGTGGGAGTGGTGGAGGGGCTTCGTCTCCTTTAATTCACTCGCTGCACTAACCTGCGGAGATTGACTGACCTTCTATTTCCTCATTCGCCCCCCCGCCGGTCATCCATCGGGGCTTGCGCCGATTAATTTGTTTAGTAATTGCGGGGTCAAAAGACGAATTGAATTTATAACGGATGGAATTAAATATGGGCGGATCGCTCGTACTTTCGGCGTTGGGTTAAATATAACTTATTTGGGAGGTCGCCCACCTTCCTGTCAAATGATCTAACTAGGCGAGTCACCCCTTCGGAAGGGGTAGATAGGGCGAGTTAGAGCTACAGGAGGCACATGACGATAGGTAATCTAAAAATAATTGTCGATAAATTGTAATTATTAGATTAGACAACAATCTCGATTTGCAGAAATATCAGCTTCCAGATTTGTATCATCTTTTTCACATGAATATGTCGACTGCCTGGGATATATTTGGCCATGATCTTCATTTGCCAAGGCTTTTTCTTCTTCAGGAGAACGAAAAAACGAAAATTGGGTAATTAAATGAACTTTTTTTATAATATTTTTTTGAGCCCCTAAAACTATCTCTCTTTCCCCAATAATTTTCAAAACTTGAATTTTCTACATTTTTCATTTTATTTATAATCGAAAAAATGCAGTTTTGTAAATCTGCTGAAAATTTGCAATTTTTGGGCCAGCTTTTTTTAAACTTTGAAAAATCATAAATTTTGATTGAAGAAATTTAAATTTAGAAAAAAAAAAAACGATTTTGTTCAGCTTAATGTGGAGAAAAATTAAAAATAAATATAAACTCAGATTTGTGAAGCTCCCTTTTCCCTTGTAAGGTCACATATATATATATACAGGGTGTCTACTAATTTAGGTGTCTTTTCCCGTAGAATTCAAATTTTTTGTTTTCGCGCATCGAGCAAGCACGCAAACATGCGCAATCGACACCAACTTTGTTTTTCGAATTAGGAAAAACTTTTTTATTGCAGATTTGGATTCTACGAAAAATTTCATGCCGAAATGACCCATCACTTGAATTTTTGAGGGACCACAAACGAGAATGTGATTATTATTATGTGATATTATTATTACGTGATTATAAAAATGTATGTATAAAATTAATCTGAAAAATATACTTGATTTTCATTGAACTTTGCTCTAAAAAATATCGATAAAAACTGTAAAAAATCTATAAATCCGAAATCTCTGTTTGAATAGCAGATTATTATTTATTATACGTTTTTTGCCATAAAATATTAGTTAACAATTTCTTTGCACACAAAGTACTTAAATTCCAAAACAATTTAACATTATACAATACCATAATTTACGAAAATTCGCTCATACGATCATGCTGGATGACTGGAACTTTTTTTGTGTTCGACCTCACATCAAACCAATTCACCCGTTCGAGCAACTTCATCTTCCTGGTTCCATTAGGAAACCTACGGCCCGTTCCACCATAGAGGATTAGAAGGAGAGTTTATTTAGCGTCTGGAGTTATCCTTCAAAAGGTTTGTTCAAACAGACCGTTCCGAACGGAATGGGATGAGAACCAATCCGAACCCCGTTCGGAACGTGTTGCACTCCGAAAGCGCATTCAGAACGGTAAGAAGCCTTCATTAAATCAATCATTCATAGTACAAGTATGATTAAAAAAAAGTCCAGTCATGCAGCATGACCCCATGAGCGAATTTTTGAAGAAATCTTCGATTATTTCGATTTTTGACTGATTTTTCAGCTTTGAAATTTTTGAAAACTTGATATACATATTCTTATAGGAAATTTTACGCTGATTCCGAATATACCACATGTTAGTATGCTGAAAAAATTATTTCGCACAACAAATCGCAAAAAACAGGCTATTTTGAAATTTTTGACTACATTTTTGAACATTTTAACCCGAAGATGTAATCCGATCATGCTGGCCAACGAACTTGAACTTTCGTTTTGTGTCCTTAACATTTTAAAATTTGTTTGAAGTTTCTAGCACAATTCTACGGACAGTTATCGTCTGGAATGACACATACATATATACATACATATATACATACATACATACATAAAAAAATGCTTTAAACTTCAGAATATGATTCAGAATAGCCTGAAACGGATTTCTGCATAAATTTTTTTCAAAAATTCACATTCTACAAATTTTGAGGCGAGAGCAATAGCTTAATTTTCTTCAAAAATTCGCTAAAAGTGCCAGTCATGCAGCATGGTCATAATATGAGCAAATTTTAGTAAATTATCGTATAATATTTTAGTGAAATCGTTTGGAAATTTGAGCACTTGGAGCGCACAAAATTGTTAAGCTACTAATTTAATTTCAAAAAACCCACTCTAAATAATCTGCTATTTAAAAAAAAGATTTTGGATTTTCACCTTTTCTTGCTATTTTCAAGCACATAATTATGATATTTGACTACATTCAGCATAATTTTGTTTATAAATGTATGAATATTCTAGTTAATAGTTTATAAACTTTGAGTAATAAAACAAAAAAGTATAAACAAAAATTTATAGTTTTTTTTTTCAATTTTTCGTGATTCTTCAAGAACATTTTTAAAATTTGGCCAATTTACTGTGCTCGAAAAGTGCTGACCAAAGAACTCATCCTTCCTCTTGGAATTGGTTTGAATAGCAGTATATCCTTTAGGAACAGGTATTTCACTATAAACTTTATTGTTGACAATATCTGAACACAGAAATTTTAAAACAATTCAACATAATTCAATTGAGAAAAAATTAATAATAGTGAAAAATAATTAACTAAAATAAAATAAGAAAATTTGCTCATATGGTCAATGGTGATGCTGCATGACTGAAACTTATCGACATTTCTCGCACTTGGATCGCGGTAACATCGTATTCACCTTCCGGAGTTGAAACAAGAATTTCAGAGTCGTAAACAATTAGCCGTAAGCTACAGAACCAGACCACCCACTATGAAAGAAAAAAGTCCAGTCATGCAGCATGACCCCATGAGCGAATTTTAGAAGAAATCTATTATTTCGATTTTTGACTGATTTTTCAACTTTGAAATTTTTAAAAACTTGATACATTACATTACGCTGATTCCGAATATACCACATGTTAGTATGCTGAAAAAATTATTTCGCACAACAAATCGCAAAAAACAGGCTATTTTGAAAATTTTGACTACATTTTTGAAAATTTCAACCCGAAGATGTAATCCGATCATGCTGGCCAACGAACTTGAACTTTCGTTTTGTGTCCTTAACATTTTAAAATTTCTTTCGTTTTGTGTCCTTAACATTTTAAAATTTCTTTCGTTTTGTGTCCTTAACATTTTAAAATTTGTTTGAAGTTTCAAGCACAATTCCACGGACAGTTATCGTCTGGAATGACACATATATACATACATAAAAAAATGCGTTAAACTTCAGAATATGATTCAGAATAGCCTGAAACGGATTTCTGCATAAATTTTTTTCAAAAATTCACATTCTACAAATTTTGAGGCGAGAGCAATAGCTTAATTTTCTTCAAAAATTCGCAAAAAAAAATTAAAATAAATAAATTAAAATAATAAAGTTTTAAAAAACTCACCTTCAATGATGACACGTGAAGAAAATAATTTTTGAACTCGTCGGTAGATCGTGCTTCTTTACGTCGAGGCGTAGGTAGATATGCTTCTTTACGACGGCCTCTCACTCACTACGAAGGACTCACTATAAAAAAGAAAAAACAAAATTAAGTAAAAACAAATAAATAAATTATTAAAATCATAAATAGTATTAAAAAACTCACCTTCAATGATGACTCGCGAAGAAAATGATTTTTGACCTCGTCAGTAGATCGTGCTTCTTTACGTCGAGGAAAGGGAGGAGATGCTTTTTACGAGGCCTCTTATTTCTCTCGGTCGATTTTCGCGATCTCAATTGAACGGGAAGATATTGGCTAATCTCAATGAATTGATATTATTGATAAGTTGACTGAATTGGGTTGAAATTTGATGAGGCGCATTTCTGAGACGTCAAGAGACGAATATAATCACAGACTCCATTCTGATCAGCTGAGTCACCTAAATTCTCATCAATTCACCCGGGAACGCTGCAATTTGATAGGGAGTCTCTTCGCAACATCATGCGACGAATGAAAATACGGGCTACATCTAGCTCAGCTGAAATTATATGAGGAGACCCTCTAGGACACCAAGATACGATTGATTATTGAGCTCAGTCCTGATCAGCTGAATGAGCTAAATTCTCTCCTGTCCATCCTAGGACGCCGAAATTTGAGTGAGCTAAATTCTAGGTCGCTGAAATTTGATGAGGAGCCTCTCTGGAACAACAAAAGACGAATGAAATGAGGTACTCCGTCCTGATCAGCTGAATGAGCTAAATTCTCTCCTATCCATCTTAGGTCGCCGAAATTTCATGAGGAGCCTCTCTGGAACAACCAAAGACGAATGAAATGAGGTACTCCGTCCTGATCAGCTGAATGAGCTAAATTCTCTCCTATCCATCCTAGGACGCCGAAATTTGATGAGGAGCCTCTCTGGAACAACCAAAGACGAATGAAATGAGGTACTCCGTCCTGATCAGCTGAATGAGCTAAATTCTCTCCTGTCCATCCTAGGACGCAGAAATTTGATGAGGAGCCTCTCTGGAACAACCAAAGGCGAATGAAATGAGGTACTCCGTCCTGATCAGCTGAATGTGTAAATTTGGTCTTGTTCACCCTAGGACGCTGAAATTTGATGAGGAGCCTCTCTGGAACAACCAAAGACGAATGAAATGAGGTACTCCGTCCTGATCAGCTGAATGAGCTAAATTCTCTCCTATCCATCCTAGGACGCCGAAATTTGATGAGGAGCCTCTCTGGAACAACCAAAGACGAATGAAATGAGGTACTCCGTCCTGATCAGCTGAATGAGCTAAATTCTCTCCTATCCATCTTAGGTCGCCGAAATTTCATGAGGAGCCTCTCTGGGACAACAAAAGACGAATGAAATGATGTACTCCGTCCTGATCAGCTGAATGAGCTAAATTCTCTCCTGTCCATCCTAGTTCGTTGGAATTTGATGAAGAGCCTCTCTGGCACAACAAAAGACGAATGAAATGAGGCACTCCATCCTGATAAGCTGAATGAGTTAAATTCTCTCCCGTCCATCCTAGTTCGTTGAAATTTGATGAAGAGCCTCTCTGGGACAACAAAAGACGAATGAAATGAGGAACTCCGTCCTGATCAGCTGAATGAGCTAAATTCTCTCCTGTCCATCCTAGTTCGTTGAAATTTGATGAAGAGCCTCTCTGGCACAACAAAAGACGAATGAAATGAGGCACTCCATCCTGATAAGCTGAATGAGTTAAATTCTCTCCCGTCCATCCTAGTTCGTTGAAATTTGATGAAGAGCCTCTCTGGGACAACAAAAGACGAATGAAATGAGGAACTCCGTCCTGATCAGCTGAATGAGCTAAATTCTCTCCCGTCCATCCTAGGACGCTGAAATTCGTTGAGGAGCCTCTCTGGCACAACACAAGACGAATAAAATGAGGTACTCCGTCCTGATCAGCTGAATGAGCTAAATTCTCTCATGTTCAACTTACTAAGTCTAAATTTGATAGTATTTGTCAAACAAACATCAAATCACTATTGAAATGACTTCTTCCATCCAGATAAGGTGAATGAACTAAATTCTCTCTTGATCTTCTGAGGAAGTTGAATATGATGTTCCAACGAGTTCCACTCCGAAAGTGGATTCGGAAGGATATGAGGCCTTCATTAAATCAATCATTCATAGTACAAGAATGATTAAAAACACAAAATATTTTAAAACAATGTGATTAATGATGAAAACAAGAAAATCGATAAACAATGCGTGGGAAGACGAAGGGGGCGGGGCTTATGTTGAATACATTCTGTATGTCCCAAACGAAAAAAAAACAGTCCAGTCATGCAGCATGACCCCATGAGCGAATTTTTGAAGAAATCTCCGTCATTTCAGTCGCTATGGATCGTGTAGAGAAATTTTAGTTTATGATTTTGATAGACAAACATGGAATCAAATTATTAAAAATAATTAGGAGGTACTCATACTTTATTATTATTAAACTAATCTTGTAGATTTAAAGACAAATGTAGGTAAATATTCATAGATTTCGATGTCCAATGTGGTCAGTATTGAAGGCAGTTGAAATCTTAACAGTATCCTATCATAACATCATCAAATCTTGACATAAAATTTGTTAAAATTGGTATAAAATTGGTTATACAGGGATACTTCCATAAGAGTAGTTCAATCTGAATTTGGACAATGTTTCATGCAAATATTACCGATTTTTACAACTAGCGAACGGCATTATTTCGATTTTTGACTGATTTTTCAACTTTAAAATTTTTGAAAACTTGATAAGTACCTACATATTCTTATAGGACATTTTACGCTGATTCCGAATATACCACATGTTAGTATGCTGAAAAAATTATTTCGCACAACAAATCGCAAAAAACAGGCTATTTTGAAATTGTTGACTACATTTTTGAAAATTTCATTCCGCAGATGTAATCCGATCATGCTGGCCAACGAACTTGACCTTTCGTTTTGTGTCCTTAAAATTTTAAAATTTATTTGAAGTTTCTTGCACAATTCTACGGACAGTTATCGTCAGGAATGACACATACATATATAGGTACATACATACTTACATACATACATTAAAAAATGCGTTAAATTTCAGAATATGATTCAGAATAGCCTGAAACCGGTTTCTGCATAATTTTTTTTCAAAAATTCACATTCTACAAATTTTGAGGCGAGAGCAATAGCTTAATTTTCTTCAAAAATTTGCTAAAAGCATGGTCATAATATGAGCAAATTTTAGTAAATTATCGTATAATATTTTAGTTAAATCGTTTTGAAATTTGAGCACTTGGAGCGCAAAAAATTGTTAAGCTACTAATTTAATTTCAAAAAACCCACTCTAAATAATCTGCTATTTAAAAAAAAGATTTCGGATTTTCACCTTTTCTTGCTATTTTCAAGCACATAATTATGATATTTGACTACATTCTTCAGCATAATTTTGTTTATAAATGTATGAATATTCTAGTTAATAGTTTATAAACTTTGAGTAATATTTAGCAAAAAAGTATAAACAGAAATTATAGTTTTTTTTTTTCAATTTTTAGTGATTCTTCAAGAACATTTTTAAAATTTTGCCAATTTATTGTGCTCGAAAAGTGCTGACCAAAGAACTCATCCTTCCTCATGGAATTGGTTTAAATAGCAGTATATCCTTTAGGAACAGGTATTTCACTATGAACTTTATTGTTGACAATATCTGAACACAGAAATTTTAAAACAATTCAACATAATTCAATTGAGAAAAAATTAATAATAGTGAAAAATAATTAACTAAAATAAAATAAGAAATTTGCTCATATGGTCAATGGTGATGCTGCATGACTGAAACTTATCGACGTTTCTCGCACTTGGATCGCGGTAACATCGTATTCACCTTCCGGAGTTGAAACAAGAATTTCAGATTCGTAAACGATTAGCCGTAAGCTACAGAACCAGATCACCCACTATGAAAGAAAAAAAAATTAAAATAAATCAATTAAAATAATAAAGTTTTAAAAAACTCACCTTCAATGATGACGCGTGAAGAAAATAATTTTGAAACTCGTCGGTAGATCGTGCTTCTTTACGTTGAGGCGTAGGTAGATATGCTTCTTAACGACGGCTTCTCACTCAGTACGAACGACTCACTATAAAAGAGAAAAAAAAAAAAAAAATTAAATAAAAATAGATAAATAAATTATTAAAATCATAAATAGTTTTTAAAAACTCACCTTCAATGATGACACGTGAGGAAAATAATTTTTGACCTCGTCGGTAGATCGCGCATCTTTACTTCGAGGAAAGCGAGGAGATGCTTTTTACGAGGCCTCTTATTTCTCTCGGTCGATTTTCGCGATCTCAATTGAACGGGAAGATATTGGCTAATCTCAATGGATTGATATTATCGATAAGTTGTTTGAATTGGGTTGAAATTTGAAGAGGCGCATTTCTGTGACGTCAAGAGACGAATGCAATTACAGACTCCATTCTGATCAGCTGAGTCACCTAAATTCTCATCAATTCACCCTGGAACGCTGCAATTTGATGGGGAGTCTCTTCGCAACATCATGCGACGAATGAAAATACGGGCTACATCTAGATCAGCTGAAATTTTATGAGAAGCCCCTCTGGGACAGCATGATACGAATGATTATTGAGCTCAGTCCTGGTCAGCTGAAGGAGCTAAATTTTCTCCTATCCATCCTAGGACGCCGAAATTTGATGAGGAGCCTCTCTGGCACAACTAAAGAAGAATGAAATGAGGTACTCCGTCCTGATCAGCTGAATGAGCTAAATTCTCTCCTATCCATCTTAGGCCGCCGAAATTTCATGAGGAGCCTCTCTGGCACACCAAAAGACGAATGAAATGAGGTACTCCGTCCTGATCAGCTGAATGTGCTAAATTCGGTCCTGTTCATCCTAGGACGCTGAAATTTGGTGAGGAGCCTCTCTGGCACAACAAAAGACGAATGAAATGAGGTACTCCGTCCTGATCAGCTGAATGTGCTAAATTCGGTCCTGTTCATCCTAGGACGCTGAAATTCGTTGAGGAGCCTCTCTTGCACAACAAAAGACGAATGAAATGAGGTACTCCGTCCTGATCAGCTGAATGTGCTAAATTCGGTCCTGTTCATCCTAGGACGCTGAAATTTGGTGAGGAGCCTCTCTGGAACAACAAAAGACGAATGAAATGAGGTACTCCGTCCTGATCAGCTGAATGAGCTAAATTCTCTCCTATCCATCTTAGGTCTCCGAAATTTCATGAGGAGCCTCTCTGGAACAACAACAGACGAATGAAATGATGAGCTCCGTCCTGATCAGCTGAATGAGCTAAATTCTCTCCTATCCATCCTAGGACGCAGAAATTTGATGAGGAGCCTCTCTGACACAACAAAAGACGAATGAAATGAGGTACTCCGTCCTGATCAGCTGAATGTGCTAAATTCGGTCCTGTTCATCCTAGGACGCTGAAATTTGATGAGGAGCCTCTCTGGCACAACAAAAGACGAATGAAATGATGAGCTCCATCCTGATCAGCTGAATGAGCTAAATTCTCTCCTGTCCATCTTAAGACGCTGGAATTTGACGAGGAACCTCTCTGGAACAACAAAAGACGAATTAAATGAGGTAATCCATCCTGATCAGCTGAATGAGCTAAATTCTCTCCTGTCCATCCTAGGACGCAGAAATTTGATGAGGAGCCTCTCTGGAACAACAAAAGACGAATGAAATGAGGTACTCCATCCTGATCAGCTGAATGAGCTAAATTCTCTCCTGTCCATCCTAGGACGCTGAAATTTGATGAGGAGCCTCTCTGGAACAACAACAGACGAATTAAATGAGGTACTCCGTCCTGATAAGCAGAATGAGCTAAATTCTCTCATGTTCAACTTACTAAGTCTAAATTTGATAGTATTTGTCACATCAAAACACTATTGAAATGACTTCTTCCATCCAGATAAGCTGAATGAACTAAATTCTCTCTTGATCTTCTGAGGAAGTTGAATATGATGTTCGAACGTGTTGCACTCCGAAAGCGCATTCGGAAGGATAAGAGGCCTTCATTAAATCAATCATTCATAGTACAAGAATGATTAAAAACACAAAATATTTTAAAACAATGTGATTAATGATGAAAACAAGAAAATCGATAAACAATGCGCGGGAAGACGAAGGTAAATTCAAATATGACGGGGCTTATGTTGAATACATTCTGTGGGCATGTCCCAAACGAAACAAAAAAAAAAAAAAAAAAAATACACTGCCAAGGAAATGGCACATGAGCTTCCTCGTGACCTTCACAGTACGTCACCATTAAATTCCAGAAAACTAGAAACGACCGGTTCTGGCATCAGGTGGGAAATTGGAAGCTGAATGGTACATATAATAAATGAAATTAATAAGGAAAATTTTGATTTTAATATGGGACCATCTAGGATGTAGTCCGCATGTTCCCTGAAAATTTCGTCTAAATCGGATCAAAACTGAAGGAGTTTTTAATTGATTTACAGGATTTCATTAATATTTTGATCTAAATTCATGATTAAAACATCCTTGGGGATATTTTTTGGCAACTTTGAGCATGATGGACCACCCGATTTGTTCATTTCCCAAACTGATGATCCAATCCAGCGGAGAGGCTACCGTTGATTCGATCATGACGGAACTGATAAGGGACCATGTAGAGCTATACCCGCACGATCCCAAATGATTTGAAGAAAATCGCATCAAAATTGTGGAAATTACGGCTGTTGCAAGGACCGTAACAAGGATATACCGTTCACGCATGCGCAGAGCGTACCGCTAATGCAATTATGATGACTGTCTTATGGGACCTCAAGGGACCTTACCCACATCATCCCTGAAAATCTGACCGAAATCCGTTCAACATTGACCGAGTTATGACCGTCACAAGGAATTCACGTTAGCGCCTGCGCAGAAGCTACCGTTGATTCGATCATGATGAAGTTGATAGGGGACAATCTAGAGCTTAACCCGCACGATCCCTGAATATTTGGTTAAAATCGGATCAAAATTGTGGAAGTTATGGCTGTTACAAGGAAATGTGGACAGACAGACAGACAGACACGGAACCTAATTTGTTCAGGAGGCTCTGAAACGCAAAATGCGAGTGGAAATTTTGATTTTCGAACACACAATTTTTTTCATGTCGAAAGTGAAAACAAAGCTTCCGCTGCCTTGCAGACTCGGAAGCAAAAAAAGCTGTGTCACCTAAATTCTCATCTACTCACCCTAGAACGCTGCAATTTGATAGGGAATCTCTTCGCAACATCATGCGACGAATGACAATACGGGCTACATCTAGATCAGCTGAAATTTTATGAGGAGCCCCTCTAAGACAACAATTATATATAAAAGGTTCTTGGGGTGTTGAACGATCGAAGCTATTTAAATTTATTGGATAGAAAGCTTTACATTGGATTTTTGTACTAATAAGTTAACTGAAGTTCAAGATTGGACAAAGAAATATTTCGGTAATTTATGTGGTTGTATTCTACCTATGGAATATGAATGGTTTAGAGGTGGCGTAGTTCTGGAAATCCACAACCCACGAAACCCGCATTGACGTTATTTATGGATTTGGAGTCGATTACTGGTAACGTTCGATATCGTAAAAAAATAGGTAGTCCTATATATATAAGAATAGGAACGGAAGGGAATAACTCACGGTAGTGTTGACTCCAAAGTAAACACCCCCTCATTTCATTCGATGCTTCTCGCAGGCCAGAGCTACCTTCGAAACCAGTAGAAGAGCTATAAAAAATGGTATTACCATATTTCGGCAGTTAATAAAAGTGGTAAGTGCCAACCAGGCTGGGCAACAATGGGGGCGAAGACGCTGGTCCTCATTGTAAGTCCTCCATCCAACAAACTAATAAATATTTCAACGTTGCATTCAGGTTCCGTGGCCAGAGGGTCGGGCAGTTATAGATGTTTTTTCTCTGGGTCGTCTTGAGAAGAAAAAACACGGGTATTTGGCAAGTGGAGAACAAACCGGGAATCATTGATGGTTCCCCGCAGGCTTGTGTACAGTCCGTTCCCACCGTTGAATGTTGCGTCATACTTCCAAAATAGAGAGTTCCTAGTAGATCCGTAAGACAAAATACGTCGTGCGGTATTGACAATCCGGCGCCGAAACTCTGACGCATTGAGTTACGGTAACGCATCCTTCCGTACAGATACGTTAACATTTCGCAATCCGGAAAAAACGTAATCGTCTAAAACAACCTCCTTCCATGGATTCAAATAAACTCCTAGGGATAATATCCTCCTTTCATAGATTTAGCGTTACAACTAGATCCGTTAAGGACTTGACGTGACTTTAAGGTGCGGTAGTTTCTCGTTACCGCACGCCCTATCGAAACCGACGGATCTCTAGGAACTGTCTATTATGCGAAACTCTGACGCATTGAGTTACGGTAACGCATCCTTCCGTACAGATACGTTTCGTCTAAAATAACCTCCTTCCATGGACTCAAATAACCTCCTAGGGATGATTTCCTCCTTCCATGGATTTAGCGTTACAACTAGATCCGTTAAGGACTTGACGTGACTTTAAGGTGCGGTAAATGTTTCTCGTTAACGCACGCCGTATTGAGACTGACGGATCTACTAGGAACTCTCTAATAATAGCTCCTGATAAGATTTGATGTATTAGGGAAATATTGCTTCGTTACTAAAATGTATAGAGGGGATGGGGGTCTCGTCTTGGAATTTAATTCATAATAGTAATATTTACAATCTAATACCTAACGCAAAATAAAAAGTCCAGTCATGCAGCATGACCCCATGAGCGAATTATTGAAGAAATCTTCGAAATTTCAGTCGCTATTGATCGTGTAGAGAAATTTTAGTTTATGACTTTGATAGACAAACATGGAATCAAATTATTAAAAATAATTAGGAGGTACTCATACTTTATTATTATTAAACTAATCTTGTAGATTTAAAGACAAATGTAGGTAAATATTCATAGATTTCGATGTCCAATGTGGTCGGTATTGAAGGCAGTTGAAATCTTAACAGTATACTATCATAACATCATCAAATCTTGACCTAAAATAAAATAACATACCGACGTCATATGAAAGAAACGTATTTCCACAGCCAATCGATGATGAGGCTATATATTACGAGTGATATAAAGTCAGTTGCATTCGAATCTAGTATCCCACAGCAAGAAATTGACAGACAAACTGTAGTCTCTGTTTCGAACGAAGATTACCGATTTTTACAGCTAGCGAACAGCACTATTTCGATTTTTGACTGATTTTTCAACTTTAATATTTTTGAAAACTTGATAAATATTCTTACCGGAAATTTTACGCTGATTCCGAATATACCACATGTTAGTATGCTGAAAAAATTATTTCGCACAACAAATCGCAAAAAAACAGGCTATTTTGAAATTTTTGACTACATTTTTGAAAATTTCAACCCGAAGATGTAATCCGATCATGCTGGCCAACGAACTTGAACTTTCGTTTTGTGTCCTTAACATTTTAAAATTTGTGTGAAGTTTCTAGCACAATTCTACGGACAGTTATCGTCTGGAATGACACATACATACATATATACATACATACATACATAAAAAAAATGCGTTAAACTTCAGAATATGATTCAGAATAGCCTGAAACGGATTTCTGCATAAAATTTTTTCAAAAATTCACATTCTACAAATTTTGAGGCGAGAGCAATAGCTTAATTTTCTTCAAAAATTCGCTAAAAGACCCAAACAACTTCAAAAATTGGGCTAAAAATGGCAAAACTTGTCAATTTTATCAAGAAACCAGAATTATAACTTTTTGTGGAAAAATGTGCAAATTATGCACAAAATGTGCACAATTTTGTTCACAAATATGATTAAAATTTATTATGATCTGATTTATGGTCAAAATATTTTATTCTGCATAGATGTACAATTTTGTGGGATGCATTCTTAGTTATTTTTTGTTTACAAATCCAACTGTATGAAAATCCCCTTAGCTTTTAACTATTGGGTGATGAAAACGGCAGATATACAGCAGGCAGGTCATATAGGTATACCCCCCCCCCCCCCCCCCCCAACTATTTTGCTGAACATGCCCCGAACCATTCTCAAGTGTTTAGAAAGATCTACGAAATGGTGGGAGGGGGATCTACCTCGGCCGAACACTGTGCGGCGGACCCAGTTTTTTTCGAGATTTGTAAATTACATATCATGAAACGTAAACCAACCAATTTTGAGGCGAGGGTAATAAATTGTTTTCTAAGTCGATTATGCTAGAGCACGCACATACACGCACACACACACAAACACAAATACACTGCCAAGGAAATGGCACATGAGCTTCCTCGTGACCTTCACAGTACGTCACCATTAATCCCAGAAAACTAGAAACGACCGGTTCTGGCATCAGGGAGTTAATAAGGTGGGAAATTGGAAGCTGAATGGTACATATAATAAATGAAATTAATAAGGAAAATTTTGATTTTAATATGGGACCATCCAGGATGTAGTCCGCATGTTCCCTGAAAATTTCGTCTAAATCGGATCAAAACTGAAGGAGTTTTTAATTGATTTACAGGATTTCATTACCTAGCGTACCGCTGCTGATGATCGCGAAGAATGTGATACGGGACCTCAAGAAATCTTGCCCGCATCATAACTGAAAATCTGACCGAAATCCGTTCACAATTGCCTGAGTTATGACCGAAACAAGAAAATTTGGTTTGCGCCTGCGCAGAGGCTACCGTTGATTCGATCATGACGGACCTGATAGGGGACCATGTAGAGCTATACCCGCACGATCCCTAAAAATTTGAAGAAAATCGCATCAAAATTGTGGAAATTACGGCTGTTGCAAGGACTGTAACAAGAATATTTCGTTCACGCATGCGCAGAGCGTACCGCTAATGCAATTATGATGATTGTCTTATGGGACCTCAAGGGACTTTACCCACATCATCCCTGAAAATCTGACCGAAATTCGTTCAACATTGACCGAGTTATGACAGTCACAAGGAATACACGTTAGCGCCTGCGCAGAAGCTACCGTTGATTCGATCATGATGAAGTTGAGCTTAACCCGCACGATCCCTGAAAATTTGGTTAAAATCGGATCAAAATTGTGGAAGTTATGGCTGTTACAAGGAAATGTGGACGGACAGACAGACAGACAGACAGACACGGAACCAAATTTGTTCAGGAGGCTCTGAAACGCAAAATGCGAGTGGAAATTTTGATTTTGGAGCAAAAAAAAATTTTTCATTTCGAAAGTGAAAACAAAGCTTCCGCTGCCTTGCAGTCTCGGAAGCAACACACACACACACCCACACACACACACCCTCACCCACATACACACACCCACACACACACACACACTTTCCCTCTAACTTTGAGAATCCCTCAACAACCCATAAAACTAGTGAAACAGGCCGTAAATGGTGGTGAAAAGAAGATGGGGATCTGATGAGAAGGGAGAAAAATTAGAGATGGGGAAGGGCTGAATGAAGGGTCTTGAGCCTCAGATTTTGAGAATCAATAAATAATATTGAATGTCGGTAGAGTCAAGATGGAGCTTCCTTTCGACCCCCTTCGAACAACTTCCCCTCCTCCTCCCCTCCTCAACCGCCAACCCCCCTGTCCTCACCATCTCAACTACAACTACCGCCCTTAGCCCTTAACCTTCGGCTTGTCCCCCTTTCTGTTTTGAGGCCCTTTTACTTATCATCGCATCTCCGTTTGAGCCGTCAACCTCAAGGAAATGTGCCCCCGCCCCTACCGTCGACTATCGTTCAGTTCCTTGCAGAGGAATTGGAGGGGTCCTTCGTGGCTCGATAAATACCTTTGATTTGAGGCCATAAGGCCATTTTATGCTCTACCCCACTCTCATCCCGGGCAATTATGATTGTATTATCAGTAATGCATTTTGATAATTACTGGTTCGGACCGTTACACAGTGGATGGAAATAGCAGTTTTTGTGCAAAAACCTATTAGATGAGTTGAATGGTTGAACTTGATATGGATTCTCATGTTTTTTGGGGTGCTGAGTAGATTGAAACCATTCCCGGCTCGCTAACTATAATGACTAATCGGATAGCAACGTTTGCAATGGCTCCAAAATTTTTAAAATAAAAATTTAAAAAAATTTTAATCATGGAAATCCGTTTTGAAGTATTCTGAAACGATTCCTGGATTTTAACGCTTTTTTATATGTGTACATATATTTGTATATATAAGAATGCCCTGCTTTCTACATTGGAAAAGCCGAAACCAGTCATATCTCTTATTACTGCACCAAGTATTTACCTACTACCAAAACAATAACTAGTAAAAAAAAAAAAAAAAAAAAAAAGATGTGGCGATGAAGGGCAAATGAGAACCTTTTTCATTTTTCATAGCGCGAAAGCTGAATCAATAGTTAATCAAGCTGAATAATTATTTTGAAGGGACGTAAGTATAACCGAAATGGGTTACTTATCATTTTTTATTCACCTGATGTAAAACCGTTTCTTCCAAATTCGGGTATCGTTCGCACAGATCTTTCTCAAAATCACGTCCACTCTTAAATAAAATATAGCAAAGCACTGAATATGGAATATGGATTTCAAGAGACAGTTTTTTTATACCACGATGTTACGATTTTCTTTTTCCACAAAGTGTGTTTAAATGTTAGGTATCACGCTTCCGCTGACGTTGAATGATGTGATAGTGATAAAAGATTGTTCCCAAAGAACTATTTTTCTAGACGAAGAATAAATCGTAACATTCATTCTCGGGACAAGGTTCGCACCCAGTGGTTTATTTACTCTACTCTAACTCGTCAAAGCAGGGGTTGATAGGCGGGTGCCGTCTTTTACCTCCTCAACGTTTTCGTTCATTGTGATCACCGACGGCGGAGAACGGTGATCAAATTAATACACAAGACACTTGAATGAGTGCGTAGTTGGATTACTCCAGTCCCAGGACGACCGGAGGTGACCAGCACTTTTGGCACTCTATCAAAGTTAAATAATCACATGATTTTGCCAAAAACCCTCATTATCACTGCTTACTCTTGGTGATGCACCAAAAAAATGTGAAAAAATGACCAGGTACATTTAAGCAAGTATACGATACATGGTATATTTCGTCTTGGGGAATTTCGCCAGTTTTGGAGGCGTAATCAATCATCAATAACTGCTACACCAAAACCTTAATTTCAAGCATACGACCAATCATCACACTCAATGCCTTCTCAAAATTGTCTGCACGCCCAAATGGCCGTTGGTGCCCCATAGGTGTATATGTAGTAGGTACCTCCGTACCAATGATAAGCAAATATCTGCCTCCGAACGAAGCAACGAACTAGAGTTAACCTGTCTTGTTCTCATATTGCAACATTGTGATGAGACTATACTGTCCAGCGAGTGGAGTGGTGAGGTAATCTCGGTGGCTGATAGGTAGTTTTTTCCCAGCGAATTTTTGAAAATTCAAACTATTATTCACAATATTTTGACCCCATTCATTTTCGGAATGAAGGTATTGTTAGGAGGGTTCAACATTTTTGTCAGGGTTTTTTTTTTTTTTTTTTTTTTTTTTGTGTTTCCCCTTGGTTTTCTACAGGGTGCAGCAGAGAGGACGACCGGTTTTAAAAAAATCATAAAATAGCCAACAGGGACTGGACCTTGTCTGGTCCGGACAGAACATCCACCCACTGAGGGAATGCATGCTGGACCCTGAGGTCTATGAGGGCTGGGCAGTCCTCCAAAAAGTGGCTGATAGACTAATCGCCCCCACATCTCTTACACACAACATCACGAGCTACTGGATCTAGTAGGTATCCGTGATTTGACGGGTATGGCCAGTGGCTACCCGATTGACCACTATTCAGTCTCTCCTTGGAAGGTGGGCCACAAAAGGATCAACCGGGCAAAGGTCCTGAAGGACTCCACGCATACCAGTGACCTCACCCTGCCACAGCTCTAGCCAGATGAAATTGGCTTTACGCTGCATGTAGGAGATTTTATCCTAAATGCGCACAGGCAGCATTTTGATGGAGTCATCACCAATGGCTCTCCTTGCTAGGGTATCAGCACACTTATTGCCGTGAATGCCCACATGGCTTGGCACCCACATAAAAGTTATGTTTGTGCCCAATGTTGTGTCTCGGTGTAGTGATACACACAGGCTTTGTATTAGGGGATCATATGAATATTTGTCCCTAATCACGTCGATGGTACTCAGTGAATCACCACAGATCACATAATTTCCAACTCTCAATACCTGCAGTGTCGAACAGCCAGCGTCACTGCCCACAGCTCTGCTGTGAACACAGACGCAACAGGTGGTAGGTGTCTAGTGACTTGGAAGTTGGGGCTTCATAGAGCAAGGCAAACACCATCAGGCGTTTTTGAGCCATCAGTGAATGAGAGAGTGTGTCCAGTATATCGCTGGATTGCCTTTGAGTAACGACATCTGAGGATATGTGAGGGTGTATTGCCCATGATCCCAACCCTCAAGCAAACATCAATGTTGATCCCAGACAAGGTCCATGGAGTGACGTGGAGGACTTTGAAAGGGACCAGAGGGTATCTATCTACGCAGTCCCACCTGGTGAGCTCCTGAACACAAATGCCCAATGGGCAACTTGTTAAGTGTAGTGTACAGTGGTGTTGCTTACAACATCGGGGCCAATGCTACTTCCACCGGCCTATTGATTATAGCCTCTTTGCTGGTCCGTTGTGGGTCAAGAGGGGGCCCCCACATGCCCTGCAACATCCCAACCCGGCCGCCAACCTGTACTTCAGGACATGGGGGATTTTTAGAGACGTTACTTGGGTCAGAACACGGACCACTGGCGAGGCGGTGTCGGGACCCACAGCTACTGCCGCCGGCAGGAGTACCGAACCTGCTCCTCCCTCCTCCGCATTACGGGGGCCACCAGAGGTTGTAGCACAAGCCTTGCCCCTGTGTGTAGTGCGAGGGTTTTGTGTTGTGAATGTGTTTGTGTGAGGACCGTTTTGGGAATGCTGAAGGGAGATCAGGAAAAAGGAAAAGAGAGGGAGGGAAGAGTACTAGACCCAACATGCTTGTTTTCTGATGCCAGAAGATCAGAGGAACAAACATGGAGGGCACGTTGGATCAACGCCTAGGCCTATCACCTAGGGTGAACCTACGCTAGCTCGGGGCCGCAAGGACGCCAACCCCTTAGGACCTGAAGGGTCCCCCCCTACGGGATGAAAGGTGCTATTCTTGTTAGAAATGTTTCGCTGAACACGCCTATACCTCACATGGTGGGTCTGAAATGCCTCCCTAACGTGCCTTTTGCCTAAAAACTGCCAACCAATTTTTGACCATTTTTCTACAGTTTTTTGAAAATTGTTGTACATATTACACCACTTGGTGACCAGAATAAAGTGATATTACTTGGATTATTTCTGCATCGAATGAGGCCAACAGCATCTCTGGAGATGTGGTAATAGATTTTTTGCGATTTTTTTCAACTTTTGACCCAGAGGTTCAAAAATATGTAGGCCTGAGGAAACGGCCGATGCCAAACACAAACACCACACTTTAATTTATCAGTTTTTTTAAATCAAATTGTACTATCCTTATAAGAAATTTAATGCTGATCACGCCTACACCACAAATGATGGTCTAACACGTCTCCTCAACATGTTTTTTCGACAAAAAAACATGTTGAGGAGGCATTTTAGACCATTATTTGTGGTGTAGGCGTGATCAGCATTAAATTTCCTATAAGGATAGTACAAGTGATTAAAAACCTGAAAAAATAAAAATATTGTGTTTTTGACCCGCAGGGTCAATATTTGAAATAACCGCAAAAAATCAATTAGGTACCCCATTTTTACAGCTGCTGTTGGTCTCATTCGATGCAGAAATAGTCCTAGTACCTAATAGCACTTTTTTTCAGGTCGCCGAGTGGTGCAATTTGTACAAAAAGATTTCAAAAAAATGTAGAAAAATCGTCAAAAATCGGTGAAAGCGACATTTTTTGGCAGTTTTCAGGCAAAAGGCTCGTTAGGGAGGCATTTCAGACCCATCATGTGTGGTGCAGGCATGTTCAGCGTTAAATTCCCAACAAGAATAGCACCTTTTAATTGAACATGAATTATCCGGAAATTTTAGTGATTTTTTCAAAAATGCAGGTGCACTACCTCAAAAATTAAACGTCTACATGAAAAACGGGCTTCGGATTCGGATTCAGCGGCCTCAAACCCTAGAGGCCAGTACAAATTCACTCCGTCCATGCTGCACGACTAGAACTTTTTTAAATCGTGAACGTGGTACCTACATTACCTAAAAAATACGGAGCCCTCCTCCCCAATTTGTAGGTTAGGCTTGGTTAACGCTAAGCTGCGTAGATTCCAAAACCAAAATGAAAGCCAAAATTCCGTTCGTCCTTTTCAGAGAGGAAGGAGGATGATATTTGACACGGAACATCGTGGGACGACTGCAGAATTACCTATGCGCACCAAACCAAAGTTGTTCAGAATTGTCTGAAACGTAAAACGCGAGAAGAAATTTTGATTTTGGAGAAGAAAACAATTTCCATGTAGACCTGTGGACTAAGGAGCAAGCAACAGGCGCGGTTTGAAGATGGTTGTATGATTAAGTAGGTATGTACCTATCCAATTCTTCTCCGTCACGTTTGTCCGTTTTCCGAAGCTATCGGTGTCATATAATATTGCAAAGGAGGAATATAAATGGAGGAATATAAAGTTATTGATGGTTTTTTTCTTGTCTCAATACAACCAATTTTATTTTACAAAAAATTGTAATTGCTCCAACAATTCTACAGCAAAGTTGTTAGTTCAAAACTGTGACGCTCAAGTAAGCGGCTGGCAGTGGAGATTGTCACGCATTCTATGGTGAAGACCGCGAACATCATGAACGCGGCGTAATGCGATAGAGAGCGCTACAAAACGCAGTCTGTAGAGTTACAACTTATACAGGGTGACTACGCCAAATTTGGGCAAAAGTCAAAGGGTCGATTCTGATCAAAACTCTTTGTTTTCGAGTTATTCAATTTTTAAGATTTTTTCCGTGTCCTTAAATGACATTAAAACGGCTATAAGCCCTCTTAGAATTACTGTAAACTCAAAACTAAGAACACCGTTGGAATAACTCTCATATAGAATAAAGTTTTATGAGTTAGTTTTAACTAGTAAAAAAAGGTGTAAAATTGAAAAAACACTTAAAATCGAAGTTTTTTCTATTACCAGTATGGGGGTTTTTCGGCGGGCGCTCTTCAGAAAAAAGTTCCTCAAACTGTCAGCTTTTCTCGTCAATTTTATTTTACTTTGCTAATTGGGGGAGAACAGTATGTTTGTATGGTGAATAGGTAGCATGATTGTTTCTGTGAAATCGAGGGTTTCCGTTCGGAACCCTCTAAGAAAATTCGAGTTTGGGGCCGATTTTTATGAATTCGAATTCATAATACTCACGCTGAATCGAATGGTACCTGCCTAACACATGCAGATCTCCCCTACTCCGAACCGAGTTTAACACTTCAACTCACGAATGTTTTGTTCATTTGAGATGCTCAATCTTATGTGTTTTTAAGGGTAAAACTAGTTAGATATCCAAAAAAACACCATACTGGAAGAAGAAAACTGAAAGAAAAAACGTCGACTTTGTTTTTTTCCAATATTGTACTTTGCCTTTTTCAGGCCGTCCCTCTGAAGCTATGTTTTAAATAGGCAAGGCTTCGTCAACAGGGACGCCTATTGAAATTGATCCAGGGGTGTGTGTGTTGAGTGTGTGTGTGTGTGTGTGTGTGTGTGTGTGTGTGTGTGTGTGTGTGTGTGTGTGTGTGTGTGTGTGTGTGTGTGTGTGTGTGTGTGTGTGTGTGTGTGTGCGTGTGCGTGTGCGTGTGCGTGTGCGTGTGTGTGTGCGTGTGCGTGTGTGTGTGTGTGTGTGTGTGTGTGTGTGTTTGCTGTACGTTTTCCCATGCGCACGCTTTCTGCCATCCAATCTCTTCGCCTGAGGCCCCCCTATAAGCAGCTTGTCCAGGATGCAATCCTGGCAAATTGCAGTGGGGCCTCCCCCGCATCTCCGACATGCATGGTTAACAGCCCACCATTCAGCAATCCTCCCCCGGGAACTCCAGTCTTCTTAAGGATCTGAAGACTGAAGTGTTGAGGCTCAGGGAGCAGGTACGCAAGGTCATGAGAGCGCCTACTTGCAGGAACTGGCGAGGCGGGCTGTTGAGAGGCCTGTTGGCTTGGAAGACGAGGTCGCAGCTTATGTACAGAGGATCTTCCCACAGGCTGGGGATGCAACCATGGCGGGGCATCAGGGAGAACATCCCAATGTGTTGGTGCCCCGTGGAGGTCCCAAAGTAGCTAAGCAAGCAAGGAGATGGGAATACCAGCAGGTCCAGAAGTTGTGGAGGGAGCATCCGGCTCGTGTAGCTGAGGAGGTACTGGAGGGAGCTGGGGATGAAGAAGTTTTGCCCCCTCTCCAGGAATTTGTGGAATTTCGGGAGCCACTCTTGAGCACTCCTTGCCACAACCCTGGTGAGTGGGTGGTACCCCCAGCTTCCATCAGGGATTCCTTGTGCAGCATAATGTGCACGCCGCTGCTTCATGACCAAGGCACAGAAGTGCCGTTTCAAAAACTCCACGTCAGCTGGACCTGACGGTATTTCTGCCCAACGCTGGAATAAAGTCCCAAAGAATGTCACGCTGCTCATCCTCAACCTGTTTCTTCTGTTGGGAAGACCTTGAAAAGCGTTGATCTGTGCCTGGACCACCTTCATCCTAAAACAGGAGCAAGTGGGCCTGGAGGCTACCACCCGATTTCAATATCGTCGGTAGTTTTCCGCCACTTTCAAAACATTCTGGCATCTAGCTTCCAAGTGGGTGGTGTCATTGATGGCGTCCACAGAGGATTTCGGCCAGCGGATGGTACAGCGGAGAACCTAAAAGTTCTCCAAACTGTCATTTTGCTGGCCCGTATCAAGAAACAGCAGTTCCATCTTGCTGCTCCTGACATATCTAAGGCCTTTGACAGTGTAAGACATTTTGCCCTGACCGATTGTCTTTGTGGTGTCGGGGTACCTGCTTGATTAATTGAGTACCTATGTTGCCCGACTGTACCATGAAGGTGTGATGGTCCTCGAGGCAGGAGGCAAGATGACAGGGGATATTGTTATTGGGTGTGGGGTACGCCGGGGGATCCTCTATCGCCACTCCTCTTCAACCTGGATGTGGATACAGCCTTGGATAAGCCAGCTGAAATAGGGTTTGGTCTTGTCCCCTGGGGTGCAAGTAGGTGTATTGGCTTTTGCTAATGATGTCATCCTGCTTACAGATACCCGAGATATTTGCAGATCACCCTCAATGCCTTCGATGAGCAGCTGGTCAGGTGTGGTTTGGTGGTCAACCCAGAAAAATGTGGGTCAGTCTTCTTGGTCCTGTCGGGTCACCAGCATAAGGCAAAGGGGGTGGATGAGTAGCGCTTTGTCATAAAACAGACACTCTTCTCTGCCAGATCCATGCTGGAGGTTTGGCAGTACCTTGGAGTTGACTTCATGGGGTGGGTGGAATGGGCTTCAGAGGGCATTGGGACCTGTGACTACCGCCATTTTCACGCCGTCTGGGTGGCTACGTTAGCCACCTCAGTGAGGTGTTCATGGATCAGTCGCGGGACAGTAGACACCCTTTGCCGTGCCTGTCGAGGTAAAAATGAGAATCTTCATCATGTAATGCAGCAGTATCCTCGTACTCACGGTGGCCACATTTTACATCATGATGCGGTTGCCAAGCAGATAGCTGGTGCTTTGTCATTTAGCGGTTGGGATTTCAAAAGGGACGGACTGTATCACATGCCGAGTGACCGGGGCAAGAAGCCAGATATTCTTGCGATCAAGCACGAAGGGACTGCCATAATGGTGGGCTAAGAGAAGTAAATATGATAGGAATGATCTGTAGCAAGCGATATCTGAGTTAAAACGAGTGGCAACAAATAACATCAAGGTCAAGGCCACGACCCAGTCATGGCACGGGGTGTGGTGCGGGAGAAGTGCCACGGAGTTACTGTTATTTAGTAGGTACTAGAAACACTGCAGAATATGAGAAAAACAAACACTTTTTATTTTTATTTTATGCAAAAACTAATTGGTTGATATCTAATTGAGAACAGACACAAAATACAAAACATTTTTTATCACTTGTATAGTTCCGTATCCAAAACTGGATAAATACATTCAATAATAATAATAATAATGATGTGAGTGACTTTCAATACTTACTCGAGTTGGGCATCTCGGCGGGAGTGCTCCGTGGTATCACCACTCGCGTCCTTAGGGGCTCTTACCTCAACTGGTGGTCATTTTATAGGGGCACTTCCTTTCATCCCACTCTTCCTTCTCTTCTTCCTTCAACTTCCTTGATCCCAAGGGTCGGTATTTTATTTATTTTTTCATTTTGTACCTTAATGGTGTGTCGACGCTGCCCAGGCCACGATTCTCAACCAATTTTCGAGATTCTTTCTTTGTTCTATCAAAATTTGAGTCTAGTTTTGCAACAAACTCCGGAAATTTTGTATTCCATGATGGAAGAAGGGAAATGGAGAGAGTAAAGCCGAAAAAGTGTTGTTTTTCGACAAATTTTGACATCGCTACCCAGGCTACAATTCTAAACCGATTTTCGAGATTCTTATTTGATTCGGTTCCAATTTTAGTCTGGTTGTGCAACAAATCTTGGGAATTTCGGATTTGCTCCCGTGGGAGGTTGAGGGAATAATTACCGATTCTTTCATACGCTGCCCAAGCCACGGATCTTCACCGGATTTCGTGATTCTTATTTTGTTCCATTACGAATTCAATATAGTTTTGGCACGTATGTCAGGGGTTTCAAATTTTATCATTTTTCTGGGGGTGTTGCCTTTTCCGTTGAAGGTAGTACTTTTTGAGGGTTGAGAGTTTCACAGTAGGCTTCTCAAATTTTGGTTTATTATTTCCAATAATAAGCCTATGTGATCGTGTAGCAAAAAATTTTTATAACCCCCCCTCAAACTTTGTCACTTTACGTTTCAAGGTACGTAGAATCCAAATTTGAAATGTCCGTCCGCCGTCCGCCGTCCGGGCCATAAAAGGCCTAAGAATTTACTTTAAAAACCCGTTCTTTCGCACATAGACTCCATTTGGGGTCTAGTTGGTCCTAACGTTTAACCATCCCGATCGCTTTACTCGCATAGATGCTATGGGCCAAAAACGGGCGGAAAAGTGTCTTTTAGAGGCTTTAAATATTAGACGTGTTAGACGCACGCCTGGCACGCTTGGCAGGGGGTCACGGTGGGTGGTGAGGGGGGTGAGCGGGGGGTGGAGTGAGAGGAGGCGCCGCGGCACCATGAGGTGGGTACAGCGTTCCTTCAAGGCATGAATATATGTTTTTTTCCTAGGTCATATTTGTGTGTTAATACCAATGCTTTTCCTACGCATATTTAATAACATATCCTCTCGACTTTTCGTACGTACTTAGATAATGATATTATTAAGGCAATAACTATTTGAATAGATAGGAGCTCAAATCGAGAAATATAAACATGCGTATATAATTATAGAAGTATAGGTTGTGGCAACTCGAAATATGACACGCCGAGGAGTCTGGACGGGCCTTATGACGTACGCAAGCCAACTAAAACTACGATCAAACTCAATTGAAAAAATAATAAACCTTTGTGAAATAATTTGCAGCGTTTTTAGAAATGTTTAACGCTTAGCGCATTCGCCAATATCGGCCTCGGTAGAGCTTGTATTTAGTGGTTCGGTACTTCATCTTTGCCTGTTTTGGGGCCTCCTCAACATCCTAGAAGGTACCTTTGAGATTGGAATGTTTCGTCATATTTATTAAAGGGAAACTGTGAAAATCTGGTGGTTTTATCCCTCATTGTCTGGTAACTCTGTCCTTATACGTTTAAGGGTGTCTATATAGTCAATTTCATTTTAAATTGAGAAAGAGAATGCATGTTGGAAAATTTCGCTCTCATGTTAAGAAGTTTAGTGGTACTGAACCACTAAATAGACGAGGCCGATAATGGCGAAAGCGCTAAGATTTTCAAAAATTTGAGAAGCCTTCTTTGAAACTTCCTCAACCCTCAAAAACTACTAATTTCATCATGGGAGGGGTTGAATCTAGGGAGTACCTAACACTGATAAATCATAATGTTTTAACGATTCTCGTAAGATTTTAGTGATTCTTTTTTTGTTCTAGTATGAATTTGCATTAGTTTTGGATCGCATATCAGGAGTTTCAAATTGCATTGTGGAAGGAGATGTATGGAGAGAGTATTAGTAATAAATCATATGTTTTTGCTTCCGAGATTGCAAGGCAGCGGAAGCTTTGTTTCCACTTTCGAAATGAAAAAAAAAAAATTGTTTGCTCCAAAATCAAAATTTCCACTTGCATTTTACGTTTCAGAGCCTCCTGAACAAATTTGGTTCC
Source organism: Adelphocoris suturalis (assembly GCA_030762985.1). Taxonomy (NCBI): domain Eukaryota; kingdom Metazoa; phylum Arthropoda; class Insecta; order Hemiptera; family Miridae; genus Adelphocoris; species Adelphocoris suturalis. Next base: position 2,099,251 of record CM061051.1, on the reverse strand, counting down.
GTGTCTGTCTGTCTGTCTGTCCGTCCACATTTCCTTGTAATAGCCATAACTTCCACAATTTTGATCCGATTTTAACCAAATTTTCAGGGATCGTGCGGGTTAAGCTCTAGATGGTCCCCTATCAACTTCAACGTGATCGAATCAACGGTAGCTTCTGCGCAGGCGCTAACGTGAATTCCTTGTGACGGTCATAACTCGGTCAATGTTGAACGGATTTCGGTCAGATTTTCAGGGATGATGTGGGTAAGGTCCCTTGAGGTCCCATAAGACAATCATCATAATTGAATTAGCGGTACGCTCTGCGCATGCGTGAACGAAATATTCTTGTTACGGTCCTTGCAACAGCCGTAATTTCCACAATTTTGATGTTATTTTCTTCAAATTTTTAGGGATCGTGCGGGCATAGCTCTACATGTTCCCCTATCAGTTCCGTCATGATCGAATCAACGGTAGCCTCTGCGCAGGCGCAAACAAAATTTTCTTGTTTCGGTCATAACTCAAGCAATTGTGAACGGATTTCGGTCAGATTTTCAGGGATGATGCGGGCAAGGTTTCTTGAGGTCCCGTATCACATTCTTCGCGATCATCAGCAGCGGTACGCTAGGCGCATTCGCGAAAGTGATGTTTTTATTACGGTCGTTTCTGGTTTTCTGGAATTTAATGGTGACGTACTGTGAAGGTCACGAGGAAGCCCATGTGCCGATTTCCTTGGCAGTGTATTTTAACTATGTGTTCCCGTCGGATTTTCGTGATCACTTTTTGTTAAATCACGAATTTGTTCGAGATTTGGAAAATATGTCAGGAGTTTAAAATTTCACGCTGGAAGTATTATTTTGGAAATTTACTGCCGGTGGAGGGGTTGATGATGGGAGGGTAATTCTGAGAAGTCATAATATTTTTTTTTATTTTTTTATTTCACCCTTCACCAAAATTATATACAATCCATCCATAGGGACGTCCCTGTAATGCATGCATTACTTACCAATATGTTTTACCAATTAAAACTAATTTGAAAAAGCTTAATTTCATATCAGGGTTATAGGAAATTTAATGCACTTTCCAACGGCGTTCTTGGTTTTGCGTTTACAGTGATTCTAAGAGGAGTTATATGACCGTTGTAATGCCATAAAATACAAAACACTAAAAAAAAAAAAAAAAAAAAAAAAAAATCTTGAAAATTGAATAACTCGAAAACAAAGCGTCTAAAAACAACATTATGAGGAATTTTTGATCAGAAATGAGCTCTAGAATCGACCCCTTGATTTTTGCCCAAAATTTGGCGTAGACACCTTCTCTAGAGGGCAACGCTCGCCACCCTCCATGCTTAGAGAAAATTGAAAATCGTATTGTATACTGTTGAACTGTTTTGAAATTTTTGCTTTTCAAGAGCAAGGAAATAGTTCACAGGCTATCCACAGCCTGTCCCACTGACAGGGCTTCACTTTTAACACATCAACATGACGCAACCCAGCTTACAGTGGTAAATTGTTTTTCTTCTTTCTCTCATTCAATATAGACAATTACTTCTTTTCCCGACTCCTCTCTTTATTGCACTTACCGCCCTCCTACCTACACGGGCGCGGGATGGCTTTAGTGTAACATGTGCTGTTTTACACAACATTGGACTGTTGGAAGGAGACATGTGGGATGGCGACGATGAATCCCACATCGACTTCAACCTGTTTGACATGGGATCACAAAAAATCAACGCAGAGGGAGGAAGTGCTATCCGATATGCTTTCATTCTGAGACATTTTTCCTAGATTTCATAATTGTTAATATATAGCACACTAAAATTTAATTAAAATGTATTCACAGATCATTACAACTTATTTCCCTCACATTGCCTGAATAACATTACTGTTTTATGATTGATTACTCGTTCAGTAGAAAAAGTAAATTAACTAATTTGTCAGAGTAAAAAAAAAAAAGTTCCAGTCATGATCGTATTATCGAATTCTCGTCTATAATTTAAAAATTTGTTAACATTATGAGAAATACAAAACGAGAAGACCAAAGGATCAAACATTTCTTCAAACCAATAAATACTTAGAACATTTCACCGAAAGTACAAATGAAATTTGAATTAATAAAAGAGTTCAAAAATCAAATAGACGAAATGTTATACATGGGGACATTTCTCATTATTATTAAGAGAAATAAAAAACGAGAAGACTAAAGGATCAAACATTTCTTTAAACCAGTAAATACTTGGAACATATCACCGAAAGTACAAATGAAATTTGAATTAATAAAATAGTTCAAAAATCAAATAGACGAAATGTTATACATGGGGACATTTCTCATTATTATTAAGAGAAATACAAACCGAGAAGATCAACGGATCGAACATTTCTTTAAACCAGTATATACTTAGCAGTTCAGCGAGCAGTGTTGCCAAAAAATTGTGGAATCCGATGTGATAAGAGCGTGGAGATGGTCCTCGAGTTGACATTCGTTTCGAGTATGTCACTCACTTACACAAGCAAGTGTCTGTAAGTAGCGATCTCACTCCATCTATAAATACCAATCTGGAGTCTTTCACTTACTCAAGCCGTTCCTTCACTCCTGTGAGTACAAGTCAGTTTTCAACTCGAGTATCGTCTATAAATCTGGGCCTAAAGGTTCTCAGTGCGCGTTCTGACAGTTCTCAAACTCATCAGAACTGGGACGGAAAATCCTGGGGCGTTCCGGAACTTGTGGAACCACGTTCTGCTCTGCGAACGATTTCAGAACTTGGAAGTGGAATAACCTGTCTTGTTTGTAACCTCATTCAACTCGTGTTACCTTCCGGTGCTTCCTTTCCAAATATTTTTAGTGCCCGTGTATATATTACTTGATGGCTATAAATATTACTCAACTATTGCAATAAATAAAAAAAAGGCAATAAAAAAATATATATTCCACGATGACTGAGGAGTATACTCAAGAGTGCGTGTACAGTGGTCAGCTCGCACATTCAAATGTTCCAAAATATACCTAGCGATCAGCTGAACACTTGTTCAGAAGGAAGCCGCCTTGATAGGCGAGATTACGTGGTTTCAACATTCTGTATTATTTTTTGTAATTCTTTCAGAGTTGGGAGAGTTCCTTCATTTCGAGAGAGCCACTTCCTTACCACAAGACCCAATCGTTGGTAAGTAATAAGTTGTGTTGGGAACTCAAGACTCAAAAGCGCATTTTTTCCCCCCAACATGTTGTTAGTAAACATTGTTAGTGATTTTTACTGTTTCATTGTTATTCAGATCATACACAAGTTACCGTTGCTGAGCAAACCGCCGAGTTGGGTGAACCGTTTGTCCGGACTCGGCATTTCACTTTACTGCTGATCGAGTTGTACCGGAAGTACCAAGAGAAGCACAGCTCAGAAATGAAAAGGAAGAAGAAAATTTGGGTGGATATCGCAAAACTGCTTGGTGGGGGTGTCACCCCTAGTCATTGTGAAAACCAGTGGAAGGCGCTCATGCGAAATTACAAAGGGGCCACGGATAACAACAGGAAAACTGGAAGAGCTCCGAAGTACTACGAGTACTCGGAGGTATTGGATCCTCTCTTCATAAAAAACACTGCAAATTATTTCACAAATGTTAATTATTTTTTCAATTGAGTGTGATCGTAGTTTTAGTTGGCTTGCATACGTCATAAGGCCCGTCCAGACTCCTCGGCGTGTCCTATTTCGAGTTGAAACAACCTATACTTCTATAATTATATACGCATGTTTAAATTTCTCGAATTGAGCTCCTATCTATTCAAATAGTTATTGCCTTATTAATTTCATTATCTAAGTACGTACGAAAAGTCGAGAGGATATGCTATTAAATATGCGTAGGAAAAGCATTGGTATTAACACACAAATATGACCTAGAAAAAAACATATATTCATGCCTCGAAGAAACATGCAATTCGAAAGCAGTACAAATGTAGGAAGTTTTCCAAGCCACCCTGGAGGTACTCCCTAGGTCTCGTTACCTCAGAACCGGAGGTTTACCACCCTATTGCGCTTACACTATCATATCACTCACATTTTTCCATCAACATTCATTTGAAAGTTGTTCATTTTGAGATGAGCGAATTTTGTCCTAACATGAGAATAATAATTATTAGGCCGTGCAGTTGTGGTCGTGCATGATCTGGTCCTAAAGTGTTCTATTGTCCACTAAGCGTGCCAGGCGTGCGCGCGTACGTCAGTCTAACACTCAAAGTCTCGAAAAATACACTTTTTCACCTATTTTTGGCTCAATGGCCCGGACGGGGGACGGCAGACGGACATTGCAAATTTGGATTCTACGCACTTTGAAACGTAAAATAATAAAGTTTGAGGGGGGCTTATAAAAATGTTTTGCTACAAGATCACATAGGCTTATTATTGAAAATAATAAACCAAAAAGAAGGCTATTCATCCGGAGTTGTTGTTGACTGCCACCTCTGAGCTAACCCCTACCACATCAACCTCTCCTTCCACCAAAGATGCAACAAGTAAGCGTCAGTTGTCCTTTCAAGAGCTCCTCACAACATGTAGTTAGAAATCGTGGAAGAGATGTTGTAATAAAATGATAACGACCAGGGCTTATCAGAGCCTCTAGTTCGAAAAGTATTCAAGCTTTCTTATCGTACTTATTCGTTTCAGGGGGAATACAATGAATGATTTGTTTGTTTCCGAACGTCAGTGACGCTCTGGGTCAAGTCGGGAAGCATTATTTTGTCAGTCTGTCGTTTGTCCATAAAAAAAAATTTGGAAAATTTTCAAATATTGCACTAGCTCCCGAAGTTGTGGGGAGATTTCAGAGTTTTAGGACGGTTCCAAGAGTCACTTTTTGTAGAACACAGACGAATTTCACTTTGAGTCGTCCCAGAGCCTCACTGATGTTCGATAATGACTGTACCTGTATGTATACAGCTGGATCTGTTCGCTAAAAATTACTTGAATTTGTTGAATTAGCTAAAATGTACTGACAATTCATTAAAATTTGCTTTAAAAAAATCGATAAAACTGCAAAATAAGCTAAAACTTCAAAACCTTTTTGTTTTTTTAATAGGAGATTATTATTTAGAATACGTTTTTTGCAATAAAATGAATAGTTAACAATTTCCTTGTAATCAAAAAGCTCAAATTTCAAAACAATGTAACATTATACAAGTTTTTTTTTAAAAAGGCTTTTCCAAAGACGAATGAAGGTAGTAACGCAACACCTTCGTTCACTGGTCTCAACAAATTGAGTGGCCTCCCAAGAGTTGGATGGTTCAGAATCTGGTGACGAAGAAAAGTGGGAGAATCCCTCTCCCGCCATAGTTGTAAAAACGCTGCAAATTATTACACAAAGGTTTATTATTTATGTATTAGACAGCCCTTCTACTTAGATCTCTGGTCCATAATTTTTAAACGCCGCTTATAGTATATTTAGTAGAGGAACTCGGAGTTTCGGACCTCACAAGTGGGTTCAATCCATAACAGCAGCGGAACCTCACAATTTTACGCTTTTTAATATAGTTGATAAACAACAATTTATTACCAAGTCATCTTTCCAACACATAAAAGTGTTACCTATACTGTACGAGTATATTGATATCATTTAATTGGTCAAATTTCAAAAAATGTGCTGACAAAATCACTGAAAATGGCTAAGAATCGTTAAATTGATATTTTTTAGCATAAGATTGGTCAAATAAAGTTTATCAACTATGAAATAGAACATTCAACAATTTATGTACGAAATTATGCTAAAAACTTGAACTCCATTAACTTTGTTTTAAAAAATCGATAAAATTGCAAAAAATAGCCTAACATCCAAAATCTCTCTTTGAATAGAAGAGTATCATTTAGAATACTTTTTTTTTTTCATAAAATTAATAGCTAACATTTTCTTTTCACTCATAAATCTCCAATTTCTATACAACTAAATATGCAAAAAAAAAAGACACTATTTTAGCGAATTTTCTTAGAAAATAAAGCTATTGCAATGGCTCCAAAAATTTTAAAATAAAAATTTTCAAAAATTTTCTTCATCGAAATCTGTTTTGAGGCATTCTGAAATGATTCCTGGATTTTAACGCTTTTTTATATGTATATATATATGTGATGTCCCCCTCATCCTCACACAACTGTCCTTCTTCAATGTCCGATGCCATAGGGTAAACCAATCACAATACCGAATGTAAAACGTTAATAATAACACAGTTTATTATAGAAACTTTACAAACACTCGAAATTAGCGTACTCCCCCTCGACGGATCACATCATAGTAAGTTAAACAGAATCAGATTCACAAATAGGTAACGTAAAATAAAACATAAATTGGAAGACGATCCTTCCTGTAACAACAACGATAACGAACTGACTGACTAAGGTAGGTAGCAGGTATATTATATCCATCTAAGTTCGCATTTGTGCCGCGAGGGGAGTTATGAGCAGCTAGTGACGACACATTGTGTTATTCGAGTGACAAATCGATTATATGATCGAAAGTGAATAAATCGATGGATAGTAATTGATAGTAAAAAATACATTGATTGGCGTTCGTCCTAAATTGGTAGGTCGATAGTTCAGGGTTCCTCACTCCATCACTTGGCGATCCTGACATTGCTGCCGTCCTCGGGAGCGCTGATCACCTGGAAGGACCAAATTCAGCCCATTAGATCGAACCAAATGGGCCTAATCTCTGCCCTAACAAGGCAAGGGAGAGCAGTGAAAGCAAAAATGGAAACTATTTCAGAGGATACCCTGATGAGCAAAGCACAGCAGAGGAGGGAGAGAACAAATACAGTGTCAGTACAATATCAAGTAGTGTCGTCCAACCAACAAACGAAGTGCGCATGCAAGGTTTACAGCAGGCAGAGGAGAGTCCAGTGCCTCAAATGAATCCAATGGCAGAGGTGAATCCAGTGCCATAAAATAAAATAAAAATCAGCCAGAGGAGCTACCAGTGGCTGAGAGAAAAATCAAGAATGCGAGAGACCGGGCTCGAACTCACTTGGGCTTGACAATCACCCTATCAGAAAAGAAGTGACTGTGAGGACGGAAGGCATCGTAAAGGGAGGGACAAAGGAAGAGGGTCCGACCATGACGAGCCGCCGTGGGTGCCAAGCAAGGTAGAGAACCGAAAACCGCAAACAACTATAATTAACACAGGCGTGACATGACTTAAACAAAACTCAGATGATCTACCAACCAGCCTCACAGGCTGAAGTCGTAGATTGACTGGGAGGATCCACAGTCACATGTGGGATAGTCCACACAAAACAATAAAGCATCGTGTCAGCCAAATTTCATTGAGAAAGCTCTCCACTATCAGGGAGAGGATTCAATTCATCAAGGGTAGGTGCCTTGCGCAAACGTTCGTGGGGATATTTCAAAAACTTCTTAGTTCCGCCAGAGACGGACTGCAACAAGTAGCGATCATCAGGCATAACTTTTACAATTTTATAGGGGCCTCTATAGGCATCATCCAACTTGACTCTATTTCTCACCTCCGTTTGTGCAAAAACCAAATCATTCACTTGAAAACGCTTTACTGGCAGTTTGCCTCTATCAAATCGAGTTTTACTAGTTTCAGCTTGTTTTTCCATCAATTGTGTGGCTGAGTCACGCAACGTTTGTAGGCTAGTGGATGGTTGATCAGTGAGGTGGTCAGTGATAGAAATGAGATGCAAAGGCCTGGAAACTCGTCCAAACATCAGCTGAATGGGGGATACCTTAGTAACACTATGAGGTGTGGTATTTAAAGCTAATTGAATTTCTCCAACACAAGATTGCCATGTTTTATGCTGATCTGATTCAGCAGCAGTGAGCATATTACGTAAGGTACTCATAAGGCGCTCGACCTGACCGTTTGCTCGTGATGCTCCTGTGGCTATAAAATGGAGGTCAATTTGATGTGATACACAAAAATCTTGAAAATCTTTAGCAGTGAAATTTGTACCTTGGTCACAGATTATACGCTGAGAAGGACCAAAGAAATTTATGAGAGATGTTAACGCTTTGATAGCACTTGCAGCACCTAAGGAACGTGTGTGCTGCAATACACAGTACTTAGTGAATGCATCTATGAAAACGTAAAGATATTCTTGAGAGTCTTTTTTTCCGCTTAGTTTACCAGAAGCATCTAAATGAATAGTGTGCCATGGTTCAGCAACTTTGGGTATAGGGTGGAGTTGAATTTGGCGAGGTCCTGAATCTGTTTTTGATGTTTTGCACACAAGGCAGTTCTCAACAAATTTTCGAACGTATTTCGCCATATGTTCAAACCAATAATGTTGGTACAATGCCTCTAAGGTTTTTTCATTACCCAAGTGGAATAGAGATTCATGGACATTAGAAACAACAGCGTACCGAAGAGAATGAGGAACAATTGGGAGGTATCTAGTGCGAGTGTGTCGCTGTACTTTCCGACACAGTACACCAGAGTGCATCTCGTAAGTGTTTTGAATATCTGAATCTATTTCGTTAGCATTCAATTTCGAAATTATTTCAGTAACAAACGGGTCATTTTGCTGAGCTGTTAGGAGCCAATCAGTTGAAATAGATGTTAATTGCACGAGTTTTTCGGAAGAAGTTTTATATTGAGGTTTAAAATTTCGATGTTTTCCATGTGGTCGCATTTTTGGGGTTGATAAACCTAATGTTGAGGTATTCACAGACAATGCCTGATTAATTTTGGGTTTGGCAATAGGTTGTTCAGGTATTGGAAAGTTGTTGACTTCATCAGCTTCTTCAATAGGATTCCTACTAAAAAAATCAACATGTTGCATACACGAGGATTGACGATATTGCATTTTAAAATCAAAACTTTGCAAGAAAGACCACCACCGTTGAACACGAGGTATCAAGTCTTGCTTATTTTGAGTTTCGCGCAATGATGCACAATCTGTCACAACGGTAAACAAGTGACATTGTAAATAATTGTGAAAATGCTTTATGGCATAAACCACTGCCAAAGTCTCTAGCTCATATGAATGAAAGTTAGATTCTGCAGTCGTGGTTCTCTTACTGTAATAGGCTATTGGTCTCGGCTTTTTGTCAACTATATTAATCAAAATTGCGCCAAAACCTAAAGAGCTTGCATCACAGTGCAACTCAATGGGGTAGGATGGGTTGAAAATGGTTAAAATGGGTTCTGAGGTAAGCATGCCAATAAGTTGTTGGGGAACCTTTTCATGACTGTCATTCCAAGGAATTGGTCGATTCTTACTGTCATTAGCTGAATCATCAGTTTTACGGGTTAATTTAAACAAGGGAGCAGCTATTTGAGCGAAATTTTGGATAAAATGCCGAAAATAAGAAGCTAAACCTAAAAATTGGCGAAGAGTACGAAGAGTAGAGGGAGGTGGCAATTTTGTCAGAGCTTCAACTTTGGATTTGTTCGGTTTTATTTCTCCATTTTCTATCTCGTAGCCTAAGTATTTAATTTTCGAGACAATGAACAAACACTTCGAAAGGTTTAGAGAAAATCCGATTGCTCGTTGGTAAACACTTGGTCCATTGCGCACCCCAAAGGGCAAGGCCAAATATTCCCATTGACCGTCTGGTGTGACAAAAGCTAACTTTCCTATGGACTCTTCTTCAACTGGGATTTGATGAAATCCACTAGCAGCATCAAGAATAGAAAACCATCGGGCACCGTGTAAACGCGCTATTTGATCAGTTATCAATGGCAAAGGGTATCTATCTGGGACTGTATTTGCATTGAGAGCCCTAAAATCAACGGCCATTCGATAACCACCTGTCTTTTTAGGAACAAGAAGTATTGGGCTTGCATATGGAGAAGAACTGGGGCGAATTACTTTGGCATCTTCAAGTTCTTTGATGCGCTCTCGCACCAGTCCACGATGTACAGGACTAAGTTTGTATGGTCGACGGTGGACAATTTTGGAAGGGTCAAGAAGGCGAATTTTGAATGTTCCTGTCGTCACACGAGTGGTAGGTATTCCATCAATAAAATATTGGGAATAATTAGTCAAAATTTTGATGAGATCCCCCCTTTGACTAACAGGAAGGTCAGTGTGAACTGATTCGAAATGTTGAGTGCTAACTGGCAAGACTTGGCAAGATCCTAAAGCTGGGACAACACAAGATGGGTGAAAATCAAGTGAAGGGATATTCTCAATATGACCACCTAACACCTCACTGAACAACACGACTTCATCCTCAGTGCACTGCTCCAAAGAGCAGAGATCACCCAAGGATACAGAAAATATTTCATTTTTTGTGGTATTTATGGAATCAGAATGCCCACGCCCCTTTGTAGAAGTGTCCCATTTTTCAATACTAGAAGAACCCACAGGTTCAGCGCCTTCCCCATGAGTTCTGGATGTATCCAGAAAATTACGGTTTAGCATGAATGGAGGATGGTCCTTCCAAACCGTGCAAGAAGATATAGTTATTACCATACAAAAATCTGGAGCCAAAATTTCACGTCCCAAAATGATGGGTTTAGGCAAAGCACCATCAGCTACAATATGGAACAGGACTTGAATGTCGTGTCCATTAATCTTTACTCTGGCTTGTTTTTGGCACTGAGAAATGGTAATTGATGACCCTAAACCATGCAAGTGAACTACATTATTGAACAAAGGCCCATCAAAGCGGGTACTAAAGGACAAACAAAGGAGTGAGCACTCTGATCCAGAATCAAAACAATACTTGAATACATCACCTTGGTGGGTTAATGTGCCTTCTGGGTTAGCAATGCATAGGCCAACCTGCTTCTCGACTGGCTGAGACCTCTGGCTGCTGGTGTCTCCTGGTCCAGGCTTGTCTGACATCTTCTTCTTTGGGCAGTTTGGAGCAATATGCCCCTTTTGGTTGCAGGAAAAGCACGTTGTATTGCTGAAGTTTGATGGCTTCCTTGGCTGATTTGATGAGGTCAAGGATGATGATGATCGGCACTCTGAGGTTTTGTGTCCAGATCTTCGACATTTCCCACAGCGGGAAGTATAATCCTGAGAGGATGAATGCTGAGGGCTTTCATAGTTTGGTAGACTCTTCTTGGCATTTCCAGGACCGCTGTCACAACCTCCTGGTCTCTTAACCTGATAGCTACCGAGCGATCGCGCGCCCGCCTCCCGCTGCAGCCCAAGACACTGTGGTGCCGTCTCACCCTCCAGCCCAAGCTTTTTCAGCCTTTTCCCGACGATTTCGCGCTGCGTTCACCCCTCTATTTTCGCCAATCCCGTCATACTTCATGTTACATTTAGACAAGCAAAGTGTTCACTTAATGTTTTTCTTTGAAATACAAGTTTTTTCCCGTTTTTTTTTTTTTTTTTTTTTTTTTTTTCTTTGTGTGGATTAAGTTTCGTCATAACTCATAACCAAACAATGTTTCGCTAGTTACATTGTCTTTTTTGTTTATATATTTCTTTTTCAACATCTGAATATAGTCATTAAGATTACAATTCAGCTTATGAATAAACGGAATGCACTATAGTTGTTTATTGTTTTGCAAAGGAGAATAAGTGTGTTTCCCATACCTCTTTCTCATTTCTTTCTGATGTTTACTTTCTGATCTTTCTGCGATCTTCCGAGTGACACTAAAACTAACAAGGCCGATTATGACGTCAGCAATGTCTCTCGAATACCCTAGTAAACAATATCTAAAAAATGAGTTCATTAGCTTCGCAGATAGATGGCAGAGGAGTTCAGATCGCGTGATGGTGCGGCTTGCGCGTAAACACGGCCATGGGACCAGGGGCTGTATCGGAGTTTTGCGCTTAAACACGGGCCTGGGAGGACGGCGACGCTGTTGTTTTGCGCTTAAACACGGCCGTGGGAGCGATCAGGTTAAATGACAGAGCCCGTAATTCCTGAAGCAACTTTTCACGGCTATTTATCTTTTCTGTGTAGCAAAGATGACGTGCTCTTGTGTCTGCTTGAGCTATCTGAGAGAGAGCCACTGATACAGCAATTTCTTCCACTGATGACTGGCGGTAGTGAGCAACAAATTGATTGATAGTTCGTGAGGCGAATGTGGCATAATTTTCGAAATCTCGTGGTCTAGCTTGGAAACATTGAAGCATGAATCCGGCTGGTGTGAGTGCTATGTCATATTGGTGAAGAAAGAGCGATCTGAATTCGTCCCATGTGAGTTGAGGGTGGACAATAGTAGTAAACCAATCAGCAGCCTCTCCTTTTAAGGCTCTACTCAAGGCAACAATTAAACGTCTTCCTTGTTGATCCTGTGAAGTCAAACAACACTCAACTGTATTGCACCATGATTTGGGCTGAACTTGTTTATTTTTGGGGTCATACTCAGGAAGCGAGAGTTTCAAATGCTCTGAGGGGGTTTAACCTTGATTTTGTGTGAAGCACTCTGCCAAAGTTTTCATTACAAGGGTTTGTTGTGTCAACAAATCCCGTAGGGAGTCGCCACTGTGCACTAAAGAATCGTGGTGGAAGAGGGGTGCGGAGGGAGATGGTGAGCGTCCAGAGGCCCCCCTCCTGCTCCTATGCGCCCGGGAAAATCGGGAGGGCGATCGGGTGATGACCCTTGTTCCGAGTAAGGTAAGGCGTCACCCGAACTGCGTTACGAAATTGGCCGACCCCTTTCTTTTCTAGAATCCGAAAAATCTTGATAAAACTCACCTCGACTATTTCCATAGTGATTCTCATGAAATCCTGCTCGTAGATTACGATATCCCACTTCTGATGTGATGTCCCCCTCATCCTCACACAACTGTCCTTCTTCAATGTCCGATGCCATAGGGTAAACCAATCACAATACCGAATGTAAAACGTTAATAATAACACAGTTTATTATAGAAACTTTACAAACACTCGAAATTAGCGTACTCCCCCTCGACGGATCACATCATAGTAAGTTAAACAGAATCAGATTCACAAATAGGTAACGTAAAATAAAACATAAATTGGAAGACGATCCTTCCTGTAACAACAACGATAACGAACTGACTGACTAAGGTAGGTAGCAGGTATATTATATCCATCTAAGTTCGCATTTGTGCCGCGAGGGGAGTTATGAGCAGCTAGTGACGACACATTGTGTTATTCGAGTGACAAATCGATTATATGATCGAAAGTGAATAAATCGATGGATAGTAATTGATAGTAAAAAATACATTGATTGGCGTTCGTCCTAAATTGGTAGGTGGATAGTTCAGGGTTCCTCACTCCATCACATATATATATATATATATATATATATATATATATATATATATATATATATAAGTGTATATATATGTATGTGTCATTCCAGACGATAACTCTCGATAGAATTGAGATAAAAACTTCGTTCTTTCGCCAAAAAATCAAGCATTTCAAAAGAAAGGATGAGTTCGTTGGACAACACTTTTTGAGCACATTAAATTGGACAAATTTCAAAAAATGTACTTGTAAAATCACTAAAAAAGGCAAAAAACCGCTAAAAATTAACAAATTTCTATTTTTTAGCAGAATGCTACTCGAAAAAAATTAATCGAACATGAACTAGGACATTTAAAATTTTAAGCACAAAATTGTACTGAAAAATGTACTTGAATTTCATTAAAATAAGCTAAAAATCGATAGGAACACTTGAAAAAATCATAAAAATCCACAAAATCGTTTGTTCATTGGAATGTTACTGACAAAAAGTTAATTATAATGTATAATGAAATTTTTATTTGTCCCCAAAGTGCTCAGTAATACGACCGTTTATGAAAATTCGCTCATACGATCATGCTACATGACTGGAAATTTTTTTGCTCATAGCACCCATGGGTGTGGAGCGATCGAGCTGGCGAGAAGTTAGGACCAACTAGACCCCAAGTGGAGTCTATGTGCGAAAGAACAGATTTTTTTAAGTCAATTCTAAGGCCTTTTATGGCCCGGACGGCGGACGGCGAACGGCGGACGGACATTTCAAATTTGGATTCTACGCACCTTGAAACGTAAAGCGACAAAATTTGAGGGGGGGTTATAAAAATTTTTTGCTATACGATCACATAGGCTTATTATTGGAAATAATAAACCAAAAGGAAAAATAAACCATAAATACACTGCCAAGGAAATGGCACATGAGCTTCCTTGTGACCTTCACAGTACGTCACCATTAAATTCCAGAGAACTAGAAACGACCGGTTCTGGCATCAGAGAATTAATAAGGTGGGAAATTGGAAGCTGAATGGTACATATAATAAATGAAATTAATAAGGAAAATTTTGATTTTAATATGGGACCATCCAGGATGTAGTACGCATGTTCCCTGAAAATTTCGTCTACGTCCGGAACTAATGGAGTTCACTTCGTTCGAACGTGAACCCCATGGCAGTCCTTCAATGAACATGCATGAATTTCGGTATTCCATATATGGAATAGCAAATATTTAAAAGGAGGAGAAAAAATTAATTCCCGGCCGGGAATATTCCCTGCAAATAAATTCCCGGCATGATGGGCACAATCACTGGTAGTACCGTACGATTCGTATGGCACCTCAAGGGACTCTACCGGGATCATCTCTGAAAATTTGAAGAAAATCCGATAAAATTAACTAAGCTGTGACCGTAGCAAAAACATCACTTTCGCGCATGCGCCTAGCGTACCGCTGCTGATGATTGCGAAGAATATGATACGGGACCTCGAGAAACCTTGCCCGCATCATCCCTGAAAATCTGACCGAAATCCGTTCATAATTGCCTGAGTTATGACCGAAACAAGAAAATTTTGTTTGCGCCTGCGCAGAGACTACCGTTGATTCGATCATGACGGAACTGATAGGGGACCATGTAGAGCTATACCCGCACGATCCCTAAAAATTTGAAGAAAATCGCATTAGTGCCCATAAGATATGCCCATAAAAACATAGTGCCCATAAAATATCAGAAATATTATAAAAAAATGACAATTTAGTTTGTGTTTCAACTACATCATGGCAATTTTACCGCGACCTACTGGCTGTTGGGTCCCTTTACAAGACAGTCTTGTTAGAGACCCGAGGACCCTCAACTTAGATTCCTCTCGAAACGACTGTTAAATTCCTTGAAAACGAGAATAGTATTCGAATTTGATGTGAGGCTAGGGTCAGTGGACTTCCTAGTAATCTGTGAATGTTGACTTCATACGTACCGTTAATAAGTCAAAGTAATTCTTCAGTTGCAGGTTGCATGTGACTACAGTATGAAAATTATTGATGTTTTCACTGGCTATCCGGGCTCTGTCCACGACGCCCGCTCATTCAGAGTATCGCCCCTAGCCGACAAATTGTCAGAGAAGTGTGGAAATCAACACTTTATCTTGGCGGATAGTGCCTACCCATGTCTCCCATACATGATCACCCCTAACAAAGATCGAGGTAATCTCACAGCATCGCAGAGAAAATTCAACAAGATCCACTCTCAAAATAGGATGGTGGTAGAACACTGCTACGGCCTCCTTAAGCAGACATTTCGGCAACTCTTTCATGTGAAGCTCCACAGCATATCTAACATCGTCCATTTCACTAGGGTTTGCTGCGTCCTTCATAACCTGTCCATTGACGATGCGTTTCCCGATGGGACTGCGGCGCCTCTCGAAGATCCTGGGCAGGCAGTTATCACGGGTCATGAACCTGACGACAAACCTGTTGATAGCAGGACCGGACTTGAGGCTAGAGACCGGATTAGGTTACACATCACTCCTTAGATGAATAATTTTAATAATTAATAACATACCTAATAAGAATGAATAAATTGTGTTTATTGTCTCTTGAATTCACTGTTTTACTATCTTTTGTTTCGAAATGTGGGTTATGATCATTGTAGTGGATGGGATGAGGGGGTGGTTTTCACCACAATCATTTTCGTCGTTATTCGTTCCAACCAGGTAAGAATAATGAAAATAATAGTTGAAATGAGTGGTAACGAATAGCTTATCGAGCTTGGCGAAACAAATATTGCACTTGTCAAGCTGGGGAAGGATACAACGAGTGAGGGCTGAAATAAGCTGAATCTTGACGCTAGAACCGAACCACATTTATATCGCTCCTACATGAAAATTATTGTTAGGGCTAAGATTTTTAGGTTTTACCTCTTTTTCCTCTTAACGAACAACACCAAAATTATCATACTTCTCTGTTTCATACCAACGTAATCCTAAAAAACGGA
This sequence comes from Adelphocoris suturalis, assembly GCA_030762985.1. Classification (NCBI taxonomy): domain Eukaryota; kingdom Metazoa; phylum Arthropoda; class Insecta; order Hemiptera; family Miridae; genus Adelphocoris; species Adelphocoris suturalis. The sequence continues at coordinate 2,083,180 of CM061051.1, read as the reverse complement.
CAGGAATTCGAGACAAAATTAAAATCTAAAACCTAGTTGTGGAGGAATGTTCGGACAAAGGTGCAGTATCCAACAACAATGTAATTTTCCAATGTTATTCGAATGAATACAAAACTTCACAAAATAATAACATGTGGACTTATTGGGTTTACATGATCACAAGATGCAGACCTCATTTCGAAAATAAACTGTCCAATACAATTTTTTCAACACTACGTACAGACTACTTCTAAGACCACTTATAAACGTATTAAAAAAAGCTAAATCAAAACAGTCGTGGTATTGAACATTTAGGTACCTATGAGTATTTAAGGTATTTAATACCTAATAATACTTCCATCATGGTTGGTATAGATCACAATGGTAACTTCAGTTAATTTTTACACAACCTCACTAGTGTGTGGAAAGAAATGACAAGTAGGTAGTCGTCGTACTTTGAAACTAAAATATGTAATGAACTTAGACGCCCCGTGGTGCAATGTGGCCTAAATCCACACTCATAGAGAGAGAGAGAGGAGAGAGTGACAGTACCATAAGAGATACAACTTGTACTAATAGTGTGGTGAAAACCACCCCCTCTTGTCAACAGCCCTTTTCAGGGCTACCAAAAAGAGGTAGACACAACACAAAAATATTTACAAGACGTCGAGTTATAACTCCGTCAAACAAAATATTTCACCAGAGAGAAAATACGAAATTCTCTCTCAAAAGTGAAATATTAACTAATAACATACAAGGCGACCTCCCTAGACACTTACTGGGCGAGAGAGATGCGACAAGTATCTCGAACCAAGTCGCCTTGAACGAGAAAACTCAAACAGAGAATCAAACGTCCTCTAAAACTAGCAAGGACAATTCAAACAAGCCTACTCGCCAATCAGAAACACTGATTACACGAGAGACAATAGGCGAACCAACCAAGAGGCGGCAAGCAACCACCTCTGGTCCAGCAGCCACCCCGGGGACCCCGTCTGAACAACTGACGCAGAGAAAGCACCCGAGGTCCCCGGCTAAACTCAAGGTCGTCGGCTCCGCGACGGACGCTCGTAAGCACCCCGGAGGACCAGCTCAGCTATCATACTCGCAGATACTGAGAAAACAATGTGCGAGCCAATGAGATTACACAGTCGAATTAATGAAATTAAGCGGACCAATCAGGAGGCGGCAGGAGGCGGCCACCTCCCTATAAAGACCCCGCTCGGAGCCCTCCGAAATTCATTCCACTCTCCGCTCTCGACGACTACACTCAGAAGTACGAAGATTTCTACACGCTCTACGCTGACGAACCTTCTGCATCCCGAGTTCATCTCAAGAACGGTTTCCTACTGCTTTCTACAAGGCCTACCTTCTCTCCACACAGATCTCGCATTGGCATCTACGAGTCCAGTGATTATTCATCCTGCTCATTGCCCAACGTAGTTCATCTGTCAGGACGCCACCCGGTACATCTATCGATATTCTCTTTAGATCGTACGCCCGAGGGACGTTCCGAGCCGTGTCGCCCGGGTTTCGTAGCAATAAGCTCGTCACCGACCGCTGTGGGCACGCCGGTAAATTACTCAGCTCATCCGCTCTAATTTACCGTCCAAGGAAGTCTTTTTCAAGACTACGAGGTAGGACCCTGACATACGAGCATTGGAAAGACGCTCTGTCAAGCGAGTCCACCTCCCAAACCTTCTATTTCTATACATAGAGGCATCGAAACGAGCTAATAACTCGGTTATTTCGATGGAACGTCGGCCGTCTTATTTCCTCATGCAAGGGGAGACAGACGACGGCGAAGCCGGGCCTCCTAGCCCCCGTAGAGCTCCCTACAGGCTACCCGGTCAATCCGCCGGTCCCAGCGACGGCGCAAGGCTCGATCCTCACGACGAGATCGCCTTCTCACCTAACGTATTCGTTAAAGAAACGTTCGATCAAGCCTCGCCTATACAAAAGATCGAGGATACCTTTCAGACCCGCTCTGAAGTCAATCATTACGATTCGACCAAGCTGTCCGAGTACCCACGATATTCGATGCTAGCCTACCCGGCCGATCCGAGTGTCAAATACACTCCAAATGTGCGAAAAGCGAAGGATACTTTTCAGTACCTCAACCAAGCTCAACATATTCCTCCTACAGATATAAATCTTAGGCCGGAATATTACAAAACGGCTCAGTACCAAACTGATCGAACCCAGCACCCACTATGCGAGCCCAGTGCTCCACGCGGCTGCAACACGAACTATCTCTCAGTTCACCCCGCCGAGCAAGCTGACCTTGACGGATCCGCCCACATTCCTTACAGGAATAACACAGGGACTAACCCGCATAATCAGAATATAAATGTCCCACTTGGTCTACCGACGCCAAGTAAAACATATTTAAATCCACTACAAATGGTGACCCCGCCTTTGAACAGGCTTAACACGGAGCATTTCGTTCCCTCTTATGAAGCTAGTGGATTTCAGGGAACCACTGCGGGCGTGCGACCCCCGCCGGGCCTCTACGCCCCACATCTCACGCAACATCCCTCTACACAAAGTGGCTTTCGAGCACTTTTAGAGGAGATGGGAGATTATCAAAAACCAATCTTCCAAAAGAAGAATATCGATCGTGCACTCGCCGAGTTCGATCAATACTGCGTGCGAAAACACCTGAGAACGCAGAACGAATGCTTCTCAGCTATATACAAGTGGGTACCAGAAGAAATGAGGGAAGCTATCGACTCAGCTTACCTCACGGCACCCCACGCACCCTACGAAGAGGCCAAACAGCGCCTACAGCGAGAATATGGGTTGTCCTTACAGGACAGGCTCCTCGCACTCGAGGACCCCGCATCTCTCGCCAAAAAACCCAGCACCAAGTACCACGAAATGTACTCTAAAGCTGTTGGGTACTTTTCAGAGGCTCTGATCACTCAAAAGTGGATCGAGACTCTACCCATCGAAGCACGAGGTATGGTCGCAGCTCAGCCTACCACGACCGCCCGGCTCGACCTAGCGGATACGCTACACGCGTACAAAACAGAGAAAACCTCTCTAAACATACGAGGAGTAGAATCTACTCCGAAACCCATGAAAACTGGTTTCAAAAAGGCCCTCTCACAACAAGCTGAGTTCAAACCCCAACCAGTAGAGAGTAGGCCTCTCAAACCGACGGCCTATGTCTGTCGAAACCACGCACGTTTCGGTAACGAAACTCGCAAATGTGCAGACCCAGAACACTGCACTTGGAAGGCAAACACTGCTTCCAAAACTAGCAAAAAGGCAGCGATTATAAGCCAGCCTAAAACCTGGGTTTCAAACGAAAATACTCAGAGATCGGTACAAGAAAGTACCGTTCCAACCTCCGACGTAGAGAGTTCGGAAAACGAATAACTGCCAGTGTATCTGAGCCTATACACCGGCAGTCTACTGAGTATAAAAGGCTTTTTTTCAAGTGCAAACTAAATGGCACTGAATTTCTCATCGACACGGGAGCAGAAGTGAACATTCTGCCCCACAATGTCACAAAAAAATTGGGCTTAAAAATTCGTAAGTCCAACGTTAAGCTCACAGCAGCTAACGGAGCCCCTATAGACACACTAGGGCGAGCTGACACGACAATTAACATCGGCCTCGGAGACATGACCACCGATTTTATGATCACGAAAGTTGATCTAGCGATCCTAGGTATACCATTCCTCGAGTCTTGGGATATCGGAATACGGGTCAAACACAAGTACATTTATAAAGATAAAATAAAGAGCTATGCCGATCAAAAAATAGCTGCAGTCATGAACAAAAAATTCACTGACGAACAAATAGCAGCTACTATCCCTCATCGTGACAATAACCCTCAACCAGAGGACGTGCAAATCACGGAGGACGAAAACATTCGCTCTATCATTGACAAATACAATGATAAAATGAGCAAACTTCAAGGAAAGTGGAAAAACAACGGGGTTTACCACCGTATAACCACGGAAGGAACACCAGTACACTTCCGAGCAAGACCCATGGCGGGCGAAAAACGGGCTCAAGTCAAAAGTACTTTTGACAAAATGCTTTCAGAAGGCATAATTGCACCATCAGATTCCGAATGGGCATCCCCGTTACACTGTGTGCCAAAAAAAGACGGGTCATGGAGAATCACAGGCGACTACCGTTTCCTGAACGCGGAAACGAAGAAAGACGCCTACCCTCCTCCTAACATTCGCTCTTTCCAAGCGAATTTACATGATACACGAATCTATTCGACAATAGATTTAAAATCGGCATATTATCATATTCCGATGCACCCAGATGACGCTCATAAAACTGCAATTATTACACCTTTCGGTCTTTATGAGTTTAAGAAAATGAGCATGGGTTTGGCCGGAGCGGCTCAAACATGGCAAAGATACATGGACAGCATCATGCGAAAATTTGATTTCGCATTTGTATACCTAGATGACATCCTGGTGGCTTCTAAAAATTATAAAGAACACATGAACCACCTCAAACAAATTTTTGACAAGCTAGGGGAACACGGACTTCGAGTAGGTTTTGATAAATGCATTTTTTCAAAACCTACCGTCGATTTCCTAGGTTTCACTATCTCGAAAGAAGGGATAATTCCTAAACGAGATAAAATAGAAGCCATAGAACAATTTCCTAGGCCAATAGACGTACGAAGTCTACGCAGATTCCTAGGTATGTGTGGTTTCTACCGAGCATGCTCAAGTAAATTCGCTCACACGGCACAACCTCTGTATGACTCCATTCAGTCAAACAAAAAAAATGACAAAACACCTATCGAATGGACATCAGAGAGAGAAAAAGCTTTCAACAGCTTAAAACAAGCAATGATTAAAGCTACATTACATAATATCGCTCATCCACACCCTACAGCAGAGTGGAGATTAGTCTGCGACGCATCCGACACACACATCGGAGCGGCACTAGAGCAGGAAATTACAGACAAACACGGCTCGAAATCTTACCAACCATTGGGATTTTTCAGTAAAGAAATTCCAGAACAATGGAAGAATAAAGCATCATTCGACAAAGAGATGTTCGCCGTTTACCAAGCTTGCATTCATTGGCACAATGACTTGGACGGCCGATCTTTTCATATTTGTTCAGATCACAAGCCTCTGCTAGGCACGATGCTTAAGAAAAATGCACATTTTTCTAAAATGAGATTAAGATGGCTAACATACATCTCTCAAATGACGAGTGACATTCGTCATATACCCGGAGAGAACAACGTCGTCGCCGACGCACTCTCCAGACCCTTCGATCCAGTTGAAATTCAAACAAAATCGATTTCAACCCAAACTGACGAGGGTCCACCCATAGCCGAAATTTCGCAAATTACGGCTGCAATAGAGTGCAATCTTCTACTGCACATTTCAAATGCACAAATTCGTTCTCCTCCTAACGCAGAGGACAAATTGAAACTCACACGAGTCGAATTTCCTCAAGGAGAAATTTGGTGTAACCTAGACCTAGGACACCCAAGACCTTATATTCCAAACGAAATAAGGCAAGAAATAATCAGCCAAATTCACAATTTGGGACACCCAGGTATACACTCTACAGTGTATAAAGTTAAACAAAGATATTTTTGGCACGGACTCCGTGCAGATGTCTCCAACTGGGTCCGAGCGTGCGAGACTTGCCAACGAGCAAAAATCACTCGCTCCGTGAAGCTCCCTTACTCCGAATTTGAAACGGCTAACAAATTTTCACATGTACACGTTGACATTACCGGACCTTTACCTTTAGCTAAAGGAGGGAAACGTTACATTCTAATGATGGTCGATAGAGCAACGGGTTGGCTAGAGGCAGTCCCTCTTAACAACATCGAAACAGCCACGATCACAAACGCCTTTATCAATATTTGGGTAGCTTCAAAAGGCGTACCTAAATACATCACAAGTGATCAAGGCACACAATTCGAATCAGATCTATTTAATTCCATTATGGAACGTCTCGGAGTAAAACATACCCACACGTTACCATACAAACCGTCAACAAACGGAATGGTAGAACGCAGAAATAGATCTCTGAAAGAGGCTCTCAAAGCACAAAACGAAAATTGGCTCGACGCCCTACCAAAAGTACTACTCGCCATGCGTACGGCAGTAGACCCAGCAACGGAAACTACACCGTTCCAAAAAGTTTACGGAATTGACGTACCACTCCCAGGAGACATTTTCGTAACTTCTACAAACCTTTCGGAGCCTCTCTTCTTCCGGCCTACGCATATTAAACATAATAATACGAAATATGCCGTAAACATGCCCAAAAATTTGGATACATGTACACATGTCTATATCAGAGTGCCCACACAGCTCAACTCTCTGCAATGTCCTTACACGGGACCATTCAAAGTGGTTAAAAGAGATAAGTTTTCGGTTACAGTGCAAATTGGCGAACAAACAAACAAAGTTCCCAAACAGCAAATAAAACCAGCTAACACTCTAAAAACAGACGAAGCTGTGTCACTAAACAAAAATCAGGCAGAAAATAAGGAGGAGACTCCCCGAAAATCTGCCAGGAGGCACGTCCCCTCTACCAAATTCGACGAGAGGTGGGTAACGGCGCTCGAAACACCCCAGCCGGCGTCGTCGTTAATAACACGACGTCTTGGGGGGGCACCTGTGGTGAAAACCACCCCCTCTTGTCAACAGCCCTTTTCAGGGCTACCCAAAAGAGGTAGACACAACACAAAAATATTTACAAGACGTCGAGTTATAACTCCGTCAAACAAAATATTTCACCAGAGAGAAAATACGAAATTCTCTCTCAAAAGTGAAATATTAACTAATAACATACAAGGCGACCTCCCTAGACACTTACTGGGCGAGAGAGATGCGACAAGTATCTCGAACCAAGTCGCCTTGAACGAGAAAACTCAAACAGAGAATCAAACGTCCTCTAAAACTAGCAAGGACAATTCAAACAAGCCTACTCGCCAATCAGAAACACTGATTACACGAGAGACAATAGGCGAACCAACCAAGAGGCGGCAAGCAACCACCTCTGGTCCAGCAGCCACCCCGGGGACCCCGTCTGAACAACTGACGCAGAGAAAGCACCCGAGGTCCCCGGCTAAACTCAAGGTCGTCGGCTCCGCGACGGACGCTCGTAAGCACCCCGGAGGACCAGCTCAGCTATCATACTCGCAGATACTGAGAAAACAATGTGCGAGCCAATGAGATTACACAGTCGAATTAATGAAATTAAGCGGACCAATCAGGAGGCGGCAGGAGGCGGCCACCTCCCTATAAAGACCCCGCTCGGAGCCCTCCGAAATTCATTCCACTCTCCGCTCTCGACGACTACACTCAGAAGTACGAAGATTTCTACACGCTCTACGCTGACGAACCTTCTGCATCCCGAGTTCATCTCAAGAACGGCTTCCTACTGCTTTCTACAAGGCCTACCTTCTCTCCACACAGATCTCGCATTGGCATCTACGAGTCCAGTGATTATTCATCCTGCTCATTGCCCAACGTAGTTCATCTGTCAGGACGCCACCCGGTACATCTATCGATATTCTCTTTAGATCGTACGCCCGAGGGACGTTCCGAGCCGTGTCGCCCGGGTTTCGTAGCAATAAGCTCGTCACCGACCGCTGTGGGCACGCCGGTAAATTACTCAGCTCATCCGCTCTAATTTACCGTCCAAGGAAGTCTTTTTCAAGACTACGAGGTAGGACCCTGACATACGAGCATTGGAAAGACGCTCTGTCAAGCGAGTCCACCTCCCAAACCTTCTATTTCTATACATAGAGGCATCGAAACGAGCTAATAACTCGGTTATTTCGATGGAACGTCGGCCGTCTTATTTCCTCATGCAAGGGGAGACAGACGACGGCGAAGCCGGGCCTCCTAGCCCCCGTAGAGCTCCCTACAGGCTACCCGGTCAATCCGCCGGTCCCAGCGACGGCGCAAGGCTCGATCCTCACGACGAGATCGCCTTCTCACCTAACGTATTCGTTAAAGAAACGTTCGATCAAGCCTCGCCTATACAAAAGATCGAGGATACCTTTCAGACCCGCTCTGAAGTCAATCATTACGATTCGACCAAGCTGTCCGAGTACCCACGATATTCGACGCAAGCCTACCCGGCCGATCCGAGTGTCAAATACACTCCAAATGTGCGAAAAGCGAAGGATACTTTTCAGTACCTCAACCAAGCTCAACATATTCCTCCTACAGATATAAATCTTAGGCCGGAATATTACAAAACGGCTCAGTACCAAACTGATCGAACCCAGCACCCACTATGCGAGCCCAGTGCTCCACGCGGCTGCAACACGAACTACCTCTCAGTTCACCCCGCCGAGCAAGCTGACCTTGACGGATCCGCCCACATTCCTTACAGGAATAACACAGGGACTAACCCGCATAATCAGAATATAAATGTCCCACTTGGTCTACCGACGCCAAGTAAAACATATTTAAATCCACTACAAAAAGCATATAAGCTACGTTCTTTAATCGCAGATTTTAATTGGATATTGTGAAAATACGAAAGGATATCGTTTATTCGATAATGGCAACCCTGGAAAAGTTATTAAAGGAAGAGATGTAACTTTTATTGAAAACGAATGTGATCGACTAGTTCCTGATGATATAAATAGTGAAGTGATTCAATACCAGAGCTCAACGATTGATAGTGATTATTATCCATATTGTGGCTACCCAAATGAATGTAGAGCAAGATAAGAATCGAAATATTTCAGTACATCCAGATGAAAACATTATGAAACCATCAGAACTGATTGGGATTTCTAACGAGGGAGAGTTTTCCAGTTCAAACGATGAACCACATGGAATAAATATAACTCTACAAGAACGAAGATATCCTCAGCGTGAGAGAAGACCTCCTGAACGCTTTGGTGATCTAGTTTTTCATTCACCCATGGAAACTGGGTCACCCAAATCGGTGAAGGAAGCCCTTTTAGTACCCGAAAAAGGTAGATGGGCAGAAGCTATGAAAAGCGAGTATGATTCTCTTATGATGCACGTTTGGTGGCAAAAGGTTACTCTCAAGAATATAGTGTAGATTACTTTGAAACTTTTTCACCAGTGATCCGTTATTCAACATTGAGAGTATTATTTGCTTTGGCTGCTAAATTGAATATGAAAATCGATCACATGGATGTAACAACTGCATTCCTAAATGGAATATTGGATGAGGAAGTATGTATGCGACAAACAGAGAATTTTGTAGTAAAAGGGAGAGAAAATATGGTGTGCAAGCTAAACAAAGCTATTTATGGCCTGAAACAAGCGTCTAGAGCATGGAACAAAGAAGTAAATACAGTTTTAGCAAAAATTGGTTTCACTCAATCCAAAAATGACTGTTGTGTTTACTATAAAATTTCTCCTGATTCTTTTGTAATCGCAGGTCTATATATACATTGATGATTTTTTGATTTTCTACAATGACAGTAATGCAAAACTACTTAAAACAAACCTAATGAAACATTTTGAAATGAAAGACTTGATATCAGTAAAAAAGTGTTTGGGAATGAGAATTTTCCAAAATAATAATAATGTAACATGTGGTGAAAACCACCCCCTCTTGTCAACAGCCCTTTTCAGGGCTACCAAAAAGAGGTAGACACAACACAAAAATATTTACAAGACGTCGAGTTATAACTCCGTCAAACAAAATATTTCACCAGAGAGAAAATACGAATTTCTCTCTCAAAAGTGAAATATTAACTAATAACACACAAGGCGACCTCCCTAGACACTTACTGGGCGAGAGAGATGCGACAAGTATCTCGAACCAAGTCGCCTTGAACGAGAAAACTCAAACAGAAAATCAAACGTCCTCTAAAACTAGCAAGGACAATTCAAACAAGCCTACTCGCCAATCAGAAACACTGATTACACGAGAGACAATAGGCGAACCAACCAAGAGGCGGCAAGCAACCACCTCTGGTCCAGCAGCCTCCCCGGGGACCCCGTCTGAACAACTGACGCAGAGAAAGCACCCGAGGTCCCCGGCTAAACTCAAGGTCGTCGGCTCCGCGACGGACGCTCGTAAGCACCCCGGAGGACCAGCTCAGCTATCATACTCGCAGATACTGAGAAAACAATGTGCGAGCCAATGAGATTACACAGTCGAATTAATGAAATTAAGCGGACCAACCAGGAGACAGCCCGGATGAGCTGAGAATTTGAGAAACTAATTTGCATACTAACCATAAAGTGGCCACCCCCTCGGAGGCGGCCACCCCCCTATAAATACCCCGCTCGGAGCCTCCGAAAATTCATTCTACTCTCCGCTCTCGACGACGACACCTCGAAGTACGAAGATTTCTACACGCTCTACGCTGACGAACCTTCTGCATCCCGAGTTCATCTCAAGAACGGCTTCCTACTGCTTTCTACAAGGCCTACCTTCTCTCCACACCGATCTCGCATTGGCATCTACGAGTCCAGTGATTATTCATCCTGCTCATTGCCCAACGTAGTTCATCTGTCAGGACGCCACCCGGTACATCTATCGATATTCTCTTTAGATCGTACGCCCGAGGGACGTTCCGAGCCGTATCACCCGGGTTTCGTAGCATTAGGCTCGTCACCGACCGCCGGGATACGCCGGTAAATTACTCTGCTCATCCGCTCTAATTTACCGTCCAAGGAAGTCTTTTTCAAGACTACGAGGTAGGACCCTGACATACGAGCAAAGGAAAGACGCTCTGTCAAGCGAGTCCACCTCCCTAAACCCTCTATTTCTGTACATAGAGGCATCGAAACGAGCTAATAACTCGACTATTTCGATGGAACGTCGGCCGTCTTATTTCCTCATGCAAGGGGAGGCAGACGACGGCGAAGCCGGGCCGCGTAGCCCCCGTAGCGCTCCCTACAGGCTACCCGGCGAATCCGCTGGTCCCCGCGACGGCGCAAGGCGCGATCCTAACGACGAGATCGCCTTCTCACCTAACGTATTCGTTAAAGGAACGTTCGATCAAGCCTCGCCTATACAAAAGATCGAGGATACCTTTCAGACCCGCTCTGAAGTCAATCATTACGATTCGACCAAGCTGTCCGAGTACCCACGATATTCGACGCAAGCCTACCCGGCCGATCCGAGTGTCAAATACACTCCAAATGTGCAAAAAGCGAAGGATACTTTTCAGTACCTCAACCAAGCTCAACATATTCCTCCTACAGATATAAATCTTAGGCCGGAATATTACAAAACGGCTCAGTACCAAACTGATCGAACCCAGCACCCACTATGCGAGCCCAGTGCTCCACGCGGCTGCAACACGAACTATCTCTCAGTTCACCCCGCCGAGCAAGCTGACCTTGACGGATCCGCCCACATTCCTTACAGGAATAACACGGGGACTAACCCGCATAATCAGAATATAAATGTCCCACTTGGTCTACCGACGCCAAGTAAAACATATATAAATCCACTACAAATGGTGACCCCGCCTTTGAACAGGCTTAACACGGAGCATTTCGTTCCCTCTTATGAAGCTAGTGGATTTCAGGGAACCACTGCGGGCGTGCGACCCCCGCCGGGCCTCTACGCCCCACATCTCATGCAACAACCCTCTGCACAAAGTGGCTTTCGAGCACTTTTAGAGGAGATGGGAGATTATCAAAAACCAATCTTCCAAAAGAAGAATATCGATCGTGCACTCGCCGAGTTCGATCAATACTGCGTGCGAAAACACCTGAGAACGCAGAACGAATGCTTCTCAGCTATATACAAGTGGGTACCAGAAGAAATGAGGGAAGCTATCGACTCAGCTTACCTCACGGCACCCCACGCACCCTACGAAGAGGCCAAACAGCGCCTACAGCGAGAATATGGGTTGTCCTTACAGGACAGGCTCCTCGCACTCGAGGACCCCGCATCTCTCGCCAAAAAACCCAGCACCAAGTACCACGAAATGTACTCTAAAGCTGTTGGGTACTTTTCAGAGGCTCTGATCACTCAAAAGTGGATTGAGACTCTACCCATCGAAGCACGAGGTATGGTCGCAGCTCAGCCTACCACGACCGCCCGGCTCGACCTAGCTGATACGCTACACGCGTACAAAACAGAGAATACCTCTCTAAACATACGAGGAGTAGAATCTACTCCGAAATTCATGAAAACTGGTTTCAAAAAGGCCCTCTCACAACAAGCTGAGTTCAAACCCCAACCAGTAGAGAGTAGGCCTCACAAACCGACGGCCTATGTCTGTCGAAACCACGCACGTTTCGGTAACGAAACTCGCAAATGTGCAGACCCAGAACACTGCACTTGGAAGGCAAACACTGCTTCCAAAACTAGCAAAAAGGCAGCGACTATAAGCCAGCCTAAAACCTGGGTTTCAAACGAAAATACTCAGAGATCGGTACAAGAAAGTACCGTTCCAACCTCCGACGTAGAGAGTTCGGAAAACGAATAAACTGCCAGTGTATCTGAGCCTATACACCGGCAGTCTACTGAGTATAAAAGGCTTTTTTTCAAGTGCAAACTAAATGGCACTGAATTTCTCATCGACACGGGAGCAGAAGTGAACATTCTGCCCCACAATGTCACAAAAAAATTGGGCTTAAAAATTCGTAAGTCCAACGTTAAGCTCACAGCAGCTAACGGAGCCCCTATAGACACACTAGGGCGAGCTGACACGACAATTAACATCGGTCTCGGAGACATGACCACCGATTTTATGATCACGAAAGTTGATCTAGCGATCCTAGGTATACCATTCCTCGAATCTTGGGATATCGGAATACGGGTCAAACACAAATACATTTATAAAGATAAAATAAAGAGCTATGCCGATCAAAAAATAGCTGCAGTCATGAACAAAAAATTCACTGACGAACAAATAGCAGCTACTATCCCTCATCGTGACAATAACCCTCAAACAGAGGACGTGCAAATCACGGAGGACGAAAACATTCGCTCTATCATTGACAAATACAATGATAAAATGAGCAAACTTCAAGGAAAGTGGAAAAACAACGGGGTTTACCACCGTATAACCACGGAAGGAACACCAATACACTTCCGAGCAAGACCCATGGCGGGCGAAAAACGGGCTCAAGTCAAAAGTACTTTTGACAAAATGCTTTCAGAAGGCATAATTGCACCATCAGATTCCGAATGGGCATCCCCGTTACACTGTGTGCCAAAAAAAGATGGGTCATGGAGAATCACCGGCGACTACCGTTTCCTGAACGCGAAAACGAAGAAAGACGCCTACCCTCCTCCTCACATTCGCTCTTTCCAAGCGAATTTACATGATACACGAATCTATTCGACAATAGATTTAAAATCGGCATATTATCATATTCCGATGCACCCAGATGACGCTCATAAAACTGCAATTATTACACCTTTCGGTCTTTATGAGTTTAAGAAAATGAGCATGGGTTTGGCCGGAGCGGCTCAAACATGGCAAAGATACATGGACAGCATCATGCGAAAATTTGATTTCGCATTTGTATACCTAGATGACATCCTGGTGGCTTCTAAAAATTATAAGGAACACATGAACCACCTCAAACAAATTTTTGACAAGCTAGGGGAACACGGACTTCGAGTAGGTTTTGATAAATGCATTTCTTCAAAACCTACCGTCGATTTCCTAGGTTTCACTATCTCGAAAGAAGGGATAATTCCTAAACGAGATAAAATAGAAGCCATAGAACAATTTCCTAGGCCAATAGACGTACGAAGTCTACGCAGATTCCTAGGTATGTGTGGTTTCTACCGAGCATGCTCAAGTAAATTCGCTCACACGGCACAACCTCTGTATGACTCCATTCAGTCAAACAAAAAAAAATGACAAAACACCTATCGAATGGACATCAGAGAGAGAAAAAGCTTTCAACAGCTTAAAACAAGCAATGATTAAAGCTACATTACATAATATCGCTCATCCACACCCTACAGCAGAGTGGAGATTAGTCTGCGACGCATCCGACACACACATCGGAGCAGCACTAGAGCAGGAAATTACAGACAAACACGGCTCGAAATCTTACCAACCATTGGGATTTTTCAGTAAAGAAATTCCGGAACAATGGAAGAATAAAGCATCATTCGACAAAGAGATGTTCGCCGTTTACCAAGCTTGCATTCATTGGCACAATGACTTGGACGGCCGATCTTTTCATATTTGTTCAGATCACAAGCCTCTGCTAGGCACGATGCTTAAGAAAAATGCACATTTTTCTAAAATGAGATTAAGATGGCTAACATACATCTCTCAAATGACGAGTGACATTCGTCATATACCCGGAGAGAACAACGTCGTCGCCGACGCACTCTCCAGACCCTTCGATCCAGTTGAAATTCAAACAAAATCGATTTCAACCCAAACCGACGAGGGTCCACCCATAGCCGAAATTTCGCAAATTACGGCTGCAATAGAGTGCAATCTTCTACTGCACATTTCAAAGGCACAAATTCGTTCTCCTCCTAACGCAGAGGACAAATTGAAACTCACACGAGTCGAATTTCCGCAAGGAGAAATTTGGTGTAACCTAGACCTAGGACACCCAAGACCTTATATTCCAAACGAAATAAGGCAAGAAATAATCAGCCAAATTCACAATTTGGGACACCCAGGTATACACTCTACAGTGTATAAAGTTAAACAAAGATATTTTTGGCACGGACTCCGTGCAGATGTCTCCAACTGGGTCCGAGCGTGCGAGACTTGCCAACGAGCAAAAATCACTCGCTCCGTGAAGCTCCCTTACTCCGAATTTGAAACGGCTAACAAATTTTCACATGTACACGTTGACATTACCGGACCTTTACCTTTAGCTAAAGGAGGGAAACGTTACATTCTAATGATGGTCGATAGAGCAACGGGTTGGCTAGAGGCAGTCCCTCTTAACAACATCGAAACAGCCACGATCACAAACGCCTTTATCAATATTTGGGTAGCTTCAAAAGGCGTACCTAAATACATCACAAGTGATCAAGGCACACAATTCGAATCAGATCTATTTAATTCCATTATGGAACGTCTCGGAGTAAAACATACCCACACGTTACCATACAAACCGTCAACAAACGGAATGGTAGAACGCAGAAATAGATCTCTGAAAGAGGCTCTCAAAGCACAAAACGAAAATTGGCTCGACGCCCTACCAAAAGTACTACTCGCCATGCGTACGGCAGTAGACCCAGCAACGGAAACTACACCGTTCCAAAAAGTTTACGGAATTGACGTACCACTCCCAGGAGACATTTTCGTAACTTCTACAAACCTTTCGGAGCCTCTCTTCTTCCGGCCTACGCATATTAAACATAATAATACGAAATATGCCGTAAACATGCCCAAAAATTTGGATACACGTACACATGTCTATATCAGAGTGCCCACACAGCTCACCTCTCTGCAATGTCCTTACACGGGACCATTCAAAGTGGTTAAAAGAGACAAGTTTTCGGTTACAGTGCAAATTGGCGAACATACAAAAAAAGTTCCCAAACAGCAAATAAAACCAGCTTACACTCTAAAAACAGACGAAGCTGTGTCACTAAACAAAAATCAGGCAGAAAATAAGGAGGAGACGCCCCGAAAATCTGCCATAAGGCACGTCCCCGCTACCAAATTCGACGAGAGATGGGTGACGGCGCTCGAAACACCCCAGCCGGCGTCGTCGTTAATAACACGACGTCTTAGGGGGGCGCCTGTGGTGAAAACCACCCCCTCTTGTCAACAGCCCTTTTCAGGGCTACCAAAAAGAGGTAGACACAACACAAAAATATTTACAAGACGTCGAGTTATAACTCCGTCAAACAAAATATTTCACCAGAGAGAAAATACGAATTTCTCTCTCAAAAGTGAAATATTAACTAATAACACACAAGGCGACCTCCCTAGACACTTACTGGGCGAGAGAGATGCGACAAGTATCTCGAACCAAGTCGCCTTGAACGAGAAAACTCAAACAGAAAATCAAACGTCCTCTAAAACTAGCAAGGACAATTCAAACAAGCCTACTCGCCAATCAGAAACACTGATTACACGAGAGACAATAGGCGAACCAACCAAGAGGCGGCAAGCAACCACCTCTGGTCCAGCAGCCTCCCCGGGGACCCCGTCTGAACAACTGACGCAGTGAAAGCACCCGAGGTCCCCGGCTAAACTCAAGGTCGTCGGCTCCGCGACGGACGCTCGTAAGCACCCCGGAGGACCAGCTCAGCTATCATACTCGCAGATACTGAGAAAACAATGTGCGAGCCAATGAGATTACACAGTCGAATTAATGAAATTAAGCGGACCAACCAGGAGACAGCCCGGATGAGCTGAGAAATTGAGAAACTAATTTGCATACTAACCATAAAGTGGCCACCCCCTCGGAGGCGGCCACCCCCCTATAAATACCCCGCTTGGAGCCTCCGAAAATTCATTCTACTCTCCGCTCTCGACGACGACACCTCGAAGTACGAAGATTTCTACACGCTCTACGCTGACGAACCTTCTGCATCCCGAGTTCATCTCAAGAACGGCTTCCTACTGCTTTCTACAAGGCCTACCTTCTCTCCACACCGATCTCGCATTGGCATCTACGAGTCCAGTGATTATTCATCCTGCTCATTGCCCAACGTAGTTCATCTGTCAGGACGCCACCCGGTACATCTATCGATATTCTCTTTAGATCGTACGCCCGAGGGACGTTCCGAGCCGTATCACCCGGGTTTCGTAGCATTAGGCTCGTCACCGACCGCCGGGATACGCCGGTAAATTACTCTGCTCATCCGCTCTAATTTACCGTCCAAGGAAGTCTTTTTCAAGACTACGAGGTAGGACCCTGACATACGAGCAAAGGAAAGACGCTCTGTCAAGCGAGTCCACCTCCCTAAACCCTCTATTTCTGTACATAGAGGCATCGAAACGAGCTAATAACTCGACTATTTCGATGGAACATCGGCCGTCTTATTTCCTCATGCAAGGGGAGGCAGACGACGGCGAAGCCGGGCCGCGTAGCCCCCGTAGCGCTCCCTACAGGCTACCCGGCGAATGCGCTGGTCCCCGCGACGGCACAAGGCGCGATCCTCACGACGAGATCGCCTTCTCACCTAACGTATTCGTTAAAGGAACGTTCGATCAAGCCTCGCCTATACAAAAGATCGAGGATACCTTTCAGACCCGCTCTGAAGTCAATCATTACGATTCGACCAAGCTGTCCGAGTACCCACGATATTCGACGCAAGCCTACCCGGCCGATCCGAGTGTCAAATACACTCCAAATGTGCAAAAAGCGAAGGATACTTTTCAGTACCTCAACCAAGCTCAACATATTCCTCCTACAGATATAAATCTTAGGCCGGAATATTACAAAACGGCTCAGTACCAAACTGATCGAACCCAGCACCCACTATGCGAGCCCAGTGCTCCACGCGGCTGCGACACGAACTATCTCTCAGTTCACCCCGCCGAGCAAGCTGACCTTGACGGATCCGCCCACATTCCTTACAGGAATAACACGGGGACTAACCCGCATAATCAGAATATAAATGTCCCACTTGGTCTACTCACGCCAAGTAAAACATATATAAATCCACTACATAACAATTGATCAAGAAGAATACATTGACAAACTTATCAATACATTTAATATGAAAGATTGTCGATCAACTTCAACACCCTTGGAGCCCAACCACAAGTTATACATGCCTTCAGAGAGGAGATGAAAGAAGCTCAATACAAACATTACCAAAAGCTTATTGGTTGTTTGATGTACTTAGCTGTTGGAACGCTGCCTGATATTGGCTATGCAGTGAGCTATTTGAGATAATTTAATACAAAGTATGGTATAGCTCATTGGAATGCAGCGAAAAGAGTATTGAGATACTTGAAGACAACTAAAGGTTTCTGTCTTTCCTTCAATAGAGATACAGATTCACTCTCAAAGGATAAGTTGATGCCGAATGGGGTGGAGACATCAAAGACAGAAAATCTTATACTGGATATGTTTTCAAGATTGGTGATTCGGTTGTTTCATGGGAAGCCAGGAAGCAAATGTGTCGCTTTGTCAAGCACTGAAGCTGAGTATATTGCGCTCAGTGAAGCAGCTAAAGAAGCTTAACATCTGAGAAGACTTCTGATGGAGTTTGTGCTCAAAATGGACCCGTGCTTCTACTAAACGACAACCAAGGAGCTCAGAAGCTAGTTGTAAATCCTGTGTACCATCGTCGCACTAAACATATCGATATCCGCTATCATTTTGTGCGAAATGAATTCGAAGAAAACTGCATAAAGCTGGAATATCTTTCTACGCAAGAAATGGTTGCGGACGTGATGACGATGGCTTTGGGAATCAAGAAGCATAATCTTTGTGTTGAAGGATTGGGGCTGAGAAATCCAAAACGCTGAAAATCCAGGATTAAGGGGAGTTGTCGAGGAAGCTAATCCGTAACGATTTTCACCTGTTGTTTGGAGACCAAAAACTTGTCTATCGCGTGTTCTCGAAATATAATTTATTCGTTCGTAAAAATCTCAAACTTGTGTTGACAATTTATTTGCTCTATTCTAATCGTTCACCACTGTTCACTGCTTTCATCCTATATAATTATTAAGAAGAAGAATTTTATACTGTAAGTATTTTCGGGTACTTGTACGAGCGGCCCCGTCAACAGGGAAAGTGATGTTTTGGAGTCATGGAATTGTACGAGCGGCCCCGCCCGGGCAGAGGGCATAGATTAGAAATGGTTCGAGCGGCCACGGCTGCGAACATCCAGACCACCAAACTATCTTGAGATTAATCTTGCAGCAGAGGAATTTTTTATGATAGTACTCTATGCTGGCTTGTTGTTATTTACTGTTATGTGTCTGTGATATTAGGTTTTAGGGTATGTTGTTTTGGAGTGAATGTTATTTATTTTTGTGACTGTGGGATGAGAGTGTTAATGCTGGTGAGTGGCTTGGGTGTTCCGGCCGGCCTGGGGGCGGCCCCCTTGGCGTTTTTTCCGGGTCAGAGTGACCTTAGTCACTTTTTAGGGCTGCCTGTTCAGAAATGAACAGGTATCTTCGGGAGCCGCCATGGTGGGTTGGTCCGGGCCAGTCCGGGCGCTCTGGCCCCGGCCGGTTACACTCGGGAGCTTTGTGCCTCCCCCCTTTTCTTCCACACTCCGCACCCTTGTCCTACTCCCCTTAGACATTTATTTACCTACTTATTTTTTTAAAATGACGTTTGCTCTATTGTTGTTATTGACGATGTTTATGGCAATAAAAAATTATCATTATTATTATTACTATGCACATCATTTTGACCTATATGTCCAATTAATCTGAATTTTTACTAATGTATTAACAACTTGATCTTATGTATTTTTGAAATGCGAGCATCCAGACCACCAAACTATACATATCATTCTGACTATTCTACTCAGAAGAATTTGCGGGGCCGCTCGTACATGTACGGCTCGACCAACCGGGGCCGCTGGCATGGGCGCCGACTTCAAATGAGATGGTGGGGCCCGGGACCCACCAATAATGAGAGTGGTGGGGCTGTGTTTCTTACTGAAAATCTTAAAATTTTACTTGCGGTCAACAATGGGACACGAGAGACTAAACTATATAGCCATTCTCAACTGCCATCAAGAAGTTCTAGATAGTTTGACATGAGGCCCCTCGTTAAGAGTTTGTTAATAAACATAATATTAGAAAAGCAAGTATTGCTTTGTTTTAGCAACAATTTAACTGAGCTTACTGCTTTTGTTATAGTTTCTTCATGTATTTTTTTCATATCAGAAATATTTAATTTAAATGTTAATGTACGGTAATTAGCTAAAAAAATCTGAAGTTTAATCAAAATTACTCAAAAATTTTAACCAACTTTAATCAAAAAACCTTTCAACTCTCATATTTCAGAAATATTCTACTTTAATGTTCACCCTCAGAACGTTACTTATGTGAATGTGATTAATTTATTTAAATTTATTTCTAATTTATTTAAATTTATTTCTAATTTAAATATATTATTATCTTTGTTAATTACGGTTTTTTCCTTTCATAAAATATAGTGTTAGGCTACTTGAATGTTTTTTATGTGCCTTCATCCTAATTAGGCCAACATTTAGTTCTTTTCAAAAAAAACATTAATTTTTTGTAATTAGGTAAAGAATCTTAAGTTAAGTTTAGTCAAAATTGTTTTACGTACTTTTCACTCTTATTTTGTCATACATTAAAGTATAAGTTATATTAATTATAAACCATGATACTTTGGTGTTTCGTTTATTCATTGTACTCATTGTCTGGTGTATCATTGAACTTTATACCCGTTTTGATTTCTTAACGTTGTTTATTACTGGTCACAAATAAAAAAAATTCCAGACATGCAGCATGACCCCATGAGCGAATTTTTGAAGAAATCTTCGACATTTCAGTCGCTATTGATCGTGTTGAGAAATTTTAGTTTATGATTTTGATAGACAAACATGGAATCAAATTATTAACACATGCACAGAGTAAACTCATCAGTTGTGATTACTTTTTTTTTTCTTTTTTTTTAAGCACCTACTACCTACGTTTTAAACAGCATGGTTCTAGGATTGGTTATACAGGGATACTTCCATAAGGGTAGTTCAATCTGAATTTGGACAATGTTTCATGCAAATATTACCGATTTTTACAACTAGCGAACGGCATTATTTCGATTTTTGACTGATTTTTCAACTTTGAAATTTTTGAAAACTTGATACATATTCTTATAGGAAATTTTACGCTGATTCCGAATATACCACATGTTAGTATGCTGAAAAAATTATTTCGCACAACAAATCGCAAAAAACAGGCTGTTTTGAAATTTTTGACTACATTTTTGAAAATTTCAACCCGAAGATGTAATCCGATCATGCTGGCCAACGAACTTGAACTTTCGTTTTGTGTCCTTAACATTTTAAAATTTTTTTGAAGTTTCTAGCACAATTCTACGGACAGTTATCGTCTGGAATGACACATACATACATATTATACATACATATATACATACATACATACATACATACATAAAAAAATGCGTTAAACTTCAGAATATGATTCAGAATAGTCTGAAACGGATTTCTGCATAAAAGTTTTTCAAAAATTCACATTCTACAAATTTTGAGGCGAGAGCAATAGCTTAATTTTCTTCAAAAATTCGCTAAAAGAAGCTGTTTAGCAAATTTATTTTACTTTCAGGATAGAATAGTGTTCTTTTTAAGCACCAAAAGGGCCCAAAAATGGCTACTTTTAGCATGAAATTCGTCAACCCCCCCCCCCCCCCACAATTACTTTTTTCTACACACAACTTATCAGTTATCGAAATGAAACTTGGAGAGCGTTTTTGAGGTAGGTACCTAATAGGTACTAAGTTTTGGGCAAAAAAAGAAATCTTTACCTATCACTAACAAAACTAAGAGAAAAAAACACTTGACGTTGGGTACACAACATGTCCCGCTGTGCGCGCCCCTACCGAGCTGAATTGTAACTACGTTCCCCCCATTGTCTTTTCGCACGAATAGGTTACGTTGAATGAATTGGCGCCTCAATTTTTATTAGTCTATGTCCGCTGCTAAAATATAGCTGTTTGGACTAATACAGGGTGGTCCGTAATAAACGGACATATTTCAAAATCCTGTCACATTCACAAATTCGATCGTATGGATTAAAAAATAAGCGGAGCGTGTAAATCAGTAAGTTTTATTCACAATCGAAGAATCGGAAAAAAATTATCAAGTTTTAAAAATTATGTCATTTAAATGACGACCCACAGTTCATGACGGTCCTTGAAGTTCTGCATCACTGTTTGCACCATATCTTCCGGTATTTCCGCGATTTCTCGTCTTATTGACTGCTTCAATGCTTGAATGGTTCGCGGTTTGCCCACGAACACTTTAGATTTCAGGTGGCCCCATAGAAAAAAGTCACAGGGGGTGAGGTCTGGGGTACGCCGAGGCCAGGGAACATCCCCATGCCGGGAGATCGATCACACGTCCGGGAAAAATCGTTCGCAAAAAGTTCAATGAAATCCTGGCCGTGTGGGCTGTTGCTCCATCTTGTTGGAACCACATGTTATCGGTGTCAACTTCATTTTCCTCAAGCTGAGGAATGAAGAATTCTTGAAGCATCGCGAGGTAACGTTCAGAGTTAACAGTCACTGCATTCTCTCTGCCATCTTCAAAAAAATAGGGCCCAATTGGCAGAGTGTAGAGGCCTCTGGTGTAAATGTCGAGGGTTTTCACTAGCCCCCACCTCCAGGATTTCATTGAACTTTTTGCGAACGATTTTTCCCGGACGTGTGATCTCCCGGCATGGAGATGTTCCCTGGCCTCCGCGTTCCCCAGACCTCACCTCCTGTGACTTTTTTCTATGGAGCCACCTGAAATCTAAAGTGTACGTGGGCAAACCACGAACCATTCCAGCAGTGAAGCAGTCAATAAGACGAGAAATCGCGGAAATACCGGCAGATATGGTGCAAAGAGTGATGCAGAACTTCAAGGACCGTCTTGAACTGTGCGTTACCAAACAGGGTCGTCATTTAAGTGACATAGTTTTTAAAACTTGATAATTTTTTTCCGATTTTTCGATTGTGAATAAAACTTATTGATTTTCTCTACGCGCTCCGCTTATTTTTTAATCCATACGATCGAATTTGTGAATGTGACAGGATTTTGAAATATGTCCGTTTATTACGGACCACCCTGTAGATCAGAATGATTTGTATAGTTTCGTGGTCTGGATGCTCGCAATCTCGCATCTCAAAAATATAGTACATCAATTAGTTAATCCCTTAGTAAAATACAGATTTACGTACAGATTGCGTATGATTTAAAACGTTTATAATAATGACGTTTAAGAATATGTTTCGGAGGTTGGATTCGAATGCAAAAAAGTATTGGCCCGTACAATGGATCGAACACGGGTCACTCAATTTTGAAGTCTGTGATGATATCCACTACACCTCGAGGAGTCTAACACTTTTTGAATAAACAAAACTTAGCCACCCATAAGGGAGCTTATTTCCATTGCCAATTGACGCTAGTTCAAATTCAGGTCGGCAGGGGCGCGCACAGCGGGACATGTTGTGTACCTAGTGTCTGGTGAAAAAAACTGCTTCAGCATGGTTCATAAGCCCCTCTGAGAACGGAATAAGATATCGCAATTCTGGATTACCATCGTGTTCAGCTCTAAAGCGGGCCATTCACGATCGCTCCACGCCACTACGTGAACGGGTCGCTCTCGCCATGGACAACGAACTCTTCTTGCATGCAGCAATATGTTTAGGTATATGTCTAAGGAAGAAAGCCAAATAAGAAGTGGCAAAAATGTTCTTAATAATATTCTACGAATCAAAAAATATTAAGGCTGTTTTGCCGTTTTTTCTATATAGAGTGAACTCAAAAATGGAGTGAAAAGCTCTCAACCGCTTATTGTTTCCGAGACTGCAAGGCAGCGGAAGCTTTGTTTTCACTTTCGAAATGAAAAAAAATTTTTTGCTCCAAAATCAAAATTTCCACTCGCATTTTGCGTTTCAGAGCCTCCTGAACAAATTTGGTTCCGTGTCTGTCTGTCTGTCTGTCCGTCCACATTTCCTTGTAACAGCCATAACTTCCACAATTTTGATCCGATTTTAACCAAATTTTCAGGGATCGTGCGGATTAAGCTCTAGATGGTCCCCTATCAACTTTATCATGATCGAATCAACGGTAGCTTCTGCGCAGGCGCTAACGTGAATTCCTTGTGACGGTCATAACTCGGTCAATGTTGAACGGATTTCGGTCAGATTTTCAGGGATGATGTGGGTAAGGTCCCTTGAGGTCCCGTAAGACAATCATCATAATTGCATTAGCGGTACGCTCTGCGCGTGCGTGAACGAAATATTCTCGTTACGGTCCTTGCAACAGCCGTAATTTCCACAATTTCGATGCGATTTTCTTCAAATTTTCAGGGATCGTGCGGGTATAGCTCCACATGGTCCCCTATCAGTTCCGTCATGATCGAATCAACGGTAGCCTCTGCGCAGGCGCAAACAAAATGTTCTTGTTTCGGTCATAACTTAGGCAATTGTGAACGGATTTCGGTCAGATTTTCAGGGATGATGCGGGCAAGGTTTCTTGAGGTCCCGTATCACATTCTTCGCGATCATCAGCTGCGGTGTTTTAATGATGAATTTAGATCAAAATATTAATGAAATCCTGTAAATCAATTAAAAACTCCTTCAGTTGTGATCCGATTTAGACGAAATTTTCAAGGGACATGCGGACTACATCCTGGATGGTCCCATATTAAAATCAAAATTTTCGTTATTAATTTCATTTATTATATGTACCATTCAGCTTCCAATTTCCCACCTTATTACTTCCCCGATGCCAGAACCGGTCGTTTCTAGTTTTCTGGAATTTAATGGTGACGTACTGTGAAGTTCACGAGGAAGCTCATGTGCCATTTCCTTGGCAGTGTATTTTTATCTCAATCCGTTCTCGAGATATGATTTTTTAAATGGTTTCTCAAGGTAAACCGCATTTTTCCCTCTTAAACTTTAATTTCTCCACTTTAATTCATTTAATTTTAACTTTTGACCACATTTTCGGAATCAGCGTTAAATTTCCTATAAGGATGGTGCACTTTGAGTCAGGAAAATTTCCATCTATAGACGAAATTAGTAGGATGCCATCCTGAGACTTGTACCCAAATACCCTCCAAATTTGAACGAAATCGGACTGATGGTGGATCGTGAAGCTTTAGAATCCAATTATAGAGTATCAGCACAATTTGAGTGAGGATGAATCATGCAAACCAACCATCTTATTTGAAAATCACGAATATTACAATGTGCATGTCATGCCACCTCGAAATAGGAACAAAAAAAACTTATTATAGGTAATCGTCATGGAAGGTTACGTGCGTATTCGGAGCTGTATTCGGCTTCCGTTCAGTTATGAATAGGATTTTTCTATTCATACAACAATTCAAAGTGGAGAAACATGGACGAGCTTGTCGGATTTTCCGAAGTTGCTGCATTGCCACTTGGATTTACTCTCAGTAAAAAACGCTGCAAATTATTCCACAAAGGTTTATTATTTTTTCAATTGAGTATGATCGTAGTTTTAGTTGGCTTGCGTACGTCATAAGGCCCGTCCAGACTCCTCGGCGTGTCCTATTTCGAGTTGCCACAACCTATACTTCTATAATTATATACGCATGTTTATATTTCTCGATTTGAGCTCCTATCTATTCAAATAGTTATTGCCTTAATAATACGATTATCTAACCACGTACGAAAAGTCGAGAGGATATGTTATTAAATATGCGTAGGAAAAGCATTGGTATTAACACACAAATATGACCTAGAAAAAAACATATATTCATGCCTCGAAGGAACGCCGTACCCACCACAAGGTGCCGCGGCGCCTCCTCTCACTCCACCCCCCGCTCACCCCCCTCACCACCCACCGTGACCCCCTGCCAAGCGTGCCAGGCGTGCGTGCGTGCGTAAGTCTAACAAAGCCTTGAAATGACACTTTTTCGCCCGTTTTTGGCCCATAGCATCTATGCGAGTAAAGCGATCGGGATGGTTAAACGTTAGGACCAACTAGACCCCAAATGGAGTCTATGTGCGAAAGGACGGGTTTTTTAAGTCAATTCTTAGGCCTTTTATGGCCCGGACGGCGGACGGCGAACGGCGGACGGACATTTCAAATTTGGATTCTACGCACCTTGAAACGTAAAGTGACAAAGTTTGAGGGGGGGTTATAAAAATTTTTTGCTATACGATCACATAGGCTTATTATTGGAAATAATAAACCAATGGACACAGAACGGAGATACCGATTTTATCCGTCATCCATATACTTGCCCACTATTATGTGTGGACCAGGAACATACCGGAGAACTATTCACATGCAATTCCCTCCAAAATAAAAAATAATATATTTAGTTGAAAAAAAAAAAAGTTCAAAATCCCGGTCACTTGAAGACATGATGGCTAGAATATCTTACCACGACAACGCATCGACACAGACTGAGCCAAATATACCTAGGGTTTGCCCATTCAAGAGCGCTCCACCGCGCCGGATTTACCCCATTCATGGGTAGCGCTCCAAATGGCGCGGCGCAATAGATTTCTGGCTGGTTGAATATTCGACCAGGCCGACCGCTGCAACGCTCCATTCAGGTTACCCCATTCACGACCGGTTTTTTGGAGTGGTAGCCACATTGTGTTGGAGCGATGATGAATGGCCCACTTAAAAAATTTTTAAAATGAGATGTCATTCAGCAAAAAACGGAGAGTTAAATTTTCCAAGTAATCCCCCTCCCGGGTTCCTAAACTTTTAGATTTGTGTTTTTTCCCCCACAACATAAACATAACTTAGTTAAGGTACCACACTCAAAAATGTTTCACTTGTCATCTCAAAAATTAGGGGAAGGGGGGTTACTTTTGGGACACCATGTATATATATATATATATATATATATATATATATATATATATATGTATATATTTGAAGTTTGAATACATCAATAATAACACTCCGAAGGAAATATATACATTAAATACACTGCCAAGGAAATGGCACATGAGCTTCCTCGTGACCTTCACAGTACGTCACCATTAAATTCCAGAAAACTAGAAACGACCGGTTCTAGCATCAGGGAATTAATAAGGTGGGAAATTGGAAGCTGAATGGTACATGAATAAATGAAATTAATAAGGAAAATTTTGATTTTAATATGGGACCATCCAGGATGTAGTCCGCATGTTCCTCATAACTAAGCTGTGACCGTAACAAAAACATCACTTTCGCGCATGCGCCTAGCGTACCGCTGTTGATGATCGCGAAGAATGTGATACGGGACCTCAAGAAACCTTGCCCGCATCATCCCTGAAAATCTGACCGAAATCCGTTCACAATTGCCTGAGTTATGACCGAAACAAGAAAATTTTGTTTGAGCCTGCGCAGAGGCTACCGTTGATTCGATCATGACGGAACTGATAGGGGACCATGTAGAGCTATACCCGCACGATCCCTAAAAATTTGAAGAAAATCGCATCAAAATTGTGGAAATTACAGCTGTTGCAAGGACCGTAACAAGAATATTTCGTTCACGCATGCGAAGAGCGTACCGCTAATGCAATTATGATGATTGTCTTATGGGACCTCAAGGGACCTTACCCACATCATCCCTGAAAATCTGACCGAGTTATGACCGTCACAAGGAATTCACGTTAGCGCCTGCGCAGAAGCTACCGTTGATTCGATCGTGATGAAAATGATAGGGGACCATCTAGCGCTTAACCCGCACGATCCCTGAAAATTTGGTTAAAATCAGATCAAAATTGTGGAAGTTATGGCTGTTACAAGGAAATGTGGACGGACAGACAGACAGACAGACACGGAACCAAATTTGTTCAGGAGGCTCTGAAACGCAAAATGCGAGTAGAAATTTTGATTTTGGAGCAAAAAAATGTTTTTCATTTCGAAAGTGAAAACAAAGCTTCCGCTGCCTTGCAGTCTCGGAAGCAAAATGGTCTAAGTCAACTTTTACACTCCACATCGTTTTATTCCAAGAGTTGTCGGAGGAACAGCATTCCGGGTGCACATTTGTTGACATATCGCGGCTAAAAATGAACCGATTTAAATGTTCTTTTTTTAATTTAAAGGGAATTAGATTTTCAACGACCTTTATGGAGCAATTTTTTCCTATCTAGCACTGATTTCTCGTAATCTATTAATGCGAAAATCTTAAAAATGTTGATTTTTCCTTTTTTCTACTTTTTTATGTAAACAAATTTTTAAAAACTACCGTTCGGAGATGGCCATCATGGTTTTTCATGCTCTACATGGTCACAGGGACATGTAGTACAAGTTTCGTCTGGTCCGCAAAATTATAGGTAGGTACCAATTTCCTCTTTTTCGAGGTCTGGCACAGAGACTAAAGTTAATAGAAAGCCCCAAAGCCAGGAAACTATTTTTGCGACGCCACCTACGGTTCGATCTGTCTTGCAGGAGTTCGCGTTATGCTATGAGAAAAGCCTATAGGAGAGCCAAAAGACGGGGTTTCAGCGACGTCTTTTTGTAAGAATATCTTAAACTCGAGAAGGAATATAAATTATTGTTGAAAGTGAAAAAGAAATAATATTTCGAAGATTTGAAAAAACCATTTGCAAATTCACAAGACTTCTGGTCGACAGTATGTAGGATTCGGCAGCGTTCCTTGACTACTTCAAAATTGGATATTAAAGTTGTGGAGGAGTTTCATGATTCCCTTATCCCGTCCACTGATTTAATGATGTTGATGTGGGATTCTGAGGCGCCTTTGATCTTGCATTGGACGGGGAGATTGCGATGGAGGAGCTCACTGAGGTTCTAAACACCTTAAAAAGTAATAAAGCAGCGGGTCCGGGTGGTTATGATTTATGAATTTTATAAAACCTCCTCAAATTTGCACTCATTCAATGTGGTCCACCAACGCATTCATCACGCCCAAATTGCCTGCCATTATTTCTCCCATCTTCTTCTATTTGTTCAAATTTATAAATAGAGTTAATGTTTAATGTTGTAAATGTGTGTTTGGCAGACTCAAACTTCTTATACTACCAACCCACTACCATGTATTGATAAGCATCAAAACGTGGGCAAATGTCTTGATTATTTTTGCCATTGGCTCTCGACCTACTTTCAGCCACACTAACCAGGTAACTTTAAATGAATGGTACAATGAAGAAAAGACTCACTGAATCAAAATGCATAATTTCAAATCATAAATAAAACAATTTATTACGGAACAAATTTAGACAAAAACGTTAGACGTTGAAAACAACATCAATATGAAACAACTGAGTTAATAAACAATCAAAACTGAACAAAACACAAATTTTAGTCGCCTTCTTCAAACGCATTTTCTTCTTTATTAGTGTTGCATATAAATCACGAAAATGATTTGGTAGACATTTTCATTGATGAAGAGGAACAGGACACCCTGGGCCAGTGGCAACAAATAAAAAATCACTTTGCCTCGGCTGTTGCCATCCCACATCTTGACATTCGTTACATAAAATTCGTTTTTATAAAAAATTATATATTCGTTTTATAAGTATATAAAAGTCGCGCGTATTTTCTAAAAATAACAATCAACGGTCCCTTTTTTTAAATTTAGGTTGCAGGGTAATACACCTCAAATACGTCAGGCAAAAAGAACACCATGTTTTGTGGAACTCGATCCAGGCCTTGAGCCACACCAATTCCACATAGCAAAATAAGCTGAAGAAAACATCGGGTGAATTCCCTTACCTTTGGGGATAAACATTTTACAAATCCATCTCCTGGTTCTATTAAAACAGAAGCACCGTTGTACCAATCTTCATACACTGATAGTATAGGATAACATGTTTTGCAATCCACTTTTCATTCACCATTCAACCATTTCAATAATTTTCGTTGATCAATTTTACAATTAGGTTGATCATTTTCCTAAATATTCAATAAATTAGATTAGTGAATAAGACATTTAGTAGCAAAAACAGTTCTCTAACTAAACTTCATGAGCAAATTACAGTATTTTCACGATTCTAGATCACAATTTGTCTACGTTTGAGCACATTTGTGTGCACAAAAATGTGTAGCATTTAGCTTTATGGCACACTAATTTGTCTTAAATAATATTCTGCTATACTCTTCATCAGTCATATTTTCACAGGATGTTGCTGTTAGTAGGGGAGGAGGAACACCAGGCTGATTGGAACACAATATTAAGCAAGATGACGAGAGAGGCGTGAGTAACCTCGTCCACCAACTCGTTCACTTGTCTCTACTGTACACACTGGTACTTATGCCTCACCTTAGATCCATAAATGACTTACCGACCATGGTGGGCTCATTCTGTTCTTTAAGATGGAATCAATTCTTGAAGAAAAGAAGAAAAAATGGCTGTAACTAGATAGTTTTTGGGATACTGATATTTGAAAATGTGACCCATTGGGTTTGATTAAAATTTATGACGGAATTCAAAATAACAATGGACATAACATTTTTTTACATTTTTCTCGATTTTTTGAATCTTTAAGGGATTTTCAAAGTAGGTGTCGACCAGTGTCGATTTGAGGGAAAAATCAAAATTCTGAGGGAAAAGCTATTATATTCTTGATCATAGCTATTTTTTTTTTTTTAATTTAGCTGTCTTGTTCTATAAATTCGTGATAGCGTGATTCTATTTTCCATAGACTGTCCTCAAGTACCAACTTTCGTTATTTTTGGATGAAGTAGGGGCCACAACTACCACTGGAAACACCTCCCACCCCGGTGGCTTTGGAGGAGAAGAAAAATAGAAACAAAAATCACTCGTGCCAAGTTGGGGTGGATGACGAATCGCGTGTCAATCAAATATTTCTAGCAACTCCTCGATCATGTGACCATTGTGTGGGTGGGTATTGATTGTCATCTAGCAGGAACACTTTATTCCACAACATCTCTGCCAGTTTAAACTTTTTCAGGATTTCAAAGTACCTACCTGTCAGGATTGATGGTGGTTCCTCTTTCCAGGTAGTCAACCACCACCAACACAACAATCTACAGTCCGATTAATTACCATCACCAATACATTTTCAGCCACCAAAAATTAAATAACTGAATAAATTAAACGGTTTAACTGATTTTCGGTGGAAAGCTCCATCCATATCTTATACATAGGGAAGAGCAATACCAGCTCTTACCAGTCAGACTAAAAATCAGCATTGCCCTAAGGTCGAACACGAAATATTTCCCAAGGTTTTATCTCCTTTGTTTTACTGTTGATTATAAACAAATATCGACACTTACTTTTAGAACAACCCTCGTTCATAAGTAGGTACTTCAAAATAGAAACAAACATATTTTGAGGTAAGATAGACTTTGTTTTTGGTTTACTATTAAAAATAATAAACTCAAATTTACGAAGAATCAAGAAGAATTACTTTTAACTTAACCCAATATTAACTGTCTCATTATTTGATATGGCAACTGAATGAAATATCGTCAAAGTGGCAAACATATTCCAGGGGCATTACTTATTGGCAAAATCATGGCAGCACTACGAAGTTCTGTTGATGAGACAGTTCAAATACTGAACGTTCAATTGTAGAAAATGTAAATAATCCAAAATATAGTTTTTGGTTTTTACTAATTGAATCCATTTGAAAGCATCAGTATGTTGTACTAGAAATACTTTCATCGTCATCATCATCTTCATCTCCAAAAAAATCTACAGTTTGGCAATTCCACATTGCTGATGTTTGAGCTGCTGTAGCAGCTATACTTTTAGATAAACTAAAATCACTCAACTTAGGAACCTGAGGAGAATCTTCAAACTGCTGTTGAGATAGGGGCAACAATGGTTTTTGACTCGTTGTTGACTCAGAAGTCATGTGCACTGGTTCTACTAATTTATCTAATGGTTTATTCAGTGACACCAAGTCAAACTGGTTATCTACTTCTTCAAGATCACTATTTTTAACCGCATTAGATTCTCGCTGCTTAAACTCAATTCTTTTCCCTTCCAAAACGCCTCTCAATTCGTTCATCAATGAGCTGGGATATTTAGGAGATTCGTTAATAAGTGAACAATCATTATCAAGATTATCCACAGATTCTTCAATATCAGTAATGCATAAGTACACCTTGTCCTCTCCACTCACAGAAAAATCTGAGCGCCCAACTTCCACTCCAGTTTTACAAGTAGACAGATCGGTTTCTGATTTTGAAATTGGTTTTAAGGAATCCTGATTATTTTCCTCACATTTTTGCTTCTTCGAATTTGATCTAAATTCTTTTAAAATTTCACTGAAGTTCATGTAACACGATTCTAAATTAAACAAACCAAATTCCAAGTTATCACTTAATGAATTAAGTGCAATCTCGTTGAGGCAATTCTTTAGGCTTATTGCCTCGATTATTAAAGCCATTAATGCAGAATTCATTTTCGTCAGTACTATATCAGTGCTTCCTTGGATTTGAAGGTTTGACCTTTCCAGATATTTTGTAAATAATGCACCAGAGAATATTTGTTCAGCTACCCGGAGTTCTTTAACGATATTCTGTTTGTATAACATAATATTCATTGATACAGCATCTGAAGTCGTATGTAGAGGTGAGCTTAGCCACATCCCTAAAGCTCTAAGGTATTCAGACTGCATAACCAAATATTCAATGCAGAACTCCTGCAACAAAATGAGCAGATGGAATTGAAATAGGAAATTACTGAAGCAACAAAAAGCATTTGCTTTGAAACTCAGTACAACAAATAATAATAAAATTCTATACATAAGCTATTAAAAATAAGTGTTATAAAGGACTATAAAAAATGAAAATAAATCATTTTAAAAAGTTGATGAATTCAAGAAGAAGAAGAATTAGTTGACTGAAGTTCATT
The DNA here is from genome assembly GCA_030762985.1 of Adelphocoris suturalis. Lineage (NCBI taxonomy): Eukaryota > Metazoa > Arthropoda > Insecta > Hemiptera > Miridae > Adelphocoris > Adelphocoris suturalis. The sequence goes on along the minus strand of CM061051.1, from coordinate 2,050,842 downwards.
TATTACACATTTAATTATCCATACGTGAATTAAATTGAAAATTGGCGACATTTACGGACCTTTTGGTCAGGAATCTTGTGATAGAGGTAATTTGTGCGAAAGTTTGAGTATGGGGAATACCGTCTCTTATACCCCTTCTTCCACTTTTTACGACAATTTACATCCCATTTATTATTAATATTTTATTTATTCATTATTTTTTGTTTGTAAGTGGCTTGCAAATTTGGTATTATTTTGGTAGCTTATGACAAGGAGCTGATGGAAAATGAATAGTTACCCCTTCAAAGGGTAGAGGGGATTAGCCTGCTACACCCAGAGGATATCCCAAAAGCTGAAAACCCAAGGATCTATCCCAAGAATCAGTAGTTGCAAGAATCGAGAAGGAGGAACCACCCATATCCATCACACTCCCAAGGCTTTCAATAAACAGGGAGTTAAATATTTATTGCCCATTTTGCCTATTGTAGGTGGAGGGAGGAGGGTGTTTGAAACCACACTCAGCTACCATATAACAAGGAGGTGATGGAAATTGAGTAGTTACCCCTTCAAAGAGTAAAGGCGACTAACCTGCTACACCCAGGGGATATCCAGAAAGCTTGAAAGCCCAGGGAACTATCCCAAGATGCGGCAATTGCAAGAATCGAGAAGGAGGAACTACCCATATCAACCACAAGCTTCAGAGTATGATGAATCTACCAGTTCGATTTTTCATTTTATTTTATTTATTTTTTATTTACACGTTTTATTCTACTTTTGTCAGGGTTGGTTCATCAAATCTTCTACAAATCTCCCAGTAACTAATTCGAGAATTACCTAACATAATCAATTTATTAGTAGCTTTCACATAGTTTGGTGTGTTTGGTTGGTCGCACCACAACAACTGCTGCCTGAAATAGTCCAGGTCAGCAGTAGTGCGGGTGCTCTTCCAGCTCAAGCCCCTACAGACAACCACCAGGTGCTAGCGGTGCAAAGATTTGATGCTAGCTGAGAGAGAGACACAATACTGAGTCTACCGGCCGGTCAAGGGTGTGAGGATGTAGGCACTTCGCAGTTAGGAGCTTTGGCAGTAATTCTGTTGAAAGGAGGTGCAGCTTCAGAATCTTGATGATACAAGCTTGTGCTCCCCCAAGATCCATACGGCTTGCAGCAATGGTGGCAACAACCTCCAGCATGGATCTGGCAGAGAAGAGTGTCTGTTTTATGACGAAGCACTACTCATCCACCCCCTTCGCCTTATGCTGGTGACCCGACAGGACCAAGAAGACTGACCCACATTTTTCTGGGTTGACCACCAAACCACACTTGACCAGCTGCTCATCAAAGGCATTGAGGGTGATCTGCAAATATCTCGGGTATCTGTAAGCAGGATGACATCATTAGCAAAAGCCAATACACCTACTTGCACCCCAGGGGACAAGACCAAACCCTATTTCAGCTGGCTTATCCAAGGCTGTATCCACATCCAGGTTGAAGAGTTGGTGACAGAGGAACACCCTGGCGTACTCTGCTAAATGACAACATCCCCTGACATCTCGCCTCGTGGACTGCCATGCTTTTGTGGTACAGACATTCAACCTAATTAAATGAGCAGGTACCCCGACACTACTATAGGTGGTTTCCACTATATGACAGCAGGTAGTAGCACTGATTATGTTGGAACCCTTGAGGCAGTAGATGCCTTACAACATTTGTAATGGGTGTATGTGGCAGACGGCACGCTTTTGCATGAGGTGCGTGACAAAGGAAGGTCAGGAGATTCAGCAGGAGGAAACTTGCATATATATGCCTAGAGGAATTCCTGCCCACCGTTTTTGGATCTGAATCTGCACCTTGGCACAGCCGTCACCCATGTAAGTCGTCCACATACTTAATGGTCATATTCCCTTGGTATATTTTTAATTTTTCGAGAAGCACTGATGAATGTCCCAATAATTTATTTTGAGTTTCTCACTCGTTTCATGCATGGAAGCCAAACAACTGGGCCCATAAAATCTTTTCCCTTACCATAATTTTATTTGTCAAAAACTGTACTTCAATTATGTGTAATTTTCCCTTAAAATAGATAAATCATTTTCTGCAATTAAAAAGGCACAACCATTTAGCCTAGCTTATAAACAATTGATAATTAAATGTATTTTTCTAAGGAACGAACAATTGTAATGATTAGGAAAATGTAGGAAAATAAAAGAGGTAAAATTGCTCACAATAAAGTTCTAACTTAAACCCCCTAATTTTTCCTATCTTTCCCCAGAATACCTCTTGCATGATTTAATCATCAACCATGCCAATGTGGGTTGATTAACGAGACAGAGCTTTATCAAGACATGGTCATATCCAAAGTAAAAATGCATTTTTAATACAGAACGAAACAAGATGGAATAATGAACCAATAACACTTAATAGGAGATTAAAGTACTAATGGGAAATTGAAATCAACCTCCTAACTAGTGGGGATTTGGTGGTGTATTGAACATTAGTATATTGATAAACAGCACCTCACTCACTAATTGGCCATAATATGTAATGGTCGATTGAACTACCGAACAATTCCAATTGATAAACCAGCTCTAAGTGATTGTTTCTGGGATTGAGCAGGTTACGCCCCACTGGAGAACTCCATGAAAATCAGCCTAATGAGTGCACTGTTGGGTATGAGAAAACCATTCTATTCTCTTTATTCCCATTCATTTTAAAAACATTCAATTCTAGAGTTTTGCATATTAGGATCTGATGGTCTTCAAATAAAATCATTACAATGAAAGAACTTATTGCTTCAGGGATCAAAGAGTATTATTAAGATTGGCAAGTTGTGACTCCACTTGTTGATATTTCTCCATACCTAGATGTTTCTTTAATCATATGTTATGGATGAAATATATTATTCTGTTCTTGGTTAATGAACCTAAATGTTCTTATTTAAATATAATTTATAAGGACAGCAAATTTTAATAGGTTATGAGCGCCAGACTCGCTTGATATCTGCTAGGCTCTGCTAGGTACAAGCTAAGTGAACTTTTGTTGTTGTGAATTTGTTTTTGTGAAACGAGTAGGCAAAATTTTGTTCGAGATGTCAACGTCATCATCGATTCGCATTGACCAACTCGGCAGGAACAATTATGACACATGGGCAGTTCATGTAGAGGCATTGATGATCCGGAACGACGTATGGGATTACGTTAATGGGACGCTGACAAGACCAACGGATGATGCTGGAAGTGCAGAGTGGAAAAAGAGAGACTTAAAAGCGAAATCTGAACTAATTTTAACTATAAGTGCTTCAGAGTTAAAACTTATTAAAGGTTGTGAAACTTCGCATGAAGTGTGGACTAAACTAAAATCAGTTTTCCAATCCAAAGGTCCCGCACGGAAAGCAACTTTATTAAAACGCCTAATGCTCCACAAAATGAAGATTGGAGATGACATTAGGGACCATGTTGCTGGATTCTTTGATACCGTGGATAAACTGTTGGATATGGACATTAAAATAAATGAGGACTTGTTAACTATAATGTTACTTTACAGTTTACCTGAGGAGTACGAAAACTTTCGCGTAGCTATCGAATCTAGGGACGATCTACCTAAACCTGATGCATTAAGAACCAAAATGATTGAAGAACACGATGCACGAAAGAACAAAGGCTTAGGAGACGATTCGAATGTGCTTTACGTGAAAAATAAGCAAAAATCGAAAATTAAACCAAAACAAAAGCTTATCAAATGTTACTGCTGTAAACGATTTGGACATAAAGCTCCAGATTGTCCCAATAATAATGTAAGTAATGTAAACAACATAACAGAACCTGATGATGCATCTTATCATGTTGCCCTGATGGCCAATAATCAAAATTCGAGCACAGATTGGTGTCCTGATAGCGGATGTTCGTTGCATATGTGTGGGGACAATTCAAAATTCAAATCCATGCTTCCAATGAAAAATACGAAACTGAACCTTGCGAATATTTCAACAACTAAAGTTGATGGAAAAGGGGCAGTTGTTCTTTCAATCGATGGGAATAAGGACAAAATTGTGACTCTCAACAACACGTTATACGTGCCTGATCTGAGAAGCAACTTATTGTCTGTGCCAATATATTATTCTGTTCTTGGTTAATGAACCTAAATGTTCTTATTTAAATATAATTTATAAGCACAGCAAATTTTAATAAGTATCATATTCTTCATATTTATTATGTTCATTCTGCCTTTTCAAACTGTTCATTTCTGGGATTCTGTCGGAAAGGTCCAAGATGGTCCCATACAAAATTCATCGCCATTCGTACCACCCCCCTAACTTGGATCATTTGAATCATCGCTGCATCAGAATTTGAGTAAATACAGCGCCAGAACCTCCCTAACATGTATGTATCATGGGTAGTAAACCACAGCTAACCTACCAGCCTGACAAGCGATAATTGACCACAACCAATGTAACATCCATAATGGTTTCATGGAATCCTTTGTTTACAAACCATTAAGGAATTTCCGTGAGTTCCCAGTAGAGCACAGTAGCCATTACAAATTCGTTTGCATTATATGATTTCGTCACCCAAAAATAGCATAAAAGATGAAAATGGCGAAAGTTCTTTTCTTTATTCACGATGTATGGAAATATCAAATAACTTACAAAATTATCTAAAATTCTTATATTATAATCAATATTTACTAAAAATTCAAAAAAAAAATTGATAAATTGTAATCTAGCCACTACAATCTAATCTTTCATGTAGCCAGTAATGAAATATGAATGCTATTGAAATATGAATTTATTGAAAAAAAAAAAAAAAAGATAAATTTACCTCTAATTTAGATATACTAATTCCATTTGGTGAACTATCATTGAGTGTAGGAAAACCAAGTTCCTCATTCGAGCAAGAAGCTAAGAAGAATGCTCTTGAGCAATTAGTGGATATTCCTGAGGCAAGTATATGCTTAGTGGCATCCCGCGTGATGCAAATCATTTCCAACAGGAACTTGAAAAATACATTTGAGTTGAAATCTACGTCTGATTTCACTTGTAAATAGTAACGGTCCACTAATTCTGGGTTCATCTTCCTGAAAAAAAGAAAAGAAACTATGCGAGGCATCACAATCAACAACCTATTTCAATTTTTTACATTGGAAACAAAGCTAGTAGGGATATTCAAATGTCAGGATCGCCAGTTGCAAAATATTATCCTATCTACGACAAAATTTCATCAAGTACACATTTTAATGAAGATTTAGATACCAATTTCAATGTATTTGCATTTTCCTGTCAACCTTGGCTGAAGATGTATAAGATAATTGTAAAACAAATGCGCAAAGCAGAGCAAAATCATGGTATATGATTAAGCAGGTTTTATCTCCAAACTGTTCTGGCTCACTGCTCAGAAAATGCATTGAGGCATCCTGCAACCTTTCTTGAATTTCCTTGAATTGGTTGACAACATCAGCAAACCAACAATTAACTCAGACCATGGAGCTGAGAAGAAGTTTGTCACGAACTTACGTCACTCCCAGAGGTGCGATGGGGCCTAAATCCACGGTACATAGGGCGAGGGGAGTGTGACAGTACCATAAAAGATACAACTTGTACTAATAGCGTAATGTGCTATGTTCGGAGAAGATTGATTTTCCGGTTCTCGGATCCTCACCTATCACCGAACGCAGCATTCCAAGAACTCGAGTATGATGGGTTCAACCCGGCGCGAGAGCGACGGATAGACGTGCATTCTCTTAAATCTGACGGGAACTGTCACAAGTTGAGGAGGAGAGGTGAAAGAAGAAGATCCCTTCTGCCATAAAGTCAGTCTTCTGTTACCACATTCCGGATTAGGCAAGCAGGTGCCCCAACACTAGATGAATCATAATGGATAGCTTATAGTGGATGGCTTACTTGTTGGTAAAGAACGATTTTTCTAACTATTGTTTTCAACGTTAGATATAGTTTGGAATGACAGGAAAAAATGTTATTCAAGTTTATAGGAAGCCTGTTCCACTACCAAGAAAAACAAGAAAAAAACGAGGTTCAGTGTGCACAACTGTTTTTATTGTGTGTCAGAAATCGCTAAAAGTGTTGAAATGTGGAAAAAATGGCAGAATTTATATTTTACAGCATGAGTATATTTATAAATTCTTTGTGTATCATAAATTAGACGTTAGAAATGTTTATGCCCAAAAGTATTGGTGATTTTATAAAATATGCTTTTTATAAAGGATTGAAGTCATCTTCAGCCAAGGTTGACAAGAAAAAGCAAATGCTAAAAGTGCTAACAGTTACAACTATGCCTACTCCCAAACCAATGGGCTTAGTCCATCCTCTCTAGCCTATATGTCACCGAACGAACTAAACTAAATCTCTTGGGACGAAGTAGTGGAAACCCATTTCATTTAAGAAAATGGAAGTTGATGAAGAACACTGCCCATTTCCACGAAAATGAAGAGTTACGATGATAAATCAATTTCTGTGGTTCAGTAACAAACAATAACAACATAACAACAATGACAATGTCACTAATGCCACCAGCGCCACTAGCTCAAGCTAGTATGTCATCAGTGTTCCAGTTGTTCTCTGAACTAACTGCAGGTAGTGTGATGCGTCCAAGCAACGTCAATTGCTCCAATATCCAACGTATCTAGTGAGTGTGCTGCTGTACTGCAAGGATAAGTAGATGGGAAAGCAATCTCACTATGCTATCAATCTCTCTCTCTCCCCCCCCCCTTTCATCCAATTGGGTGGTATGGCTTTGGAGGAAATTGGAGTCGTGATTGTCAAAAGTTTCACACTCACAAGCCACGTCCAAGCAACGTCAATTGCTCCAATATCCAACTTATCTAGTGAGTGTGCTGCTGTACTGCAAGGATAAGTAGATGGGAAAGCCAATCTCACTGTGCTATCAATCTCTCTCTCCCCCCCCCCCCCTTTCATCCAATTGGGTGGTATGGCTTTGGAGGAAATTGGAGTCGTGATTGTCAAAAGTTTCACACTCACAAGCCACGTCCAAGCAACGTCAATTGCTCCAATATCTAACTTATCTAGTGAGTGTGCTGCTGTACTGCAAGGATAAGTAGATGGGAAAGCAATCTCACTATGCTACTAATCCCCCCCCCCCCCCCCCCCATTTCATCCAATTGGGTCGTATGGCTTTGGACCCCCCCCCCCCCCCCCATTTCATCCAATTGGGTCGTATGGCTTTGGAGGAAATTGGAGTCGTGATTGTCAAAAGTTTCACACTATTTTGGTAACCTATTTATACTCTTAGTGATCCAATATGTAGTGGGCAGTATGGCAGTCATAGTCATTGTGTGAGGTGGGTTATAGGAAAATTTCCAAGGAATTACTAGAGTTTTGCGTCCTGGCATAATTGCTCCATGGAATACAAGGTATTGCAAGGTCTTTTTTTTCGTAAGGGGTTCTACTTTAGCTAGAGACCTACATAGGAACACATCCTTTCATCCCTCACTCCCTCCTCTAGCTCCTTCAACTTCCTAGATCCCTCCAGACTTATATTTTATCATAACTAGCTAATAAACTTACCGAAAACTAGTCAAGATCAGTCTTGTGTTCACAACAGCCATGGTTTCTTTGATGGTCTTAAGGGTAGTTTTTATGAATCGAGTTAACTTATTCATTTCTTCAAGTAATTCCTCCATCCCCTTCCTTAACCTTGAGACTCGAAACAATTTGTAAGCCATAAAAACTGCTGGCCCAACAGAGGAAAATAATAGCAAAAGTGACCATCTGGAATTCTTCAGAAGCTGATAGTTTGAAAGTATCAACATCAGCCAACATCCAGGAAGAAGAAGCAATTTATTTCTGTAGGCAAAGAACACTGAAATTTCAGAAAGTGAAACAATCAAGGGAATAAACAAATGAGACAATCAATAGGTGTCAACACGAATATCGTTATTATTTTCAGTTTTCCACTACTAATTTGAGATAAGTGTCACCAAAATTCCGTATCAACCTCTCACCACTATCTTTTAGTTTTTTCTAGCATCTAGGCACTACTCTTAACAACCAATATATATAATTGGTCTTTTCTTCAATCACATTAGTATTCACCAATCATAAAACATCTTATAAGTTGCTTGGATTTTAGAACACCTACATTTGTAACGTTGACCACAAATTCAACCCAGTTATTCAAACATTGAAAGTGATCAGTGACCCAAGAAATAACTTTCAATTTTATAATCGCGTTGAGTAATGACATAAATGTCTATCTCCAGTGAACAACTAACTCTATATCAGGCCTTTTCAAACGAAAATTGTAATACATAGTCCCAGTACACATATACAGGGTAAGCAAGTCAAACGGACGATTTTAAAACCATTGTGAAATTCGAAAAACGTATTTTTCAAAAATTAATAATACCACATTAAAGAGTAAAAAGCATTAAATGACCAAATTCAACATAAATCACGTTTTAAAAACCACATCGGGTGGTCGCCCCTCTCCCTGCCAACCATGTCATTATTTCTTATAGGCTACCTCAAGAGTGGAGTGTTTCAGGAACCTACGCCAAGGACACACGAGTCCCTCAAATCAAGAGTTTGGAATTTGAAACACTTAGGTACACCTTACATACCTAACACAGGTCGGATTTCTGGCGGGGGAATGAGTGATGAAACGACGCCAGCACACCCTAGTGGATATTTGGAGAAGGTGGATCAGCTATTTCTGTGTTGGGTCTGTGCACACACAGAAACAGCTGATCAACCTTCTCCAAACATTAACTTTTGGTTTATTATTTCCAATAATAAGCCTATGTGATCGTATAGCAAAAAAATTTTATAACCCCCGCTCAAACTTTGTCACTTTACGTTTCAAGGTGCGTAGAATCCAAATTTGAAATGTCCGTCCGCCGTTCGCTGTCCGGGCCACAAAAGGCCTTAGAATTGACTTAAAACATCTGTTCTTTCGCACATAGACTCCACTTGGGGTCTAGTTGGTCCTAACTTCTCGCCAGCTCGATCGCTCCACTCTCATGGGTGCTATGGGCCAAAAATAGGTGAAAAAGTGTCTTTTTTTGTGTATAATTCAAGTTGTATAGAAATTGGATATTTATGAGTGAAAAGAAAATGTTAGCTATTAATTTTATGGAAAAAAAAGTATTCTAAATGATACTCTTCTATTCAAAAAGAGATTTTGGATTTTAGGCTATTTTTTGCAAGTTTATAGATTTTTTAAAACAAAACTTAATGAAGTTCAAGTTTTTAGCATAATTTCGTACATAAATTTTTGAATGTTCTATTTCATAGTTGATAAACTTTATTTGACCAATCTTATGCTAAAAAATATCAATTTAACAATTCCTAGCCATTTTCAGTGATTTTGTCAGCACATATTTTGAATTTGACCAATTAGATGATATCAATATACAGTATAGGTAACACTTTTATGTGTTGGAAAGATGACTTGGAAATAAATTGTTTTGTTTATCAACTATATTAAAAAGCGTAAAATTGTGAGATTCCGCTGCTGTAATGGATTGAACCCATTTGTGAGGTCCGAAGCTCCGAGTTCCGATACTAAATATACTATAAGCGGCGTTTAATAATTATGGACCAGAGATCTACGTAGAAGGGCTGTCTAATACATAAATAATAAACCTTTGTGTAATAATTTGCAGCGTTTTTATAAAAGAGTTTATGTTAGTAGAAAAATACTGAATTTTATTGGCATGAAACAACTCCATCGTAAGGTATTCAAGGGGTTACTATTACTATTGATTTATAATTATTATTTTTTATAGATTAAATGGCAAAGAATTTGAGCAGGACAAATCTACACATATTCTTCAATCATAGCTTCAATCAAGCTAAAATACTGAGATTACCACCTCTATTGAACTCACTGACCTGTATGATTTGTATTAAATATTTTTGAACACCAGCACATTCGTAACAGAGGTGGTGACAACCATCACATTGCCATGAATTGAGAATCGAGTGCACCAAGTTTATGAAAATAATGAGAAGGTACCGTATTTGTAGAACAGTGTCATCAATATCACGATATAGGGCTGAAATTTGCCCAATTTATACAACAGTATCTAATCAGTAACTGCATGACAATTTCGCCTTTGACTGAAGACTAATACTACCCAGAAGAGTGTTACAGTAATTCCTAAGTTTAAGCATATTCCCCCACCTTACAGGAAAGTAATCACATACTTCTAACTTTCAAACACTCTTGCAGTGGAACAAATTTTTTTGCTTATGTATATATAATGTTCAAATACCTTCTCAGAAATGATTCATCAACATGGTGGTCTGGAAATTCATTGACGAGAAATGCAATATCTTCGTCCAGCATAAGACCACATGATAAAAGCAATTTCTTCAGGCAAATCAATTCAGCAAGGACAGTCTGGAACACGGTATATGGCATCATTAACATAGGGAGTTTTTCAGTAGTCTAGTCTATGACTTGTCTAATCTGATGCAGTTAACAGTAAGAACCTTAATTCAGGAATTTTGATAATATTGATTTGATAGTCCTATCATATACATTTTTTTTAAATAAAGAAACCTAAATAGATTGAGCGAATCAAACTGTGAAATAGTAAGTAAATTAAATATTCCTGTATAGAACGTTAAGGTGACACAAGCGAGATTTTCATTGAGCAGCAGTCTGATTCACTATTTCCTCAAGGGGTGCCACAGACCATCAGATCCTTCAGGGATTCACGAAGAGCCCTAACAATGCACATCCTTTGCAATCTGAATTATTTTTAATAATGGGCCTTAGTAATGAAAACCTCAAGGCAATTCAATGGACTTTATTCAAACAGGAAATACACCAGTCTCTCACTGGAATGCACAAACAGCGTGTGGAGAGTGTTTTACCTGAGAGCTTATCAGTTACTCAAAAGTTGTGTTATTCGCCACTGAAAGACTTAGCACAATGCATGTTATGCCACGAATCTTAAGCCCTTGAGGGGTGCTAATGGAATTCAATTTATTCGTTGAAATATATCAAAATAATTACTAGAATTTTGTAAATTTCAAGCCTTAGATACCACTCTTTTAGGTTTATTGATAGTAATGCCGAGATACGAGGGTTGTCCAGAAAGTAAGTTCCGTTTTGATCTGTAGGGTGGTAGGAGTGGCTTTTGCCAAATCTGGTAACACCGCTCGAAAGAGGAGAGGTGGGAGAATAGAATGAGAGGTGGGTGACCTCAGTATGTCAGTTACCAACGTCAGGGCAGGTAGTTGAAATGGAGCCCTCCACGTCCCGTCCCGCCACCTCGATCCCCGTTCCCTCTCGAGTTGTTGTGCGCGGAGTGATTCAATTTCTTTATGCACAGGGTTTCAAATCAGTTCAAATTCACGAACAGCTCATTTCTGTTTATGGAGAAGGTGTAATGAGTGAGTCAATGGTGACAGTCCATGCAATGGAAACACCCCACCTTCCCAAGTGCCAAAAAATGCAAAGTCGAGAAATCAACCAGGAAAATCATGGCTTCTGTTTTCTGGGATCAAAAAGGAATTCTCCTGATTGATTTTTTGCCTCAAGGTGAAACAATTAACGCCAACCGCTATTGTGAGACCCTGAAGAAGCTTCGTCGGGCCATACAGAACAAGAGAAGGGGAATTGAGGAAAGAGGAGGTTGACCTCCGGTGTTTGCCTTCTCCACGACAATGCTCGGCCTCACGTTGCTCATTCCACAGTGCAACTTTTGGATGAGTTTGGTTGGGATGTTCTGACCCATCCACCTTACAGTCCCGACTTGGCCCCTTCAGACTATCACCTGTTTACCAAAATGAAGGCGGAATTGGCGGGAGAACGTTTCACAAGTGACGAGGAAGTGAAAGAAGCTGTCACGAAGTGGACCAAGGAGGTAGTGGCAAGCTTTTATGAGGAAGGAATTTCGAAGCTCATTTCGCGATATACCAAATGTATTGACGTTGCCGGGGATTACGTGGAAAAATAGTACATATGTTCAACTACAATACCTGTAAGTTTCAAATTTTTTCAATAAAAACTTGATTTAAAAAAAAACGGAACTTATTTTCTGGACGACCCACGTACAAGCACAATCTAGTTCAATGAGCGCTTTTTTAGCCAAATTTCGTCAAGTTCATTCAAGATTTTGGGGGAAAAGCGACTAACGACACACTTCTTTCCTTTTTGCACTAATAAAAATAATAAACTATTGAAGGATTTCGAACTGCGTGGGGGGAAGGGGTTTAGATCAGCCATGGAACCCCAAGGGCCTGTGCTCATTCTACCTCTTTATTCTTAATTCTTTAAACCATTCAACAAAGCACTCAATATCAGATCTGACATGCCCCAGCCAACCAGAAGTGGCATAATAAATTTTTGTGTGTTCTGGTTCAAGGTTACCGGCTCTGTTGACAAACCACAACTGCCCGAGCTGCCAACAAGAAATTTCTAATGGTACCTACCCTGAATGGAAAAAGCACCAGCCTAAAGACCTTCCCCATCCCTACAAGCTTGTTTAAATTGATCAGAGTTTGTACAGGTGACTTGACTTCATATGCATTCACCTAGACACAAAAGGTGTCTGTCTTGACTTCATGTGAAGCCAGCCATCAGGGTTGAATAGGTTAAGCAGCCATGAGTCGATCCTGGGCCTCCATAGCATCAATAAGCATAATTCTCATCTATTTGGGACTGCGTAACTATTTATTAAACCCTTTATGAAGGTTTTGTTGTGAATAGACATAGAGTGAGAACTTCGGAACTATTTTTGTGAGGGGTAATAATAGTACATCTTAAGAAGAGGCAAGGAAGCTTGGCCCATATTGAGAAATTAAATAAACTGTGACTTTCGCCAATGTTCCTTAAAAGCCAACTTTATGCAGTCTTCAAGGCAATTTTTTTCCCTGAATCAGTAAAGATAAAATTTATCCAAAGTCGAACTTCTTTAAAGAATTTAAATGATTTTACTTCAATTTATCTAAGAACAGAATTTCTTATTCTCAAAATATTTTTCCACATATTTATTCATTATACATATTCAGGTGATTCAATAGTTGTTCATCCTAATGCCATTAAGTTAATCGTTCCATTCATTCAGTTTATATACCACAGCGTATTTTCCAATTTACTCAACTGCTAAGCCAGTGGGTATTCCTCACACACTTAAATAAATTATATTAAATGAAATTAACATATTAATACTTTATCTACTCAATATGGGCGCCTAATATTACTAAGGTATTGCGGTTTTATATTTGAGAATTAACAGTAATTTTACCCTTGTAAAAATAAAATCCTAGAATCAATACACAAGCCAAAAAAGTTTCATATCATTATTTGAGGTAAGTTAAACAAAACTCGTTCTTCAGATATTGATTAGATTCCACGTGTTATCTTTATCAGAATAATTGGTATAGCAATTACTTTCAAAATATACACTAGCAAGATCATAGTTATAGCATAGCATAGGAAATTTCAGGTGTTCCAATTGCCAAACATTAATACACCTAGACTAACTGTGGGGTGGACTATACACATAACCACGAGACTCATCATTAAATAAGTGAAAAAAGTATCTCTGGAAATAAATCTCTGATATTAAGGATTTCAGGGCAATCAAACTAAATTGGTATCAAGAAGTTCAAAAAAGTCGAGATTGACATTAACCCTTTCAGCTCCGAATTATTTGTAGTGAACAGAAAAATTTCAAATTTTGCGCGCAATCTACTATTGGTCTAAGTAAGCTATGGTAAAAATTTCATGACCCTAGTACCATCGGTTCAAAAGATGTACCATGTACAGTATAGTGCACAATGAGACTCAAGCGGTGTTGTGCACAATTTCGTATGTACAGTGTACTGCACAATGAGACTCAAGCGATGCTAGCTACTCAACCTGGATTCAAACAAAAATTCACAGCAGTTTCAAATTCGAACATATTTATTGAACAATGAAACTATAAAACTAAAAATAATACCCTTGATCAAGAAATACGGCAGGGCGAGTAAAGTAAAGACTCTTTTGTACATGAAAATCACAGAAACACATTGTATCACAAAATTATTTCAGTCTCAGTATAGGTAAATATTAGCCATTCAAAAAAATTTATGGCTTCACACGCATGCGGCAAATTATAAACAGCACCAAAAACTGGCTGGTAGTACCTAGCAGAGTTGGAAGGTAATGATTACTTTGAGTAATGATTACTTTTTCAATTACTTTCCTGTTTTGACGGAAATTCACCTCGGGCGACACCAGCTACTGTCAAAAATCAGAATGCAGGCCTTTGAACAAGAAAATTTCATCGAGAGTAATTGCAATTCCCATTACAAGTCTTGTAATGGTAATCGAAATTGCAATTACTTTTTCTGATTACATGTAATGGGAATGGGTTTTTTTGAATTCCCATTACATGTAATCGGAAAAAGTAATTGCAATTTCGACTACCATTACAGAATTGGAATGGAGTAATGGGAATGGAGTAATCCCATTACACGCCTGTAATTGGATTACCAGGGAATGGGAGATTTTATGCAGTGTTGGGCAAAATCAGTCTTTTATTTTTATTGGTCCATGTATTGGCTCATGGAATCCTCAGAATTGTCGAATGTTTATATATTTATATATATATATGTATATATATAAGGTAGTGGTGGAATTGTTGAGGTTGACCTCAACAATTCCACCACTACTTTAATACTCTACGATCAACATACTTCAAATTAATGTATATATATATATGCTCCTCTTCTATTTGACAAAGGCAAAAGCCGAAATGAAATAACTGTGAGTTTCCTTGTAATTTATCTATATATATGTTCTATTTTTCTCCGCACACACACACATATATATATATATATATATATATATATATATATATATATATATATATATATATATATGTATATAAAAACATTCGAAAATCTTGAGGATTCCATGAGCCAATACATGGACCAATAAAAATAAAAGATTTGGCCCAACACTGCATAAAATCTCCCATTCCCTGGTAATCCAATTACAGGCCTTGTAATGGGATTACTCCATTCCCATTACTCCATTCCAATTCCTGTAATGGTAGTCGAAATTGCAATTACTTTTTCCGATTACATGTAATGGGAATTCAAAAAAACCCATTCCCATTACATGTAATCAGAAAAAGTAATTGCAATTTCGATTACCATTACAAGATTGGAATGGGAATTGCAATTACATTTATTCGAAAGGAATGGGAATTCGTAATGGGAATGTGGATTCCTTTTTTAACAACCCTGGTACCTAGGTAGGTACATGAAAATCGCGAATTTATTTGGTGAACGGCATATTCATTGTAAATAGCTCTCCTATGATGTCGTTTCTTGGTATTATCGTGCCAAAATTGTTTCCAACCAACGTTCTCCAACATCCACAGGGGTGCTGCTTGACAAAATCTACACCCGTAATCATTCCCAATAATGTCTAGTTGCCGAAATCGGCATTTTCCCTGCCGAAATTTCGACGGTCTTCTCATATTTTTGGATTCAGAACATCACGCGATCCACATCGCTCTGGTGCTATTGTACAACCTACTGTACACTTCGTTTGAACGCGTGGCAGCCATCCACGTCGCTCTGGTGCTATTGTACAACCTACTGTACACTACGTTTAAACACTTGGCACAACTTCATTTCGCAAATAACCAACTCGATTTTTGCTTCTATAGTAACTAAAGGACGTCTACAATCAATTCCAAGCATAAAAGAGCTGATGGATCGTATTTCTATTGCATAAAAAACCAAAAATTGTGGTGCTTACCTGTATATTCCATGACGGGCGGGTGGAGGACGGAATGAATCAGCAAAAAAGACTTTAGTTTACGTTATGTGGAACCTAAAGTCACGCTACCGTCGTTGTTAGGGGGTTGTAGTTGCTGGTGAACACAAATTATGGCCCTAAAACGGCTCTGGTTATGGAAAACAAAGTGAGAAGGTCATGTACAGTGGACTGTACAAAAAGACTGAAAGGGTTAAACATTAGTTGATAACTTGAAAGATATAGCTTGTGAACACCAATAGTTGTTATGTTTGAGGGTTGGGAGTGGTAGGTTTCTCATAAAAATATATATTCATTTTTCAACTGAGTGGTTTCACCGCTATTGGCCTCATCAGAGCTTTATTTTGTTTATTATTAGTTGAATGCTGCTACATAGTAACCCTTTCAGTCTTTTTGTACAGTCCACTGTACATGACCTTCTCACTTTGTTTTCCATAACCAGAGCCGTTTTAGGGCCATAATTTGTGTTCACCAGCAACTACAACCCCCTAAGTAAGTTGTGTATGTGTTAAGGCTCCCTTCCTTCAATGAATAGTAGTAACCATAATGGTATTATGGTATTAGATATTTGCGACAATTTGTTGTTAAATTGAGAAAAAAGCAAGTAAGAGGACTGGATGTGGCACATTTTCATGGCAAGTGACTGGAAAATGTGCCACAGCCAATTCTCTACCTTGTTTTATTTATTTTTTTTTTTTTTTTCTCTCAATCTAACAACGAATTGTCGTAAATATCCAATACCATAATATTAACAGGTTACCATTAATCATTGAAGGAAGGAACAATTAGAAACATGCCTAACTTACTCTATATAGCAGCATTTAACTAATAATAAACAAGATAAAGCTATGAGCAGGCCAATAGCAGTGAAAGTGCTCAGCTGACGAATAAATATTCATTTCGTGAGAAACCTACCGATCTCAACCCTCAACCATACTCCACTTCAATACGAAGAAATGGCAAAACCATACCAAAAGTTGTAACTATTTCTGCTAGCTGATCGCACATATTACGAATTGGTGAAAAAGTGAACTAAGAAGAGTTACCTAATCAAAACTTTAGAAAATTGTGTAAATTTAGCCATTTGTGGCTCATTCCATCACAATTTTCGAGACTTTCAAAATTTCTTGGGCACTCCTGGATTCTCATTGTCCTGTTCTTACATGGCACCCACATTGGTGTAACTAAAACAACATGTTGAATGAAAGTGAAAGGCGGTGATACCTACTTTTTCCGAAGTCGAGTTATCAGTAGATTTAAAACTTGACAGTGGTTCTTGACTGTCATCGATTTGTAAATGCTTTCCGAAACTCGGAGAAAATGTTTCAATGTCTCCTCGCACGGAAGATAGTAATTTTTCAAGCTCTGATCCCTGAAAAGAATGCTCAATAGTTAACTCGTATTTTCTGAGACATTTCTGAGAAACAATAGGCATATTTATATTCAATCATGAATATAAAACACACACATCATGAAATGTTTCGAGTAGTGCAAAATAATTAAACCAATATTACCTGTTTGGTCGTGACCAAAATTCATAATTCCCGCCTCTAACCAAATTCATATCTCCCGCCTCGGAGTTCACCGAACTCCCGAGTCGAGCGCTAGTGTAGCTGTATCTGAATGGAACAAGGAAACTACTACCCGAATGTAATTAAACTAATTAAACTTAATAAGTGATCTGTGCTCCAGAAATTGTATAATGTAATCAAAGGCTGTTGTATTCATGTTAACCAATTTATGTTTCTCTTTACCTCTTATGTATATTAATTGATATTCATCAACCAGTGTATAGACAGTGGCGCTCTCGGCGCAAGTTGCGGAAGAAGGAGTAATCTTAATTCATTCTAGTTCCCGTGTCTTATACGTTGTATTTGCTCTCCCAATTATTAACAATTTACCGCTGTAATATCACAATAAATTGTGTTCGATCCCGTAATACTGTGTTGTTTCGTCTCCGTGAATTATTCATTGGTGCCGAAACCCGGGAAATTAGTTCGCAGAGCTGAGCATTAGTTCCAGTCTGTGTAACAGGATCCCGTTTTCGTCAAGCACGCCGAGTGCGCCATATTGAAAACCGTGAGTTTTATTCGGTTTGGATCCCGCAGTGAAATTATCGTGTTTCATTTCCGTCCGAATTCCGCATCCAGTAAAAAGAATTCGTAATATCAGGATGCCGAAATCAAAGCGCAGATCCCGTCAACCTTCACCTCCGATATCGTTGCCGTCAGTGGAGAGCCTAACCATGACGGACGCCAAGCCAAAGGGGTTCCGCATGGAGCACGGCAAAGTAGATAAATTACCGGAGAATATCAAGATTATATACCGCAAAATCTCGTCATGGATCATGGCATTAGATCAGAACCTAAATGACGATAATCAAGAACCTCACTCCGCAGTTCGAGTAACCACGGACATCCTCAATGAAGGAGAACTACTTTTGGAACAAGTAAATGGTTCTGACATCAAGGAAGAGCTAAGATTAGCCTGGATCCCGTATATTATCGAAGGTTGTCGAAAAGCAAAAGGGCTGATAGCAGAAAAGGAGGTAGCCATCGCGGCCACGCGCACAAAAAGTGAGTTTTCGTTCCATGATGTTAAAACTCCTTACGAAGCAGTGAAAGTCATGCATATTTTGCTTCCATCCGTTCCGACTTATGATGGAGACATCACTAAATTTGCGCATTTTATCAGAAGTTTTAACTCCGCAGTACATAACGTACCGCATCTTCCGGATCCCGTGAAGTTCGAATCCCTTAAAGGGAAGTTAGTCTCTCAGGCGGAACAATGGCTCAAAGGGACGGCGCATCAAGCTGCTAATTACGAACAATTTTATCAGTATTTGTGTTTGGAGAACTCCGGAAGATACAGAATAGCCAGAGCCACTTTCGCCAAAAGATCTACGATCCCAAAATTGAATTGGATGGACGCCAGTACTTTCGAGCAGTATCTATCTTCAGCCAAGGCATGGATAGAAGCGATTTTTTCGGTGGAAGCTCCCGATCTAACGGGCTTCCTGTTGTTCGAGGCTCTCTTCTCGAAGATCGACGCCGCCCTTCAGCAGAAATTCAATAGGGAGCGAGTAAAGGACGAGAGCTTCATTCCCACGCACGTGCAGCTGTTGGAGTTCCTTGAAGAGGAATTAAGGGTTGTGCAGTTACAGCCCGTGCCGCTAGATTCCGCCACAAGCGCCAAAGGAGCCCCAAATCCCGTTCCTGCCGACCATCCTTCCGACTCCCAAACAAAGTTGGGACCATCTCGCAGAGCGATCCCGTATCCGTGTGCGTTCTGTAATCAGGAGCACTTTCTCTATCTCTGTCATCGTTTTAAGCGACAATCACTGGCGGAGAGAAAGAATGTAATTAAACGCAACAATCTCTGCACTAACTGTCTTTCCCCATACCACCGAGTGATGAACTGTACGTCTAAAAGAAGGTGTGTGAGTGTAATGAACGTCATCACTACCGTATATGCGAACCCGTCATCAAACCTGAACAAAGGCGTAGCCCAGCCTTTGAAAGGGAAACCGTGCGTCCGAGCAATGCGTCCAGTGGTCTGGAGAGGACGCTCCTACCGCCTCAGGATTCCGCCCGCTATCGCAGTCAGTCAAGTGAAGTCAGTGATACAAGTGCATTAAGTGTCGGCAGTATCTCAAGTCGCGAGTTCAGATCACGTAATAATTCGCAAAAAAGTAATTCAAGTTTCTGAAGTTTAGGCCACGCCTCTTCTAGGCGTGGCGAAAATGTATCCCGCAATTTCGTCCGCCGTTCCGCTACAATTGGTGAGTTTAGTCATGGTTTTCATTGTTCCGTTCATGATTGTAATGCTACTAATTGTATTTCCGCCCAACCAAGTAAATCCCGATCTACTCCTGTCTTTAGAAAAAACTCTCACCCAATTGATAATATTAACAATAAACAAAGTAAACTCCAACACCACCCCAAATCCATTTTAAAAATACCCTCAATTAATGACTGCGTAAAAAGAGCCATCAAATTTAATGTTCCTAGCTTGATACCTACAGCACTAGTTTATATATCCCCACCTAGTAGCTCCCGCTCGCAACGCATCCGAGTATTATTAGACTCTGGTGCGGAAACTAATATAATTTCCTTAGAAGCGGCTCGAAGAGCCAAGCTCCCTCTGGATCCCTGTGACGCTGAGATCTGTGGCGTTGGCGAAGCTAGACAATCATTGAGGTTTACGACCTCGCTAGTATTGCATCTTAAGGATGGTACTTTCTTAACTGTAGCAGCCTCGGTGATCGACAAATTAACCATACCTATTCCGAGTCGATCTTTCAATATACCAAGGGCAGAGGGAAAATTAAGATCACAGTTAGCTGATCCCGAGTTTAGTAAAAAAGACAATATTGACATGTTATTTAGCTCCGGTCTCTTTGCAGCACTCATGCTCCCGGAAACAGCAGCGCCTAAAGGTCAGGGGCCCCACTTCATGAGAACTCGTGTAGGTTGGGTAGCTTTAGGCAACATACCCAGAAATTTTCCCAATAACTATGAGAAAAGCTATCGCTTCCCCTTCCTCAAGGAGAGGAAGGTCCGATTTGATGAAACGGTGAAGCAAGGGGGAGACACCCCATTGACCCTGAGGCCAGCTGTCACTGACCTAGTTCCCGTTGACGCTCCCACTAGCTTGACCTTGAATCCAGATGTCAATGACCTAGTTCCCGTAGACACTTCCGTTGACTCTCCCGCTCGCTTAAGCTCGCCACCTGTTTTCATACGCAATTTGTATTCGTTAGTTCCTCCCCTTGTCGGACCAACAGAATCTGTTTCCTTGTTTACGATTGCCAATAAGTTGCAAACCCCCCAGGGAAAGAGTGTAGTTCCCGAACACGTTTGGTGTCAAGTGTCTAACCTTGAAGTCAGTTGTAGTAGCGCGACAGAATTGCAAACTAATGAACTTCTCCGTCGCATGTTTGAAATCGAGTCAGTAGAAGAAGCTTCCCATTATACTCCTGCTGAACAGGAAGCCGAGGAAATTTTCTTAAATTCCGTTTCCCGTGATTCGTTAGGAAGGTATGAAGTGGCACTTCCGTTCTCGCAAGATAAGTCATCTTTAGGTGACTCCCGCAACATTGCCCTCCGCCGACTATATAGTGTGGAAAGTAAATTCAGAGCTGATAATCAGTTAGCATCCGCTTACAGGGAATTCATGTCGGATTACCTTAATCAGGGTCACATGAGATTCGTTCAGCCTCCAAGGTTAGGTCAACCCCATTATTATATACCACACCACGCCGTTCACCGAGAGGGCGACCCTCCAGAAAAAATAAGAGTAGTTTTCGACGCTTCGCAACGCTCCTCAAATGGGAGATCCCTCAATGAGATATTACATGTAGGACCCAGTCTCCTCCCCGAAATATCTACGATATTAACTCGATTCCGGCTATTTAAATTCGCATTCATAGCCGACATTAGGCAAATGTTTAGGCAAATTAGACATCCCTCTCAGGATCAGGACATGCTCCGTATAGTTTGGAGAGATTCTCCTCAGGATCCCATTAAAGACTTTGCGCTTACCACAGTCACGTACGGCACAGCATGTGCTCCGTTTTTAGCCAACCGCGTGATAAAACATTTAGCTGAAACCTCCGCGGAGGCCTTTCCATTGGCATCCCAGGTGTTGCTGCAAAACACTTATGTAGATGACGTACACGGGGGAGGAGACTCTATGGAAAAGGCTCTTAGAGTAAGAAAAGAACTTCAAGCACTTTTAGCCTCCGCTAGCTTAGAGCTCAGAAAATGGGCTTCCAGTGATCTCGCCCTACTAGAAGGGATTCCCGAAGAGCACGTCAGTCCGCATACGGACTGTGTAGATATGACCGGAGAGGAAGAGAAGCCTCTCAAAATGTTGGGAGTGGCTTGGGATCCCAGATCGGACTCATTCTTTTTCAGGGTACCGGTTACACCCATGGTTCGCACGAAGAGAGAGTTGGCTAGTCAGATAGAAAAAAATCTATGACCCAGTAGGTTGGGTGATCCCGGTTGCGGTGTTCGCCAGATCTATACAGCGAGAAGTCTGTCGCTCAAAATGCGACTGGGACGACCCTATTTCCGAACACCTCTTGAGAGAGTGGCAGGTGTTGTCCGAATCCTTAGATTTGTTGCAGCTCTTCAGGATTCCTCGTCACGTTCCCAGCTCCAACGTTTCGCAATGGATAGTGGGTTTCGCTGACGCCTCAGAGAAGGCGTACGCTGCCGTGATATACGTGGTCAGTGATGTGAATGGCCAATATATTCCCAGATTGATTATGGCTAAGGCTAGAATAGCTCCCTTAAAACTAGAAACAATTCCCCGTCTTGAGCTGCTCGCCGCTGAACTGTTGAGTAAAACGATCTCGAAGGTACACCCCAATTTCCCTTCCGTCACAGACAAGCATATTGTCACCTGTTCGGACAGTGTCATAGCTCTATCTTGGATAACTGCTGATCCCGCACCAATATGGAAGGTCTTTGTAGGAAATAGGGTGGCAAAAATTCTCAATCATGTTGCGCCCGATTCGTGGTTTCACGTGTGTTCTCAGGACAATCCCGCTGACGTAGCTTCGCGTGGAGCTCTACCATCCCAGATAGTGAATGACTCACTATGGTGGACTGGTCCGGAGTGGCTGTGCACACCAAGAGCGGAGTGGCCCATTAGAAGGGTACGCCCCAACCTGTCCTCCCCCGATGTAACCTCGGAAATCCGAGCTTCCCGTGCCATTAATTTTGTCACCAAGACAGGGGATGTACCTCTTGACATTGAATCTCGCTTTAGTTCCTACTCTCACTTAAAGAGAGTTATAGGATGGGTGTTGCGTTTTGCGCACAATTGTCGGGCGTTCAAGAAGCGCACGGGTCCGCTGACTACAGTTGAACTTGGTTCGGCGGAGAGAAGATTAGTTCGCCGTGCGCAGCAAAGGCATTTTCCGCAAATCTTCAAATCCCGTGGGAAGGAGGAGAATTTACCAAAATTCGTAGCTCAACTTTCCGTATTCCTTGCCCCCGATAACTTACTCAGAGTGGGAGGTAGATTGGCCCTGAGTAGTTTGGAGTATCAAACTCAGCATCCCGCCTTGTTACCTTCGGAAGACAAGTTAACCGGACTGATAGTTAAGCAGGCACATGAAGCCTGTCTACATGTTGGTCCCCGCGCCACTCTGGCATACCTCCGTTCCCGCATATGGATCATCAATGGTCGTGCAGTGGTGTCCCGTTGCTTAAAGGGTTGTGTCCGATGTTTCTCTATAAAACCTGTACCATATGAAACAACTATGGGACAGCTGCCCGAAGGTCGTGTTGAACGAGCCTTTCCGTTTCAAACAGTCGGCATTGATTACGCAGGTCCATTCGAAATCACTTTGCTAGGAAAAAGGGGATCCCGTTCATTTCAGGTGTACTTAGCTGTGTTTGTTTGCTTCGCTACAAAAGCAGTACACCTAGAAACCGTAATGGACCTTACAACTGATGGTTTCCTTCAATGCCTTGAACGCTTCATGGCACGTCGAGGAGTGCCCACCACCATCTGGTCCGACAATGGCACCAATTTCGCCGGTGCCGCCCGACTGTTCTCAGAAATTCGCAAGGCCATGGATTCGGGTATCTCTGAGAGCTTACAAGTGCGTTTAGCCGCCAGGGGAGTTGAATGGAAATTCATTCCACCCAGAGCTCCCCACTTCGGGGGCTTGTGGGAAGCCGCAGTCAAGTCAGCCCAACGGCTGCTGATCCTCACGTTACAATCCCATACCCCTAATTTACAAACGTTCACCACAATAGTGTCTCGTGTCGAGGCAATTCTAAATAGTCGCCCTCTAGTTCATCAATCAGAATCACCTGATGACTTCTTAGTTCTAACTCCGGGTCATTTTTTAATTCAGAGGCCCTTCCCGAATCTTCGGTCGCTGAGTTCAGCTCGCGTCTCACTCCCAAGTGGAGATTCGTTAATGCTGTAGTCGAGCAGTTCTGGAAGAGATGGAGAACCGAGTACTTACTAGATTTACAGTCCAAACAAAAATGGAATACCCCATTCAAACCAGCCAAGATAGGCGATGTTGTTCTGATCATGCAAGATAATGCTCCCCCTCTCTCTTGGCCAAAGGGTATCATAGTTGAGTTGATCCCCGGCAAGGATGATGTCTCCCGCGTCGCAAAGGTACGCACTAGCTCCAACATTATTGATCGACCAGTATGAAAACTGTGCCCCCTGCCTATTGACAATTGAGATCCCATGTTAGAATTCCGCTGGAATTGGGGGGGAGGATGTTTGGTCGTGACCAAAATTCATAATTCCCGCCTCTAACCAAATTCATATCTCCCGCCTCGGAGTTCACCGAACTCCCGAGTCGAGCGCTAGTGTAGCTGTATCTGAATGGAACAAGGAAACTACTACCCGAATGTAATTAAACTAATTAAACTTAATAAGTGATCTGTGCTCCAGAAATTGTATAATGTAATCAAAGGCTGTTGTATTCATGTTAACCAATTTATGTTTCTCTTTACCTCTTATGTATATTAATTTATATTCATCAACCAGTGTATAGACAGTGGCGCTCTCGGCGCAAGTTGCGGAAGAAGGAGTAATCTTAATTCATTCTAGTTCCCGTGTCTTATACGTTGTATTTGCTCTCCCAATTATTAACAATTTACCGCTGTAATATCACAATAAATTGTGTTCGATCCCGTAATACTGTGTTGTTTCGTCTCCGTGAATTATTCATTACCAATAAAGAAAGAATAAATAGGACGTGTAATGAGAAGAAATTACTCTTTTTATTCTATAAAACATGTTCAATTATAATTTTAAAAAACTCAAACCAGCTTACTTTCATTTTTAGTATGACTTGCAATTGATTTAGAATAAGTTAAAATGTATAAGCGTTTCTCCCAAACAGTATAATTTATTGTGAGCATCATTTTGGCTGGGGCAAAAGAGAATGGAACGGAAAGTGGACCAGTGATAGGAAATTCAAGGGAGATAATGAAGGAGAAAATGTAAACTATCATTCCAGAATGAATTTTTATCCTACTGTCGATGCTGGTGCTGCGGGAGTTATCCTCCAAAAGGTGGACCTGACTTACTTCTAATGATTGCACTCAAAGCAAAGGGGTAACCATTTCCTGACTGACTAGAGTCAAGGATACTAAGCATGCCTATGTTCTGGTGGTGGAACCAAAAGAAAACAAGGGTTCAAAGAGTCAAAAATGAGCTGGAAAAAAAAAAAAAAAAAAAAAAAACTGGGTACTATTAAATACCCATTACCCTCTAGTTTGAGATTCTGTTACTGATAGCAAGTAACAAGATTATTCAACATTTCCATGTACTCACAAATTTTTTGTTCACTTTATTTAGTGGTTTAAGCTGCGCCTTAGTCGTGTCCGAGACCTCGGAGAGGAAACATCGCGCTCGAGATATTCGGAAGTTTGTTTCGCTAATGTGAATTATCAGTGAAAAATGAACCCACCGGACGCCGCCCGGTCGGTGACCCTTCGTGAAGTTATTGAAGAAACTGAGGCGACAGTTGCGAAAATAAAGGCTGAGTTGAACGTGTTTACCGAACAACTACAAGATTCACCGCTCGTTCATCCAATTGGTGAGTTATTTAAAACCGTTTCTACTCTAATTTCATTTCTGAGTGAGACAAACGAAGTGGTCTTGGAGGAGAAAAGAAAGGTGACTCTGCAGTCAGGGTTATTAAAGCAGCGCGATGAGCAAATCGAATGTCTCAAGGAGAAAATCGAACAACTAGGCTCACAAAAATCGCTGAAGCCACAACAGTCGACTGTGCGCTATTATTCAGACGAGAGCGAAGATGTCGACGAATCAGAAAAGGAATTCTCTGATCCCCAAAAGCGTAAAAGGAAGAAATCCAAGGGTAATATTCCAACGCAGAATAAAACAAAACAAATTTTAAAAACCAAGGACCCGAAACCCCCACCAATCTACTTGCATAAAATCACCGATAATTATAAAACGATTGAGGAAGCGGTGCATGAACATGCTCCAAATTCCAAAGTCACTGTTATGAGGGATAATCAGGTTAAGATTAACCCATCTACCTCGGATGGATTTCGGAACCTAAGTGAATTCCTTCGAAACGAAAAATGTGAATTTCACACGTACCAAGATAAACAGACTAGACCCTATTCAGTCATGATCAAGGGTATACATAAATCTCTGTCTGAAACAGAGATAGAGCGCCGATTCCAAGTAGAATACCCTGATCTCGGAAAAGTAAAGGTCACACGCAAACTAGGGTGGAAAACGAACAACGAACTGGACATGTGCATAGTTGCCTTTGAAAATGGGACTAACATAAAAGATATACATGCAATTACATCCTTACATGGAGCGAAAATTGCTGTGGACAGTCTTAAGTCTCCTAACCTTGTTGCACAATGCAAAAACTGTCAAGGTTTTGCACATACGAAGAATTATTGTGTCCTTGAGACAAAATGTGTCAAATGTGGTAAAAACCATGCGACAAAAGATTGCCCCAAGCCCGTTTCAATACATCCAAAATGTGTCAATTGTAACTCAAACGAACATCCCGCAAGCTACAGAGGATGCATAGTTGCGATCGAGGCCCAAAAGAAGTATAAGGAGAACACTCAAAAACAGCAAAGTGCAAAATTCACTGTCAAGACACCGTCACAAGTTCTTCGGGAAAAAAATGCAACTCCCTACTTACAAGGAGAAGGGGGAGAAAACTTAAAAACATACGCGCAAGTCCTCAAAAACGTCCAAACGCTTCAGCAAAAACCTACGTTGAATGAGAAACATGCTGACCCATTAACTGTTATTCTTGATCGTCTAAACCAAATTGATCAACGATTCACTGAATTCAATAGAAGAATCGGAGCACTGGAAAGTAAACTCCAATCCAAATCGAAGAAATAACCATGAAATATCTCAACATTATGTCATGGAATGCAAATGGGCTCATATCTAGAAAAAGTGAGCTCCAATTAGTGCTTGAGATAAATAAAATTGACATTTGTCTTGTGTCAGAAACACATTTTACTAAAGAATCTTATTGCAAAATAAGGGGCTATAAATGCTACCATGCACTTCACCCAAGCAATGCTGCTCAAGGAGGAAGTGCTGTTTTCATAAAAGAAAATCTCTCCCATCACGAATTCACTAAGATTGAAACAGAAATGTTCCAGATTAGTGCAATAGAGGTAAAAATGGAGTCATTCTCAACCATAGTAGCGAGCATCTATATACCACCAAAACACACTGTCAAAGAAGAAGATTTTGCTGATGCGTTTGAGCACCTGGGAAATCGGTTTATCATCGGAGGGGACTTCAACGCCAAAAACACATACTGGGGCTCCCGAATTACCTCTACACGAGGAAGAGAACTGTACCAGTACACATCTAATCATAACTGTGAACCACATTCAACAGGCAAACCAACATACTGGCCAACAGACAGAAAGAAACTTCCTGACCTCATTGATTTCTTCATTACCAAAAACATATCAACAAACTATCTGTTAGTACAAGAATGTTTTGACTTAAGTTCAGATCACTCGCCCATTATTCTTACGTTAAGTGACTGGATCATCCAAGCTCAACAAAATCCGACACTTACTAACAACAAAACAGACTGGCTCAACTTCAGAATTGAAATAAACCAAGAAATTGATCTCAACGATTCTCTAGACACCCCAGAAGAAATAGACAGTGAACTAGCAAAACTCGTTTGTAGCATACAAACAGTAGTCAGCCGCAACACACCAATTATAAAAAAGCGACAAAAAGGCTTGAACTATCCAAGGGAAATAATGAAAGCTATTATGAGAAAACGCAAAGCAAGAAAAAAATGGCAAGAAACACGAAGCCGAGTGCACAAAGCTGCTTGGTATAAAGCTGCAAATGAGCTGAGACAGATGGTCAAGGAGATAAATGATGCAACCATGGAGAACCTTGTTTCATCTCTAACCAACTGTAGGGATACAGACTACTCCCTTTGGAAAGCTACCAAACACTTAAAAAGACCAATTGTGCAAGCTCCGCCCCTTAATAACGAACTAACAGGTAGGTGGATAAGGAGCAATCAAGAAAAAGCAGATGTCTTTGCAAATCATCTGGCTGATATTTTCACAACAAACCCTGGAGTGCCTGATGAAGAACCTCTTGAAGTGGTCCAGCCGTCGGAACCAGATATTTCCATTCCATTTGTCACTGTCAAAGAAGTACAAAGAACAATTCAGAAGGAGATTAACCCAAAAAAAGCACCGGGATATGACTTGATCACTGGTTTAATCCTGAAATATCTTCCCCGAAAGACCATAGTCAAGTTAACAAAAATCATAAATAGTGCCATTAAATTTCGTTACGTCCCTCAGTTATGGAAAATAGCAGAAGTAATCATGATTCCCAAGCCAGGCAAACCGGCAAATGAGTTAAAGTCCTACAGGCCTATTTCACTCCTACCTGTGCTTTCAAAACTATTTGAAAAACTCCTTCATAAGAGACTACTAGTAGTTGTAGAGGAACGAAAACTTATTCCAAAGCACCAATTTGGCTTCAGAAAACAGCATTCCACCATAGACCAAGTCCACAGAATTACAAGTCTCATTGAAAAAGCATTCGAAGAGAAAAAAGTGTGCTCTGCAGCCTTTCTGGATGTGTCACAGGCATTTGATAAAGTGTGGCATGAAGGGCTTATTCACAAACTTCGCAAAATTCTACCAGCATGCTATGCAGCAATTCTGGAGTCTTATCTGACCGACCGATACTTCCGAATCAAACAAGATGACGCTTTCTCGAAACCTTTGAAGATTCATGCTGGAGTGCCACAAGGCAGTGTACTAGGCCCACTACTGTACCTGCTTTACACTCGAGATCTACCAGAAACTGAGGAAAATATAACTGCGACGTTTGCAGATGACACCGCAATTTTGGCGACAGGAGAAACCAACATCGAATCAGTTACAAAATTAAACCACTCCATCCTCCGCGTCCATGAATGGACAAAAAGATGGAGAATTAGATTGAATGAAGCGAAGTCTGTACATGTTGATTTCACAAATAAAAGGATCAACTACGTGCCAGCCTTCCTTGACAACAAGGCGATTCCTTATGCCAATGAAGCTAAATATCTTGGGATGACACTCGATGCCAAACTGAGGTGGAAATCACATGTTAAAAAGAAAAAGTCTGAACTAGTTATCAAATTCAGGAAAATGTACTGGCTTATGGGAAGACACTCAAAACTGTCTATCCACAATAAGCTCATATTGTACCTACAACCAAGTCCTCAAACCTGTCTGGACATATGGTGCGCAACTGTGGGGGTGTACTGCACAAAGTAACCGCAACATTATTCAGCGCTTTCAGAATAATGTTTTGCGTACCTGCGTTGATGCATACAGATACTTCAGAAACGACAGATTACACTATGAGTTGAAAGTTGAATCTGTCAATGAGGTTATCCGCAAACAAGCCGTCAATCATCTTTTGAGGCTTAGAGATCATGTTAACGAGGATGTCGTTCAGCTCCTTGACACCGAAGATCTACTTAGAAGACTTAAAAGAACTAAACCGCATGAACTAAGTGAAATAAAATGAACGTCAAGACTAGTGAATCAATAATCAGAACAATAAGTCTAAAGTGAAGTATATTAGATCTTAAGAAAATGTATATATAAAGTAACCACATGAATATTGCTTATAAGTTGTTATTACTTGGCGCAATAAAACTTGTCAAAAAAAAAAAAAAAAAGCTGCGCCTTAGGGTCTTAGCGGCATTGAACAAGGTGTCCAAAGGGACACTGCAAGTTGCACGATTCCAAGGGGGGCCATGCTACCCTCCACCACCTAACGGAGTGCCATCACTGGTGAATCGGAGGAGGATAAAATAAGGCGAACAGTGATGACCATTGTTTAGCCACTCGAGCGGATAAAAAACCTCAAAAACAAAATAGTACAACTAAGACTAGATCTAGAATAGGCTAATAACTAAATCTATGTTACTACATATATAATCGCCAAAGTGAAATAAAACTATGACTAGATTGTACAAAAATATATCACAGATCAGATATCACAGTTAGTAGTAGAGCTCAGTGGCTCTCAGATACAACAACAGGGACTGGACCTTGTCTGGTCCAGATAAAACGTCAACCCACTGAGGGGGCTAATGCTGGACTCGGAGGTCCATGAGGTATGGGCAGTCCTCCAGGAAGTGGCGGATGAACAGATCACCCCCACACCTTCGGCACACAACATTTCGAGCTCCTGCACCCATTGCACTCTAGTTTGAGATTCTGTTACTGATAGCAAGTAACAAGATAATTCAAAATTTCCATGTACTCACAAATTTTTTGTTTATTTTATTTAGTGGTTTAAGCTTCGGAGGTCCATGAGGTATGGGCAGTCCTCCAGGAAGTGGCGGATGGACAGATCACCCCCACACCTTCCGCTCACAACATTTCGAGCTCCTGCACTAAGCATGAGTCTGTGAGTAAGACGGGTATGGCTAGTGGCAACCCGGTTGATCACTATTCGGTCCCTCCTTGGAAGTAGGGTTACGAATAGGCCCACTGGTCACAAGTTCTGAAGGACACCACGCAAACCAGTGACCTCACCCTGCCATTGCTCATGCCAGATGGAATTGGCTTTATGTTGCACGTAGGAGATTTGATCCTCAATGCCCATAGGCAGCATATCGATGGAGTTATCACCAATTACTCTCCTTGCAAGGGCATCAGCACACTCGTTGTGATGAATACCCACATGGCTAGGTACCTACATGAAAGTTATGGTTGAGCCCGATGTTGAGGCTTGGTGTAGCGATAGACGTAGGCTTTCTATTAGAGGATCATCAGAATGTGTATCTCTAATCGCCTAAATGGTAATTAGTGAATCGCTACAGATCACATAATTCCCAACTCCCAACAACTGGCAGTGTTGAACAGCCAGTGTCACTGCCCACAGTTCTGCTGTGAACACAGACGCAACAGGTGGTAAGCGTCTAGTGACTTAAGTTGGAGCTCCATAGAGCAAGGCCAACACCATCAGGTGTCATTGGGCCGTCAGTGAACATGCGAGTGTGTCCAGCATATCGATGGATGGCTTCATTGTAATGGCATTTGAGGATGTGTTGGGGTGTATTTCCCTTGACCCCAACCTTCATGCAAAGATCAATGTGCATACCTGACAAGGTCCAAGGTGGGGCAGGGGGCACTTTAAATGGAACCAGAGGGTATCTCTCTTTGCTATCCCATCTGGTAAGCTCCTGGACACGAAATACCCAACAGGCGAGTTCAGATTTGGAGCCCAGAGTAAGTGTCATCCGGGGGGGTAGCATGACCGTGTCATGCAGGGGGTGCCCAAGGAAATAGTGCAAGCACTCTGCATAGCAAAGTGCTAGCAGATTCCAACAAATCCTGAGTGGCTGGCTATGCCCAAGCACCTGAAGGGAGGCTGATTTGACTAACGACTAACTTTTCCAAAATCTTCAGAATACTAGAGATTCCGCGTCGTGCCGTGCCACGCCGTGTCGTCTGAAGGTAGTGCTGAAGGCAAAAAGACCCTAGCTAGACAAAGAACCTTGTTCAATATAGGTTCCACTTTACGCAGCAAGGACTTTCTTGCTGACCCATAAACTGCAGACCCATAATCTATGCGTGATGGCACCACTGCATGGAAAATCCTTGGAAGGACATCCCGCTGGGCGCCCCAAATATGGTTCGAAAGAACCTTGAACAACTGTACACTCTGCATAGTAGCTAAGTTTTAGGTTTAAGTATACTGCCATAGCAGAGTACTGGCCATCAGGCAGCAGTTGGGGTTTGGTAACAGGTGTTCTATTATCAATGTTCATGGCGCCTGAAAAGGTCACGGGCAGAGAAGGTAAGTTTGGTTTCCACGTTTTTTATGTAATTATCTTAAATCTTTGCTTAATTTTTTACAAGGTAGAATTGCATCAAATTAATCAACTAATTATCACTGAATATCACTATGCTTAAATGTTGTGAGTGAACTAGAGCTTCACATAAATTCAACTAACCTTGCAGGTTATTCGGGGCAAATCCCTGCACCCCTTGAAAACAGGACTTTATATTGGCATTGCACCTAACACTGTAGATAATATAATGTATAATTACTTATCACTTACTATAAATCAATTAGTTGCATCTATACTGCTTTCCAAGAGTAGGTAGTAGGTGCCTGGTTGAACCTAATGCTTAGTCGATTAGTGAATTTCTTTTTTCATTTATGCTATTTTCAAAACATTAAAATACTGTTTTGATAGTTTTTATTAAAAATTACAGTCATATCCATGTCCCCCTAATCCAGTGGTTCTCATCACAACTTCCATCAGTCCCCATTGTTCAATTTTTCGAGAGTCACGACCCACGAGTTTTATATATACCTTCACCCTCTTGTAATTATTTCACTAACCATTTAATTTGAAAGCATAATGTGTATTTTTAAAATCATACATAGCCTTACGAATTTTTCTTAGTAAAAAAATTAGGTACAAACTATTCAAATAGTCCTGGAAAAGAACAATAAATGATAAAGAATGTGAAATGTTGCCACAGCTGGTACAATTGAGGTCTCGGTAAGTACCAAACTAATCAAGCAAGAGGAATACTCATCACTCAGTAGCAATGCCTGGATCAGAAAAGTTTCAGTTTCTTTCGTTTTCCATTTAAACGAGTTCATAGACTCCTTAATATTCAGAAATCCATGTTCCTTAGCTCGTGGAGCCTAACAACTTAGTGAAGAGAGTAGAAGCTGGTTCTGTGTGAAGCCCTACCCTTATTATGGTAACGACCTGGTATATCGTCCGATATAACTTGCCTCACGCAATCTGCTTATCTCAGGTTGTTCCCAGCTTCGCCTTTCTCAGTATTTTGCCGCGTCGGGGGGGGGGGATCAGGTGGCACAGTACTCCAGGGGCCAAGAGGCAGCATGTCCCCATGCAAGCATCCATTCCGTAGCATATGTGACACCAAATGTGGGGTGTGAAGCCAATTTCACATGGAGCGGTATGTCCGGAGACGGAAAGACGGAACGCAATGTGATTGGCTGTTGGGCCAACAGTTGAGGATGGTGGCTGCCATGTTGCCGGAATGGGCGGTAGAAATTTGTATACCGTTACCGCGTTCTGTCGAGCGTTGCGCAAGCTCATTGGACAGGAATGTTGATAACTGCAAGTAGAGGTTTCAGATCAGAGAGGGTTTCAGTAGGAAGGATATGATTCCGTTTAGCGAGGTGCCGCTTCATGTGAACACCCTGCAGCATTCCGCCGCCCCCACCACTGGGTTTTCCGGCCTTCCGTCTTTCCGGTTGTTACGCTCGTACCGCTCCATGTGAAACCGGCTTGAGAGCCATCCTCCAGCAAACATGGCCACCCTAGCAATCAGGTATCTGGGTGAGCAGGCTAACCAGAACTAGTGTCCTGGGCTTGGTTGGGCATACTGCATGCTCAAGAGATTAATGCAGGATTTGGGTACCGGTTTCCATGTTGGCAGTTTGGTGGGAGGTGGCATGAAGGGGAGGTATAAATTTTGAAAAATAGATATCCGAAAGAAAAGGGAACTAAAGGGTTGAGGGTTGCAGGGAGAAGATCCTAATGATATGTGGGTATCAGGGAGGTAGGCGATGGTTTGAGGCGCGGATCCGTATCCCACCACTGCGACCATTTGTAACGACCTGGTTATTACATGGGAAGTAGTTGGGTCGTTACGAGTATTAATTGAAACTGATCAGGGACAGATTACACTGAAGCACTGATTTATAGATGTTGATTTATTGGAAACCCTGAGCCTGGGAGAAGGGTCCCTTCTCCCATGCATCCCAACTACTTACCTAATCTGCCCACGACCCGGGTCCTTACGGTAGGAAGTATTGGGCTCGAAATGACTTAGCCATGTCTCATCAAAATGCCCTCATGCAAGACACTCATCTCAGGCTTGCCGCATCGGGCAGTGCCGGACATCGAGCGGTACGGTACAGTACAGTAAGTACCTTACTTACATAGGTACTAGGGTGGAGGCACCGATAGTAGCCACCCCTGCCAGTAGTAGCCACCCATGAACTTTAGATTTGAAAAATAAGGATTTGGCACCATCAAGACATTCGACATTAGCACCATT
The DNA here is from genome assembly GCA_030762985.1 of Adelphocoris suturalis. Lineage (NCBI taxonomy): Eukaryota > Metazoa > Arthropoda > Insecta > Hemiptera > Miridae > Adelphocoris > Adelphocoris suturalis. Next base: position 2,016,977 of record CM061051.1, on the reverse strand, counting down.
TTAAAGCAGGAGATGTCAGCTGCGCATTCCAACCGTTCTCGCCATAATCAAGAAACCAGTGTGATTAACAACACGCCTTATAACCCAAATAGACTGCCAGTTGATCAGATGAGCTCCTCACCAACGGTTTTGATTAAGTATGTAGTACGAACTAAATAACTCGCGACGAAATTGTGGAAACCCATTTCAAAACGGAAGTTGGTGAAAAACGTTGTCTATTTCCACGAAAATAAAGAGTTAAAATGTTAAATCGATTTCGACGGTTAGGCCATCATCAGTAACAAACAATAAATGTTATTGTTTGTTACTGATGATGGCCTTCCGTCGAAATCGATTTAACATTGTAACTCTTTATTTTCGTGGAAATAGACAACGTTTTTCACTAACTTCCGTTTTTAAGGATGTAGTCCTTGTTTGCCTCAAATTTTCACTTCATTCTAGGACTTTTTGAGATAGTTTCGTTTTATTCACGTTCCTTGGTGATTTCTTGATGTATTTCAAGTTGTTTCACGTAGGATTTTAGACAATTAGGGTCATATTTGTGGGGTGGCTACTACTGAGTTTTCGTGTTTTTTTCACATTAAACATGAAAATAAGCTAGATTTTCATCAGGAACACAGTGATGTAATTAGTTTTCCTGAAAAATTAGGGGTTCCAGTAGTTGCCAGGAGGTGGCTACTGCTGGTCCCTAACAGTGGCTACTAATAAAGATTTTGTTGGCTACTACTAGTTCTTAAAAACCTAGCGAATTTCTATAGTAGCCATGACGTGGCCGCCACCGAGTTTTCGTGTTTTTTCATATTCAACATAAAAATAAGCTAGATTTTCATCAGTATCACAGTGATATAATTAGTTTTCCTGAAAAATGAGTATTTACAGTAGTAGCCAGGGGGTGGCAACTACTGGTCCTTTACAGTGGCTACTTCTAAAGATTTTGGTGGCTACTACAAGCGACAGATCTTGGTTTCCTTTTCTTCGATTTTCGTAAAACTAATCAATGCATTCGATTTTTAAAAATAGCAATGCGATAGAGCAGACATTGGGGGAAAGGAAAAACACGGGATCGGAACAAAGAACGGAGAAATGAAGAAATTACGTTGTAAATACCTAAACTGGGCTGCTTACGGGTGGCTACTACTGGTGCCTCTACCCTAGCTAGATATATTTCTGACCCGAAAATTAAGAGTGACATCACCTTTTGGAGTATTTAATATTCTTCAAGTTCTGCTTAGATTAAAATAATAAATCGGTATACATTAATGAAGAGCACTACTAAGTAATAGATACCAACTAATGTTGAATTTGCCGGTAATGGACACAAACCTTTAACACAACTTCATCGTCTTCCATCGATCTTCAGTAGAATGCGTCACTATTATTTATGCAAATAATGATAAATCGAGAATACCGACGATTTTTACAGAAACCACCAACAGAAATCGATGATGCTCTGAAAGGCGATGATGGTTCATTAAATGTTTTAGAGGCATTAGTTAAAAAAATTCAATGATTCAAACTTGAACTTCGCTAGTTATCCCTCCCGGCTCCCGATATATCTGATAAGAATGATAAACTTATCATTGTTGTATTCCTCTTGCACGTCTGGATGGACCTCAGCCACTGGGTATGGAACTATCCATATGGACACAAGTTCACAGGTTCAAGTATGGAACGATCATCCATTGTCAAAACTACACATTTGGCTGGGTTTGGGTCAACATTTATAACCATGGTGACTCTGAGCGCTCCTGGGCTAACGGAAAAAGTGAATAGTGATAAAAACTTGGGAAGAGAGTGGAAGACGTTTAAACAGCAACTAAATTTCTACTTGGCTGGCAAGGATTTATATGAAATGGAGGATATTGTGAAAGTATGGGTATTGATAACATGTCTTGGAAGGAAAGGTGTGAAGTATTCAACATAGGGTTGGACGAGACAATGTCTATGATCAACATTGCAGGCAGAAAAAGCCTGCAATTACACGGTTTTTGTCTTAATAAATTGCACTACCTGAATAAATGAATATACCTAAAAAAAAAAAAAAAAAAAAAAAAAAAAAAACCAGCGCAGTCGACAATTCAACCTCTGCTTGCGTGGACTTCCAGAAGATGGATCTGAAACCGGTAACACAGTTGAACGTGAGCAAGCTCTCGAAAACAAAGTGATAAGCGCAATCAATGAATATGTCAAACCCAATGTAAAAATAACTACAGATCAAATAGCGAGAGTGCGTCGAGTGGGTAAATTCGATGTTAACATGACTTCATCATCAAATAAGACCTTAGCTCGCCCCGTCATTGTCACTTTCATCAAGCACTCTATAAAGGGTGAAGTTTTCATGAATAAGAAGAATCTGAAGGGTTTACATCTCCTAATCACTGAGGATCTTACACCAACGAGACGTCCAATTTACCAAGCTGCCACGGCGAAACTCTCTCCTAAACAAGTCTGGACACAAAGTGGCATCATCTGGTTTCATCACAGAGGCACCAGATACTCCGCTAGCACCATGGATGAATTGAATGATAAATTATCTAAACTTGGCATTGTATGATAATACGTGGTGGGTGGGTGAGTCTGATAACATCCTCATGTAAGTAGTTACTCTTTCCTGTTGTTTGGTTTTTTAAATTTTCTTTTAATTATTATTATCTGTTAATGAAGTAGTCTGTTTATTATAAAACTGTATAACATACTAATTTCCTACTAGAGCCATTGATCGCACTTCTATGTTGATGTCTCAATTCAATTTGATGTTCCTAACGGCATAATGTTTCCACACTTGATGCATAATCCTGCCTTATTCTGAAACCGTCCTCAATGTCTATGCCATAATGTTTCTTCTTCTTGGGATTCCCCCTATTTTGTATTTTTACTCGATTTATATTTCATGTTTATTCCTTTTGCGAAGTGATTATGTTCATAGTACTACATTCTTCTTACTCTTTCTATCCTATTGTCTCCTTCTTTCTTTCTTCCGCTTTTTCTTCCTTTATCTTTCACCTTTTCTCGTAACTTCTTCCCCTTCCAAGTGGGCAACTAGTTGTTTGGTGCGTGGGGCGGCCTGTGGCTCCCTGTTTTTTGTGGTGGTGGGGGTCGTGGTGCGGGATCCTTATGACGGGCCTTGAAGTGCCACACTCGCCCTGCTACACAGATGCAAATGATTACGTACCTTCTGACTCCTCAGATGAATCCTTCCATAGTCTTGAAAACCTCTATCTCAGCTCGGATAATGAGGAGTCTTATCACAGTATAGATCCACCTCCTACATCTATTGCTATAACTACAGCTATATCACAGTCTAAACGTGGTTTTGTACTTTGCCATTTTAATGCCCAAAGTATCGTGGAACATTGTGATGATGTGAGTTATTATATCGGCGACACTCCTCCTCACGTTATAGCAATTTCCGAGTCCTGGCTAAAACCCTCTCTGCCTAACAAAATGGTGACTCTTCCAGGTTTTAAAATATTTCGAAATGACCGCCGTACTAAAAGAGGTGGAGGAGTATGCTTATACCTTCGAAAGGAGATACATGCCAAAGTAGTGTTGAGTAGCGAGGGGGCTATTGTTGAGTATTTGTTTGTTGAGGCGAACTATCATGGAAGTAGGATCTTATTGGGTGTGGTGTACAAACCTCCGAAACCCCCTTCTAATTTCAACGATTTATATTCAGTATTATCTTCACTGATTGTGGAGTATGATCATGTTTATATAGCTGGTGACTTCAATATAGATCTGCTGAAGGTGGATTATAGATCCAGAAATTTCATCGATATGTTGTCCTCTATCAACCTTCGTGTTATTCCTTCTGGCCCTACTCATTCGCAGGGCCAGTCGAGCTCCTTAATTGATCTCATTATTGTTAATGATGAAACCACAGTTATGGATTTTAAACAGTTCGATGTCCCTGCCGTGAGCCGGCACCAGATGATTATGGCTGTCATTAAACTGCCCATCCTAAAACAGCCAGTTATTGAAAAACCATTTCGAAACTTAGCTAAAATAAACAAAGAAATGCTAGTCCATGATGCTGAAGATATTAATTGGGGTCCCTTATATGACTTGACTGACTCAGACTCTAAAACTGATTATTTCAACTATATGATTGTTTCATTACTTGACAAGCATGCTCCTCTGAAGTCCCACAAATTCAAACACCATTACAACCCTTGGTTTTCTAACAAAATCGGGATGGCGATGAGGGCCCGTGACCAGGCGTATAACGCTTGGAAAAATTCAGGCGACCTTAGGGATGAGGAGAGGTACAGGCGCTTGTATGCTTATTGTAAAAAATCTGTTCGTGAAGCAAAACGCGACCTTTACATGAAAAAACTGGATCCATCAAATCCTCCTAAGGTACTCTGGAAAAATATTAAAAGAATTGGATTGACTAAAGAAAAAGAGGTCGAGGTACCTACAGTTAACGTAAACGACCTAAACGAACACTTTACTTCAACCCCCTCTTTCTATTGTAAACGAATTGAAGAAATACCGTGCACGGATAATCGCCCTGACTCTTTCTCGTTCTCAAATGTTACCCAGGATGATGTTCATGAAGCTGTTCTATCCGTCAAATCCAATGCACTGGGCTCTGATGGGATTCCACGTACTTTTTTGCTTCTTATTTTACCCTACATTTTGACTCATCTCACTCATCTATTCAACTACATTCTCACTTCATCATCATTCCCACAGGCATGGAAGACTGCACACGTCATTCCCCTTTCAAAGGTTGTAAATCCTACTTGTTTCGAGGACTATCGCCCAATAAGCATCTTGCCCCTTCTCAGTAAAGCTTTTGAATTTATAGTCCATAAACAAATGCTCTTACACATCTCCTCCCAAAATTTGCTGAACAAACTCCAATCTGGCTTTCGCTCAAATCACAGCTGTGAGACTGCCTTATTAAAAATCACCGATGACATTAGACAGGGAATTGAACGTGAGCAGTGTTCCATTCTTGTTTTACTGGATTTTAAAAATGCATTTGGTTCTGTTAACCATAACCTTCTGATCCATAAATTATTTCATTACTTTAAATTTTCTAGTTCTGCTTGTAAATTGATTTTTTCATACTTAAGTGATCGATACCAATATATTAAATTAGCTGATGTTTCATCATCATTGTCTCGTCTGAATTGTGGAATCCCCCAGGGTACTGTTCTGGGTCCATTGTTGTTTTCTACATTCATCAATGACCTCCCTTCTGTTCTCCAGACTTGTGCGTTCATGTTATTTGCTGACGACTTCCAGATATACGCAAACTGCAAATTGAATGATTTAGTTTGTACAGTTTCTAATATAAATACTGAACTAACCAGAATTTCCAGATGGGGTTCAGAGAATGGTATTTTTCTTAATCCCAAGAAGACTCAGTGCATTGTAATATATAAATATGTTGTTCCCACTGACCCCATTCCTCCTATACTAGTAAATGGTGTTCCTATCCCATATTCCACTGATATTGTGAATCTCGGCGTTCGCTTCAACTCCAACCTTACGTGGGATGTACACGTAAAACACATTTGCCGCCGAGTGTATGGAGCACTTCATTCACTTAGGCGCTTAAAATTTTTCACACCTCATGCACTAAAGAAGCAACTTGTTGTTTCTTTAATTCTCCCTTACTTCCTTTACTGCGATACAATATTCAGTTGTTCATTGGATTATAAATGCAAGCAACGCCTAGAGGTTGCTTTCAATAGTTGTATCCGGTATATCCACAACTTGAAACCTCGAGCACATATTTCTCCATTCAAAGCCTCTTTGGTAGGCCTCGACCTCACCATCTATTATAAATTACGCCACCTTGTCGCCATATTCAAGATATGCAATGGACTAGCACCAGAATATTTGAATTGCCTCATCTCTCGTGCTCTCTCTGCTAGATCCAACGCATTGAGAATTATCCAGCATCAATCTCGAGCACTGGCTTACTCATTTGGTGTTGCAGGAGCGAAGCTGTGGAATTCATTGCCCCTTGGGGTCCGTAGCCTGACTTCCATTGCTCGATTCAGGCGTGCTGTAGGATCGTTTCTTTCGCGCGACAACTAGCTTGCCCCCTCCCCCTTTTCTTCTCTCTCTCATCTCTTTTCATTTCCTCCTCCCCTTAATTTTTCTGTTTCTCTTCTTTTACCTCTCTGTATCTTTCTTCAATTCTTCTTCACAGCACTCACTAGATTCTGTTTCATTTGTCTTCTTCTTTTCTCTCTCTCTCTTTCTTTTCTTCTCTTCTTCTTCTTTCCTCTTGTTATTTTAAATATTTTATTTTAAAAAGGATTATTTTCTTTGAATTTTATTATTTTTGAATATATATTTTTTTCACTTACTTTTCTTTCTGTTAACACATTTTGTATTACTTTAACTTGTTAGTTTTAATTTTCCTGCCCACCACTCATGTAAATGATTGTATTTATAAGGGCCCCAGTGGCCTCCATACAAATATACGTTAAATAAATAAATAAAATAAAGAAGGTTCTCGTTCAACAAGGTAGAACGACAAGGTAGGTAACATGAAGGTAGAAAGTTTTGACTCGTTTTTGATGGAGCTAAACTCGCAAGCTACCTATTGTGACTTGAATGACTGTGAAAAAGACAACCTGATTTGTGACAGGGTGGTGGGAGTCAATGACCTAAAATCACTGAAGTTATGTTGTGCCTGGGAGATAAACTCACAGAATACAGTATGGGTGATATTCTCGAGACTTGGACACTAGCGCATCCTTACATCGAGGCAAGGCGAAATCGAAATTATTTCACCTTGTTGTCATGGTGACGAGTAAACATATGCGAAAATGCGCCATCTGTAGCCACAGCTGGACAACAGCATAACATAGTCTCACCTAGTTCCGAGTCAATATTTTCAATATTTGTAATATGCAAGGTGATAAATTGTATGCAAATTACATCAAGTTATTATCAGGTGTTGACCTCAAACGCTACGAACGAAAGGTTTAATCTGTGGGGTAGAGATCCATATGAAATGTGTGTTGGGGAGTTGACATACAAGTGTTCTAAATGATCCAGACATCAGCCGCAAAGATGTTGTGGATTACGTATCTAGTTTTAGAACTGTTCTTTGAATCAATTGAAACTAAAAATCTTCAGAGTACTGTGAAAGTGGTCTTGTGAAAGGATGTGTTATGAGAGCTCTGTTAGGCGGGAATAGTAAGTTGTATCACATGTGGAAAGGTAAGTACCCAGAGGTAAGGTATACCTACATACTTTCCGTATGTTATTACTTTTTCATGTAGGTACTTCATTGATCAAAACGAAAGTAGGTACCAAATTACCTTTTTTGTCGATAAAATTTGCGTAACTGCAAAACTCGCGGAATACCTGCACTGCCAATGCCGTCTTGATGAAATCTTACCTTCAGAGGAATGCATTTCAAGGTTTTTTCCTTGCAGCTGGTTTGTAATTCATGTTGCATATTCCCTGATTCGATATTTGACAAACTTGCTAATCAGCGGTTGTATTCCAAATCTGGTAGGACGTACGTACCTACCTAAGTAGTTTCGTTTCTTGGTTTAGCAACAACCTGCCTTATTTATTTTGACAAACTATCAAATCTCTCCTTTTACTCATTCAATATAACAAGTAAAGCTTCCTCAGTTAAGCATAGTACTACGAACTTATAATAAAACGCTGATGAAGCTACCTGAGCAATGGCTAGGTACCTACACAGCAGTACAGACACCTGAGGAATTTTCAATAATCTTTTCTTTACTATTTTTCAGGTTAATTATTCTCAAAGCCTAAACGAGTTCTTTAGTTTTCTGACACTGATTAACTACTATAGTTAATAGGCTTCTAGTCCAAATTAAAACTCGTTCATGTTAGATTGGTATTGTTGACAGCAATCTACAATCAATTATTGCGCTAGCAGGCATGATTATTATAACATTTAGTCGAATTGAACTTTGTATTGCTACAATATTGTACTTTTTCAAAACAAAACTGTTGAAAAATGGCCTTATAACCAGGAATTATGTTGACGTGAGACGGCAAACATCTGGTGAGAAATAGGTTGGTTGAGTAGCAATTCATTGACGTAGGGCGGTCTCATGGCCGACTTTGGCTGAAACGCGAACCTACTCCAGGCGTGACGTCACGAGAATATGGGCCATACTGATGCTGACTAGTGACTATGGCAGTGTCCTACGTGGCTTTGCTGCGAAACGAGCGTTGGCAAGGCATGCTGCAGGGAGGGGGGGAGGAATGGTGTCCTACTTGGAAACACAAAAACGCTTAGGTACTAGTGGGTATAGCTCGCATCACCTTCTGTTCTCATCACCTGTATTTTCAACTTCATTTTTTCAATTTGATTTTGCATTCATGCCGTCTATCAACAAGTTTAGCTGTGAATAATAAAAATGGAGGGGACCTGCAGAGGAAATATTTAAAAGCCGGAACGATTTCGGTAAATTCCATCACTTATACTCCAATAAATTATCTTAGAAGAGTTTCTCATTTGTGTAATAATCTTCCTTAATGAGGTTTTATCATATAAAAAAGACCTTTAAATTATCACTATCTAATTTTATTGAATAATTTGGAATAGAAATTTTATTAATTTAGAATAGAAAAATTATTTCTTAAGGTCTTTTTATATACTAAAACCTACAAATACTCCAAATTAAGGGAAAGTGAAGAAAACTTTAAATCATTTGCAAGAATGAAAGTAAAAACTTTTAATTACATCGTGAACAAAATTAAGCAAGAATTTAATAATTTAAATTTAACGAGAATTTTAATTCAATACAATAATTTTAAAAAAAGCTAACAACTACAAGTACCTATTTGGAAGAATCAAAAAGTTTGTATGGTAGAATGATAGAAACTACAACAAAGATGTTTAGAAAAATTGCTCAAATTCCAAAACAAATATATATAGGTACTCGGAACAATTAATAAAATTTGCACACACGGGCATAACTCAAACCTTCGCATTTTGTTTTTACCATATTTTAGAAACACTGGACAATATATTGTAATTTTCTTCGAAACTAGGCAACTCCCGATAAAGGTGTACATACCTATAATACATGTAGAAGGGTCATTCTCCCAAAACTGCCCTTTTTTCATCCAAAGCATGTGAAGCAGCTAACAGTGAATTGTTTGGCAAACTTTACTTCCTACAATATGAAGGCCAATCTAGTGCACATATTCCAAGGAATTGGAGCGGACTCCATATCTGCCTCATTAACCATTAATTATAATTTCATTAATAGCATATTGCTTCCGAGACTGCAAGGCAGTGGAAGCTTTGTTTTCACTTTCGAAATGAAAAAAAAATTTTTGCTCCAAAATCAAAATTTCCACTCGCATTTTGCGTTTCAGAGCCTCCTGAACAAATTTGGTTCCGTGTCTGTCTGTCTGTCCGTCCACATTTCCTTGTAACAGCCATAACCTCCACAATTTTGATCCGATTTTAACCAAATTTTCAGGGATCGTGCGGGTTAAGCTCTAGATGGTCCCCTATCAACTTCATCATGATCGAATCAACGGTAGCTTCTGCGCTGGCGCTAACGTGAATTCCTTGCGACGGTCATAACTCGGTCAATGTTGAACGGATTTCGGTCAGATTTTCAGGGATGATGTGGGTAAGGTCCCTTGAGGTCCCATAAGACAATCATCATAACGTTCTGCGCATTCGTGAACGAAATATTCTTGTTACGGTCCTTGCAACAGCCGTCATTTCCACAATTTGGTGCGATTCTCTTCAAATTTTTAGGAATCGTGCGGGTATAGCTCTACATGGTTCCCTATCAGTTCCGTCATGATCGAATCAACGGTAGCCTCTGCGCAGGCGCAAACAACATTTTCTTGTTTCGGTCATAACTCAGGCAATTGTAAACGGATTTCGGTCAGATTTTCAGGGATGATGCGGGCAAGGTTTCTTGAGGTCCCGTATCACATTCTTCGCGACCATCAGCAGCGGTACGCTAGGCGCATGCGGGAATGTGATATTTTTGTAACGGTCACAGCTTAGTTAATTTTATCGGATTTTGTTCAAATTTTCAGTGATGATCCCGGTAGAGTCCCTTGAGGTGCCCTACGAATCATACGGTACTACCAGTGATTGTGCCCATCATGCCGGGAATTTATTTGCCGGCCGTTTCTAGTTTTCTGGAATTTAATGGTGACGTACTGTGAAGGTCACGAGGAAGCTCATGTGCCATTTCCTTGGCAGTGTATGTTTCATTCTCCTGGGTGTCCCAAGGTGGCAAGTCAGGAATTCGGAAATTCATACATGAGAATTTTCTTAGCGAACTTCAACTTTGATTAGCATTTCCAAATCCTTATACAAAAAGAAACGATTTCATGTTTCTTGCTTCGCCACCCTGGACCCCTCTACTCTATACTCGGCGCTTCGCGCCTCGCCGGATCTTTTCTCTTTTCTACTGTGTAGAAAACGAGGATAATTTGCTGTGCAATTCGTCTCACGAGAAAAAAAAAAAAAAAAATTTTTTCAGGCCTGGCCGGGATTCGAACCCACAACCTTCGTCTCACGAGAAAAAGAAAAAAAAAAATTTCAGGCCTGGCCGGGATTCGAACCCACAACCTTCGTCTCACGAGAAAAAAAAAAAAATGTTCAGGCCTGGCCAGGATTTGAACCCACGACCTCTCGCTTCCCATCTCGGGACAACAAACGTTACACAAAAAAAGTGGACATTTTAAAAAAATTATTGGGGGTCGGCCTAAGAATTGCATAGCAATTAATTATATATATATATATATATATATATATATATATATATATATATATATATATATATATATATATGAAAATGCTTGGTGGGCCGATTCAAAACGCTGGGACGGGCCATATGCAGCCCACGGGCTGTAGACCGGAGACCTCTGTTCTACATGAATGTCATTTTGATGTTGTCAAAACTAAACAAGGGGGGCGTCAGTGCCTTTTTTTTTTCTTTTTTGGATAAACATGGGAACAGATATTGAGAAGTTGGTGTTAAATTGTGACATTTGTTCATCGTTGGCAAACAATAACAAAAAGGAGCCACTGTTCCGTTTAGTCCTACTACCATGAACCTAGGAGAGGAAGTGGACCGGATGTTGCGGAGTGGGGAGTGCGGCTAGTGTGGGGGGCACCCTCCCGAAGAACATTATGTGAACAGAGGCTTCGAGGTGTGGCCTATTCCAAACTGTTTCAGAGCCTTGGTTTTTAGACGTGCCACACCCCCTCAGCGGCTCAGTGGTATTGTTTCCGCCTTCCACACAGTTGGACTGTGTTCGAATCCTGGTCAATACATGTTCTTTTTTTATTCGTTTGTTATTTTTTTTATAAGGTTTGACGTGGAATATAAGTTTTCTAGAGCGTTTGTGTCATAAAATTGTCAATAATTAGTCCCCATCATCTAGCATAACACTATCAACAAAGTAATTGATTTGTGTTTACTTTTTATCTGTTAATTGAAATTTTGGTTTGACATGAAAAATTGGTTATCTTGAGCATTTGTGTCATGATCTTGCCAATGGTAAGTCCCGATAGAACGAATTTTCATTTTTCTTCATATTTGTGATGCAAAATGGAATCCTTTTAGCCAATTTCTGCAGGACGTTTTGGTTTTACATTTATAGTGCAAATTTGTATTATATTTGGTTTATTATTTTCAATAATGAACCATTGTAACCGCCCAAGAAAAAAATTGTTTAATCCCCCACAAAATTGGTTGGTTTACGTTTCAAGACACATAGATTCCAAAAATGAAATTTTAAAAAATCCGTCCGTCCTTAGCTATTCTCCCAAGCTACCGGACTGAAATACACTAAATTCACCTTAAAAATCGTGGATCCCCCGAGGATGATCCTTAAAACCTTTGGTCACAATCGCTCAATTCTAAGAGGTGCTATTTAAGGACTGAAATGTTCAAAAATCCGTAACTCAGAAACTTTCAATGGGAGGGTGATGTTTTTTATATTACTTAATCTGAATAGATTTCACTCCCCCTAGTCCAATAAGCCCTCGTTTGCTCCCTGTAAGGGTGAGATGGATGAACAGATCAACATAAGTGTGAATTAAAACTTATTTTTTTATGGTAAATAAGCATCAGAAATTACCTTGACAACAGGATCCATCTCTTATCGAAATCGAGTGAATAACAACAATCTTAATAACCAGTTAATAATAACAACAATTTCCAAATGCCTTCTGAAGGTTCTAGTTCAAGTAATTTTGAATTCTCTGTTGGTACTGAACCTGACTCAATTAGGTGTCTACTTGTGTTATGCATTCACTTCATGAGTGGGGGTAATGAAATAGAGGTATTCTACTGAATATATCATTCTAATAGTAGGTAGGTAATTAGATTCTCAGTATTTGAATAAATTGATCAGGGAAAAACAGCAGATTCTGTCTCAGGTTTGTTATCTGTAACGGAAAATAATAAACCTTTGTGTCAAGGATTTGCAGTGTTTTATTGTTTTATGCAAATACTTGGTAACATTTTTTTATGTAAAAATATATAAAAAAATTCCTGAGCGCAGGTATGTAGTGGATTTATATATGTTTTACTTGGTGTAGGTAGACCAAGTGGGACATTTATATTCTGGTTATGCGGGTTAGTCCCTGAGGTATTCCTGTAAGGAATGTGAGCGAAATCGCCAAGGTCAGCTTGCTTGGCGGGAGGAACTGGAGGATAGTTCGTGTAGCAGCCGCGTGGAGCACTGGGCTCGCATAGTGGGTGCTGGGTTCGATCTGTTTGGTGCTGAGCCGTTGTGTAATATTCCGGCCTAAGATTTATATCTGTAGGGGGAATATACTGGGCTTGGTTGAGGTACTGAAAAGTATCCTTTGTTTTTAGCACGTTGGGAGTGTGTTTGACACTCGGATCGGCCGGGTAGCCTTGTGTAGAATATCGTGGATATTCAGAAATCTTTGTCGAATCATGATGATTGACTTCAGAGCGGGTCTGAAAGGTATCCTCGAACTTTTGTGTGTGTGAGGCTTGGCCTAACGTTTCCTTCATGAATACGTTAGGTAAGAAGGCGATCTCTTCGCGAGAATCGAGCCTTTGTCCGTCGCTAGGAACAGCGGACGAGTCGAGTAGCAGGTAGGGAGCGCTGCGTGGGCTAAGGCCCCCCGGCCGCGCCGTGTTCTGCTTCCTCTTGCATGAGGAAGTAGGACGGGCGGCGCTCCATCGATATACCCGAGTTTGTTAACTCGTTTTCAATACCTCTACGTATAGGATAGAGGGTTTGGAAGGTGGACTCGCTTGACAGAGCTTCTTTCCTTTGCTCGGATGTCAGGGTCCTACCTTGTAGTCTTGAAAAAGACTTCCTTGGACGATAAATTAGAGCGGATGAGCTGAGTAATTTATCGGCGTGCCCCAGCGGTCGGTGACGAGCTTAGTGCTACGAAACCCGGGCGACACGTCTCGGAACGTCCCAGCGGGCGTACGATCTAATGAGAATATCAATAGATGTACCGGGTGGCGTCCTGACAGAAGAACTACGTTGGGCAATGAGCAGGATAAATAATCACTGGACTCGTAGATGCCAATGCGAGATCTGTGTGGAGAGAAGGTATGCCTTGTAGAAAGCAGTAGAAAGCCGTTCTGAGATGAACTCGTGAGCAGAAGGGTCGTCAGCGTAGAGCGTGTAGATTCTTCGTACTGCAGAGTGTAGTCGTCGAGAGCGGTGAGTGGAATGAATTTCGGAGGGCTCCGAGCGGGGTAATTATAGGGAGGTGGCCGCCTCCTGCCGCCTCCTGATTGGTCCGCTTAATTTCATTAATTCAACTGTGTTATCTCATTGGCTCGCACATTGTTTTCTCAGAATCTGCGAGTATGATAGCTGAGTTGGTCCTCCGGGGGTGGCTTCCCCGCGTCCGTCGCTGCGACGGGGTCCCCGGAGGTGGCTTCCGTGCGTCCGTTGCGGAGACAAGGACCTTGAGGTGTCTTCCCTGCGTCCGTTGTTTAGACGGGGTCCTCGGGTGGCTTCCCTGCGTCCGTTGTTTAGACGGGATCCCCGGGGGTGTCTTCCCTGCGTCCGTTGCTGAGACGGGGTCCCCGGGGTGGCTGCTGGACCAGAGGTGGTTGCTTGCCGCCTCCTGGTTGGTTCGCCTATTGTCTCTGGTGCAATCATTGTTTCTGATTGGCGAGTAGGCTTGCTGGAACTGTCCTTGTTAGTTTTAGAGGACATTTGATTGCCTGTTTGGGTTTTCTCATTCAAGGCGACTTGTTTCGAGATACTTGTCGCGTCTCTCTCGCCCAGTAAGTGTTTAGGGAGGTCGCCTTGTATGTTATTTGTTAATATTTCACTTTTGAGAGAGAATTTCGTATTTTCTCTCTGGTGAAATATTTTGTTTGACGGAGTTATAACTCGACGTCTTATAAATATTTGTGTGTCGTGTCTACCTCTTTTTGGTAGCCCTGAAAAGGGCTGTTGAAAAGAGGGGGTGGTTTTCAGGGGGTGGTTTTCCAGGATTTGCAGTGTTTTATTGTTTTATGCAAATACTTGGTAACATTTTTTTATGTAAAAAAAGAAAAAAAAATTCCTGAGCGCAGGTATTTAACGTGCAGAAATGGATGGGTAGAATTAGGAAACATGAAATAAATAAATAAAAACATAGGTATATAATGTAGGTACACATTTATTGTTAGTGGCAAATGGCTTGATAAGCAGTTCTCAGCAAGCTCAATCAAAATCATGAATAAAATCTATTCAGTTCAAGGGTAATTGCAGTCCACTGATAGATATTTATTCACAATTGAATAAGCCAGAACCCAGGACTTGCCAACGTGGAGGCGACTGCTATCAAGTCCCAAAAATATGGATCCCAGCTCTCAAATGGGTATCCTCAACAGAACATAAGACATAAGAAATTTATCATGAGCACTATTAATTTATTAGAGCACGTTGGATAGCACCAACAACCGTAAACTTACCAAGTAAGTTACTTACCAATGAGTACCTACTCATTCATTGGCAAATATTCATTGGCAAAAATGAGTAGGTACCTACCTACTTACTACGAACCAATAAAATCAGCAACGTAATTACATCAAACACTGTACTCACCTACTCTGATAATAAATACATAGTAGTAACAATAACCCGCAGCTGCCCAGGGCTCCACCCGCTCACCAGCTCCCCACGGTTCCACGCAAGTGGATCAGCTCGGGCGACGTGCCCGTGCCTCGTTGGGACGAGATGAGCGCCGCGGGGCGTCCGTGGCCGGCCCGAGCTTTGCCGACGGGAGCCAAACCCGCGAGGGTTTGGCCCGCGGCCGCGGCTGGGCTGTTGCGGAGGTGCTCGTTCCGGTGACGTCCACCCCGCTGCGCTCATCTCGTCCCACCGAGGCACGGGCACGTCGCCCGAGCTGATCCACTTGCGTGGAACCGTGGGGAGCTGGTGAGGTGTCCTCCACACCACCTCCCTTGGAGCGCTGGCGTCCGCCGGTCCCTTCTTCTCCGGCGAAGGCGGTAGCGGGCCGATGGGTGTCGGAATTTCCTCTGCCAGGAGGAAATTCTCCACTTCCTCTGTGAGCATGTCTTCTGAAGCTTGAGTCGAAGCTGCCATGGTCAAGGTTGGTATGAGCTCCGGGCCTGGGGTGTTCCTTATTTATATCTCCCACTGTTCCTACCCGAGAAAAGTGGGCGTGGCCTGCTTCGAGTGCAGTCACCCACTTCTCGTCGAATTTGGTAGAGGGGACGCGCCCTCTGGCGGATTTTCGGGGAGTCTCCTCCTTATTTTCTGCCTGATTTTTGTTTAGTGACACAGTTTCGTCTGTGTTTAGAGTGTAAGCTGGTTTGATTTGCTGTTTGGGAACTTTTTTTGTGTGTTCGCCAATTTGTACTGTAACCGAAAACTTATCTCTTTTAACAACTTTGAATGGTCCCGTGTAAGGACATTGCAAAGAGGAGAGCTGTGTGGGCACTCTGATATAGACATGTGTACATGTATCCAAATTTTTGGGCATGTTGACGGCATATTTCGTATTATTATGTTTGATATGCGTAGGTCGGAAGAAGAGAGGCTCGGAAAGGTTCGTAGAAGTTACGAATATGTCGCCTGGGAGCGGTACGTCAATTCCGTAAACTTTTTGGAAGGGTGTAGTTTCCGTTGCTGGGTCTACTGCCGTACGCATGGCGAGTAGTACTTTTGGAAGGGCGTCGAGCCAATTTTCGTCCTGTGCTTTGAGAGCCTCTTTCAAGGATCTATTTCTGCGTTCCACCATTCCGTTTGTTGACGGTTTGTATGGTAACGTGTGAGTATGTTTTACTCCGAGACGTTCCATAATGGAATGAAATAGGTCTGATTCGAATTGTGTGCCCTGGTCACTTGTGATGTATTTTGGTACGCCTTTTGAGGCTACCCAAATATTGATAAAGGCGTTTGTGATCGTGGACGTTTCGATGTTGTTAAGAGGGACTGCCTCTAGCCAACCCGTTGCTCTATCTACCATCATTAGGATGTAACGTTTCCCTCCTTTAGCTAAAGGTAAGGGTCCGGTAATGTCAACGTGTACGTGGGAGAATTTGTTAGCCGTTTCAAATTCGGAGTAAGGGAGCTTCACGGAGCGAGTGATTTTTGCTCGTTGGCAAGTCTCGCATGCTCGGACCCAGTTAGAGACATCTGCACGAAGGCCGTGCCAAAAATATCTTTGTTTTACTTTATACACTGTAGAGTGTATGCCTGGGTGTCCCAAATTGTGAATTTGGCTGATTATTTCGTGCCTTATTTCGTTTGGAATATAAGGTCTTGGGTGTCCTAAGTCTAGGTTACACCAAATCTCTCCTTGAGGGAATTCAACTCGTGTGAGTTTTAGTTTGTCCTCTGCGTTAGGAGGAGAATGAATCTGTGCATTTGAGATGTGCAGTAGGAGATTGCACTCTATTGCGGCCGTAATTTGTGAAATTTCGGCTATGGACGGACCCTCGTCAGTTTGGGTTGAATTTGACTTTGTTTGAATTTCAACTGGATCGAAAGGTCTGGAGAGTGCGTCGGCTACGACGTTGTCTTCTCCAGGTATATGTCGTATGTCACTTGTCATTTGGGAGATGTATGTTAGCCATCTCAATCGCATTTTAGAAAAATGTGCGTTTTTCTTAAGCATTGTGCCTAGCAGAGGCTTGTGATCTGAGCAAATATGAAAAGAGCGGCCGTCCAAGTCATTGTGCCAATGAATGCAAGCTTGGTAAGCGGCGAACATCTCTTTGTCGAACGAGGCTTTATTCTTCCATTGTTCCGGAATTTCTTTACTGAAAAATCCCAATGGTTGGTAAGATTTCGAGCCGTGTTTGTCTGTAATTTCCTGCTCCAGTGCCGCTCCGATGTGTGTATCGGATGCGTCGCAAACTATTCTCCACTCTGCTGTAGGGTGTGGATGAGCAATATTGTGCAATGTAGCTTTTATCATTGCTTGTTTTAAGCTGTTGAAAGCTTTTTCTCTCTCTGATGTCCATTCGATAGGTGTTTTGTCATTTTTTTTGTTTGACTGAATGGAGTCATACAGAGGTTGCGCTGTGTGAGCGAATTTACTTGAGCAAGCTCGGTAGAAACCACACATACCTAGGAATCTGCGTAGGCTTCGTACGTCTATTGGCCGAGGGAATTGCTCTATGGCTTCTATTTTATCTCGTTTAGGAATTATCCCTTCTTTCGAGATAGTGAAACCTAGGAAATCGACGGTAGGTTTTGAAAAAATGCATTTATCAAAACCTACTCGAAGTCCGTGTTCTCCTAGTTTGTCGAAAATTTGTTTGAGGTGGTTCATGTGTTCTTTATAATTTTTAGAAGCCACCAATATGTCATCTAGGTATACAAATGCGAAATCGAATTTTCGCATGATGCTGTCCATGTACCTTTGCCATGTTTGAGCCGCTCCGGCCAAACCCATGCTCATTTTTTTAAACTCATAGAGACCGAAAGGTGTAATAATTGCTGTTTTATGAGAGTCATCTGGGTGCATCGGGATATGGTAATATGCCGATTTTAAATCTATTGTCGAATAGATTTGTGTATTATGTAAATTCGCTTGGAAAGAGCGAATGTGAGGTGGCGGGTAGGCGTCTTTCTTAGTTTTTGCATTGAGGAATCGGTAATCGCCCGTGATTCTCCACGTTCCATCCTTTTTGGGCACGCAATGTAGCGGAGAAGCCCATTCAGAGTCGGAGGGAGCGATGATCCCTTCTGTGAGCATTTTGTCGAAAGTACTTTTAACCTGAGCCCGTTTTTCGCCTGCCATGGGTCTTGCACGGAAGTGTACTGGTGTTCCTTCCGTGGTTATACGGTGGTAAACCCCGTTGTTTTTCCACTTTCCTTGAAGTTTGCTCATTTTATCATTGTATTTTTCAATGATAGAGCGTATGTTTTCGTCCTCTGTGAGCTGTATGTCCTCTGGTTGAGGGCTGTTGTCACGATGAGGGATAGCAGCTGCTATTTGTTCGTCAGTAAATTTTTTGTTCATGACTGCAGCGATTTTTTGATCGGCATAGCTCTTTATTTTATCTCTGTAGATATATTTGTGTTTGACCCGTATTCCGATATCCCAAGACTCGAGGAATGGTATACCGAGGATCGCTAGATCAACTTTCGTGATCATGAAATCGGTGGTCATGTCTCCGAGGCCGATGTTAATTGTCGTGTCAGCACGCCCTAGTGTGTCTATAGGGGCGCCGTTAGCTGCTGTGAGCTTGACGTTGGACTTACGGATTTTTAAGCCCAATTTTTTGGTGACATTGTGGGGCAGAATGTTCACTTCTGCTCCCGTGTCAATGAGAAATTCAGTGCCATTTAGTTTGCACTTGAAAAAAAACCTTTTATACTCTTTAGTCTGCCGGTGTATAGGCTCAGATACACTGGCAGTTATTCATTTTCCGAACTCTCTGCGTCGGAGGTTGGAACGGTACTTTCTTGTATCGATCTATGAGTATTTTCGCTTGAAACCAAGGTTTTAGGCTGGCTGATAGGCGCTGCCTTTTTGATAGGTTTGGAGGCGGTATTTGCCTTCCAAGTGCAGTATTCTGGGTCTGCACACTTGCGAGTTTCGCTACCGAAACGGGCGTGGTTTCGGCAGACATAGGCCGTCGGTTTGTGAGGCTTACTCTCTACTTGCTGAGGTTTGAACTCAGCTTTTTGTGAGAGGGCCTTTTTGAAACCAGTCTTCGTAGGTTTCGAAGTAGATTCTACTCCTCGTATGTTGAGAGAGGGGTTCGCTGTTTTGTACGCGTGTAGCGTATCAGCTAGGTCGAGCCGGGCATTCGTGGTAGGCTGTGCTGCGACCATGCCTCGGGCTTCGATAGGCAGAGTTTCGATCCACTTTTGAGTGATCAGAGCCTCTGAGAAGTACCCAACAGCCTTAGAGTACATTTCATGGTACTTGGTGCTGGGTTTTTTGGCGAGAGATGCGGGGTCCTCGAGCGCGAGGAGCCTGTCCTGTAAGGACAACCCGTATTCTCGTTGTAGGCGCTGTTTGGCCTCTTCATAAGGTGCGTGGGGTGCCGTGAGGTAAGCTGAGTCAATAGCTTCCCGCATTTCCTCCGGTACCCACTTGTAGATAGCTGAGAAACATTCGTTCTGCGTTCTCAGGTTTTTTCGCACGCAGTATTGATCGAACTCGGCGAGTGCACGATCGATATTCTTCTTTTGGAAGATAGGTCTTTGGTAATCTCCCATTTCCTCCAAAAGTGCTCGAAAGCCACTTTGTGTAGAGGGTTGTTGTGTGAGATGTGGGGCGTATAGGCCCGGCGGGGGTCGCACGCCCGCAGTGGTTCCCTGAAATCCACTAGCTTCATAAGAGGGAACGAAATGCTCCGTGTTAAGCCTGTTCAAAGGCGGGGTCACCATTTGTAGTGGATTTATATATGTTTTACTTGGTGTAGGTAGACCAAGTGGGACATTTATATTCTGGTTATGCGGGTTAGTCCCTGAGGTATTCCTGTAAGGAATGTGAGCGAAATCGCCAAGGTCAGCTTGCTTGGCGGGAGGAACTGGAGGATAGTTCGTGTAGCAGCCGCGTGGAGCACTGGGCTCGCATAGTGGGTGCTGGGTTCGATCTGTTTGGTGCTGAGCCGTTGTGTAATATTCCGGCCTAAGATTTATATCTGTAGGGGGAATATACTGGGCTTGGTTGAGGTACTGAAAAGTATCCTTTGTTTTTAGCACGTTGGGAGTGTGTTTGACACTCGGATCGGCCGGGTAGCCTTGTGTAGAATATCGTGGATATTCAGAAATCTTTGTCGAATCATGATGATTGACTTCAGAGCGGGTCTGAAAGGTATCCTCGAACTTTTGTGTGTGTGAGGCTTGGCCTAACGTTTCCTTCATGAATACGTTAGGTAAGAAGGCGATCTCTTCGCGAGAATCGAGCCTTTGTCCGTCGCTAGGAACAGCGGACGAGTCGAGTAGCAGGTAGGGAGCGCTGCGTGGGCTAAGGCCCCCGGCCGCGCCGTGTTCTGCTTCCTCTTGCATGAGGAAGTAGGACGGGCGGCGCTCCATCGATATACCCGAGTTTGTTAACTCGTTTTCAATACCTCTACGTATAGGATAGAGGGTTTGGAAGGTGGACTCGCTTGACAGAGCTTCTTTCCTTTGCTCGGATGTCAGGGTCCTACCTTGTAGTCTTGAAAAAGACTTCCTTGGACGATAAATTAGAGCGGATGAGCTGAGTAATTTATCGGCGTGCCCCAGCGGTCGGTGACGAGCTTAGTGCTACGAAACCCGGGCGACACGTCTCGGAACGTCCCAGCGGGCGTACGATCTAATGAGAATATCAATAGATGTACCGGGTGGCGTCCTGACAGAAGAACTACGTTGTGCAATGAGCAGGATGAATAATCACTGGACTCGTAGATGCCAATGCGAGATCTGTGTGGAGAGAAGGTAAGCCTTGTAGAAAGCAGTAGAAAGCCGTTCTGAGATGAACTCGTGAGCAGAAGGGTCGTCAGCGTAGAGCGTGTAGATTCTTCGTACTGCAGAGTGTAGTCGTCGAGAGCGGTGAGTGGAATGAATTTCGGAGGGCTCCGAGCGGGGTAATTATAGGGAGGTGGCCGCCTCCTGCCGCCTCCTGATTGGTCCGCTTAATTTCATTAATTCAACTGTGTTATCTCATTGGCTCGCACATTGTTTTCTCAGAATCTGCGAGTATGATAGCTGAGTTGGTCCTCCGGGGGTGGCTTCCCCGCGTCCGTCGCTGCGACGGGGTCCCCGGAGGTGGCTTCCGTGCGTCCGTTGCGGAGACAAGGACCTTGAGGTGTCTTCCCTGCGTCCGTTGTTTAGACGGGGTCCTCGGGTGGCTTCCCTGCGTCCGTTGTTTAGACGGGATCCCCGGGGGTGTCTTCCCTGCGTCCGTTGCTGAGACGGGGTCCCCGGGGTGGCTGCTGGACCAGAGGTGGTTGCATTGTTTCTGATTGGCGAGTAGGCTTGCTGGAACTGTCCTTGTTAGTTTTAGAGGACATTTGATTGCCTGTTTGGGTTTTCTCATTCAAGGCGACTTGTTTCGAGATACTTGTCGCGTCTCTCTCGCCCAGTAAGTGTTTAGGGAGGTCGCCTTGTATGTTATTTGTTAATATTTCACTTTTGAGAGAGAATTTCGTATTTTCTCTCTGGTGAAATATTTTGTTTGACGGAGTTATAACTCGACGTCTTATAAATATTTGTGTGTCGTGTCTACCTCTTTTTGGTAGCCCTGAAAAGGGCTGTTGAAAAGAGGGGGTGGTTTTCAGGGGGTGGTTTTCCAGGATTTGCAGTGTTTTATTGTTTTATGCAAATACTTGGTAACATTTTTTTATGTAAAAAAATAAAAAAAAATTCCTGAGCGCAGGTATTTAACGTGCAGAAATGGATGGGTAGAATTAGGAAACATGAAATAAATTTAAAAAAACACATAGGTATATAATGTAGGTACGTAAACATTTATTGTTAGTGGAAATGGCTTGATAAGCAGTTCTCAGCAAGCTCAATCAAAATCATGAATAAAATCTATTCAGTTCAAGGGTCATTGCAGTCCACTGATAGATATTTATTCACAATTGAATAAGCCAGTACCCAGGACTTGCCAACGTGGAGGCGACTGCTATCAAGTCCCAAAAATATGGATCCCAGCTCTCAAATGGGTATCCTCAACAGAACATAAGACATAAGAAATTTATCATGAGCACTATTAATTTATTAGAGCACGTTGGATAGCACCAACAACCGTAAACTTACCAAGTAAGTTACTTACCAATGAGTACCTACTCATTCATTGGCAAATATTCATTGGCAAAAATGAGTAGGTACCTACCTACTTACTACGAACCAATAAAATCAGCAACGTAATTACATCAAACACTGTACTCACCTACTCTGATAATAAATACATAGTAGTAACAATAACAAGGAAAATGTAAATAAGAACGTACTTGTACAAAGTGATGCCTTAGCTTGAGTAGCTTCCACAAACACTGCACTTCAGCTCCAGATGATGTTGTTCCTCTTCTCTCTTCTTGATTAACGATTGTATTGGTTTGATTGAATGACGACACCTCACAGGCCCTTAGCTGATCGATATTCCGTTATATTATATTACATATAATATATTATACTATATAATATATTATATTATATGTAATATATTATATAATATATTATATATAATATATTATGTTATATATAATATATTATATATTGTATTATACATAATGTATATGATATATAATATATTATATTATAACATAATATATTATATATTATACCCAGCGTCGAGTTTCACTATATAGTGCAGGCGTCCTAGGACTTTAACCATAGTGCCGAGTCTCCATAATCAGGAGCCTTGGTAATTTCCAGATAGTACCCAGTCTTCCACAATTAATTTTCTGGCTGTTGGGTATGCAGTATCAGATGTGTGGCCTTGTGAAATAGTTGGACGAAGTAGGTCCAGTTTAATACACATTTGACGATTCAAGTAAAGCTCCAATGGTGTTTTCCCTAAATTTAAGGGGGTGACTCGGGGTTTTTTATGGGGTTTTTTGAAATCTCGTGTTTATGTGAACCATCCAAGGACCCTACAAGATTTGAAGAACAACATCCAGGAAGAAATTGCCAACATAACGCCTGCTATACTGGCTGGAGTCATGACAAACACCAGAAAACGGTTTACTCAGTTTATGGAGAATGGGGGACGTCACCTACCTGATTTGATCTTCAAAACTGGGTAAAACAAAACTTTATGTATGTGCCTATATTATAAAAAACGAATAAAAATTTTCTGATTCATACAATGCGTTTTATTAAGTTTAAAAAAAAGAAAGTTATGCTGCCGCACCCAGTAGTAAACCTTTATGGAATAATTTGCAGCATATTTAGATTCTACGCACCTTGAAACGAAAAGGAATATATTTTGAGGGGGCTTACATACATTCCAACTGTATTCGGTTACTATTATGATATAGTGAAAATACTGAAACAAAAGTTATACCTTTCGACTAATTATTTTCAATTATAAATTGAAAACTTGTAAACATAAACAACTACAAATGAAACAATTTATCAACTATAGCCGCTATAAAAGTTTTAAAATCAAAATAATTAGTTTTAACGGCACCTATTTGCATATTATACAACTCCTATTACGGAAGATTCTCATACTAAATCTTTGGAAACTTTTCTGAGATAGGTACTTGAAAAAATATTTGCCTTGCGATCTGCTGGCTATTATATCCTAAATCATGGTCAATAGTGGCCCACCTGGCGGGTGGCTTCTGTGACAGTTTTAGGGAGGATTCCAACCTATGGGTTGACTCAGGAAGTAGTTAGTGACGTTACCAAACTATAGAATGTTAAAATCCTGACTTGAGAGAGATTATTATTAAAGTTTAAGTCCAACAGACTGTGTCAAAATGTAACCAGCTGTGCAAAACAGACAACAGCATCAACAGTAACATCGAAACTGGAAAATCAGGTTTTCTGCACAAAACTCCACTCATATTAAGTTACATAAGCTGGATATATATTATGTCAAGAATGTCTATATGTCACCTACAGTGTGTTCCACTTACATATTGTGGTGAAATCCACTAACTTACTAAATCCACTACACATATATCTAACATATATAAAATAGCTATTGCTAAAAAGTGGCCCATTCAATATGGATATCCACTCATATAGTCATGTTGGGTCTTTCATAGCTTAGAAACAAATGAAAATCAAATTCAATGGAAATTTTTATTAGCAAAAGAAAACAAAAATCTTGTCAACTTGAATTAATTTTCTTGAATAGGTGAATGATTTAGGTGAATCGGCTTTACGAAAATCTTGCATACTCCTCAATCGGTATTGGAAAGCAAAGACAGAACAACCGACATTTGCAATCTCTTTCTGGCCAACCTTTGAAAAAAAATGTTACATAGTGAAATTATTATGGATTGCTAAAGAATTCCTTGCAGTGCATATCTACATAATAAGCTTTCCTAGCATAATTGTGGAATGGGTCTGAAGGAATTACAATGTTGTTCTTGAAGATGTGGTTAAATTTGTCATCTCTAGCCAACAGTTCACACACTAATCACTGGATGGTAAAGAGCTCTGGCAGTGCTATAGGTGCATAAGGTGGATAAAGGTTCACAGGGAATTGGGTCCTACGAATATCGAAACCTTCATGCTGTCTTTAGTAATCTTGGTGAGGTGTTCTTGAGGTGGTTGTGGGGCACTACCAGGGTATTACGCCACCTGGAGAGGTGGTACGGGATTAAAAAGCCTTTTGTGTGCAGAAATTGAAGTATGGATGCAATTTAGTTGGTACCTAATGAGGTTGGGCATTCAGCACAAATGAAGGCTTACTGGCAAAATCAAAGAAAATAATGACTCTCAAACATTGGAGGGTGCAATCAAAGGCATGATCTTATATTGAAAGAGGGCAGCTAGTTATTTACGATAACAGTTGTCGAAATTTCCCATTATTGAAAACAAAAAACGAAACGTTTGCAACTATTTGTGCAAAAACCGGACATTTGGCGTCCAGAGCGGCCTTCAATTTCGGCCCGGACGGCTTAGAGAAAATCCAAACTGTCCAGGCCAAAACCAAACACCTGGCAATTCTGGGCACTCCACAGCCTTTTCTATACCTGTCACAGGAAAATGAGACACTGTAACATGTGGTGCTGCAGTGTAAGTTGGTGCTTGTTACAAATATTTCAAACCAGAAAAACGACGACTGATCCAGGCGAGATTAAATTCATTAGGGAGTATCCAGGATTCAATCTGTTCAATTCTTGGAAATTTAATTAAAATTGGATTTTACTGGAAATAGTAGAAGTTTTGATGTTATTAAGATTTAAGCCTTAGGTGCATGTGAGAAGGCAGATCCGGTTTGAATTATTTGGACATATTTTCAATGTCATTCTACAGCCTGAATTATGAATCATGTGATAAAATTAAAATTTTTAGTATCCGATGAATTTTGGAGGTCCAGGTATTCATTAGGCCATCCTCCCTTGATAACTGTTGAGATGGCTTGGGAAACATTCAGAAAATTTAACTTCACAAAATGCGAGGGGTGTGCAAAAAGGAAGTTTCAGCTGCACAAGGTGCTCCCAAATTATTCAAAAATTTATTTTTCGTGGAAATAGACAACTTTTTCACTAACTTCCTTTGGGTTTCCACAATGTCGTCGCGAGTCATTTAGTCCGTGCTCCCAAAACTCTCCCATAGGTACTCCTATTGAAGTAAAATCCTGCATTATTACCATTATTATATTTGGTGGGAGATATTTACTTCTATGGATTCTCAATTTTATAAGTGCAGAATATTGTATAAACTGTTAGATAAAATGTTAACCAAATATCTGTAATGTAGAATTTTACTTCCATCCCCTATGAAAGAGTTTTGGGTACACCTCGTATTTTATTTGAATAGTGACACAACTCACCGGAAGGCGGAAACTGCATGGTATTGCTATAACAAGAGTGTGGAGTAATGTAGATAAAATATTATAGTTCTAATTAAAAATTTAATTAATTTTCTTCACCGTTTCTTACCAACAGAACTCACAGCAACCTCTGCTGCCATTTTACCAAATTTAGTTGGCTGTATTTGTTTCTTTTCGATGATCAAATTAGAATAAACACGTTTGTGAGTTATTTTGAAGAAATGGTCGTACACGTAACGTCGGTTGTATACTTCATTCCATCTGATATATTTCTTCTGCAAGGTTCAAAAGTTTAATTAGGACAATTCTCCAAAATGCTAATAGTATAAGATACTACCTACCTAAATAAAAATATTGCAAAGGCTCATAAATAAACATTATTATTTCCATGTTGATGAGTGGGATTGTTGGGAAAAGGGGCTCAATAGAGATTGAGACTCAGTGATCCTTCCCATCATTGGGCCTCCGTTCCCCCTTTTTAACTAGGTAACATTGGATATAATCTTTACTAGTTTTACTATTGTCAT
This sequence comes from Adelphocoris suturalis, assembly GCA_030762985.1. Lineage (NCBI taxonomy): Eukaryota > Metazoa > Arthropoda > Insecta > Hemiptera > Miridae > Adelphocoris > Adelphocoris suturalis. Next base: position 1,990,571 of record CM061051.1, on the reverse strand, counting down.
TATTTTTTATTTAGTAAGTACCTTATTATATTCATATATTAATTTAAATAATGTCTAAATAATTTAAATCATGTATTATGTAACTTGGAAGTATTATGTTCATTTTTTCACGAACATCTATAAACTAGAGTGATGGATATGGTATTGCCAGAACTAACACAAGATAATTGGGTACATACCTGAAAACATCTGTGAGGAACCTGATCTACATAGCTGAGTCTGAGGTGGTCACGGAAGCACATTAATTCCCGATCAGGAAAGCTTGCAATATTTCGCGCCATGGCCCATGCCTGAAAAGAAAAAATGTATGCATATAAAAAATTGATAGATAATTAAAATATTAACTACCTAATATTAACTAGCCTTACATTAACCTCTATTGATTATTTAAAATCAATCAAATTACCGGTGAATATCCAGGGCGTGCAAGGTGCTTGTTATGGAAAGCATGTGGAACAGCGACATTCCTGCAAACCCTGAAATAAGTGTACGCAACAATGTTGTTATCACAAATACATTTTTTTGGTGTAAAGCGTGGTTTACGTTTTTTAAACCACGACTCAATACATCCACAAGGATCGCCTATTACGCATTTTTTATATCCCGAAAACAAGTGGATTTGGATATTCAAGTCTTCGAGTTTTCGTTGATGTCTATATAAGGCTTCTGGATCCATGTAACGAGTACAGTAACTCAGTTCTCTTGCTACATAATTTTTCACGTTAGTTCAATCAGAAGTTATTACAACGATCAAGACCAGAATTACTTTGATGTTGTGTAGGTAGATAATTTAAAAACTATGTTTAGTAATCTTTTGGTTTTCAGACCTGTTAAAATAAAATTAATTTACGAACTCACAACTGATACGAGTATACAGGAAAACCTGTATTTACAATATGCCCTGGACTTTTAATAAAATATCACGTTTTTCACGTTCTAACGCCATTTTCTTCCTCAGATTCCATAAAAAAATTAAAATAATTTCCTAATACCTTTGGAAATCTGATGAGGTGGCAAAACAAGCTAAGTCACGTTACTACTTAGAAAAACGTGAGAAGTGTAGTTCAGACCTATGTTTTAGAACTGTTCTGTACTATGCTTGGATTGTCAGCTGTTGTCGTTAGTCAATCGTGTAGGTAAATATGAAATTACACTACCTTCACAAAGAACACACTACACTGAGGACTTGAAGAAGCGTCTCCCAAATGCAGTCAAAAAGAGTGAGAGAATCAATGCACTGTATGAGGAGATGGCGTTCCAACCACTGGCTTGGCCCGATTCGGATGATATGACGCACTTTGTGGCTGGGCATCTTTAGTGCACAGAGCGTCTTGTTGAGGGATATCACACACTTCCCGTGGTCTAAGAGGAAAAGGTTGGAATGTACTGTTGAGGTTTTTAATGAAATGAAAGGTGAATCAAATGGGTGAAACTTGATTTTAATTAATGAAACGCACAAGCACAATATTATGTATGAGGAGGCAAACTCAGAATGACTTGAGAAGGAGAACAATCAAAACAGTGTAGCACATAGTTATGGATGCTACTGGCTGAAGTTCAACCAATGGGATGGCGGCTCTTAGGCCCTTTTACATGAGCGAGTTTTTCCGGCAAAAATTGCAGAAAAAAGTATTGCACAACTATTTCAAAAAAGTTGGACAACTATTCTCTCCTCGAAAAAGTTGCCGAAGATTGCAGGCAATTAATTGACGGGAGTTGTACAACATTTCAGGCCCACGAGCCCTCTCGGCAACTGTTGCATCGTGTTGAAATGAAGTCCAAGGGGTTTGGAAAATTATTGCACTATTGCGGCAATTTTTCGGCCTTGGGTCGGGAGAGGGAACGAAACAGCCAATCACATTGAGAGTTTATTTGTGCAGCATGGCCTTATGAGCAAATATTGACGTGAAAGAATTTCAGAGGTGAGAGCCAACCCACATTCTCTCTGGCTCAGAAACTGGAGCTGCCAAATTCCCCTCTTTTTCCTTTGGTTGGCAGCAGCAGCGACGACGACCACAGCAGCAGCGACGACCACCTCTTCACCGTCCATGGCACAAACTGTTGTCGCCTGTGTAAACGAAATAATTGAGCAATTTCTATTGCTCAACTTTATTGGTGCAACACAGTGCAATTAATTCTTTGCAACATCTTGACGCAACACGAGGCAATTTTATTGCTTTGTGTTGCGTACAACTTTTCTAGTGCAATTTTTTTGGAGTTGCGCAACTTTTGTTGCTCGTGTAATCGGCCCTTTACTTACCACCAAATACAAAATTAATTCCCTCTCCAGAACCGGTTTGGAATCATTGGCCGAACGAACCTATAGAATCAATCTACGATTACATCAAGCAACTCAGGGGAATGCCCCTCCGAGGATATGCAAAGGAAATCAAGTTAGAGCTGACAAGGGGAGGTCAGGAGGGGGCCAAGGTACCTATGGTTGGGTGGAAGTTCTACTTTGTTAGGTGTTATCGTGTTATCGTCATTGCACTGGCCACTAGTTGGTTTTTTGAAACCTAGTGTAACGTCTCGCTAGATTTCAATCAAAACCAGTTTTAAGTAGAAGTTTTGCAGATCACATGGAATTTATTCGCATTATGGATCTACCGAGTCATTGTTAGTAGCCATTAACATAACTAAAAGATAATAGAAAACAATGTATACATTACCCAGTTGTACAGATGGCTGCAATGTTTTTTGAGAGTGAACCAGCCGAAATAAATAGAATGTTGGATCCTGGATATAAAATACCTTGTGTGGAACTCCTAGCTCATTGAGTCTTTCAAGGAAGCGTGGGAAGACTTTTGTTCCACTGACCACCCACCCCTCTCTTGAAAAAGAAAAACAAAAATTAATAATGAAGACTCAACAGAAAATGAGATATTAATATAACTAGAACTCTAGTATTTGAATGCATCATATACAGATAAAGCAGGTTAAGGTCGATTTACATGTCAAAATACTATAGATCTTATTTTACCAAGTTGTTCATATACTTATTTATCTGTTATAAACATAATGAAAATGTTAATTTGAAGTCTCTTTACTTTTCCAGATCATGGTGAAATGGTAGGGTCATCCAACTCTTATGTTTGACAAGAATTATCGCATTACACATACTTACTTCGATGCAGTTTCCATTTATACAATAACTACCTATATAAATAATCTGAGGTCCATGTTTGATAGATATGAGAAGCCTTGCTATAGGTTTGTTCGAACAGACAGTCCTGGATAGTTCTATTCAAGCCACACCCCTTTTTGCGGTCCAGGACTAATCCTAACAGTCCTCGTTTTTTCCGGGACTGATGGTCCTGAACATGAGCACTCAATGTCCACTCAGGTCCTCCTCTTCCTGCTTCTCCACTATCTTTTCTTATCTGTTTCTGTTCTTTTGCGCTTCCGACAATATTTTCTCTTGCATTTGCAATTTTGCATCGTTTGACTACCCAAAGTTGCGGAGATACCGGTAATAGGATAATTTTTTGGCGTTTTACCTGCATAGATCATAAAATAAACAAGGATTTGCTTCCATGGAAAGCTGGTGACAAGAGGGTTCCATCAAGGTCATGTAAAAGGTACAGAAAATGCAGCAAAATGAACTTCACAAAATCGAGTTTGTTATAACTTTTTTTGGTAGGTACCTATAAGGTGATTTATTTTACCTTGATAATTTTCAATTAGCAGCTCAGCTCTTGGTAAATACAAAATATACATGGGTATCTAATTTAATTAATTTCTCTTCAGTTTCCCAAAAACCCTCTTCATGTACGACCGCTCCGTTGCTAAGGAATTGTAACTCCGTTAGCTTTAACCCCACGAAACTCGTCCACCACTCGTTAGAAAGCTCTCAATTTAGGTACCTGGAAACATCGCCGCGTGAAATCCCCTCTCTCTCCTTACTCCCAATTCTACAAAATGCGTAACTAACAATCATATGTTTTAAATCATGACGAGAAGACGTCAATGGGACTGAGAGGCGTTTTCTCTTTCCGTGGACTCTGATATAGTTCACTAGGTATGTAACTACTAATTTCTCCCATAGGTTTTCGAAACGATGAAAAATAGTAGATACAGTTTCGTAGCAACTATTTGGTTGCGAGAGAGAAACGTCGGAAAGTTTAGTCACTCGTAAAAAGTGTCACTCCCTAAAAGTACCTATGTAACACTTTTCGCGGTTAGAACCAAAGCAAAAACATAAAAATTATAATAAAACGAATTTTTCCAAAAAGTGGATGGGTTCCCTTCTGATATTATATCCTACTCCTCAGATATTCTGTGGAAATAAGAAAAGAGGAAGGTTTTAATTCAGGCTTTGGTTCCGGTTATCCCATCAGAATCATCCAAGCGCATTTGGACAGACTCAGTCCAGGACTCGATCCTGGATGGTTCTATCCCCTCCCTTTTCAGAACGTAGTTCTTTCCTGTACTGGTCCGAACAAACCATATGTCTTTCAGAGTGATTAAGCACAAAAAGCAAACATTTACACATAAAAATTCCAAGCACTGTTGAAATGAGGTTAGAAGTGCATGAGAAGTTCGATATAGGGTGCAGCACGTAAACAATGACCTTACTGATTTAGGTAGGTAAACATTTTTCCTACATGGACTAGTGTCCATAAGGTATAAATATGCCAAGTTTCAGGATCGACCAAAGGTTCCACTGTTTTCTGCACTCCCCTAAATATGAGGATTAAATTTGATGTATGTTTTTCACCAGTAAAGTACTATATATCCTATGCTTATAAATCCTATGGAATCAATATCCAAAACATGGAAAAACAGTAACATCACTTACCAGATACTCTCTGACTCATTATTAGAACGGTAGAGCTACTCTAATGTTTAACACGCCTCACTAGCATATACAATAATGGTGGCCAACTGCGAGAAGATTCATAGAAAAACTGTTGGTTGCTTTACCCTGTTTCACTGAAGAACACTGTCCTCGGAGCGCCACAATTGCAGGAAACGGTTCATGTTCATTCTAGTTAGGTAGGTATCTGATGATTGAAAAACTCATACAGTCTTTGTGTTTCTGTAACTTTAATTTTTGGCCAAATTTCCAGTAAAATTGGACGTTTGAATCACTGAGCGCCATTGCCGTCATTGATTAAATTTCAATTAAATTCATATGAAATCACTTTGTGGCATTCCATCACCTAGGAAATTCACATCTGCGCCTATTGAATGGGCGGCGATTATACAGGGGATCAGTTGGAGGAAAATCCCTAAAAATTTCATCAAAATCGGTCTGAATAAAACTGTGAGTGCAGAATTGAAAATTTTCCAAGCCGATTGTAATTGGTACCTACATTCCGTTGACCCTTTGGATTAAATAAAGAAAGTAAGAACTAGTCACGCAAAATAACAATATGACGGCATTTTCGTGGTTTTGTTTTTATAGTTGTGCGATATAGTATTGTGACTAAATATGATTACCTACCGTTTAAATTCAGGAATTGTGGCAGCATTTTTCAAGAGGGATTTTTCCGAAAACATTTTCAAATATTGGAACCTTTGGTCCTTTGAAAATCTGGCAAAGTATAGAAAATAGTCCTACGTTTACTTATTTGCCTCAGTTTTACTCTGTATTATTATTGCCTACATAGTAAAAAAGCTTTAGAATTATGAACTAAAACTGATTATATTTACATTCATACTTACCCTGGAATATTTCCTCGCTTTGCTATAGCCTGAAAAATAGCCTGGCAGAGAATCCTGACCTCTTCCAATGCTCTTGGTGGTTCTTTAGGTCGGAAGAACCATTCATCTGTGAAATTCCAAAATACGAATTAAAATTTGTCTGATTGAAAACAATGGTCTTAATTGTATGTATATATAGGTACCTATACAATGTTATATCTCTAGCTGTATGTTTTAAAGGTAAGAAGGTGTGAGTTTTAACCCTGCAATATCTTTCTTCTAAAATGGGAATATAATATTAAAAAAACTATTGTAATGGAGGTCACCTTTATCTGTTGGCAAAACAACAGACAAACACACGTATAGACATACATAGGTACTTCAATGAATCCAAAGAGAATGTTTTTGGAATGTTTTGGTTCAGGCCTAGATTCTGAGGCATTTAGTGCCAGGATATTTTTGGGGAAGTAAAAAACGTCAGTCTGAGGAGTATGTACCTCAGTGGGAGAAAGAATGAGACTAAATTATTGGGATAATAGGCCTTAAGCCTGCCTACAACAGGATCTACCAATCTACCAAAGGGCATGTGTGGTGAATTTACCACCAATAAACATAGTTTTAATAACTCCGACTCCATAAGCTATATAAATACCCCATCTCAAGGCCCAATAAATTAACCCGATCCGGGCCTTGGACAGGATAAGTTTTCCATACCAAGGAGCCTTCTCTGAGATTTCCAGCAGTGATTATAACTCCACTGGCGATTTTTAGGAAGCAGGATCTATTATTTTGTTCATCAACCTTTAGAATAGGTTGAGTCCTACACTTCGTAGCTCTCCATACTCAGTCCCTTCATGTTGGGACGCTATACGGCATCCCGACGTTGGCTACACCGTCTAGTTGCAGAAAGCATCGCCACCCAGGTCAGAGAAATAATTCACTAACCGCCCGCTGGGACGAGCTGGCGATCATCAGCAGGCTTTACAATCAAGCCCTATCGACCGAATTCGGCGGACCCACTATATCAAACAGGCTTCACTTGATTGATAAGTGGTTGACCCCAGGCGGACCCTTCAAATTTCATTTGAAAGCGAGTCCCCAAATTTAGTTCTTTTAAGAACTAAATTACACCTTCGGGAATTGAGCGGGGGCCCAGGCCTGCCTGCCTTCTCGAAGGTATCAGCGAAGGAACCGTGGCAAAGACTTCTGTCTCATCGCCCAATCATCCTTCCACACCCTGTAAAAACTACACAGGTGTTACATTCTCTAGCCGACCCGCCTTGACAGAAGGCAGGGACATGAGACTAACTTCGCCCCATAGCGGCACTGCCAACGTGACCTCAAAAAGCTCAACCCATTGGCCCACAGGAGGCAACTCTCCTATTTACAGTGAATTTATAAATTCACAAATAGACTCTGTATGATCCCAAGCAACGGCCCAAAGGCCTATACACCACTCAGATGGTATATTCCATCACAATATTCCTTCCCAGGAATATATGAACCAAACCAACATACCTCTAGGTATTCCTATATCGAGACAAACGCATATGGTTCCACCACATATGGTGTGAGCCCACATAACCAACAAATAAATCCACTACAGCATGCAATTGAATAGAGACTAACCAGCTCAAATCCTTGAAAATGTGATCAAATTGGCAGAAAAGTTCCAACCCCGTTTCAGCTTTAAAAATGAGTTTTTGCAAATTCTCACACACCACTGAGTCTGACGTAAATGAAACTTACAGGGATCTTTCAACATGCTAACACAATTTGAGCCATTATACGAGGGTCGTCCAGAAAATAAGTTCCTTTTTTTTTTTTTTTTTTTTTTAATCAAGTTTTTATTGAAAAAATTTGAAACTTACAGGTATTGTAGTTGAACATATGTACTATTTTTCCACGTAATTCCTTCCTCATAAAAGCTTGCCGCTACCTCCTTGGTCCACTTCGTGACAGCTTCTTTAACTTCCTCGTCACTTGTGAAACGTTCTCCCCCCAATTCCGCCTTCATTTTGGTAAACAGGTGATATTCTGAAGGGGCCAAGTCGGGACTGTAAGGTGGATGGGTCAGAACATCCCAACCAAACTCATCCAAAAGTTGCGCTGTGGAATGAGCAACGTGAGGCCGAGCGTTGTCGTGGAGAAGGCAAACACCGGAGGTCAACATTCCTCTTCTCTTGTTCTGTATGGCCCGACGAAGCTTCTTCAGGGTCTCACAATAGCGGTTGGCGTTAATTGTTTCACCTTGAGGCAAAAAATCAATCAGGAGAATTCCTTTTTGATCCCAGAAAACAGAAGCCATGATTTTCCTGGCTTCCTCAAGTGAATGTCTTCCCGCCTTAAATTCACGTACCCATCTCCTCACCATTGACTCCCTCATTACACCTTCTCCATAAACAGAAATGAGCTGTTCGTGAATTTGAACTGATTTGAAACTCTGTGCATAAAGAAATTGAATCACTCAGCGCACAACAATTCGAGAGGGAACGGGGATCGAGGTGGCGGGACGCGACGTGGAGGGCTCCATTTCAACTACCTGCCCTGACGTTGGTAACTGACCGACTGAGACAACTCCCTAACTTTTGGAAAATTCGGGCCATTAGGTCTCAAGAAATAAGGTGTAACAGGAAATTCACGTTTGTACTTGCGCATAAGCAGCTATTAGACTGATAGTGATGAAACCTACCAATGGTGGTGTAACGGGCTAAAAATATTTGACACCTCGACAGGAGTTCGAACTCGCGTTGTCACAACTACGAGAAATTATTATTAATTTCCAGGAGTTACGACACTCTAACGATCAGAGCCATGAGGCCAGGGTGACCAAACCTCTTCGACTGTGAGAGTTATTTTCCTGGAGCGTAACATTTCCCCGGAGTCAAATACCAGCCGTCTCGGCTGGTTTGGGGTCGGACGAATGACGAAGTGTAACTGCAGGCCGCTGGCTCAGCAGATGCTCGCTGGAACAAGTCAGCAGTCGAGCGAGGTCATTGTCATGGTGTGTGTTTTGTATGATTTTGGGTCCTATTTCGACTGCGCCACTTTAACGGCCCAAAAATATTTTGATACCTCGACAGGAGTTCGAACTCGCGTCGTCACAACTACGAGAAATTATTAATAATTTCCCGAAGTTGTGACACTCTAACGATCAGAGCTATGAGGCCAAGGTGATCGAACCTCTTCGACTGTGAGAGTTATTTTCCTGGAGCGTAACAGTGGTAAGGAACAACACGTAAGAACACGTCTTGCCCACAGATTGACAAACAAACAATTTGGCAGAAAAGGAACCTAAATTATTCTGAAAGATTGAGATGCAAAAAGCTAGGGGGGATTTTTGTTTCGGAGTAGGTGCAAACAATTATTCAAAATCTTGCACGCAAGCGAATCTTCCCTATCTCTTCCTATCTTCGGTAGGTGATAAGAAGAAGAAAAAAATACATCGGTAAAAATACGAAGGGTTTTTGGGTAATTGATGTCATAGGTTGTTGGGCCCCACCCTGAAGTAACTAACATTTCCTTATCTTGGGACTGCTTGTGGCCAGCTTACATATATGTTAACATATTAGAACTAATTATTGAAAATGTTATATTAAGGGAGGGAATTCGTGGATGGTGGATGAGTGGAGGAATTTTTGGTTAGAGAACAAAGTTCAAAATTCAAAACAGTCTGTATCAGTTGATTTTTTTAAATTTTTCAAATTTTCAAAAAATGGAGATTGAGTTTGTGTATGAAGAAAATAACATAGGTAACTACTAAGATCATGAAAACATTAGCTTCCTTCGTGTTCAAGACACATCCAATATTAATAACAGCTCAATATGCTACATGAGCAATAGGAGTTCAATAAATGAAAATGAAATACTTACGCAAAATATTCGAAGTCGCAAACACCTCTCTTGGAAACGTAAGAATAAACTTTTCAGGCAACAAATAATCTGGAGTGGTAAAAATAAGCCTGAAAAATAATATCGTGGATTAGCATGATGGTTGTCACAACACATAAACGTAACTAGTAGGTACCTAACTAAACTATTTCGTAAATTGAAAAAATGTTCACTTATTCAAGCCTTACACTATGATACCTACATATTAAACCACCTACCAACCCCACCACCTCATCTACCTCACTATTTCTAATAAAGGTGATTCACAATATGTGTACGAAAATTGATGAAATCTCAAGATGGAGCATAATGACAGAACGCAATATTATGGATATTGCAAACTAGTAGAGAATACGTTATAGAATTTTGATATCATTCATACAGCATGACTTCATAAGCAAATTTTCCAGTCAGATTTGAACACTATTAGGACACAAAAGTTTATGACGTTCAATTCTATGGACTTTTGCCATTTTTTAGGATATTTAGCTAGTTTTGAGTCAATTTTTACGCAAAAATGTTGATGTTCATGGCAAAACAACTTTTACCAGTTTATACTCTATAGCGGTGTCTATACGATTTTGTTTTCTTTTTTTTCTGGTACTTATTCTCTCTGAACTATTGAGTGATTGCTTCACCATGGATACGCTGCAAGGCATCCTGGCTTGAGCAAAGACCAACAACACACCAGGATAGGATATGCAATGAATTCGATAGCTATTCTCCTGACGTATCTTGAGGAGGCTACTAGATCTCTTCATCAGAATCTACGGCACATTGATGTGCCTAAATATAAATTTAACGATTTTTAACCGTTTCTTTAAAGTGATTTTTAACCTATTTTTATTGATTTTTTCAGCTCTTTTATTGAAAAGTTACCAATTTAATGTGCTCAAAAAATGCTGGCCAACAAATTCGTCCTTTCGTTTGGAAAGCTTGATTTTTTGGCGCAAGAATGGAATTTTTATCTCAATCCTTAGGAGAGTTATCGTCTGGAAGGACATATATACATATGAAAAAGTGTTAAACTCTAGGATTCGTTTCAGAATGTCTCAAAACGGATTTCAATGAAGAAAATTTTCGAAAATTTTTATTTTAAAATTTTTGGAGCCATTGCAATAGCTTCATTTCCTACGAAAATTCGCTAAAAGAGGGATGGGTATTGATGTATCGATGTTTCAAAAACATCGATGTTTTCCCCCAAACATCGATGTTTTTTCGATGTTTTTTAAAAATCGATGTTTTTCCCAGACATCGATTTTTTTTTTTCAAATGTGTTTTTTGTCGTTAATGTAAAAATGATGGTTCTTTTATACCTGAACAATAATTATTCTTGTTTTATAAATGCTTACTTGGTTGTTTATTATTCTTCTATAAAAATAATACTGTACAGATTCAAGAAACATCGATGTGTGTGCCTCTCAGAGGAACTGGCGTCAAAATTGTTATTTTTACACAAAGCAGAAGACCGTTTCTGGAAGTTGTAAAACAAACATTTAATTTTTTACTACTTCTTTACAATTTTTCAGTGTTTTAATGAGAACATTTTCTTTCTACTTTTCTGCGATTTTACTTATGTAGGTACTATTATTAAAATTGTTGAAAAGAACTACTTTTTTCCGCAAATTTTCTAAGAAAATTAGTTTTTTCTTTTGGTTTTCTAAAAACCATCGATGTGTCGAAACATCGATGTTTTTTCTCCGATGTTTTTTAGACATCGATGTTCCTTGAAAAAAAAAAAAAAAACATCGATGTTTTGTTCATCGATACCCATCCCTAGCTAAAAGGGGGGGGGGAATTATCACTCTCTTGGTAATATCAACTCTTCCCTAAATTTCTACCCTAGTTCTATTATGGGCACTGACAATCCTTAGAGTTAGCATCCACTTCAATCATCTGGCAACTTCTTATTTATTCTCCAAAAATAACAAAGAGAATTCAGAGTAGACTACTTAGGTAATAACCTAAGTTATTATTCTAATAGCCTAAGTTAGGTTGCTGAACCTTGAGAAAGATAGGGCTTCATTGGCCAAGTTTTGAAGAGTTACATAGAGATATAGGAGCAAATCGGTCAGCGAATTAAACTGGGGCTAAGTAATGCCAAGAGAGGTAATATGATTATTAACGATACAATACTTCTAGATACCAATCATATTTATTTAAGCACTGCTCAAGTAACAGTCATTATCCAAGAAATTTCTATACAGATAAGACAACCCAGACTTCACCTCCGACAGACAGGCAACTTAAAGTCCCAGTCAAAGTAGATTTGTGAATTTTGTTCACTAATAATAAATTTTATTCAAATAATGTTCATTAAATATGTTTAAAATATGTTTTCATTCATTCATGGTACCTACTCAATTCATTATTTGAAATAGTAAATGGGTTCTTACTTCATAAGAAACAGAGGTGAACATTCCATGTTTAATGTATACATTATCATTAAATCGAGCATTCTCACGAAACCTTCTGTACATGGTTCCTCCCACTTGATATACTTGGGTTCCACATTTGGATCATCGAAATCCATAAGTGGGAAAATGCGGAGTCGTTGTCCTGTGGATAAAACCAAAAATTAGATCCTCTGTACAATTATGTATTTATAGCTGTAACAGTAATTCAGTAGGACGCAACTTGTTTTATCTTACCTCGAGCTAGTCGGCGATATGGATGAAAACATTGATATCTCAGATATTCGTTGACTTCAGGATCATCCATGCCTTTGCCTACCTTGGCTCTAACCTTCCTTACCTTCCTGGTAGCCCAAGGTAAAAAGGATTTGAATCTTTTTCTTCTCGAATTCCGCCCATGTGGCAAATTTGTAATAATAAATTTGCCTCCAACAGGATTCCAAGAAGAAAATATAGTTATAGTACCGTTTAATGATCACAGCAGCACTGAAAATTGGGTCGAAGAATATGTGCTAAAAAAGAAATGAAAAAACAAAAGTGACATGAGATGCAATGAGGAGTATTATGGTAGCATTACTGTTATCGCTTTTTGCTACTGAATGATGCACTACCTCACCTACCTACCTATTATAAATACAAATATTTTGGCTCGCACTTATTCTACCACACACTAAATATTAACAATAAACATATTGCCTGTTGGGTGGAAAAAGGGGAGGAGATTTCCTACATCATAAAATGAAAAAAGGTAAATATTCGAATTATACTTATTCAATTTAATCAAAATTTTGCAATAAAGACAAATTAATGATTTTTAGAAATAGAAGTTGGATATTGTCCATGGATGTTAGCCATTTCCCCTCATGTTAGCACATTCCTGCCATTCCTCTAGCATATTTAGTTGAACTTTGAACAAATTCTTGTGGACAATAATTCATCACATTCATTTTAATGACAACCCAAATTTCTCAAATAGAGACAAACTTTTATTATTTTAGCCATATTTAGCTCTTTTCAGGTTTTTTTCTCTTCAAACTGTGATGGATTATTCTTCTTTTTTTTAAATGTATTTTTCTTCTTGATTCAAGAAGAGATAGGATCGCCAGGAATGACTTTAGTAGTAGAAATTTCTTACTGTCCGAAAACTAAAACGTTGTAACCACAATGTTATTTTCATGTTAATATGATACATTTGCTTTTGGGAACTGTGAGGCATTCTAAATTAAAACATTTTCTATGGAACTACTTTCTGTTCAGGAAGTCTACAATATCATATTTGGCGATATGATGATTGTCATGTATTTAGAATTCGCCCTTAGTCCTACAGCCATATGATCACATGTAAATGCAAAACTACGTACAGTATGTTTAATTTGTATAAAGTACTTACTGGTGCTTTGATGATCAAACTTAAAGCGGTGCTCACGTACCGCGCTCCACATAAAGGTTGTCCTGAGACGACAAAATGCAATGATGTCCACCAAGCCCAATCCAGCCTTTGATACATTGGGTTGTTCAATAACTTGTACACTGCAACTCGACTTTTCATCACATAGATAGCTTCTCCATATCTAATTGACATCAAGTAATATGATTAAATTTGAAGCAATAAAAGAGTTACAAAAATAATTAACTATATAAGAAGTTAAAAAAAAAAAAATAGTAATAATAAATAAAGATCTTCCTCTATAATCGAGTGGTCTAAGGCACGATCAGAAGCCATTCAGTTGAGCATGGGATCCTGGGTTCATTTTCCAGGGTGGTAACGAAACTTACCTGGTATGGGGTCTGCACGCCATGAATTGCGAGGTTTAGTTTATGGAAAAATGAAATGTGAATTATGATACCCTTTGATGGACCCAAGTAACTCACCACTGCTAACTATCTCATTATAAATTTAAACTAGGTAACTTTAGCACCCTCTACTCAAAAACGGTGGGCACCGGCGTAAACTACAGGATTTACCAAACATTTGGCGACCCTGATATCCTGCTTAATTCAAAACCAGAGGGAAGCGCAATTCTTCGAAAGTGGGCCGGCATTTTATGCAGCAGGGCCTCCGTCAGTGGGAAAAACCAGCTGGGCACCGATGCAGTGCCTTCCTCGTCTAGTTGGTTAAGGCTATGCCAAAAGCAATCCAAATAGTGTTGGCCCCATTGATGTCCAAGGACGTTCATTTTTTGGTTGCCGTGGTAGACTCAGTCCATGATGTACATTCCCAACTTCCGGTGGGAGAGATGGATCAACCAGACATGGACCTTCTACTTCCCTCAACTTTCGTATTTTTCTTCTAACTCCAGGTGGCAAGAACGATTTTTTCGCCCATTTCGGCCAGTGGGAATCACGGAGCTCTCAATGCACGAACTACTCAAAACAGATATGCGGTTCCCCATCTCTGGAACTTTGCTCTCATTTATTTGATTACACAGTACATTCAACACTTGATATTTCCAAAGTATTTCAGCAAATAATTGTTAATCCAAATGACAAATATAAAACAGCCATAATAACACCTTTTGACCCCTACAAGCACACCAAAATGAATTTTGATTTCCAGAATGCAGCTCAGCCTTGATAACGTTATATGGATGGAATACTTGGTGGGCAAAAGCAGATTTTGAAGGGGAGTATTCTGCTATTTGGACGACGTTCTCGTAGCTTCCTCCTCTCTTGAAGAGCACTACGATCGTGTCTTACAAAATCTCAACATCTTCAAGAACGAGGGACTCAGTGTCAACAAGGAGAAATGTGTACTCCCGAAATCTGAAGTCACCTATTTCAGTTACAAGATCACTTTGGCCAAAATTTCTCGAGTTCCGTCAAAAATCCCTTCACTTTCAACATTCCCTATCCCCTGGACTGTTTATTTATTTATTTATTTAGAAGATACGAGACGAAATCAATTACAAGAGAGAGAAAAAAAAGAAAAGTGAACAGGTAGTACCTAAATTAATTATAAATATATGAAATGGGAAACAACCAACGATGACCAGAGCACCACACTAGAGAGTCACACTGCTTCACCATAGACACAGATTGGCAAAATGAGTTATTGAGGGGTATCCAAGCAGAGGTGGCGAAAAAATTGAGTTTTGAGGGTTGAGATGGGCGAAGAAAGAATGTCGATGAAGGGAGGTTATGATGAGAGGAGGTTTGCTTGGCGAGGAAGGTGGCTCAGTGGGCGGTGATATAAGTAATTTGTGGAAGAAAAGGGGACGGCAAAAGGCGTGACAGAACGAGAAGAGAGGCGAGTTACGAGAAAGCCAACCTGAGCCAAGAGATCAGGAGCATCAATCCGACCCGACAGCAAACCATGAAGGAATGTAACATCAGAGCTGTGTTGCAGCAATGGGTGGGTGGTCAGTCCCAGCTACTAGTTTTTTTTTTTTTTTTTTTTTTTTACCTACTTCAGCTAAGGCCCAAAATTCATATTCCAATTTCGACAAGGAATTGTTGGCCATTTTTGGAAGCAAAACATTCTAGCGACATTTCTATGGAACTGCTGAAGGTTGTATCTTCCACGTGAATACTGATCATAAGCTCCTAATCATGGCCATGCAGCGAACTCCTAAATCAGCCAGCCTGCGAGGACTTCGGCAATGGAACTTATTCTACCTCAATCATAATTTACCAACTGAGACTTCATAAATATCGTAGGTACCTAACTTACACCTCCTTTTGAAGATTACCTACCTACCACATGTTGTTTGCACATTCGCACATGCTGAAGATTTCACACATGTATAGAGATACTTACCATTGATTTCATTGCAATGAAATGCATTAGGGACAGTTCAAAGTCAAATCCCCGTAACTTCTCAAAAGATTATTGGGCAGGTAGGTAATTTATTTATTTTATAGTTTTCTTCTAAACCATCTGCCAACTAATAATATGATATATCTACCTAAACATATATTACTCACATGCCTATTACTTGTATATTTTGAAAATTCAAGATTCAACTTACCTCAAACGGTACTGGTAGTGTCCTCTTATAAGCATTGCCTCGTCTATTGATCCCACAGGACATATTCTACTCCATGGTGGGCCGTCCTTCAAATCACTTTAATTGTGAAAAAAAAAGTTAATTATAGTCCAATATTATGTATGATAATGTATGGTAATGATTTCTCTTATTGTTCTTCATCTACTAAAACACTATGAAGCACCTACCTAACCAAAAAATCTCAATGCAGAAAAGATATTTAACCTATTCCACGCAGCGATAAAAATCGTGCCCCCCCCCTCCCCCCCACCACCACTGAACGTTTTTGTACCCATAAGTGGCCTGTTTTATCATTTCTGTTTGTTACTTCATCATATATATGTCAAATAATCTTTTTTTTTATTATTTCAAAATGACCTCTTAAGATATACTCTGTTTTAAAGCATTATCTAATCAAATTGGACTATTCTCTAATCTTTCAACAATTTTTTGCGAATTTTCGACAAAAATGGAGCTACTTTGCAGCAGGTCCAACAAATTAAAAAAAAAATCTATTTTCGGGGAATATTTGTGGTAGATTGTATTGAAAATCACTTTTTAATAATTCAATCAGTTTGGAGAATAGAATATTTTCTATTTCATTCGTGGGAAAATAATATAAACGAATTTTCGTTGTTAGATTTGGTAGGTACTAAACTCGCAATTATGGTTGAAAAAATATCGTTTTATTATGCAATAGGAAATTGTAATTTTATTTCATAAACTAGCTACAAACTACGAAAATGCGTCTTATAAACATAATGAAATAAATTTCTACAATTGTCCAAAAATCCCAAGCAATTTTTGTATTATTGGTATGTAATGGAAAATACAGCACCTCACACAGAATTACATATAACTTACCGCAATTCATCAGGTAATCTTTTAATATTTTTGAAGTATTCTATTCTGCCTTCGACGTCTTTCAAATTCAACTTTTCTTTTCTCCGTTTGACTCCAGAATCGATGGCCCTTCTGATTTTCTCTAACGATGGCATTGGTTCGTCTACGTGCGTCTCGTAGTACTCCCCTCGAATACCGAATTCTGGATCTTTAGTATCAGTTATGAGATCCCTGCCCCAGCAAAGCCGGAGGTACCATCTTCCTGGTTGTGCTTTCTGTAATTTGCGAAACTTTCTTTCAGCGTTAGGTGTTCTTTCGTCACTGCACGAGAACATAGGTGCAGTCGGAACAGTACGGAAATAAGCCTGGAATAGTTAATAATTATTAATCATTTATAGGTAAGGAGATAAATTTCTAAGAATAATAAAACTTCGTTCTTTTCTTCATGGATCGATTCTACAGCTACCTAAAAGTTTCTCTTGGAGATATTTTCAAACGTTTCTTTCTCGACTATTTGAATACTCTTTTTGTGTTTTCAACCTCATGATTTTATAACGGCCATAACTTAATTTCGATAGAGAGTGAAATCTAAATTAAGATACCACCACCGTTGGAAACTTTACATTTTCTGTCAGAATATAGGCCTAAAAGGGGCAAAACGAAAACTATAAATTGCTGCGTAATAATTTGCTGCATTTTCTTTTCTATATGAAAAGTTTATTAGGTTTAATAAAGACAGGCCATTTATCTGAAAGGATGAGTCGTTGGCCAGCACTTTTTGTGCACATCAAATTGATCAGATTTCAAAAACTGTGCTCAATAAATCACTAAAAATTGTCAAATTTACAATTTTTTGTAGAATGGTAGTCAATAGAATTTTATTCATGATGAACTAGTACATGCAGAAATATGTGTTTTTTGCCATTAAATTGTTATTTAACAAGTTGCACATAAAGTGCTCAAATTTCAAAACAATGTAACACATATTACGGCAATTAACGAAAATTCGCTCAAACGATCATGCTGCTTGACTGAAACGTTTTAGCTTTTATTGACTTTTTTTGTTGGGTTTTTAATTTTTTTCCCATTGTTATCAAATCATCATCATGATTTCATCTTTTGTTCCAGTACGCCCCTCCCCTGCTTCATGGAAGCCTATTCATATATAGTAGGTATGTGTAATTCCAGCCGATATGTGGACTGACATTTAGTTTGTTCATCCTACCAGTGTATTTTCCTACCGAATTTCACAGAGTGAAGTTATCTCTTCAGATATGAACTCTCCAAGGACATTATCAAGAATATTTTGATATTAGAATGTGTGAATATCAGGTGATAGTTCTCCCTGTTCATATTTATGTAAAAAGCAAAGCTGGCAAAACACTTTAACAAAAGTTTAATCTACTACGCACTTTTATAGGTACCTACATTTCATTTTATTTGTCCATTTTTTAATTGTATCATCCATTGTCGCGTTAAAAAGTGTTGAAATATTTTCAGCTTGATTAAAATAATTGAATTAGCAAAACTACAGTAAAAGGTAACTGAATACATACCAGAACACTGTTCAAATCGACTGGTTGGCTCCAGAAATAGAACGTCATTGTCGGGAAAGTTTTAGTATAGGTACTGACGTATATACGTTCATATATGCTGTTGCTCACATCGTAATAAATTTTATATTCATCTATTGTGAATAGTATTATGCAATCTGGGGCCATTCCGGTCTGCTCACGAGTTGCTACTTCTTCCTCGTAGATCTGCTTCAATGTGTGAAATATCATGATGGTTTTTGGATTAAGGTTTTTCCACTGAAATCAATTCAATTAGTATAGCACGACTTATAATGTTGATACAATTGAAACGACAATAACTAAATCTAAATACCTAACGAATAGCCAATAAATCCAAACAGCAAGATAATTATGAACAGCAAAAATACAAAAATATTTAGCTGATTAAAGTAAACTTTAGCAGGAGATATTTTTAGTATTCATTTGTTTTTGCCACAAAAATCATGGCAGTGACTGGCTCTCCCAAACCATTTTTAGTTTTCGAAACTTCCGCTACAGCGGCGCCTGAATTTTTATTAATCTATGTCCGCTGCTAAAATATAGATTAGTGGCAAATATAAATTAGTGACAATTAGATCAGAATGATTTGTGTAGCTTGGTGGTCTGGATGCTCGCAAGCTCGCATCTCAAAAATACATTACATCAAGTAGTCAATCCCTAAGTGAAAATGCATATTGGTTGGACGAATAGCGGAAGCACCACAATAGCGGAAGTTTTGAAAACTAAAAATCGTTGGGGAGCTTAAGTCACTACCAAAAATCATACATGTAATACCTACCTAATAATAATTGCGTAATTTATTGTATCAGCAAATACATACTGAGCCTTAATACTCATGTCTCAGTTCCCTCTAGGAATCGATTCTACAGCTCATTCTACATTCCCAATAGTGTCGTGGAAAAAAAAAAAAAAAAAAAAACTAGTGCTCAGCTCTTCAACGGTCTGGTAAAATTAATTTTTACTAATATAATTTACAGAATACTTACCAAAGTCAACTTTTCCCATTTCAAATTCAACTCGGAAGGTTGAATATGAAATAGAAATGCTAGTACACACTAAATAATTCCAGTATTATTCCACATGATATACAGGGTGGTCCGTAATAAACGGACACATTTTAAAATCCTGTAACATTCACAAATTCGATCGTAGGGATTAAAAAATAAGCAGAACGTGTAGAGAAAATCAGTAAGTTTTATTCACAATTGAAAAATCGGAAAAAAATTATCAAGTTTTAAAAATTATGTCATTTAATGACGACCCTGTTTGGTAACGCACAGTTCAAGACGGTCCTTGAAGTTCTGCATCACTCTTTGCCTCTTCAAAAAAATAGGGCCCAATTATTCCTAATTTGAAAATTCCACACCACACCGTTACCTTGGCAGAGTGTAGAGGCCTTTGGTGTAAATGTAGAGGGTTTTCACCAGCCCAATAACGGCAATTCTGTTTGTTGACGTAACCGTTCTTCTTCCCGGCATGGGGATGTTCCCTGGCCTCCGCGTTCCCCCAGACCTCACCCCCTGTGACTTCTTTCTATGGGGCCACCTGAACCACTCAAGAATGAATGGGGACAAACCACGAACCATTCAAGCATTGAAGCAGTCAATAAGACGAGAAATCGCGGAAATAACGGAAGATATGGTGCAAAGAGTGATGCAGAACTTCAAGGACCGTCTTGAACTGTGCGTTACCAAACAGGGTCGTCATTTAAATGACATAATTTTTGAAACTTTATAATTTTTTTCCGATTTTTCGATTGTGAATAAAACTTACTGATTTTCTCTACACGTTCTGCTTATTTTTTAATCCCTACGATCGAATTTGTGAATGTTACAGGATTTTAAAATGTGTCCGTTTATTACGGACCACCCTGTATTATCTTTCCTTTTTACTATGTTAAAAGTCAGACAGTTCAGGAATTGTTTCAAACTGCTCCAAAACGATATCAATAATGAATATTTTCGAAAATAAATAATAAATAATTCCGACTAATAATAATTAATTTTCTAAAATTTTGAGGAATAACATAAAATCTTCTATTTCTAATATGATATTTCTACGAAAATGTGGCCTTATATATCAAACATTCATTAAATTATTAATTTTTAATCAAGTAATCACTAGGTATCAGCAATTTTGGTTGTGAAATTTTGTGTAATTGATTTATAAAATAAACATATACCGTAGAACGGGGTTACAATGGGACATTTTTCATGGTTTTTTATAGGTGTTTGATTGAAGGAAT